>OX637537.1:28116635-28319135 GCA_951800035.1 Linnaemya tessellans
AGTGGTGGCCATTTTCTGCTTCGCACAAATGTGCTCTTTTCAACACATTTTCCATGACCTTTCGCAAAACTTCCGGTGTTATGTTGTTAATTTCGTCTCGAATATTGGTTTTTAATTCCTCAATAGTCCTAGGCTTATTAACATAAACTTTCCCATTTAAATAACCCCAAAGGAAACAGTCTGGAGCGGTTAAATACGGGGAACGCGGAGGTCAATTAAAATTGCTTCTACGCGAAATTATTCTTTCACCAAAGATGTCGCATAAACGAGCCATTGTGGCCCTCGCAGTGTGCGCTGTGGCTCCATCCTGTTGGAACCATATTTGCGGATGGTTTACCACGGCTGGCCTTACAAAGTTTTCCAACATGGCCCGATATCGATCACCATTGATGGAAATGGCGACACCTCGTTCATTTTCAAAAAAAAATTTGGACCAATGATCCTTTCTGAAGAAACACCGCACCAAACAGTACACTTAACTGGGTGTAATTGTCGTTGATGAAGTACTCTCGGGTTTTCCGTAGCCCATATCCTATAGTTTTGCTTCTTAACGAACCCATTTAATTGGAAATGGGCTTCGTCACTCATAACTAAGTTATAAATAAAATTAGGATTCTCTTGTGCTTTTTGCTGGAAATAAATTGCATAGTCAAGTCGTTGCTGGTAATCTGTCGGTTTCAATTCTTGGACAAGTTGAATTTTGTATGGAAACATTCTTATGGTATGCAAAATTCGCTGCAGCTACCCTCTTGAGATGCCAAGTTGTGTCGAACGTCTCCTAGTTGTTGTTTCTGGATCCTCCCGAATACTCTCCTGTACCACTTGAATATTGTCAAACGTGTGGACAGTTCGTAGTCTGCCAGAACCAGGAAGGTTCCTTACTGCTCCTTGTTGTCGAAAATTTGCAACCAGACGGTTTATTGTTGACTGAGAGGGTGCAACCCGCACATTAAATTGACGACGGTATGCACGCTGAGTCAACACAATGGACCGTTGATTTGAAAAGTAAATTTCAACGATTTGGGTACGTTGTTCAGTTGTGCATTGCTCCATTATAAATTGTGCAAGTCTTCTTTACAAAATACTGAAAAGAAAGGAAAAAAAAATTATAATAAAAAAGTTATAAGGAATTCACACCACTTCGGTCTTTCTGAGCCACCCTGTACTGTTAGCATTTTTAACTAAAATTAAACCGTCGTCGATAATTTCGACACTAGTTGTATTATTATATCTTAATTTACAGCGGTTTTTTATAATACAATTTTTGCTTACTTTTACTTCATTTAGATGTGCGTCTCCTTCGTAAGTGTAAGTTTTATTTTTAATAGTAACTATCAATTCACTATTTGCGTCAATTTTTAGATATCTGTCATTTGGTATGGGGGTGATTAACTTTAAATCTGTTACAAGAAAATCAGTTGGAATTTTTATGGCAATAATCAGTGAGTTATTAATGTAGTTCATCACGCCCATTTTAATAAGTTTAAGCCTGAAATTTATTTATTTATTTATTTTAAAGTCTATGAATTTAAAATTCTTACAGACTATTTAAATACATGCATATACATATATACAGATTATATTTCAAAGAAAATGTAAATTATTGGCTGTTATTTAATGCAAACAAAATATTTCGTTTAATCAAAATTTCACTGAAAGAAAAATCAACATAATAATATAGCTTGTTAAAGTCCTTACAGCATCTAATAAAGGGATCAGAATTAGCGTAATTTGTTCTTAAAAATTTAACATCAAGTAAACAAAAGAAACGAGTAGGACGTTGAGGAACACAAAATATTAAATTTTCAATTAAAAATTCAGAGCAGGTTTTACCGTTAATTATAATTAAAATAAATAAAGTGTTTAACATAGATCTTCGACTACTTAGGGATGGTGACTTAATAAGAGCTAGTCTAGCTTTATAAGAAGGAAAACAAAGTGGATTCCATTGCAATCTTCGAAGACAAAATATTAAAAATTGTTTTTGTACAGATTCAAATGTGTTGATGTAAACTTTATATGTTGGATCCCATATTATTGACCCATATTCCAAAATGGGACGAACAAGCGATGTGAAAAGCTGCTTAGTAACGTAAGGATCTTCAAATTCCTTAGCCCAGCGTTTGATGAAACCCAGTTGACTTCTTGCTTTTCTAACATTTAGAGATATATGTTGAATAAAATTCAGTTTTGGATCCAGTAAAATTCCAAGATCAGTGAAAGTGCAGACATTTTCCAACTCATAACCGCCCAAAAAATATTTAACATTGAAATGGCTCCTTCGAAAGAAACACATATACTTGCATTTTTTTAGATTCAATGTCATTAAATGCATTTCACACCAAGAGTACAAAGAGTTTAAGTCAGCTTGAAGAAACTTATGATCATCAAAGATATTGTAGGTAAAGAATATTTTTACGTCATCAGCATACATAAGAATGAATGAGTTTGTGATAAATGTAGGTAAGTCATTGATAAATAGTGAAAATAATAGGGGTCCCAGATGGCTTCCCTGGAGAACACCAGACGTTACGGGGATCGGTTTAGATATAGTACTTTTTCCTATTAGTAAGGTATGAACAAATCCAATTTAAACAGCCACGTGTAAATCCCATATAATGCAGTTTATTCAATAGAAGTTTGTGGTTAACTTTATCAAATGTTTTACTGAAATCTGTGTAGACTACATCAGTTTGTTTTTTATTGACAAAACCACGATTTACCAAAGTTGTAAATTGTATGAGGTTGGTTACAGTTGAGCAGCCTTTAGGAAAACCATGTTGACTAGAACATAATATTGATGACACCTGGTGGCACAAGTTACTTGTAATTAATTTTTCAAAGAGTTTCGGTATAATACTCAGTTTAGCGATTCCTCTCTAATTTTTAATGTCAGTTTTGGTACCAGATTTAAACAACGGAATAATATAAGAATTCTTCCATATTTCAGGGAATTTTCCAACTTTAATTGAAAGGTTGTACAATAATGTAAGAGGAAACACGAAGGCTTCAGCACAGTTAACTAGAACACAGCTAGGAACATTATCAGGTCCACTCTTGTACGAGAATTTCAGTTTTTTCAATCCATTAAGAACAGAAATTTCATGCAGAAATGGAATTAAAATAGATTGACTTCCAGGACAAAAATTTGATTGCAACCCAGTAGTAATAATTTGATCAACAGCATAAGTAGATGAAAAGAAATCCGCAAACAAATTACTAATTTCAGCCTCGTTATCTGATTCATTTTCATTTAGTTTCATAATGGACGAAAAAGAAACTGATTTTCTTTTTGATTCACGAAATCGTAGAAAGACCTTGGATTTTTCTTCAAGTTGTTTTTAATTTTTTGTAAATAACAGTTATAACATTTAAGATTTAACTTGTTATAATCGGCACGGGCAACAGAATATTTTGCAAAATCTGCGGATGATCCAAATTTTTTGTATTTTTTATAATATTTGTTTTTGCTATTTTTAAGTTTGGAAAGAAACTTTGAATTCCATGGAGGTCCGGATACTTGTGAAGCGACTTCTTTAGGAACACATTGGGTCAAGATCCAATAAATCCTATCGTAGAATTTTATGGTTATGTGATCAATAACATCGGGATTGCTTTCTGAGTTCGAAACTAAGAATAAATTGTGCCAGTCTGTATTGTGTAGAAGTTCGGCTATTTTGTTATAATTTGCCCTTTTAAAATGTAAAGTCTTGACGTAGTAAGAATTTTAGCGAACATTTCATATTGCTATATTAAATTGAATTAAGATTCTATAGGCTAATTGTTCGCAATTTTTAATTTTAAATCTCAGAAAGACATGATAAATATTCCAAGGCACAAAGGCAAGTCAACATCAGTTTTTGTTATTCAACTTACACAGCAGAGCAGAACAGCTGTTTTCGAAAGACGCAACCCTTTCATCATCAGTGCCCATGTGTATTGTCAAACGGTAACATGGGTATTATAACAATAACATGTTAAGATCAGCTTGATACAGTTCTCGCATTCTTTTTCACAATAAAATTTGTGTAAATAGGAACTGTTATCACATTCAACTAAGCCACCTAATAAGTGGTGACAAACACAATACACATGAGCACTGATGATGAAAGGGTTGCGTCTTTCGAAAACAGCTGTTCTGCTCTGCTGTGTAAGTTGAATAACAAAAACTGATGTTGACTTGCCTTTGTGCCTTGGAATATATATCATGTCTTTCTGAGATTTAAAATTAAAAATTGCGAACAATTAGCCTATAGAATCTTAATTCAATTTAATAAAGTCTTGACGTTTGAGTTGTACGCAGAACGAGATATATAAACAGATGGAAGACATGTATTTATTAAGATTGTGGGATGATGACAGTCCTCCGGTAAGGTTAAAGGATCAGGGCGAAGGACAGACGTGTTAACACAATCATTTACAAAAGCCAAATCTAAAAGCTTATGGTTATCATTATATTTATTTTTATTTATTTAAATTATTTTTATGTCCCGCACACAAGACATTATAGTCTTATATTGCAGCACAGGACTGAGCATATGCAAATACAATATATCAAAAAGTAAAATAAAAACAAAAGTAAAAATAAAAGATAAAAACAAAAGTTAACAATACGAAACAAAATATATATATGAAAAAAAGTAATAAAAATGGAAAATTAAAATTACATTAAATTTAAATTAATTACAAAATTTATAAAAATAAATGAAGTTAATAATGTATATATGTATGTATAGCTTTTAAGAAATGTATTCATATAAAGCAAAAAAGTATATATAAGTACTATGTATATACATATAATCAACCTGAAAAATGACAAGAAACATATTTCCTGAATTGACGTGCGTTGCTAATGGTTTGTAAATTATGGGGAATTCCGTTCCAGAGACTGATAGCATTAATAAAGAATTGGTATTTAGAGATCAGTGTACGATGACGAAATACTAGAATCCTTCTGCCCCTATCAAGAGTTGAAAAATTTAAACGATCATAGAGGTGCGCAGGCTGATGTGTATATATTATTTTGTGCATAAAGAGTAGAACACGGATTCTTAGGAAATCATCAAAGCCAATACCGTACAGCAAGTTTACGTAAGGCGATATGTGATCCTGTCTTCTTAGGCCATAAATATACCGAATTATGCTATTAAAGGTTACATTAAGTTTCCTTTTGCTGTCACCATCGCAGCTGGCAAACAGTTCGCAGCCGTACAATAACATTGGTATTAAATAAGATTTTGCAAGAAGTATTCTAATTTTAATTGGAGTGCAATACTGAGTTTGCCAAAGATTCCTTAGCATTGAAAATGTACGACCACATGCGAAATTAACGTGATTGGACCAGGTAAGTGTATTGTTAAAGTAGATGCCAAGATTTTTGGCAGAATTTACAATATCTATAGTCTGATT
The DNA here is from genome assembly GCA_951800035.1 of Linnaemya tessellans. Lineage (NCBI taxonomy): Eukaryota > Metazoa > Arthropoda > Insecta > Diptera > Tachinidae > Linnaemya > Linnaemya tessellans. The sequence goes on from OX637537.1 coordinate 28,122,045, forward strand.
GTTTATAGATAAAATAGGATTGTAATTAATCCTCAACAACCTTTTTCTTATGATCAAACACTTGGACTTAGCAGGATTAATTGCTAGACCATTAGCAGTAGCCCACTCATAAACGCGCCCTAAATCCCTATTTATAGTACCAACACATTCATCAAAGTCTGTGGTGCTGCAGCTAGTATAAAGTTGAACATCATCTGCATACAATCTAATCTTACAGTGTCGTAGCTTATCATGGAGATCATTCACATATAGTGAAAACAGTAGGGGGCGATACTAGCGAACCCTGTGGAACACCTCGGTTCAATGGCAAATAACCTGAAACTGAGGTGGGTGTTTCAACATATTGATATCTATCTATCAGATATGAATATATAAGACCCTTGGCAGCTGAAGTAAACCTAAACATATGTTTAAGTTTACAACACAAAATGTTATGGTTAACCATATCAAACGCCCTGGAATGATCTAAAAGAACTAAAAATGTCACATTACCACAGTCTACTTGCTGTCTGATGTCCTCCGCCACATCTACGAGGGCCGTCAAACAACTATGATCTTTGCGAAATCCAGATTGACGGTCCGTAAGCATACTGTTCGTTTCAAGATATCTTATAACTTGGTTATGGATTAATCTCTCAAAGACCTTAGATAAAAATGGCAAAATTGCTATCGGCCTATACTCAGAATTAGATTTAGGAATAGGTAAAATCTTGGCAAGTTTCCAAATTTTTGGATAACGGCTAATGGTAAAGATCCTGTTAAAAATATAAGTTATATAAGGAAGAAGTTTTGGAATTAAAATTTTTACAAATCTAGGATCCATTCCATCCACACCAATTGCATTGGATTTTATTGACAACAGACTGGACAAAACGTCGCGTTGGTCTACATTAGCAAAGCTGAAGTTATTGCTCAAAACATCATTACCGAAATCATAATAGTCAGAATTAGGTTGAACATTTGGGGTACTCAAAAATTTTTCATTTAGAGTGTTAGCATCAATTGCGCAGTGATCCAGGGTGGCAGATTTCCCAATAACAATTTCACGTATCACCTGCCACGTCTTCTTTGAGCTAATGGCATTAGAGAACTTCGAAGCATAATAATCAGATTTAGCTTTTTTAATTAGCTTGTTAACCATATTACGTGATACTTTGTATTGTTCATGTAATACCGTGGTTTTAAAACGTTTCCATCTCCTATATAGAAAGTCCCGGTTACTAATGGCCTGCTTTATGGCGTGCGAGAACCAAGGCTTAACATGACGATTTAAAATTTTTGTTCTCAAAGGAGCCACAAGATTATATAAGTGCTGAAGATTGCATTGCAGAAACGAGAGCTGATCATATATGCCATTTATCTGATAAAGATTCATATCCAATAAGCAATCAATGAACTCGTTATATTTCAGACTAAAAGTAGAATTATATGGTGTAAAGCTACCTTTATCAGCCGACAAATTCCAACAAATTATTGGCATATTGAAATCACGAACTGCGATGATGCTATCATTATGATGAAACATATGCACGACGGTTGAAATAGCATCCGAATGCTTTTTATAAATTATTTCAGGAGAATTGGGGGGAATATACGAACAGGTTATGAACATTTTTTTATGATTTATTTTTACCAAAACACCCACAAACTCAATATCCAGTGAAGAAGTAAACGCTAACGTTTCGGAAGTTAGCACGCTTGACACTGCAATTACTACACCTCCTCCTTTTATATATAGACGATCACGTCTATATATTAACAGTCTAATTCATAAAAATTCATTATTTTAGCTTTTAGGTTTATATTAACTATCAAACACTTTTTGTTTTATTAACCAGAAAAAAATGTCTGATTCATAAATGTCTCATAAGGCTGAATTAACAATTAAACGATTTTACTGCTTTTTGTATTTTTATGTTGGTAACATCATAATGTTTTAATTGTCTTTTTATCTCTAGTGACGCATACAACGAACAACTGACTACTTAAGTACTCTGTTAAAACCTTTGCAAAAAAATTATTAATTATAATATAACGTATATGTAACTTAATACATAGTTTTATTACTTTTTATTATCAAACAACAATAAAACCTTTCAGATGTTGTTCAAAATAGTATATCATCATACATATTTTCCAATATGTACGACAACTAATCAAATACCCACTTTATTGTGGTTGATTGTCCGTCACTATGGTGTTTACTTAAATTTTATTGTGTTTAGTGCGTTCAAATTTACAATAATACGAGTATAAAAGAATGATGGATGTATCTTCTTCTGCAGTTAAACTGGGTCGAGGAGGATAAAGTAAGTACATACAATTATTAATGGATGGTAAAAAAAATATTTATTTACGTATATTGTTTCACACAGATGTTACTCCAGGAGCTAGTAAGAGAGAGAGAGTGTCTGAAATTGAAAATAAAAACACGGATACTAACACAAACCAAAAAAAGAAAAAAGCCTGGGGGGAACTCGAGGAAAGGTATGCTGAATTTTTTTATATATATACATGTACATACATATGTATATGAATATGTTTTTGGGCTTGTGATAGCCCATGAAGATCTCCTGCATCATCTTGAACCTACAAATTGATTTATTTATTATGGTAATATTTTCAAAATCATAGGTTTATACTTCTCTTCGACCCCAACAACGCAATGCTACCAAAACCTGCAAATCGACTGAGGTGCCGCAGCCTCTTGCATCTTGTTCAATTTCTGGCTTAACCATTTCAATGATTTTTAAAACGGTGGATTTGTTGAAGCGATACCTTGCTTTAAATTGATTTTCCGGCAGTATGAAGGGATTTTTTCTCTTCCTAAACGTTTTAGGTCGTCGCGTAGTCGACATTTCGGCGATGGATTCTAAAATCATTGTTTGTAAAACCAATTTAATTGAATTTATTACACTTACCAATTCTGGAAATTAAATGTATTACATTCATTGCTTTTTGTTTATAGTATTTCACGGAATGACTATAATTAGCAAAAATATACACAAAATTGTTCCAACTTTTATTCACAATTATTGCAATTTTATGTAAACAAACTTAGAAATGTCACCTTATTGAACTCTTAAAGTAAGGCAATGGTTACAATAAAATATACAAACTTCATAAAGAGCTATGAAACGTTTAATAAGCTATTAACCGTTTATGAATACTCTTTTTTCAACTTTTGCTTATTAATTTGCTATGAAGCTGTTAATGTGCGTTTATGAATTAGACTGTAAGTAGTTTGCACCCATTATTTCTGTGTTCAATACATTTTTATTAAGCCAAGTTTCAGTGAAAGCGGTAGCTTGAGAATCAAACGCATAACTTTGATTAAATAAAGATGATAACTTTGTATAGTCGATATTAAGGTTTTCTATTTCTTCCGGTGTTAGTACGTCCGGCTGAATAATGTTATGTCTAGCTGATGCTATATTTGCCTGAATTTGAGTAATTTTACTCTCTAGACTTTTTAATTTAAGTATCTGGTCCATGTACAAAAGTCTCCTCACTATTTCATTGTTCCGTTTTTTCACTTCTTCAAATGTTTGATTTATTTTGTCTCTATCGCTTTCTACTACTTTTCTAATTGTTTGAATTTCCTCGTCGAAACGTGTATTAATTTTCATTTGTTTGTTCAAAGTCCCTATAGCGTTATGGGTATTAATTTAAGTCACCTTCAAATGTTCTAATATTTCCTCTCTGTCATTATCGTCCATAAGTCCGAAAAGCCATCTGTATACGTTTCCAACCCCGTTTATTAAACCCCTTTTTGACCTATTGAGTTGAAAATGCATGATGGACCTAACCTTTGCCCTAATAATCCTAATTTCCTTCTTTAAAATACTCTTATTATCTACGTCTATCTCTTCGATGCTCGTTTCTATTTGTCTTATTATGTCCAAAATTTCCAAAGCTCGTATTACGTGTAGCACCGTTGTTGTTGTATTAGGCATTTCAATCTTTCTTATTTGAACCACTGAGAAAACCAAGGTTTTCTTCAATTTTGCTGACTCGAAGAAGTGCTTGGGCCATCACCACCAACAATGCCAGGAAAGTGATTTTCATCATGGCTTTCCGGAAATTGGTATTTACGTTTAACCTGTGTTTTATACATTCTCTTAAATTTATTATTATCAGATACTACTGATTTATACCTATCAGATTTACTTTTTTATACCGAGGTTGTGCCTTTCTGAAATTGAGGCTACTTTCGTTTCCCTGATTTTTGTTTATTACGTTAATTCTCTCTATTTTTTCTTGATGAAGTTGTTCTGAAAACTCTTTTAAATCTTCGCGGGCTATTAGATTAGTAATCAAGTGTATCGGTTTTGTTTTTGTGGTAGTATGAATTGTGCTATTATATGCTATTATTGCCTTGTGAACTTTTTCTTCCAGATTGTTTTCGTTATTTGGATCTGCATTGAAAAGGCGTATGTGCTCATTGAGTGTCGAGTGTAGTCTCTCAACGTCCGAGTTCCCAGTTTTTAGGTACGCGGTGGTCAAGTGAAAATCTATTCCGTTTTCTCTAAGAAATTGTTTAATATTTAGTGTGTCAAATTCATTATCCATCACGATTATCCTTGGTTTACCCAGGTATTGAAATCGTTTCTTCAATCCATCTATAACAGAGATCCAAGTTCTGTCTTTTAATTTTTCAGCTGTAGCATATTTTGCAAGTTTGTCTATGCTTGTAAGGTACATTTCGTTTCTTTGGGGATACCACATGTTTAATAGAGTGCCTGTCAAATTTTGCTGTGTTGCATATTTCACAATTGTTGATATATTTTTGAATTTCCTTTTGCAAATTGGGGTAATAGCATGTTTTCTTTAAATTATTGAATACTTCATTTATTCCGCGATGATTGTTCTTAAGGTGTTCAGTTTCAATCCTTTTAAGTATAATTTCCTTGTCCTTTCCATGATTTGGACCTTAAAATTCTTAGATTCCTGTTATTTGCAAAATACATTCGCACAAAAAATTACAACAAGTGCCTTTTCTGGGAGACACTCTCGCATTGTATTCTCTATGTCGGTTTCTTTTCTTACCATTATCAAGTTTCTTATTTTGTTTTTATGAATTATTTTTAATTTCCAAGATTCCCTAGTTGCGTAATCTAGAATGATCTGATTTTTAAACAAATTAAGGGGTTTTCCCGTAATTGATATAAAATTTGTATCATCAGTATCCGCACTGTGAGTCGTTTCTATATCATTACTATCGTTGGCCTTATCAGAGTTAAACAATTCATTAAGGTTAATAAAAAGTGTTGACTCCGAAACCGTTTCGCTGGGCGTCGTATTTCTCTTAAAGTCATATATCATTCTGCTAAAACTGCCTGCCACTATATTTTCTTTGCCTTTTATATACTCTACTATAAAGTCAAACTCATTTAATTTTATCTTCCACCGTTGTAATTTTGAATTTGGTTCCTTCATATTATTTAGCCAAACTAGTGGTCTGTGGTGAGTTCTTATTGTAAACCTACGGCCATATAAGTACGGGCGAAAATATTTCGTTGCCCAAACCATTGCAAGGAGTTCTTTTTCAATTGTAGTATATCGTTGCTCGTGACCGTTCAGGGAGCGACTTGCATAAGCAATGGACTTATTATTTTGCGTAAGCACAGCACCTAATGCGAAATTGCTTGCATCGGTTGTTAATGTGAAATGTTTTTGAAAATCTGGGTGAGCATGTATGGGGTAATTTTTTAACAATGTCTTAAGTTTGTTAAACGATTCTACGTATTCTGGATCGTTTATATTTATTTTGGAATTCTTTTTTAAATATTTTATAATATGATGAGCTATTTTAGAATAGTCTTTGATAAATCTCCTATAGTACCCAGTTATTCCTAGAAATGATTTAATCTGCTTTTGAGCTTTAGGTAGTTGAATGTAGTTAATGGCTTCGATTTTTTTTTTGGATTAGCTTTAATTCCATCTGGGGTAATTATGTGACCTAAGAACTCTGTTTCCCTGGATAAGAATTTACATTTATCATGTTGAATTCTAAGGTTAGCATTCTTTAAACATTTTAGGACCTTTCCTAACGATTCCATATGTTCTTCTATATTCGTAGAAAAGACCAAAATGTCGTCTAAATAGACTAGGCATATTTTCCCAATAAATTCTCTTAGTATACCATTAATGAGACGTTGAAATGTGGCGGGTGCAATCCGAAGTCCAAACGGCATTCTCAAAAACTCGTAATGACCACTGGCGGTCGAAAAGGCTGTTTTATGGATGTCATTAGGATGCATTTCAATCTGGTGGAAACCCTTTGCCAAATCGATTGTTGAGAAATATTGACAATTTCCCAGCTTGTCAAAAATGTCTTCTATATTAGGTATAGGAAAACGATCTTCTATTGTGATGTCGTTTAGTTTTCTATAGTCAATGACTATTCTCCATTTCTGTACGTTGTCGGAGCCTATCTCTTTGGGTACAACCCCAATCGGGCTATTGTATGGACTATTTGATTCCCTGATAATAACATTTTTAAGCATTTCTTGGATTTGGCGATCAAAATCTGCTCTATGAACTTCTGGGTAACGGTACATTTTAGAATATATTGGAATGACGTGTTTAGTATTAATTCTATGTTTAATGTCATTCGTAAATGGTAGCTTTTCTTTTGATTGGTAAAATACTTCCTTGTATTTTAGCAAGGTTGGTCTTAATTTAGCTATCTGTTGCTTATTCAAGTGACTAGTTCCAATAAAGGAAGAAAGTTGTCCTTAGCTATTTCGTTGTTTCCTATGTCAATAAAATTTTCTTTGTATGAAATGTTATAATATAATTCTTCGTAGTTACCCATGTATAACGGCAATGTCGCGATCCTAGTGATCAACCGCCGATTTGGGTAATCAATTACAGTGCATAATTTTAGTAAGATATTGTTACCTATTAACCCATCATAACCATTATCCAATTTACATTCCAAAAATTCGCAATAAAAGTTTTCAGTATCAAATTCCTTAAAAAGTGGGAGTCTGCAAAGGTATTCCATTAAAAATATTTTTCCTAAAGCCTTAGCATATAGATTAACTTTTGTCTTCCATTTCGGTGAACATACTCCTTTATTTACAATACTAAATTCCGCTCCGCTGTCAATAATAAAATATAGTTTTCTAATTGGGGTTTGTATAATTATATAGGGAAGTTGTTTAGGGCCTCTGTTGAAAAATTTATATTAGAAGAGCCGACTTCCATTGGAACTACACCTTCAGTCCTGTTAGTATTTCTGTTCGGTCCTGACCTAGTGTCGTTTCTCATATTATATCTTCCAGATTGTTCATTCTCGTGCCTACGAAAATTTCCTGACTGGTTATTATTATAAAAATTTCCAGATTGATTATATCTGCGAAAATTTCCCGATTGATTATTATTGTAACTTCCAGATTGCTCATTATTATACCTACGAAGATTTCCCGATTGATTATAAAAATTTCTAGATTGATTATTGTTATACCTACGAGAATTTCCAGAATGATTGCTATTTTCAAAATTTCCGTTATTATACTGCCTATTTTTATAGGAAGTGACGTTATTGTCCCTGTAATTTCTATTCCAGGTACTATTACCTTTACCTTGAATTGGGTTATTATTCCCATAACTTGTCCTGAACTGTGTCTTCGATTTCTGTTTATCACCAGTTGCAGTGTAATTCTGGTGCCTAGCTTCGAGAATAATTTGGTACGCTGCCTGCAATGTTTTCGGGTCTCGCGCAAATATTATAGTCTTCGTCGGTTCTGGTAAATGGTCCTTAAATACCTGCAATGAGATCCTATTTATTTCTCTTGCAGTAAATCCTTCTTCCGGATGTCTTAAACGTCTATTGTGGAGCTGGTTTGTGATTTTGTTAATGTCGTGGTGGTATTTTTCAATCGTGGAGTCCATCCTCCATGTTTTCAGTATGTCCATTGATTCTCTACTTGTATGTTTTTCCCCGAAATTATTTAATAGTACGCTTTTCAATTCCGCCCAAGTATTAACTGTTCCATGTCGATGCAGGACTTCCCTTGTGGGGCCTGTACATTTGTTTTTTAGGTATCCTAGAAGTAAACTTTTATTGTTCTCTTGGAAAACTTCTATTGATGGCACCAGGGCTTCTACCGGTACCAGAAAGTCAGGTAATTGACAGGGATCGGTACCGTCGAAAGTCGGAATTTCCCTGATGCAACTTAAAACGAGATTAAATTGATGTATTACATTGATTTCCATTTTTTTTTATTAAACTTCGCTACACTACAAAGACTGTCCGAATCTGTACGTTTTTCTGAAACTAAGTAATAATTTATATTGGACCGTTCAAAATAGTGCTTGCTTAACTAGATCTTACTTTATAATTCAATATAAAATACAAATCCGTACATGAAATTTTTAATTAATTTTATTGACTTTAACTCTATTTGCTTACTTATTAGTTAAATTTAAACAAAAAAAACTTCTTCATCTAACTTACTATTAGAGAGGTCTGTCTTGTCTGCAAGAGCTTCTAGTTGATTTAAACCATCTGGGTATCTGGAGCTAGTTTATTTGGTTACATCTTTTTTCCTTCACTGACTGTGTGCCAATTCACCGGGCAACAATGGACGAATTTACACTTGCGGCTACGTTTCTTGTTGGTCTTTTTCCTTTTGCTTGTGGATGATGTTATGATTGTTGACGCTGTTGTTAAAATTGTTGTTACTGTTGTGACTCACTTCTTGCTTTTGTTATTTCATAAGTTTTGATAATTGTTTTAATTTTTTTTTTTTTTTTTTTAGGAGTAGGACCAACACTCAGGGGATGACCCCTACATATGCAATGCATTGCGCCGAAACTGAAAACGAGGGGATAGTATTAAGGGGACAGATGAGGAAAGATGGGAAGATAGACAGTTTTTTGTAGCTATTTCAACCTTTTACTTCGCCGGCTAATTTTTGCTACAGGGCCGACGAAGGTGGGTGCTGTTACTCTGCTTTTTAGTACATGATAGTGTCAGTCGCCGCCGATTATGTTCAGTGACCAGTGACTATGCCTTCATCATTGAAACAGGCAGGCAAGAACTAACACAACCACGCACTAATGCTGATCAGAAGAATTCAACACAATATTTCATGACTCAGCGCGGGCTCGAACTCACGACCCTCCGCTTCATAGTCTCGTGTTCTACTACTTCAGCCAACAAAAATTATTATAATTAATAATTTTTTTTTAGGGAAAAGTCTTTTTGTTTTATTTAATGAGTTAAACAATTCATGAAGGTTAATAAAAAGTGTTGACTCCGAAACCGTTTCGCTGGGCGTCGTATTTCTCTTAAAGTCATATATCATTCTGCTAAAACTGCCTGCCACTATATTTTCTTTGCCTTTTATATACTCTACTATAAAGTCAAACTCATTTAATTTTATCTTCCACCGTTGTAATTTTGAATTTGGTTCCTTCATATTATTTAGTCAAACTAGTGGTCTGTGGTGAGTTCTTATTGTAAACCTACGGCCATATAAGTACGGGCGAAAATATTTCGTTGCCCAAACCATTGCAAGGAGTTCTTTTTCAATTGTAGTATATCGTTGCTCGTGACCGTTCAGGGAGCGACTTGCATAAGCAATGGGCTTATTATTTTGCGTAAGCACAGCACCTAATGCGAAATTGCTTGCATCGGTTGTTAATGTGAAATGTTTTTGAAAATCTGGGTGAGCAAGTATGGGGTAATTTTTTAACAATGTCTTAAGTTTGTTAAACGATTCTACGTATTCTGGATCGTTTATATTTATTTTGGAATTCTTTTTTAAATATTTTATAATATGATGAGCTATTTTAGAATAGTCTTTGATAAATCTCCTATAGTACCCAGTTATTCCTAGAAATGATTTAATCTGCTTTTGAGCTTTAGGTAGTTGAATGTAGTTAATGGCTTCGATTTTTTTTTGGATTAGCTTTAATTCCATCTGGGGTAATTATGTGACCTAAGAACTCTGTTTCCCTGGATAAGAATTTACATTTATCATGTTGAATTCTAAGGTTAGCATTCTTTAAACATTTTAGGACCTTTCCTAACGATTCCATATGTTCTTCTATATTCGTAGAAAAGACCAAAATGTCGTCTAAATAGACTAGGCATATTTTCCCAATAAATTCTCTTAGTATACCATTAATGAGACGTTGAAATGTGGCGGGTGCAATCCGAAGTCCAAACGGCATTCTCAAAAACTCGTAATGACCACTGGCGGTCGAAAAGGCTGTTTTATGGATGTCATTAGGATGCATTTCAATCTGGTGGAAACCCTTTGCCAAATCGATTGTTGAGAAATATTGACAATTTCCCAGCTTGTCAAAAATGTCTTCTATATTAGGTATAGGAAAACGATCTTCTATTGTGATGTCTTTTAGTTTTCTATAGTCAATGACTATTCTCCATTTCTGTACATTGTCAGAGCCTATCTCTTTGGGTACAACCCAAATTGGGCTATTGTATGGACTATTTGATTCCCTGATAATAACATTTTTAAGCATTTCTTGGATTTGGCGATCAAAATCTGCTCTATGAACTTCTGGGTAACGGTACATTTTAGAATATATTGGAATGACGTGTTTAGTATTAATTCTATGTTTAATGTCATTCGTAAATGGTAGCTTTTCTTTTGATTGGTAAAATACTTCCTTGTATTTTAGCAAGGTTGGTCTTAATTTAGCTATCTGTTGCTTATTCAAGTGACTAGTTCCAATAAAGGAAGAAAGTTGTCCTTAGCTATTTCGTTGTTTCCTATGTCAATAAAATTTTCTTTGTATGAAATGTTATAATATAATTCTTCGTAGTTACCCATGTATAACGGCAATGTCGCGATCCTAGTGATCAACCGCCGATTTGGGTAATCAATTACAGTGCATAATTTTTGTAAGATATTGTTACCTATTAACCCATCATAACCATTATCCAATTTACATTCCAAAAATTCGCAATAAAAGTTTTCAGTATCAAATTCCTTAAAAAGTGGGAGTCTGCAAAGGTATTCCATTAAAAATATTTTTCCTAAAGCCTTAGCATATAGATTAACTTTTGTCTTCCATTTCGGTGAACATACTCCTTTATTTACAATACTAAATTCCGCTCCGCTGTCAATAATAAAATATAGTTTTCTAATTGGGGTTTGCATAATTATATATGGAAGTTGTTTAGGGCCTCTGTTGAAAAATTTATATTAGAAGAGCCGACTTCCATTGGAACTACACCTTCAGTCCTGTTAGTATTTCTGTTCGGTCCTGACCTAGTGTCGTTTCTCATATTATATCTTCCAGATTGTTCATTCTCGTGCCAACGAAAATTTCCTGACTGGTTATTATTATAAAAATTTCCAGATTGATTATATCTGCGAAAATTTCCCGATTGATTATTATTGTAACTTCCAGATTGCTCATTATTATACCTACGAAGATTTCCCGATTGATTATAAAAATTTCTAGATTGATTATTGTTATACCTACGAGAATTTCCAGAATGATTGCTATTTTCAAAATTTCCGTTATTATACTGCCTATTTTTATAGGAAGTGACGTTATTGTCCCTGTAATTTCTATTCCAGGTACTATTACCTTTACCTTGAATTGGGTTATTATTCCCATAACTTGTCCTGAACTGTGTCTTCGATTTCTGTTTATCACCAGTGTCAGTGTAGTTCTGGTGCCTAGCTTCGAGAATAATTTGGTACGCTGCCTGCAATGTTTTCGGGTCTCGCGCAAATATTATAGTCTTCGTCGGTTCTGGTAAATGGTCCTTAAATACCTGCAATGAGATCCTATTTATTTCTCTTGCAGTAAATCCTTCTTCCGGATGTCTTAAACGTCTATTGTGGAGCTGGTTTGTGATTTTGTTAATGTCGTGGTGGTATTTTTCAATCGTGGAGTCCATCCTCCATGTTTTCAATATGTTCATTGATTCACTACTTGTATGTTTTTCCCCGAAATTATTTAATAGTACGCTTTTCAATTCCAAGTATTAACTGTTCCATGTCGATGCAGGACTTCCCTTGTGGGGCCTGTACATTTGTTTTTTAGGTATCCTAGAAGTAAACTTTTATTGTTCTCTTGGAAAACTTCTATTGATGGCACCAGGGCTTCTACCTGTACCAGAAAGTCAGGTAATTGACAGGGATCGGTACCGTCGAAAGTCGGAATTTCCCTGATGCAACTTAAAACGAGATTAAATTGATGTATTACATTGATTTCCATTTTTTTTTATTAAACTTCGCTACACTACAAAGACTGTCCGAATCTGTACGTTTTTCTGAAACTAAGTAATAATTTATATTGGACCGTTCAAAATAGTGCTTGCTTAACTAGATCTTACTTTATAATTCAATATAAAATACAAATCCGTACATGAAATTTTTAATTAATTTTATTGACTTTAACTCTATTTGCTTACTTATTAGTTAAATTTAAACAAAAAAAAATTCTTCATCTAACTTACTATTAGAGAGGTCTGTCTTGTCTGCAAGAGCTTCTAGTTGATTTAAACCATCTGGGTATCTGGAGCTAGTTTATTTGGTTACATCTTTTTTCCTTCACTGACTGTGTGCCAATTCACCGGGCAACAATGGACGAATTTACACTTGCGGCTACGTTTCTTGTTGGTCTTTTTCCTTTTGCTTGTGGATGATGTTATGATTGTTGACACTGTTGTTAAAATTGTTGTTACTGTTGTGACTCACTTCTTGCTTTTGTTATTTCATAAGTTTTGATAATTGTTTTAATTTTTTATTTTTTTTTTAGGAGTAGGACCAACACTCAGGGGATGACCCCTACATATGCAATGCATTGCGCCGAAACTGAAAACGAGGGGATAGTATTAAGGGGACAGATGAGGAAAGATGGGAAGATAGACAGTTTTTTGTAGCTATTTCAACCTTTTACTTCGCCGGCTAATTTTGGCTACAGGGCCGACGAAGGTGGGTGCTGTTACTCTGCTTTTTAGTACATGATAGTGTCAGTCGCCGCCGATTATGTTCAGTGACCAGTGACTATGCCTTCATCATTGAAACAGGCAGGCAAGAACTAACACAACCACGCACTAATGCTGATCAGAAGAATTCAACACAATATTTCATGACTCAGCGCGGGCTCGAACTCACGACCCTCCGCTTCATAGTCTCGTGTTCTACTACTTCAGCCAACAAAAATTATTATAATTAATAATTTTTTTTTAGGGAAAAGTTTTTTGTTTTAGTTTTATTTAATGATCCGTTGTACTGGAAGTGTGATCTAATTTTTTTTGATAGTTCATTATATTGTTCGCATTATTAAGAGTTCACTGTAAGAACAGATTTATTTTTTCCGTTTGCTTTTAAGTTTTATCTTTTTATATATATTTGTTGTGTCTTCTTTTTTTTGTGTAAATAAAAGAATTCCTTTCCTCCTTTTTCTTAATTGGTTAGGGTGCTTTTTGAATTTATTGTTTTTTTTCACGAATTCTAGAAACCGCAATAAATGTAGCAATTTTTTTTTTCAATAAAAGTTTCAGATTTTTATGCAATTTAGAAGAATATATTTTTTGTCACATTTTTTTTGTAATTTAAATATTTTGTAAATTCAGTTAATTTTTTTTTTAATAATTTTAATTTTATTTGTATCCTTTTATTTATTTTTATCCTTGTTTAATATATAATTTAAATTTTGATCACTGAATAAAATTTTTTTTTAGGTTTTCCTCGTTGCCAGTTATGTGTTCGAAAATGAAACAAGTTGATCTCTTCGTTGTATCTTTTCACCTGCACACACCTTTATTATCTAATTCATTTTAATGTTTTTTCTCCTACTTAAAACTAGACTAGAGTCTGCATAGCAATGCGGATTTTAACTAGAATTGTAATTGAAGGTTGTTGTGTGAATTTGTTGCTATCGCAAATTCATACACATTTCTTAGGCGGAATATGAGATGCATTCATTAGGGTGCATCTCATAACAGTGTTACAAAGTAATGTTTAGTAGGGTGGTACAAGTACTTATATATGACTATATTCAACTTGATATATCCAACCAATGAAATCTTTGTACATACACTTTACTGAGAGCGATAAATACGAAAGTCAAGTTTGAGTGTTGAATGTTTTTCATTTCACTATATTCATACGCGAATATGTATGCTGAGAAAATAAAGCAGTGTATTCATATATGTGTGCGAATAACTAGAAAATATTTTACCGATTCATTCTCGAACGCGAATATAAAACAAAAATTTTTTACATTTTCATTCATGATAATTTATAATACATGTATAAATTTTAGTGTTCATACACGAATTCTTATGAACCCTGCTTTTTCCCCTTAAGTATCTGTTGATAACTTTACGAGGGATTTTAAAGGCCTAGTTAATATATTGTGGTTTTTCCTTCCGTAATGTTTTTGTTGCTGCTCTAGTTGATCTATTGAACAGCTTTTTGTCTTTTAAATGAGTTCGTGGCGATAGTTTTTGCCTATTTCTGCTCTTCTTCTCCATACCCATACCAAATTTAGTTTTTGCTTTCATTGCATTGGACACCATATATGCAAATGTTTTTTCTGCAAGATTGCTATCGTTTGAAACAACTCTTTCCCAAGCTTTATTTTCAAGAATTTTATCAACTTGGTGTCTACTGTTTAAATCTTTGTTTTTGGAGTAAGCTATATCGTGATTTTTGCAAGCAGCATCCAATAAATTATGTAATTCCTTTATCTCCTCTAGCTAAACGCTTTTGTAATCTTGTGCCACGGCAGTACTGATGTCCAGGAAGATGTAATTGAAAAGGTAGAGAATTTATTGTTTTATTTAGTGAACCTTCTCCATCGATAGTTTTCTTATGACTGAATGTTTTTTTATAAAACGTAAACATATTATTTTATTCTAGAATAAAAGATATTGTTTTGTGAATGTTACATGTAGTTATTTAAATGCGCTTAGTAAAACAACACAAAAATATTTTAGTTCGTAATGTAGATGTATCTTCAAATGACAGTACAAAAATAAGAGATAGTTCCTTGCTACCAAATTCTATTCGAGCATTAATAGTTCGTCCCTCCAATTGTGGAAAAACTAATGTAATCATCAGTTTGCTAGAAAGTCCTAATGGTCTCAAGTTTGAAAATATCTATTTGTACTCAAAATCTCTTTAACAACATAAATATGAATACCTAAAGAATTTAATTTCGCCAATTAAAGGAATGGGTTACTACACATTCGTAGACAATGAGTCCGTTGTTCCTCCTAGTGAAGCTAAAAGCAATTCAATTATGATTTTCGATGATGTTGCATGTGAAAACCAAAACAATACATGTACATATTTTTTGTATGGGGCGTCATAAGAATGTAGATTCATTTTACTTGTGTCAAACCTACACAAGAATTACAAAACATTTAATAAGAGATAATGCCAATTTAATTATAATGTTTAAACAAGATGCGAACAATATGAGATATATGTATATACGATGATCATGTTGCCAGCGACATGAGCTTTGAAAAGTTTCAGTATATATGTCAAGAATGTTGGAAGGATAAATATGCATTTTTGATGATAAGTAAAGATAATGAACTAAACAATGGTCGCTATAGAAAATCATTTGATTACTTTATCATACTATAAATTACTCTTTATCAAAGGTATCGCTTAGTACATAATCCGGCTTTAAACTTTATACATGTGGTTGTTATAATTGGTCATCTAAACAAAACTTGATCTGATACATAATAATCTGATCTGATACCTAATAAGCTGATCTAATAACCTAATCTGATACCTGATAAACTGATCTCATACCTGATAAACTGATCTGATAACCTGATCTGACACCTGATAAGCTGATCTGAAGTAGATAGAGACTGTATGTGCGAGAACAATTAAAATACTAAAATTTCAGCAATTAAATTTTAAAATTTTAATTGCAAAATTTGTGTTAATTGTTTTTTTTGTAATTTGATACTTTAATGTTTGTGTGTGTATTTTCCCACATTGTTGTTGTTTTTTTATTTTTATAATGTTGGGGTAGGCGTGGTAATTTCTGTCCGTCCACATGTGAGGGGAGTTTCGCAGAGGGGGTGCCGTAGTAACCAACACGAGTTTGTATATGTCAGCGTGAGACCGTGGGAAATTTTGTCTGTCCATATGAGACCTTGGGAGTTTGTGTCTGTCCATATGTGACCTTGGGAATACATGTCCGTCGGTATGTGAGCGTAGGAATTCTGTCTGTCCATGTGTGCTATGGCCTAATAGAAAATAAGAAATTTTTAGTATTTGACACAAAATTTTTTAGGAAGTACAATATTACAAAAGTGTTGTATAAATGGATGGCCCTAATGTTTGTGGTTCGTTTCTTCTTGTTGGAGTAAGATTTCTTCTTTTATTTTTTGCTTGTTTTTAATTTTGGTGTGTGTTTACTTAAGATATTTTGTCCAGCAATTCAGTTATTTCTCTCGTTGTGAAAAAAATTACTGTTGCATAAATATTGAATCTGATATTTTGTTTATTTTATACATGACGATCATCGATGGATTTTATTTGGGGATCTGGATGGTGGTGCGATTTCTGTATTTTGTAGAATATGAATATTTATGCTATGTTTAAGTGTGTGTGTGTGTGTGTGTGTTTTTGTGTTCTGAGTGACGATTGGAATGTCTGCCTGTCACACAGGCTGTGTGTGTAACGATGGGTGAGTCTGTATGACAGTCCGCTTTTTTGCTTCCCTGGATTTAGCGCAAGTGGGTCAGTATGAAATGAAATAAATTTGTAGATATTTATGTACGCATATACATACAAACAAATAATAAGCGTTTATTCGTTGTGCCCAAATATTCCCTTGACCATTTGAATGAATTGTGTTTGTGTGTTCTCTGAAATAAATATGTATGTAGGTGTTTATTTGAAATAAAAGACATTTATTTAAATTTTTATAAGCATTTATTTAAAAGTTTGTTAACATTTTCATTTTTAAGTAAAATTGCATTCCTTAAGGCACAAACACCATAGTCGTGATAGCTACAATAGAGATATGTTGAATGCTTAGTTTCCATTTGTTTAAAATTAATGCAGCCAATGTCTTCAATGTTATAAACTGTTTGATGAATCATTTTTTCTAGCCATTTTTTCTTCTCTCCCCCCTTAACATATATTTGTGAATTTCTTATATTGGATTTTAAAAACTTGCAAACGCTTTGAAATGAGACTGATCCATCATTCCAGTTAATCAGGTATGTGATGGAAATCGATTTCGTCGTCCAAACTTTTTGAAATCGACAAAACATGTGATATGGCAACATGCATCGATTTACTGTATCGATTTCATATTCCAGTTTGTTTCAATGAAAAAAATGACGTTTATACTATGTGACGCATTTCGATAATGACTGTTTAAATTCGTTTTAAAATCTGATAAATTTAGTGTAACGAATTTTGAAAAAAATCAGAAAATGTAAGTAGATTTTAATAAAATTTAAATAAAACTAATCTCATCGTGGATTAATTAGGGGAAAACATAAAAATAGCCTTCAAGAAGATGCCTTAATACAATTTATGGAAAACCACCCTGATGTGGCGAGAGGTTTTACCAAAGGAGACAGAGTGGACGTGGAAAATTTATGGAAGACTTTAGCAACTGAATTGAATAGCGTTGGTCCACCAATTCACGATGCAACTGCTTGGAAAAAAGTGAGTTGATATGAGTACATGATAAACATTTTGATTTTTTTATAAATAAAAGGTATG
Organism: Linnaemya tessellans; assembly: GCA_951800035.1. NCBI lineage: Eukaryota > Metazoa > Arthropoda > Insecta > Diptera > Tachinidae > Linnaemya > Linnaemya tessellans. Next base: position 28,139,765 of record OX637537.1, read on the forward strand.
GCGTGACTGGAAGTCGTGCATAAAGAGGAAAATTGCAACCAATAAACGAGAAGCAATTTCTACAGGAGGTGGTCCGTTCAACCAAATATATATTTCAAAAAAAGAGGAAGTAGTTGGCCAAATTTGTGGGCTATATACCTTGGTTGATGGAATAAATAACTCTGTCTCAATGATAGGAACCGAGTTTTCTTCGTCTGATGATGACGCAATTTTGTGTGAAGCTACAGCTACAGTAACTACAAGAAGTCGGCCTGAAAAAAGAAAGAGGACGGATGGTCTTTTCGATGACATTCCAAGCACTTCCAAAAAAGCTGCCAAAGAAAATAGAGACGATGATATTAAAAAATCTTTAAAGAAATATATGGAAGTCAATGCAAAAACTGGAAAAGAAATTTCAGATTCTTTTAAAGCTTTAGCTGAGATTTCAAATAGAAATGTTGAAAATTTTAATCTTATAACCTCTAATACACGTCGTATTTATAAATCAGTCGAAAATTTAACGACTAGTATAGCTGCTGAATTAAAACGGCATAATAAAGAAATGGAAAAAGCAGCGTTTGAAAAAAGATGTAGAAAGATGTAGAAATTAAAGAAAGACAATTGGAATTGGACATTTTAAAATATCAATGAATTAAAGATAAATATGAATTTTTACTGATGAATTTTTATTTTTTTCCTCTTAAATAAAGTTCTGTATTTTAAAACAGTTTTTTACATACATATAGATACATGTACATTAAACCGACTCACCGAAAAAAAAAATTGGTACCCCTCTCATATTAATGATCCGCCTTTTTAATGAGGTTTCCCAAAACATTTGCGAGGTCTTGCGATGACCGTAATGCACCATTGGATGCAGCTTTAAAAGATGTTTCAAATGATGTAATTTTTTTTATATGTTGTATTGGGAGAAAATACGAAAATATGCAAAAAAAAACTTCAAAAATATGCCTTTTTAGACACGGCCCAGCTCATGGGCGTTCGTCCTCTAATGTTTTAGGAATCCTCATTAAAAAGACCGGTCTTTAATTTGAGAGGGGTAACAAAAACACATTTTTCATCTTCATACAAGTCGATTCGGTTTAATGTACATACATACATACACGTTGTTTATATGAATGTACTTAATTTTAAAAGCACTTAACTTAAACTTTTAGCAATACTGTCGCGTATAATATTTGCGGTGTTTCTTATAGTAGTATCAGTTTCATCAAATTCGTTTTGCTCATTACTTTCATCATGTGTATATTCTTCTCTCACATCTTCTGGTTGTTCAAGTTTGAGCATATTGCATAAGTCGTGCAAAGCGCAACAAACATTGATAATTTTGACTGCTTTCAAGGAAGAATACCACAATGTTCTTGACAAGCATCTGAATCTGCTTTTAAGCACCCCAATTGTTCTCTCCACTACATTTCTTGCAGAAGCATGTCTTTTGTTAAATCTCTGCTGAGAAATTCCAATTGCATTTCTGTAGGGAGTCATTAGGAAGGGTTCAAGGGGGTATCCTGAGTCTGCTAATAACCAGGAGCCGCGCTCACCATTTTCATACCTTTCCATGAAAAAATTTCGAGCAGTACTCATACTAAATATGAAAGAGTCATGGCTTGAGCCAGGTCTAGTCGCATCGACGGCTTTAATGTTCATGTTGTAGTCGCAGATCTGAAAATAAACGAAACAATATTGAAATAACTATATTTTGTACCCATAATTTACTTACAATCATAGTATTTATGCTATAATATCCTTTTCTGTTGAAAAAAAGATGCTCTTCACCTTTTGGCCCCTTAATTGCGATATGAGTGCCGTCTATACATCCAATTATTCCTGGAATACCATACTTTTCGTAAAAAAAATGTTTAGATGCCCTTAAATCTGCTTCGCTAGTGTTAAGCTTTATCAATCCAGGGCAAATTTTTCTTTCCAACAGGCTAAAAATTTTTGAAAAACGTTTTGAAACAGTAGTGCGATGCATGCTAATATTTACGTCATTTCCAACAGAACGTTGGAAACTTCCTTCTGCAAAAAATCTTAAGGCAGCTGCCAATTGTATTATAAGAGGAATAGATGAACCTGTCGACCTATTTCCAATCTTATTTAAAACTATGATAAAGCCTTCCTTGCTTAATCGAAAATGTTCAATGAATCTAAAGAATAAATGTGAACTTAAAACATAAATAAGAATTAACATTACTACTCACGTTTCCTCGGGCAAACTTAAGGGGTCAGATTTGTCTCGTAAGCGTTTCCGTCGTACATACTCGCTTTCATCGTTAGAATTATTTTCATTAAGAACTAAATAAACTGCAACAGCATAAGGCATTTTGTTTTCGTTAATTGCAAATATTTTTTAATTAATTTTTTTTTCTAAATTTCAAATGCATACATAACTATATATGTCATCACAAAATACAGTTCAGAGTTGTATTATAAGATTTCACAAGGATGTATTTACAAAAGACAACTGGAAATGAAACAAGAGTGGAATATGAAATCGATCGAAATCGTTAACACATTTAACGATTTGGAAAAGTGATTTACTTTTCAAATCGAACGATTTTCATCACATACCTGAATATGATGATAATTTTTTGTTAACCAAACTGCTTCTCTCTGTTTTTTGACCGATAAACATGCGAAATCAAAAGGAGGTTTTATGATGAAATTGAGGCATTCGTTGTTGCTGAAAACTACATCTAGTTCTTTTGCGATGAAGTCATTTGAATTATTTTTGAAACCTTGCAAGCCTACAAAAACAATATCACCATTCATGTTATTTAATTTATAAGACCTTCCGGACTTGACCTTTTATTGGTATGTATTCTATTACGCGGTCATGAATAAGAACGCAGTAAGCTGATGTCGTTGCTGGAATATTTGTTGCTGTTTCAAATTCAATTTTTATATCAATCGGTCCGGTATTGACTGATTCGTTCTGATAGCTTACATCTACTACAATAATTGGAGCGTCGTCTTTAAACTCCTGGCCAGTTAATAATGGTTGAGGCTCATTCATATAGTAGCTCTGTTGAAGTCTTACATACATATCATATAGAATTGCATACCGTTCATTTTTAAATTTTATGTTAAGATCATCATATGGGTAAGAGGTTGAATTTAAATGTACTTTTAAATTAGTGAGGTCACAGTGAACAAATTTGTTATCTCGTTGAAATGCAACCAATACAAAACGTGGTCTCTTTACTTGCAGCTAATTTAACATTCCAAATATGACTTGTTCCTGTATTCAATTGTGGATTCATATGGCAATCCCAGCTACGAAATGTCATCGGTATAGAAGCACCATTGTTAATAATTTTAATCATATTCGACTTGCTCTGATCAGATAATTGTACGTGTGGAATTCTCCAGGAGATGAGTAAAATTTTAAGTTTCGATTATTTCGATAGAAACGCTCGAGTGTACAAGAGCTTCATCATTTTTATTGCGCAAGAGTATCAATTCATGCTTTCCATTAAGTATAACTTTGTTGTAGTCTTCAGCAAATCCCAAAAGCATTTTTAGTGGTACATAAAAATTAAAATATCCATTCTTAAGATTCAAATCATCAGTTTTATACCATCCACCATTTTGCATTACAACGCTTTGAGTTGGTGACAGAGATACCAAATTTTTTATTGTGGTTGTTGTTCCTAAATACCTTGTATGATCGATTTCAATACCATTAAGCTCGTAGCGGATTTCATCAAATAGATGTGCAACAAAGTTGTTTTTCAATTTAAAATTTTCTGAAAATTTTCCAGTTTTTTCATCTAGAACGAAACCTTCCACATATATGTATATAGCTCTCACTAGGTAACACGTACAAATCTTGATTTTGTATTGAGATTCGAATCTCATCATTATTATTGTACGATTGTAGATATGGTATGTAGGTATGATAGTCCTTTTTTATTATATTTTCGTCAGACAATGGCTTATCCAATACGTTGATTATTGAGCTCATTTTGTTTTCAGTTTGAAATTCAAAGACTTGAGAAAACTTTTGTTTGTTGTTGTAAGTGACCTTTGACGAGCAGATCTTTTCAATTGTGGTTTAGGTTGTAATATCTGTGGATGAGACGTGACTGCCGTATTTTGTGATATACTTGTATTGTATATTATCATTACTTAGTTGGCCTTAAATGTATTCGTATTGTAATTTCCTCTCCTCTGAAATTAATTAAATCACCGTTCTGATCAACCACGCGCAGTGATGGAGAACTTATCTCATTGGTGTTTACAGGTAAATAAATGAGATTCCTTGGAATCTCATCTATTTTATAGCCTGCAGGTACATTAATCGGAAACTCATGAAGTGTATGTGATTTTGAATTGTTCATATATGTGTTAGTAGCGATACTACTTTCAATTCGCAAGAGATTTACTTTAAAAATATTAACTGGAAGATCTGAGTAATGATCATCGGTCGGTGTTAGGATTTTACTATTGAATCCTAAAAGATTCCCAATTGTATTTTCTTTATTAAAATATATCGGGTCTTTAGAACTATTTATTTTAACTTGCATCGTATTGTTGTTAGCTTCTATAAAAATATGCTAAGTCGTTTGTATTGCTCTTCTATGTAGTCAACTATATCTTTCAATTCATAAGATCCAATTGGTATTTCAATTACATGTTTCCCTATATGAAACATATTGTTATAGGAGTCTACATTTGGAATACTGTTGTATGAATGAAAATCAGTTAGCGCACACTCATATGAGTCGTTTAAGTCAATGGGAGGAAAATAATTAGCATATAGCGCTGATGCGTTAGAGCTCAGAGTAAGTGTTATTGACATTATAACAGCCTGTTCACAAATAAATAAAGTTTAATACACACCATGGTTTATAAGAATAATTTGCATATATATTTCATAATCTTATTTTAAAATTAACATTAGTTATTAAAAATATTGATGTTATTGTCGTTGTTATCATTGCGGATGACGATTTATTTCGTTTTCCATCTATAGTATTTCATCTTTGCTTATCCAGGAATTGTGTTGATTAGAAAATCCCAACCATTTAACTAATGCTTTGTCCCCTTTCAGTCGAATTACCTTTTCAACTAGATATGTATTTGGAAATCTAGTTCTTGACAGTTCTTCCGTATAGAAGCCACCTTTAATAGGATTTCCAAGATAATCTTCTAATATGTATGTTGTTTGATATGTATTCTGAACTCTTTGGATTGTGAAAATTTCTGTTGTCCAATTCGGAGTATAGCCTTTCTCAAAAATATGTTTATATTTGCTAATACGTACATGGTCTCCTGCATTAAATTTTGACATTTTGTACATCTTTAAATGACTGTATACTGTATTTAGAAGCTGTTTTTAATTTTTTGAGTTAACTTTAATCGGTGGCATTTTTATTGTGCGATGAACTTTTCTATTGTATGCATTAAGTAAATCTTTGTATATATCAAGCCAGTTGTAGGAACCATTAAAACTAAACTCTTTCCAAATCATTCCTTTTAATGTTCTATTGAATCGTTCTACTATTGATGCTTTCATGATGCTATACGTTGAGTAGTGATTGATGTTGTATTTATCCATCAATTGATTAAAATGTTTGTTGAAGAATTCTTTACCATCATCTGTTTGTAAGTTATTTGGCACACGCCCCAACTGAAAAATAGTCTCCATTGCCTGCGTTGTGTCAACAGCTGTTTTTCTTCTCAGAGGTACTGCCCAAGCATATTTGGAGAATGTATCGATTACAGTTAGCAAAAATCTATAGTTTTTATTGTATGTAGAATAGTTCCCCATTTCAACTAAATCCGCTTGCCAAAGATCATCTATTCCTTTCATAACAACTCTACGGCGTCCAAACATTTTTCGAGCTTCCTTATGGAGCTCGTTCACTAAATTTCTTTTTGTATCCATGTCTAAGCTTTAAGAAGTTTTTGGGGTGTGTTGTGATCTATCTGATGCGCTTTCAGCAATTGACACAGACATGTAATTTTCAAATCTATACATTTTCTCATTTAATCTTTCAAGTTCTTCTTCGAAGGATGCTCTGATCTTGGAAATGCTTTCTTGCAATTTTTTATTCTCTTCCAACTGTAATATTATTTCATGTTGTTGTATTTCGATTTTTTAGAGTATTGTGGATTTTGTTGTTATCTTCTTTAAATTCTTTTAACATTTTGTGTTCTACTTCTTCGATTCGAGTTTGCAAAAACAATTTATTGATAGCATCGTTTTCCTCCAAAGCTTTTGCAACATTTTTGACTCTTTTGTTTTGGAGATCAATGTTGTTGTTCGCATACAAAAGGAGCCCCAACAATTTAGGTGCATTTTTCAATGAAATTATACTGCTAGTGTCGTTTAGATAATGTCCGAATTTATCAACAGACATAATTCATATTTAAAATGTGTATCCGTTTATATAGTTTATACTATTATATTAGCTTCACGTAGTTCTTCAATAATTGAGACAATCTCGTTGTTGTGATTAGTATGACCTGCAGACTGTGATGCAAGCAGAAGTCTAAGTCGATCTACCAACTCGTTTGGATCATCCCAGTATATATAGTTTGATTTATGAGGATTTGCCTGCATCAAACCCTTACCTAAATAATTAGCCTTTGTTAATTCCGACGAGCTCTTATGATTTTTCTCTTTAAAAAGTTTTTCAATAATATGTTTGTACTTTGACCATCGGACGTATAATCTCTTCTGTGTGCATTACTAGTAAGTAATATTTTTTTTATAGATTTCAAGCTAGAATTTATCATAGTTTTTTTTTTGGTGTTTTATGAAACATTAAAGAAAACAGTCCTGGGCTGAGAGCCCATATTTGACCATCAACTTGTATTTTATCTTGATTTAACTCGATGTAGCTACTACCAAATTTCCATTCGTTATTATAATCTCTATGTGGACCATAGTTAGTATCTAGTTCATTTCTCGATTGCAATAGTGATAAGTCAGGATAACTCTCGTCATGATTAGAATGTTGTGAATAAAAGTCATCTTCATCAAAATCGCTGTTACTTTTACTATTAGACTGTTTAAACATTGATTCTTCAATTAGTTTCTTAGGGGTACTTGTTTCCAACTTCATTGTTGAGTTCTGAGGATGAAAACTGGCACTGTCCTCATATTCAGTTTTCTTATCATTCTTTTCTTTTTTATTCGGTATATCAATATATTTAGAGCTATTTATAAATTCTTTTAAAGGTTCTGTTATGGGCTTGAATGTATCACTTAATTGCTGATGTGTATCTATTTCACCAGTTTTTATACTACGAAGCTTTTTCTTTAATATATTTCTTCTTGTCACCAAGTCTTTTAGAATTTTTTCATTCATTTTAGCTTTTCAGCTATCAGATCAGCTTATCAAGTATCAGATCAGGTATCAGATCAGTTTATCAGGTACCAGATCAGCTTATCAGGTGTCAGATCAGGTTATCAGATCAGGTATCAGATCAGTTTATCAGGTATCAGATCAGCTTATCAGGTGTCAGATCAGGTTATCAGATCAGGTATCAGATCAGTTTATCAGGTATCAGATCAGCTTATCAGGTGTCAGATCAGGTTATCAGATCAGGTATCAGATGAGTTTATCAGGTTATCAGATCAGGTATCAGATCAGTTTATCAGATGAGGTTACCAGATCAGCTTGTTAGGTATCTGATCAGATTATTATGTATCAGATCAAGTTTTTCATAGATGACCAGTTATAACAATCACATGTATAAAGTTTAAAGCCAGATTATGTACTAAGCGATACCCTTGATGAACAGTAATTTATATTATGATGAAGTAATCAAATGATTTTCTATAGCGACCATTGTTTAGTTCATTATCTTTACTTATCATCAAAAATCCATATTTATCCTTCCAACAGTCTTGACATATGTATATACTGAAACTTTTCAAAGTTCATGTCGCTGGCAACATGATCATCGTATACATGTCTCATATTTTTCGCATCTTGTTTAAACATTATAATTAAATTGGCATTATCTCTTATTAAATGTTTTGGAATTCTTGTGTAGGTTTGACACAAGTAAAATGAATCTACATACATCCTTATGACGCCCCATACAAAAATATGCACGTATATTGTTTTGGTTTTCACATGCAACATCATCGAAAATCATAATTGAATTGCTTTTAGCTTCGCTAGGAGGAACAACGGACTCATTGTCTGCGAATGTGTAGTATCCCATTCCTTTAATTGGCGAAATTAAATTCTTTAGGTATTCATGTTTAGGTTGATACAGAGATTTTGAGTACAAATAGATATATTCAAACTTGAGACCATTAGGACTTTCTAGCAAACTGATCATTACATTAGTTTTTCCACAATTGGAGGGACCAACTATTAATGCTCGAATAGAATTTGGTAGCAAGGAACTATGTCTTATTTTTGTACTGTCATTTGAAAATACATCCACATTACGAACTAGAATATTTTTATGTAGTAAGAATTTTAACGAACATTTTTATATTGCTTTATTAAATTGAATTAAGATTCTATAGGCTAATTGTTCGAAATTTTTAGGAAGCCACCTAATAAGTGGTGGCAAACACAATACACATGAGCACTGATGATGAAAGGGTTGCGTCTTTCGAAAACAGCTGTTCTGCTCTGCTGTGTAAGTTGAATAACAAAAACTGATGTTGACTTGCCTTTGTGCCTTGGAATATTTATCATGTCTTTCTGAGATTTAAATTAAAAATTTCGAACAATTAGCCTATAGAATCTTAATTCAATTTAATATAGTAAAATATTTTTGTTTTGTTTTACTAAGCGCATTTCAATAACTACTTGTAAAATTCACAAAACAATATCTTTTATTCTAGAATAAAATAATATGGTTACGTTTTATAAAAAAACATTCAGTCATAAGAAAATCGCTGGAGAAGGTTTACTAAATAAAACAATAAATTCTCTACCTTTTGAATTACATCTTCCTGGATATCAGTACTGTGGACCTGGCACAAGATTACAAAACCGTTTAGATAGAGCAGATAAAGGAATTAATTTATTGGATGCTGCTTGCAAAAATCGCGATATAGCTTACTCCAAAAACAAAGAATTAAACAGTAGGCACCAAGCTGATAAAATTCTTGAAAATAAAGCTTGGGAAAGAGTTCTTTCAAACAATAGCAATCTTTCAGAAAAAACATTTGCATATATGGTGACCAATGCAATGAAAGCAAAAACTAAATTTGGTATGGGTATGGAGAAGAAGAGCAGAAATAGGCAAAGACTATCGTTACGAACTCATTTAAATGACAAAAAGCTGTTCAATAGTTCAATTAGAGCAGCAACAAAAACATTACGGGAGGAAAAACCACAAGACAACAGATCACTTAAGGGGAAAAAGGCACGCGTTGTAATACCACGCATAATCAATGTTCCAAAAATTGGTGGATTTTTACCGCTAATTCCGATTCTAACTGCTCTAGGTGCACTTGGTAGTCTAACAACTGGAGGTGCCGCTATAGCTAAGGCTGTAAAAGCAACAAAGGACGTAAAAAAACAACTTGAGGAAGCCACCAGACACAATAAGGCAATGGAGTCTATTGCTGTGGGAGAAGGACTGTACCTTAAACCATATAAAAAGGGTTATGGACTTGTTTGTAAAGATCATTCAAAAAACTATTAGAAATGCTACCCAACAGACCATTATCAGAATTTGATCTAAGAAAATTTTCAAGAAATATTCCGCACTTAAGAGGAGTTTATATGTTGGATTCTCTACCAAAACGGCAAAGGACAGTAGAATGTGGAATAATTAATTTAGATTTATCAGCAGGACCAGGTACTCATTGGGTAGCATACTATAGAAACAAGGATGAAAAACAATATTTCGACAGCTTTCGAAATTTACAACCTCCTTTAGAATTAATCAAATATCTAGGTAGAAATATTGAATACAACTACAATCAATATCAAAACTTTAATACATTTAATTGTGGTCATTTATGTTTAAAATTTCTTTATGAAGCAACTAAAGAGTTGAAATAAAACACAAGCATATATTTGTATATTTTAAAAAATTCTTTCGTTGTTTTATTGTATTAGCTACCGAACAATGTACTCTGCAACTCCTTATCGACGTCTCCAACTATTAGAAATATTGGGAACATTGACTCTGCTGTGGAGATTCTAAGTGAATCGTTTCGCTGTGCCACTAATGTGGCTTGTAAACCAACGGTTTGCAGAGGAAGGGCCAAACCACCATGGTGGAGCCCGGAAATTGCACATTCACGAAAGGAATGTCGTAGGCTATTCAACGAGGCTAAACGATTAGGCGACTGGTCGACATACAAAACCTCGTTGAATCGCTTCAAGAATCTTGTCAGAAACGCAAAAAGGAGGTCTTGGAGGGCTTTCCGCAGTAATGTGGAGGGTTCCTGAAACCAACAGGCTGCGTAAGATGCTATCAACCGCACCGGTTGTACCCAGCTACATACAGAAACCCTGTGGTAGCTGGACCATGAGTAGTCAAGAGACGCTGAGCGTACTACTCGACACTCATTTTCCTGGTAGCCAGGCGGCACCTTTAACAGGCACTGCCGATGGCAGCTTGACGACAGGCGCAGTCACAACTCCATTGGATATGGATAGGCTCCGCTGGGCTGTACACAGCTTCGATCCAGTAGCTAGGAACTGTATGTGCGAGAACAATTAAAATTGTCAAATTTGGCAATTAAATTTTAAAATTTTGAAATTTTAATTGCCAAATTTGTGTTAATGGGTTTTTTTTTGTAATTTGATACTTTAATGTGTGTGTATTTTCCCACGGTTAAATAGGGATGTTCACATTGTTGTTGTTTAATTTTTTTTATTTTTTATAATGTTGGGGTAGGCGTGGGAATTTTTGTCTGTCCATATGAGACCTTGGGAGTTTTTGTTTGTCCGTATGAGACCGTGGGAATTTCTGTCCGTCCATATGTGAGGGTAGTTTGGTGGAGGGGTGCTGTAGTAACCAAAATGAGTTTGTATAAGTGAGCGTGAGACCGTGGGAATTTTTGTATGTCCATATGAGAGCTTGGGAGTTTGTGTATGTCCATATGTGACCTTGGGAATACATGTCCGTCGGTATGTGAGCGTGGGAATTTCTGTCTGTCCATATGTGAGCGTAGGAATTCAGTCTCTACATGGTAGCTATGGCCTAATAGAAAATAAGAAATTTTTAGTATCTGACACAACATTTTTTAGGAAGTACAATATCTCAAAAGTGTTGTATAAATGGATGGCCCTAATGTTTGTGGTTCGTTTCTTCTTGCTGGAGTGAGATTTCTTCTTTTATTTTTTAGCTTGTTTTTAATTTTGGTATGTGTTTACTTAAGATATTTTTAATTTTGGTGTGTGTTTACTTAAGATATTTTGTGCAGCAATTCAGTTATTTCTTTTTTGTGTGCAATGCTTGAGTGTGGGGGAATAATTTGATTATTCTGATCTTGAAGACGTTGTGAAAAAAAATTACTATTGCATAAATATTGAATCTGATATTTTGTTTATTTTATACATGACGATCATCGATGGATTTTATTTGGGGATCTGGATGATGGTGCGATTTCTGTATTTTGTAGAATATGAATATTTATGCTATGTTTAAGTGTGTGTGTGTGTGTTTTTGTGTTCTGAGTGGCGATTGGAATGTCTGCCTGTCAGACAGACTGTGTGTGTAACGATTGGTAAGTCTGTATGACAGTCCGCTTTTTTGCTTCCCTGGATTTAGCGCAAGTGGGTCAGTATGAAATGAAATAAATTTGTAGATATTTATGTACGCATATACATACAAACAAATAATAAGCGTTTATTCGTTGTGCCCAAATATTCCCTTGACCATTTGAATGAATGAACCATTGTGTTTGTTTGTGTGTTCTCTGAAATAAATATGTATGTAGGTTTTTATTTGAAATAAAAGACATTTATTTTAATTTTTATAAGCATTTATTTAAAAGTTTGTTAACATTTTCATTTTTAAGTAAAATTGCATTCCTTAAGGCACAAACACCATAGTCGTGATAGCTACAATAGAGATATGTTGAATGCTTAGTTTCCATTTGTTTAAAATTAATGCAGCCAATGTCTTCAATGTTATAAACTGTTTGATGAATCATTTTTTCTAGCCATATTTTCTTCTCTCCCCCCTTAACATATATTTGTGAATTTCTTATATTAGATTTTAAAAACTTGCAAACGCTTTGAAATGAGACTGATCCATCATTCCAGTTAATATGATGATAGTTTTTTGATAACCAAACTGCTTCTCTCTGTTTTTTGACCGATAAACATGCGAAATCAAAAGGAGGTTTTATGATGAAATTGAGGCATTCGTTGTTGCTGAAAACTACAGCTAGTTCTTTTGCGATGAAGTCATTTGAATTATTTTTGAAACCTTGCAAGTCTACAAAAACAATATCACCATCCATGTTATTTAATTTATAAGACCTTCCGGACTTGACCTTTTATTGGTATGTATTCTATTACGCGGTCATGAATAAGAACGCAGTAAGCTGATGTCGTTGCTGGAATATTTGTTGCTGTTTCAAATTCAATTTTTATATCAATCGGTCCGGTATTGACTGATTCGTTCTGATAGCTTACATCTACTACAATAATTGGAGCGTCGTCTTTAAACTCCTGGGCAGTTAATAATGGTTGAGGCTCATTCATATAGTAGCTTTGTTGAAATCTTACATACATATCATATAGAATTGCATACCGTTCATTTGTAAATTTTATGTTAAGATCATCATATGGGTAAGAGGTTGAATTTAAATGTACTTTTAAATTAGTGAGGTCACAGTGAACAAATTTATTATCTCGTTGAAATGCGACCAATACAAAACGTGGTCGCTCTTTACTTGCAGCTAATTTAACATTCCAAATATGACTTGTTCCTGTATTCAATTGTGCATTCATATGACAATCCCAGCTACGAAATGCCATCGGTATAGAAGCACCATTGTTAATAATTTTAATCATATTCAACTTGCTCTGATCAGATAATTGTACGTGTGGAATTCTCCAGGAGATGAGTAAAATTGTAAGTTTCTATTTTTCAGCTAGAGTGTACAAGAGCTTCATCATTTTTATTGCGCAAGAGTATCAATTCATGCTTTCCATTAAGTATAACTTTGTTGTAGTCTTCAGCAAATCCCAAAAGCATTTTTAGTGGTACATAAAAATTAAAATACCCATTCTTAAGATTCAAATCATCAGTTTTATGCCATCCACCATTTTGCATTAGAACGCTTTGAGTTGGTGATAGAGATACCAACTTTTTTATTGTGGTTGTTGTTCCTAAATACCTTGTATGATCGATTTCAATACCATTAAGCTCGTAGCGGATTTCATCAAATAGATGTGCAACAAAGTTGTTTTTCAATTTAAAATTTTCTGAAAATTTTCCAGTTTTTTCATCTAGAACGAAACCTTCCACATATATGTATATAGCTCTCACTAGGTAACACGTACAAATCTTGATTTTGTATTGAGATTCGAATCTCATCATTATTATTGTACGATTGTAGATATGGTATGTAGGTATGATAGTCCTTTTTTATTATATTTTCGTCAGACAATGGCTTATCCAATACGTTGATTATTGAGCTCATTTTGTTTTCAGTTTGAAATTCAAAGACTTGAGAAAACTTTTGTTTGTTGTTGTAAGTGACCTTTGACGAGCAGATCTTTTCAATTGTGGTTTAGGTTGTAATATCTGTGGATGAGACGTGACTGCCGTATTTTGTGATATACTTGTATTGTATATTATCATTACTTAGTTGGCCTTAAATGTATTCGTATTGTAATTTCCTCTCCTCTGAAATTAATTAAATCACCGTTCTGATCAACCACGCGCAGTGATGGAGAACTTATCTCATTGGTGTTTACAGGTAAATAAATGAGATTCCTTGGAATCTCATCTATTTTATAGCCTGCAGGTACATTAATCGGAAACTCATGAAGTGTATGTGATTTTGAATTGTTCATATATGTGTTAGTAGCGATACTACTTTCAATTCGCAAGAGATTTACTTTAAAAATATTAACTGGAAGATCTGAGTAATGACCATCGGTCGGTGTTAGGATTTTACTATTGAATCCTAAAAGATTCCCAATTGTATTTTCTTTATTAAAATATATCGGGTCTTTAGAACTATTTATTTTAACTTGCATCGTATTGTTGTTAGCTTCTATAAAAATATGCTCTCCAGGACTAAGTCGTTTGTATTGCTCTTCTATGTAGTCAACTATATCTTTCAATTCATAAGATCCAATTGGTATTTCAATTACATGTTTCCCTATATGAAACATATTGTTATAGGAGTCTACATTTGGAATACTGTTGTATGAATGAAAATCAGTTAGCGCACACTCATATGAGTCGTTTAAGTCAATGGGAGGAAAATAATTAGCATATAGCGCTGATGCGTTAGAGCTCAGAGTAAGTGTTATTGACATTATAACAGCCTGTTCACAAATAAATAAAGTTTAATACACACCATGGTTTATAAGAATAATTTGCATATATATTTCATAATCTTATTTTAAAATTAACATTAGTTATTAAAAATATTGATGTTATTGTCGTTGTTATCATTGCGGATGACGATTTATTTCGTTTTCCATCTATAGTATTTCATCTTTGCTTATCCAGGAATTGTGTTGATTAGAAAATCCCAACCATTTAACTAATGCTTTGTCCCCTTTCAGTCGAATTACCTTTTCAACTAGATATGTATTTGGAAATCTAGTTCTTGACAGTTCTTCCGTATAGAAGCCACCTTTAATAGGATTTCCAAGATAATCTTCTAATATGTATGTTGTTTGATATGTATTCTGAACTCTTTGGATTGTGAAAATTTCTGTTGTCCAATTCGGAGTATAGCCTTTCTCAAAAATATGTTTATATTTGCTAATACGTACATGGTCTCCTGCATTAAATTTTGACATTTTGTACATCTTTAAATGACTGTATACTGTATTTAGAAGCTGTTTTTAATTTTTTGAGTTAACTTTAATCGGTGGCATTTTTATTGTGCGATGAACTTTTCTATTGTATGCATTAAGTAAATCTTTGTATATATCAAGCCAGTTGTAGGAACCATTAAAACTAAACTCTTTCCAAATCATTCCTTTTAATGTTCTATTGAATCGTTCTACTATTGATGCTTTCATGATGCTATACGTTGAGTAGTGATTGATGTTGTATTTATCCATCAATTGATTAAAATGTTTGTTGAAGAATTCTTTACCATCATCTGTTTGTAAGTTATTTGGCACACGCCCCAACTGAAAAATAGTCTCCATTGCCTGCGTTGTGTCAACAGCTGTTTTTCTTCTCAGAGGTACTGCCCAAGCATATTTGGAGAATGTATCGATTACAGTTAGCAAAAATCTATAGTTTTTATTGTATGTAGAATAGTTCCCCATTTCAACTAAATCCGCTTGCCAAAGATCATCTATTCCTTTCATAACAACTCTACGGCGTCCAAACATTTTTCGAGCTTCCTTATGGAGCTCGTTCACTAAATTTCTTTTTGTATCCATGTCTAAGCTTTAAGAAGTTTTTGGGGTGTGTTGTGATCTATCTGATGCGCTTTCAGCAATTGACACAGACATGTAATTTTCAAATCTATACATTTTCTCATTTAATCTTTCAAGTTCTTCTTCGAAGGATGCTCTGATCTTGGAAATGCTTTCTTGCAATTTTTTATTCTCTTCCAACTGTAATATTATTTCATGTTGTTGTATTTCGATTTTTTAGAGTATTGTGGATTTTGTTGTTATCTTCTTTAAATTCTTTTAACATTTTGTGTTCTACTTCTTCGATTCGAGTTTGCAAAAACAATTTATTGATAGCATCGTTTTCCTCCAAAGCTTTCGCAACATTTTTGACTCTTTTGTTTTGGAGATCAATGTTGTTGTTCGCATACAAAAGGAGCCCCAACAATTTAGGTGCATTTTTCAATGAAATTATACTGCTAGTGTCGTTTAGATAATGTCCGAATTTATCAACAGACATAATTCATATTTAAAATGTGTATCCGTTTATATAGTTTATACTATTATATTAGCTTCACGTAGTTCTTCAATAATTGAGACAATCTCGTTGTTGTGATTAGTATGACCTGCAGACTGTGATGCAAGCAGAAGTCTAAGTCGATCTACCAACTCGTTTGGATCATCCCAGTATATATAGTTTGATTTATGAGGATTTGCCTGCATCAAACCCTTACCTAAATAATTAGCCTTTGTTAATTCCGACGAGCTCTTATGATTTTTCTCTTTAAAAAGTTTTTCAATAATATGTTTGTACTTTGACCATCGGACGTATAATCTCTTCTGTGTGCATTACTAGTAAGTAATATTTTTTTTATAGATTTCAAGCTAGAATTTATCATAGTTTTTTTTTGGTGTTTTATGAAACATTAAAGAAAACAGTCCTGGGCTGAGAGCCCATATTTGACCATCAACTTGTATTTTATCTTGATTTAACTCGATGTAGCTACTACCAAATTTCCATTCGTTATTATAATCTCTATGTGGACCATAGTTAGTATCTAGTTCATTTCTCGATTGCAATAGTGATAAGTCAGGATAACTCTCGTCATGATTAGAATGTTGTGAATAAAAGTCATCTTCATCAAAATCGCTGTTACTTTTACTATTAGACTGTTTAAACATTGATTCTTCAATTAGTTTCTTAGGGGTACTTGTTTCCAACTTCATTGTTGAGTTCTGAGGATGAAAACTGGCACTGTCCTCATATTCAGTTTTCTTATCATTCTTTTCTTTTTTATTCGGTATATCAATATATTTAGAGCTATTTATAAATTCTTTTAAAGGTTCTGTTATGGGCTTGAATGTATCACTTAATTGCTGATGTGTATCTATTTCACCAGTTTTTATACTACGAAGCTTTTTCTTTAATATATTTCTTCTTGTCACCAAGTCTTTTAGAATTTTTTCATTCATTTTAGCTTTTCAGCTATCAGATCAGCTTATCAAGTATCAGATCAGGTATCAGATCAGTTTATCAGGTACCAGATCAGCTTATCAGGTGTCAGATCAGGTTATCAGATCAGGTATCAGATCAGTTTATCAGGTATCAGATCAGCTTATCAGGTGTCAGATCAGGTTATCAGATCAGGTATCAGATCAGTTTATCAGGTATCAGATCAGCTTATCAGGTGTCAGATCAGGTTATCAGATCAGGTATCAGATGAGTTTATCAGGTTATCAGATCAGGTATCAGATCAGTTTATCAGATGAGGTTACCAGATCAGCTTGTTAGGTATCTGATCAGATTATTATGTATCAGATCAAGTTTTTCATAGATGACCAGTTATAACAATCACATGTATAAAGTTTAAAGCCAGATTATGTACTAAGCGATACCCTTGATGAACAGTAATTTATATTATGATGAAGTAATCAAATGATTTTCTATAGCGACCATTGTTTAGTTCATTATCTTTACTTATCATCAAAAATCCATATTTATCCTTCCAACAGTCTTGACATATGTATATACTGAAACTTTTCAAAGTTCATGTCGCTGGCAACATGATCATCGTATACATGTCTCATATTTTTCGCATCTTGTTTAAACATTATAATTAAATTGGCATTATCTCTTATTAAATGTTTTGGAATTCTTGTGTAGGTTTGACACAAGTAAAATGAATCTACATACATCCTTATGACGCCCCATACAAAAATATGCACGTATATTGTTTTGGTTTTCACATGCAACATCATCGAAAATCATAATTGAATTGCTTTTAGCTTCGCTAGGAGGAACAACGGACTCATTGTCTGCGAATGTGTAGTATCCCATTCCTTTAATTGGCGAAATTAAATTCTTTAGGTATTCATGTTTAGGTTGATACAGAGATTTTGAGTACAAATAGATATATTCAAACTTGAGACCATTAGGACTTTCTAGCAAACTGATCATTACATTAGTTTTTCCACAATTGGAGGGACCAACTATTAATGCTCGAATAGAATTTGGTAGCAAGGAACTATGTCTTATTTTTGTACTGTCATTTGAAAATACATCCACATTACGAACTAGAATATTTTTATGTAGTAAGAATTTTAACGAACATTTTTATATTGCTTTATTAAATTGAATTAAGATTCTATAGGCTAATTGTTCGAAATTTTTAGGAAGCCACCTAATAAGTGGTGGCAAACACAATACACATGAGCACTGATGATGAAAGGGTTGCGTCTTTCGAAAACAGCTGTTCTGCTCTGCTGTGTAAGTTGAATAACAAAAACTGATGTTGACTTGCCTTTGTGCCTTGGAATATTTATCATGTCTTTCTGAGATTTAAATTAAAAATTTCGAACAATTAGCCTATAGAATCTTAATTCAATTTAATATAGTAAAATATTTTTGTTTTGTTTTACTAAGCGCATTTCAATAACTACTTGTAAAATTCACAAAACAATATCTTTTATTCTAGAATAAAATAATATGGTTACGTTTTATAAAAAAACATTCAGTCATAAGAAAATCGCTGGAGAAGGTTTACTAAATAAAACAATAAATTCTCTACCTTTTGAATTACATCTTCCTGGATATCAGTACTGTGGACCTGGCACAAGATTACAAAACCGTTTAGATAGAGCAGATAAAGGAATTAATTTATTGGATGCTGCTTGCAAAAATCGCGATATAGCTTACTCCAAAAACAAAGAATTAAACAGTAGGCACCAAGCTGATAAAATTCTTGAAAATAAAGCTTGGGAAAGAGTTCTTTCAAACAATAGCAATCTTTCAGAAAAAACATTTGCATATATGGTGACCAATGCAATGAAAGCAAAAACTAAATTTGGTATGGGTATGGAGAAGAAGAGCAGAAATAGGCAAAGACTATCGTTACGAACTCATTTAAATGACAAAAAGCTGTTCAATAGTTCAATTAGAGCAGCAACAAAAACATTACGGGAGGAAAAACCACAAGACAACAGATCACTTAAGGGGAAAAAGGCACGCGTTGTAATACCACGCATAATCAATGTTCCAAAAATTGGTGGATTTTTACCGCTAATTCCGATTCTAACTGCTCTAGGTGCACTTGGTAGTCTAACAACTGGAGGTGCCGCTATAGCTAAGGCTGTAAAAGCAACAAAGGACGTAAAAAAACAACTTGAGGAAGCCACCAGACACAATAAGGCAATGGAGTCTATTGCTGTGGGAGAAGGACTGTACCTTAAACCATATAAAAAGGGTTATGGACTTGTTTGTAAAGATCATTCAAAAAACTATTAGAAATGCTACCCAACAGACCATTATCAGAATTTGATCTAAGAAAATTTTCAAGAAATATTCCGCACTTAAGAGGAGTTTATATGTTGGATTCTCTACCAAAACGGCAAAGGACAGTAGAATGTGGAATAATTAATTTAGATTTATCAGCAGGACCAGGTACTCATTGGGTAGCATACTATAGAAACAAGGATGAAAAACAATATTTCGACAGCTTTCGAAATTTACAACCTCCTTTAGAATTAATCAAATATCTAGGTAGAAATATTGAATACAACTACAATCAATATCAAAACTTTAATACATTTAATTGTGGTAATTTATGTTTAAAATTTCTTTATGAAGCAACTAAAGAGTTGAAATAAAACACAAGCATATATTTGTATATTTTAAAAAATTCTTTCGTTGTTTTATTGTATTAGCTACCGAACAATGTACTCTGCAACTCCTTATCGACGTCTCCAACTATTAGAAATATTGGGAACATTGACTCTGCTGTGGAGATTCTAAGTGAATCGTTTCGCTGTGCCACTAATGTGGCTTGTAAACCAACGGTTTGCAGAGGAAGGGCCAAACCACCATGGTGGAGCCCGGAAATTGCACATTCACGAAAGGAATGTCGTAGGCTATTCAACGAGGCTAAACGATTAGGCGACTGGTCGACATACAAAACCTCGTTGAATCGCTTCAAGAATCTTGTCAGAAACGCAAAAAGGAGGTCTTGGAGGGCTTTCCGCAGTAATGTGGAGGGTTCCTGAAACCAACAGGCTGCGTAAGATGCTATCAACCGTACCGGTTGTACCCAGCTACATACAGAAACCCTGTGGTAGCTGGACCATGAGTAGTCAAGAGACGCTGAGCGTACTACTCGACACTCATTTTCCTGGTAGCCAGGCGGCACCTTTAACAGGCACTGCCGATGGCAGCTTGACGACAGGCGCAGTCACAACTCCATTGGATATGGATAGGCTCCGCTGGGCTGTACACAGCTTCGATCCAGTAGCTAGGAACTGTATGTGCGAGAACAATTAAAATTGTCAAATTTGGCAATTAAATTTTAAAATTTTGAAATTTTAATTGCCAAATTTGTGTTAATGGGTTTTTTTTTTTGTAATTTGATACTTTAATGTGTGTGTATTTTCCCACGGTTAAATAGGGATGTTCACATTGTTGTTGTTTAATTTTTTTTATTTTTTATAATGTTGGGGTAGGCGTGGGAATTTTTGTCTGTCCATATGAGACCTTGGGAGTTTTTGTTTGTCCGTATGAGACCGTGGGAATTTCTGTCCGTCCATATGTGAGGGTAGTTTGGTGGAGGGGTGCTGTAGTAACCAAAATGAGTTTGTATAAGTGAGCGTGAGACCGTGGGAATTTTTGTATGTCCATATGAGAGCTTGGGAGTTTGTGTATGTCCATATGTGACCTTGGGAATACATGTCCGTCGGTATGTGAGCGTGGGAATTTCTGTCTGTCCATATGTGAGCGTAGGAATTCAGTCTCTACATGGTAGCTATGGCCTAATAGAAAATAAGAAATTTTTAGTATCTGACACAACATTTTTTAGGAAGTACAATATCTCAAAAGTGTTGTATAAATGGATGGCCCTAATGTTTGTGGTTCGTTTCTTCTTGCTGGAGTGAGATTTCTTCTTTTATTTTTTAGCTTGTTTTTAATTTTGGTATGTGTTTACTTAAGATATTTTTAATTTTGGTGTGTGTTTACTTAAGATATTTTGTGCAGCAATTCAGTTATTTCTTTTTTGTGTGCAATGCTTGAGTGTGGGGGAATAATTTGATTATTCTGATCTTGAAGACGTTGTGAAAAAAAATTACTATTGCATAAATATTGAATCTGATATTTTGTTTATTTTATACATGACGATCATCGATGGATTTTATTTGGGGATCTGGATGATGGTGCGATTTCTGTATTTTGTAGAATATGAATATTTATGCTATGTTTAAGTGTGTGTGTGTGTGTTTTTGTGTTCTGAGTGGCGATTGGAATGTCTGCCTGTCAGACAGACTGTGTGTGTAACGATTGGTAAGTCTGTATGACAGTCCGCTTTTTTGCTTCCCTGGATTTAGCGCAAGTGGGTCAGTATGAAATGAAATAAATTTGTAGATATTTATGTACGCATATACATACAAACAAATAATAAGCGTTTATTCGTTGTGCCCAAATATTCCCTTGACCATTTGAATGAATGAACCATTGTGTTTGTTTGTGTGTTCTCTGAAATAAATATGTATGTAGGTTTTTATTTGAAATAAAAGACATTTATTTTAATTTTTATAAGCATTTATTTAAAAGTTTGTTAACATTTTCATTTTTAAGTAAAATTGCATTCCTTAAGGCACAAACACCATAGTCGTGATAGCTACAATAGAGATATGTTGAATGCTTAGTTTCCATTTGTTTAAAATTAATGCAGCCAATGTCTTCAATGTTATAAACTGTTTGATGAATCATTTTTTCTAGCCATATTTTCTTCTCTCCCCCCTTAACATATATTTGTGAATTTCTTATATTAGATTTTAAAAACTTGCAAACGCTTTGAAATGAGACTGATCCATCATTCCAGTTAATATGATGATAGTTTTTTGATAACCAAACTGCTTCTCTCTGTTTTTTGACCGATAAACATGCGAAATCAAAAGGAGGTTTTATGATGAAATTGAGGCATTCGTTGTTGCTGAAAACTACAGCTAGTTCTTTTGCGATGAAGTCATTTGAATTATTTTTGAAACCTTGCAAGTCTACAAAAACAATATCACCATCCATGTTATTTAATTTATAAGACCTTCCGGACTTGACCTTTTATTGGTATGTATTCTATTACGCGGTCATGAATAAGAACGCAGTAAGCTGATGTCGTTGCTGGAATATTTGTTGCTGTTTCAAATTCAATTTTTATATCAATCGGTCCGGTATTGACTGATTCGTTCTGATAGCTTACATCTACTACAATAATTGGAGCGTCGTCTTTAAACTCCTGGGCAGTTAATAATGGTTGAGGCTCATTCATATAGTAGCTTTGTTGAAATCTTACATACATATCATATAGAATTGCATACCGTTCATTTGTAAATTTTATGTTAAGATCATCATATGGGTAAGAGGTTGAATTTAAATGTACTTTTAAATTAGTGAGGTCACAGTGAACAAATTTATTATCTCGTTGAAATGCGACCAATACAAAACGTGGTCGCTCTTTACTTGCAGCTAATTTAACATTCCAAATATGACTTGTTCCTGTATTCAATTGTGCATTCATATGACAATCCCAGCTACGAAATGCCATCGGTATAGAAGCACCATTGTTAATAATTTTAATCATATTCAACTTGCTCTGATCAGATAATTGTACGTGTGGAATTCTCCAGGAGATGAGTAAAATTGTAAGTTTCTATTTTTCAGTAGAAACGCTAGAGTGTACAAGAGCTTCATCATTTTTATTGCGCAAGAGTATCAATTCATGCTTTCCATTAAGTATAACTTTGTTGTAGTCTTCAGCAAATCCCAAAAGCATTTTTAGTGGTACATAAAAATTAAAATACCCATTCTTAAGATTCAAATCATCAGTTTTATGCCATCCACCATTTTGCATTAGAACGCTTTGAGTTGGTGATAGAGATACCAACTTTTTTATTGTGGTTGTTGTTCCTAAATACCTTGTATGATCGATTTCAATACCATTAAGCTCGTAGCGGATTTCATCAAATAGATGTGCAACAAAGTTGTTTTTCAATTTAAAATTTTCTGAAAAATTTCCAGTTTTTTTATCTACAACGAAACCTTCCACATATATATAGCTCTCACTAGGTAACACGTACAAATCTTGATTTTGTATTGAGATTCGAATCTCATCATTATTATTGTACGATTGTAGATATGGTATGTAGGTATGATAGTCCTTTTTTATTATATTTTCGTCAGACAATGGCTTATCCAATACGTTTATTATTGAGCTCATTTTGTTTTCAGTTTGAAATTCAAAGACTTGAGAAAACTTTTGTTTGTTGTTGTAAGTGACCTTTGTCGAGCAGATCTTTTCAATTGTGGTTTAGGTTGTAATATCTGTGGATGAGACGTGACTGCCGTATTTTGTGATATACTTGTATTGTATATTATCATTACTTAGTTGGCCTTAAATGTATTCGTATTGTAATTTCCTCTCCTCTGAAATTAATTAAATCACCGTTCTGATCAACCACGCGCAGTGATGGAGAACTTATCTCATTGGTGTTTACAGGTAAATAAATGAGATTCCTTGGAATCTTATCTATTTTATAGCCTGCAGGTACATTAATCGGAAACTCATGAAGTGTATGTGATTTTGAATTGTTCATATATGTGTTAGTAGCGATACTACTTTCAATTCGCAAGAGATTTACTTTAAAAATATTAACTGGAAGATCTGAGTAATGATCATCGGTCGGTGTTAGGATTTTACTATTGAATCCTAAAAGATTCCCAATTGTATTTTTTTATTAAAATATATCGGGTCTTTAGAACTATTTATTTTAACTTGCATCGTATTGTTGTTAGCTTCTATAAAAATATGCTCTCCAGGACTAAGTCGTTTGTATTGCTCTTCTATGTAGTCAACTATATCTTTCAATACATAAGATCCAATTGGTATTTCAATTACATATTCCGCTATATGAAACATATTGTTATAGGAGTCTACATTTGGAATACTGTTGTATGAATGAAAATCAGTTAGCGCACACTCATATGAGTCGTTTAAGTCAATGGGAGGAAAATAATTAGCATATAGCGCTGATGCGTTAGAGCTCAGAGTAAGTGTTATTGACATTATAACAGCCTGTTCACAAATAAATAAAGTTTAATACACACCATGGTTTATAAGAATAATTTGCATATATATTTCATAATCTTATTTTAAAATTAACATTAGTTATTAAAAATATTGATGTTATTGTCGTTGTTATCATTGCGGATGACGATTTATTTCGTTTTCCATCTATAGTATTTCATCTTTCCTTATCCAGGAATTGTGTTGATTAGAAAATCCCAACCATTTAACTAATGCTTTGTCCCCTTTCAGTCGAATTACCTTTTCAACTAGATATGTATTTGGAAATCTAGTTCTTGACAGTTCTTCCGTATAGAAGCCACCTTTAATAGGATTTCCAAGATAATCTTCTAATATGTATGTTGTAGGATATGTATTCTGAACTCTTTGGATTGTGAAAATTTCTGTTGTCCAATTCGGAGTATAGCCTTTCTCAAAAATATGTTTATATTTGCTAATACGTACATGGTCTCCTGCATTAAATTTTGACATTTTGTACATCTTTAAATGACTGTATACTGTATTTAGAAGTTGTTTTAATTTTTTGAGTTGACTTTAATCGGTGGCATTTTAATGGTGCGATGAACTTTTCTATTGTATGCATTAAGTAAATCTTTGTATATATCAAGCCAGTTGTAGGAACCATTAAAACTAAACTCTTTCCACATCATTCCTTTTAATGTTCTATTGAATCGTTCTACTATTGATGCTTTCATGATGCTATACGTTGAGTAGTGATTGATGTTGCATTTATCCATCAATTGATTAAAGTTTTTGTTGAAGAATTCTTTACCATCATCTGTTTGTAAGTTATTTGGCACACGACCCAACTGAAAAATAGTCTCCATTGCCTGCGTTGTGTCAACAGCTGTTTTTCTTCTCAGAGGTACTGCCCAAGCATATTTGGAGAATGTATCAATTACAGTTAGCAAAAATCTATAATTTTTATTGTATGTAGAATAGTTCCCCATTTCAACTAAATCCGCTGGCCAAAGATCGTCTATTCCTTTCATAACAACTCTACGACGTTCAAACATTTTTCGAGCTTGCTTATGGAGCTCGTTCACTAAATTTCTTTTTGTATCCATGTCTAAGTTTTAAGAAGTCTTTTGGGTGTGTTGCGATCTATCTGATGCGCTTTCAGCAATTGACACAAGCATGTAATTTTCAAATCTATAAATTTTCTCATTTAATCTTTCAATTTCTTCTTCGAAGGATGCTCTGATCTTGCAAATGCTTTGTTGCATTTTTTTATTCTCTTCCAACTGTAATATTATTTCATGTTGTTGCATTTCGATATGATTTTTTAGAGTATTGTGGATTTTGTTGTTATCTTCTTTAAATTCTTTTAACATTTTGTGTTCTACTTCTTCCATTTGAGTTTGCAAAAACAATTTATTGATAGCATCGTTTTCCTCCAAAGCTTTTGCAACATTTTTGATTCTTTTGTTTTGGACATCAATGTTGTTGTTCGCATCCAAAAATAACCCCAACAATTTAGGTGCATTTTTCAATGAAATTATACTGCTAGTGTCGTTTAGATAATGTCCGAATTTATCAACAGACATAATTTATATTTAAAATGTGTATCCGTTTATATAGTTTATACTATTATATTAGCTTCACGTAGTTCTTCAATAATTGAGACAATCTCGTTGTTGTGATTAGTATGACCTGCAGACTGTGATGCAAGCAGAAGTCTAAGTCGATCTACCAACTCGTTTGGATCATCCCAGTATATATAGTTTGATTTATGAGGATTTGCCTGCATCAAACCCTTACCTAAATAATTAGCCTTTGTTAATTCCGATGAGCTCTTATGATTTTTCTCTTTAAAAAGTTTTTCAATAATATGTTTGTACTTTGACCATCGGACGTATAATCTCTTCTGTGTGCAGTACTAGTAAGTAATATTTTTTTTATAGATTTCAAGCTAGAATTTATCATTGTTTTTTTTGGTGTTTTATGAAACATTAAAGAAAACAGTCCTGGGCTGAGAGCCCATATTTGACCACCAACTTGTATTTTATCTTGATTTAACTCGATGTTGCTACTACCAAATTTCCATTCGTTATTATAATCTCTATGTGGACCATAGTTAGTATCTAGTTCATTTCTCGATTGCAACAGTGATAACTCAGGATAACTCTCGTCATGATTAGAATGTTGTGAATAAAAGTCATCTTCATCAAAATCGCTGTTACTTTTACTATTAGACTGTTTAAACATTGATTCTTCAATTAGTTTCTTAGGGGTACTTGTTTCCAACTTCATTGTTGAGTTCTGAGGATGAAAACTGGCACTGTCCTCATATTCAGTTTTCTTATCATTCTTTTCTTTTTTATTCGGTATATCAATATATTTAGAGCTATTTATAAATTCTTTTAAAGGTTCTGTTATGGGCTTGAATGTGTCACTTAATTGCTGATGTGTATCTATTTCACCAGTTTTTATACTACGAAGCTTTTTCTTTAATATATTTCTTCTTGTCACCAAGTTTTTTACAATTTTTTCATTCATTTTAGCTTTTCAGCTATCAGATCAGCTTATCAAGTATCAGATCAGGTTATCAGATCAGGTATCAGAGCAGTTTATCAGGTATCAGATCAGCTTATCAGGTGTCAGATCAGCTTATCAGGTGTCAGATCAGGTTATCAGATCAGGTATCAGATCAGTTTATCAGGTGTCAGATCAGGTATTAGATGAGTTTATCAGGTTATCAGATCAGGTATCAGATCAGTTTATCAGATGAGGTTATCAGATCAGCTTGTTAGGTATCTGATCAGATTATTATGTATCAGATCAAGTTTTTGCTTAGATGACCAGTTATAACAATCACATGTATAAAGTTTAAAGCCAGATTATGTACTAAGCGATACCCTTGATGAACAGTAATTTATATTACGATGAAGTAATCAAATGATTTTCTATAGCGACCATTGTTTAGTTCATTATCTTTACTTATCATCAAAAATCCATATTTATCCTTTCAACATTCTTGACATATATACTGAAACTTTTCAAATTTCATGTCGCTGGCAACATGATCATCGTATACATGTCTCATATTTTTCGCATCTTGTTTAAACATTATAATTAAATTGGCATTATCTCTTATTAAATGTTTTGGAATTCTTGTGTAGGTTTGACACAAGTAAAATGAATCTACATACATCCTTATGACGCCCCATACAAAAATATGCACGTATATTGTTTTGGTTTTCACATGCAACATCATCGAAAATCATAATTGAATTGCTTTTAGCTTCGCTAGGAGGAACAACGGACTCATTGTCTGCGAATGTGTAGTATCCCATTCCTTTAATTGGCGAAATTAAATTCTTTAGGTATTCATATTTAGGTTGATACAGAGATTTTGAGTACAAATATATATTTTCAAACTTGAGACCATTAGGACTTTCTAGCAAACTGATCATTACATTAGTTTTTCCACAATTGGAGGGACCAACTATTAATGCTCGAATAGAATTTGGTAGCAAGGAACTATGTCTTATTTTTGTACTGTCATTTGAAAATACATCCACATTACGAACTAAAATATTTTTGTGTTGTTTTATTAAGCGCATTTCAATAACTACTTGTAAAATTCACAAAACCATATCTTTTATTCTAGAATAAAATAATATGGTTACGTTTTATAAAAAAACATTCAGTCATAAGAAAACTATCGTTGGAGAAGGTTTACTAAATAAAACAATAAATTCTCTACCTTTTGAATTACATCTTCCTGGATATCAGTACTGTGGACCTGGCACAAGATTACAAAAGCGTTTAGATAGAGGAGATAAAGGAATTAATTTATTGGATGCTGCTTGCAAAAATCACGATATAGCTTACTCCAAAAACAAAGAATTAAACAGTAGACACCAAGCTGATAAAATTCTTGAAAATAAAGCTTGGGAAAGAGTTCTTTCAAACAATAGCAGTCTTGCAGAAAAAACATTTGCATATATGGTGACCAATGCAATGAAAGCAAAAACTAAATTTGGTATGGGTATGGAGAAGAAGAGCAGCAAATCGCTCGTAAAGGTATCAACAGATCACTTAAGGGGAAAAAGGCACGCGTTGTAATACCACGCATAATCAATGTTCCAAAAATTGGTGGATTTTTACCGCTAATTCCAATTCTAACTGCTCTAGGTGCACTTGGTAGTCTAACAACTGGAGGTGCCGCTATAGCTAAGGCTGTAAATGCAACAAAGGACGCAAAAAAACAACTTGAGGAAGCCACCAGACACAATAAGGCAATGGAGTCTATTGCTGTGGGAGAAGGACTGTACCTTAAACCATATAAAAAGGGTTATGGACTTGTTTGTAAAGATCATTCAAAAAACTATTAGAAATGCTACCCAACAGACCATTATCAGAATTTGATCTAAGAAAATTTTCAACAAATATTCCACACTTTAGAGGAGTTTATATGTTGGACTCTCTACCAAAACGGCCAAGGACAGTAGA
This sequence comes from Linnaemya tessellans, assembly GCA_951800035.1. Taxonomy (NCBI): domain Eukaryota; kingdom Metazoa; phylum Arthropoda; class Insecta; order Diptera; family Tachinidae; genus Linnaemya; species Linnaemya tessellans. Next base: position 28,168,338 of record OX637537.1, read on the forward strand.
ATGTGGAATAATTAATTTAGATTTATCAGCAGGACCAGGTACTCATTGGGTAGCATACTATAGAAACAAGGATGAAAAACAATATTTCGACAGCTTTGGAAATTTACAACCTCCTTTAGAATCAATCAAATATCTAGGTAGAAACATTGATTACAACTACAATCAATATCAAAACTTTAATACATTTAATTGTGGTCATTTATGTTTAAAATTTCTTTATGAAGCAACTAAAGAGTTGAAATAAAACACAAGCATATATTTGTATATTTTAAAAAATTCTTTCGTTGTTTTATTGTAATAGTTACAAAATATACATAACATTTTTTTTTATTTTACTGCCAAACAGGGTACTGGGAGTTTGGTATCAAAAACTCGTGCATCTCGCTATCTAAGATCAGGTTTCGCTCTCCTTTTCTTTGTAGTCGATACTTATCATTCGAAAGATCTTCTAATTCTACATTGCTTAATGCATTATATCGGTTCGGGAGAAACATTATATGGTTTTCCAGCTCAAGTTGAACTGTTTCTCCGTACTTTGTTGTTACCCGCTTTGCACGTAGGATGTTGTATTTGATTGAATCATCTAGATCCTTTATATGTATTAAGGTTTTTGTATTGCACGAATTAAATTTTTTCACCAGATCCATTGCGGTAGAAATTTTTCACTACTTATAGCTTTGAACTTTTATTGCAAACTAATTTCGATTTTAGCTCTTTAGACTGTAAGAAGCCTAACAGAAAATCGTTATACAATGATTTTTTTGTTTTATTTAGGACAAAAGATGAACTGAGGAGAAATGAAATCTATATAAGTAATTAAAACTAAGTAGTTGAAAAAAGATAGAGAGATGATACAAATATGTATACATTTTTTTGAGTCGTTCACACAAAATTTTAAATTATTTTTCGGATTAAAAACGATCAGGCTTCGTTTTTTAAATTTCATAACATGCACCTTCGTACTGGTTCGTTGAAATGAACAATTATAGTTGCAAAGTAACAGTAAAACGGAACGCAAGTAAATTTTGCTAATAAAAAGATTAAATTTAAAATAAAAAAACATGAGTCAAATAAGAGACAAGATTGAGCAATTCCTAATCAACTTTGAAGGATGTCAACTACATGAACACCGAGGTATGATGAAATATTTCTTAGACATGTTGGATCAAAACGAAGAAATGGGTATAATGGAAGATGAAGACAAGGACGATGGCCATTTCAAATCCTGTCCTTGTAGCCATCCGAATTGTGTGGAGGGACCAGACACCTGCCGGTGTTCGGTATATTATTTAAGAAACATGGCAATTAGCCATTTAATTAATTCATATTATGCATTATTTCAGTAAAACTAAATAATCAGAATAAAACAAAATCTTTAATGTTTTTCAATATATAATATATTTGTATAATTCCGGTTTTTTCTCTCTCTCTTAACAATAAAACAATATTTAACTTAAAAATAAAACATGTTTTCTTTTATTACTAGATTTAACTACTTACACATAGAAATTATTACCTAAAAAATTAGTTGCAGTTATTCCATTGCTTCTTCCTTTTCTAATCTTGAAATTTCCCACAATAGCATATCAAGTTCGTAATCGGGATTGGTTTCTTCGATTCGAAAATGATACCATGCATACGTACTTTTATCATCACTTCTTATTTTTCTTTTATCATCTGCATAATTTAATACTACTTTATTTATTTGATTTGAGTAAATTTGATGAATTTTTGATTTAAATGTTAGCATATCATCATACACGGTCGACTTATTGAATAAGCAATTTCTATATGAAGCTATACTATAATTATTAAGAATGCAGTTCTTTACTCCTTTCGATTTTTTAATATCACTTTGATATTGCACACTAAAAGAGTACATTTTTGATCGCAATCCTACAAATTCCTTCATTACCTTTCCACAATTCTCATCGTTCATCATACCCAACACCTTTTTGTTTACCAGAGGAAATCCATATACATTGTCTTTTGGGTAATCTGATGTATCAAACTTATGGTCGACGTCAGTTTTTATGTCAGCATAGAAATCTTCAGTTTGTACTGTGTAAATGAAAGAGTCTGTGTCCATATAGTTTAATGATAGGTTTGTCTTGAATTTGGGTTGCATGTACCCATAATGGAAATCATACATTTTCCATTTGGAAAGCTCTAATACACAAAATCCTAAATATATGGGTTTATTGTAATAGGTTTTTACTCTTTTCATTTCAATCGCTACCATATCCTCAGAAAATATTGACAAACTATGAAAATTAGGTTTAGATATCCAATCTTGAGCTCCTAAATGATTACAGTTTGTCCTATTCCAGTTCGTAACTATTCGTACATCTTTTCTCTTTTCCACATTCTCCATAGTTTTACCATACACTGCATTATTTAACAATTTAAAGAAATTTTTTTCAAAAACATTTTTTGTAGTAGCCCTATGTTTGGTATTCAAGTCTATATAACTTTTCAACCAGGTTGATTGCTTATAGGTGAGAATTCGATGTACTTTCTTTAGAACTAGACCATACTGCAAACATTGTTTAAGAACTCTATAATGTATGACATATGTTTGTTTTGTAGAAAAATCTGCTAGTAATTTAATGTGCTTTGTTTGCAAAATTTTTTTATTTTCTGGACAGAAAGGAAGGTCATTGTGAGAGTCATGCAAATGAGAAGGATAGTCTAAAGTAACTTCATAGACATCCATCGCTTGAACTATCCTCTATGGTTGTCGGATCTAGATTTAGCTCTTCAGTTGACATCAATTTGAATCCACCATAAGGTAGATACTCAGACATTGCCCAACCGTAAAGGTTATTTGCGTCTAAGTACACAATAAATTCTGAGGGCTTCTCTCTATCAAAATCAGCTAAATATTTATTGTTAGCTTTTGAATAACGATTACTACATTGTACAACCCCACCACGTATTCCTTTCTTGAAGAAATTGTACATACATATCTATATCCGTCAAAAGCTCTAATTCTATATTTGTATGCTTCAACATAGCATCCCACGATAGTCCTGGTGCAGTGTAATACTGACATGGATCTAAGTGGTAGATGTTCTTGCAAACCTTTCTAAAACTTTCAAATATATCTGCAAGTAAGAGCACATCCGTTTTTAAATATACTTCCATGTAATCTTGCAAGGTTTTGCAGCTGAAAGCATTCCAAACTTCTTTTGCATGATCATAGTCTTCAATCGAGCACTCCTTATTATTGAGCTGGTTGAAGAAATCTTCCCTTGCTGGAAGTTCACCAACATTCAATTTTTCAAAAGAATTTAGAAAATCATAGGGAAAAACGCCTTTTCTTCTCACAACATCAAACTCTGTTTTGGTTTTGAATTGTTGTTTAATAATGTTAAAGTCTTGCTCTGAAAGATTATTGGCTAAAGATTCTAAACTATCTGACATAAAACGAATTGTATCTAAAAATCTAATTTCAAGGTTGTAGTTGTCGGTCATTTTTGAAAATGTAGACAGTGATATATATAATTCTTTGTTAAGCGGAAGGACTTTTATATTGTCGAATTTTTTACCCAACTCTTTAACAAAAAGGTGCGAGTCATAGGAAGAATAATTGTGGAAATAAACTGGTATAAATTTAGGAACTTGAAATTTTAAATTGCAAATCTTATGAGCTGCGCCTCTAAATTTAGTACTTATGTGACAGTGATCTCGCACTCTATCATTGCCTAGATGTTTGTGACAAATATGACAATTTATTGCATTTTGTAAATTAAAAATTTCGAAAGGAGATAAAGCATCCATTTTCCTCTTGTTTGCTAGATATTCATTATAAATATCTTCACAATCTTCAATCAAATTTTCTACAAACTTTTCTGCTGCATCCCTACCCGTATATAATTTAAATTTATCTAAATTATCATTATGCTTACATAATAATATAATAACTATAATATAATAACTATAATATAATAACTATATGCACATGGTATGTGCTTCTTAATATAATTACTTTTATCACTTACTCTAATACTAACCTCCTGCAGTATCCATTCAAAGTATGCATACACAACAAATGGTACATCCATTTGTCGTTGCTGGTCTTTAAACTGCAACACCGCTTTTTCCTCAGACGGTAGCTCCGCAACAATTTTCCCACATTCTTCTTTATGTTGTTCTAACGTACTCTCATTGTGGGTATATTGGCGGCAGCTGTTACAAAACAGAAGTTTTCTGCAGTGCTTGGTAGTCTGGGATTTTAAAAGTCTGTGGAAAGAAAAAAGTTATAAGAATACATATTAATATATTTACGTAAATATATGTATATGTATATGTCTTTACTTACTTTGATATATTTGTTATAAGAATATAATGCTGATATCCTCCAGCATTTTCTACTAATAACAAATTCATATGTTGAGATTTTTCATTCTTGGTGTTATAGAATGGTCCAACAATTTCATTCCTTTCATCGTTGTATCCGAACACATTGACGCTGATATTAGGATTACTTTCTTCAAATATCCTAATACTCTTTAATGCCAACGGAAACTTGAAATTTTTGAAATCAAGCTCAATTCCGTTTTGCATGTATATGATATCAGCGCTGATGTCTGCAATGTTGTATGAGCTGCAACGTTGTGGTATTTTAATAACAGAGGTATCCATTTAAAACTGTAAATGGCATTGTTTTCAACATTTATGCAGGCAGCTCTACTTTTTAATTTCTCCGGCGTACTTATCCAGTTCGATCCTCTCACCAAAGATGACTTATTTATGGCGATTTCGAGGCGAACAATTCTAATTAAAGTCCATCCTGAATCCCGTTCTTGGAATTCAGACATTTTGTTGTGGATTTCTCTTAAATTGCTTTGCCATAATTTCCTCAACATCATCTCCAATGCACAGAAGACCCATCTTTGCCCGGTGGGAAATAGTACACAATTGCATTTCATCGCTTACAATTTTAATATACTCTCCAATAAGAGTAATATTAAATTTAAATATGTTGTGCACGGCAAAACTGTTTTCAAGTCTTTCTTTGATGATAGTTTTATTATCCATAATAACATCTTCAAATAGAATGCAATCTTTATTTATTAGAACTCCAAATGTCTTAATATCATTTTTAAAAGCACTATTTATTATATAATATTTGCGTTCATTTGGAGCTTGAGAGAGTAGATCATCCGCAGAATTTGAGATATCCATTTCTACTTCATCATTTTGAGTATTTGCCTGATCATGTGGAAGAACTTGACTTATATCCATGTCTTGAGGAGAATTCTCTACGGGCAAATAGCTTGGGTAATAATTAGGTATATTATTTTGCTGCAACTGTATAGGTACACTATATTCAATGGGATATGGAATTTCCATAGGTGCTGTGAATTGGTTGGTTGACACTGGATACGGATACAAAGGATACGCTGGAGCCTGCACTGGATACTGATACTGCACTGGATACTGATTCTGCACTGGATACTGATACTGCACAGGATACTGATTCTGCACTGGATACTGATACTGCACGGGATACTGATTCTGCACTGGATACTGATACTGCACGGGATACTGATATAGCAAATTGTTGTAGACCATTGGGTTATAGGGTTGTATGGAATGATATACATCTTGGGGTTGTACGGACTGCTGCACATCTTGGGGTTGAACATGACTTTTGCAATGTTTTACATAGCACTTTTGGTATCTGAATTGCTTATTACAGATATTACAACGGACAACTGAAGAACTCATTTTTTTTTAAATTTATTTTTAATATTTATTTATTGAAAAAACCTTAATATATATATATATATATATATATATATATATATATATATGTATATATATATATATATATATATATATATATATATACATATATATATATATATATATATATATATATATATACATATATATATATATATATATATATATATATATATATATATATATATATGCTGAAACAACTTATAAATGCACTTATATACTGTTTTTAGTTTGTAATATAAAAAAAGTTCTATTTTTTAAAACACAAGGAGTTTTGAAATATTCACGACTTATTGGTTTTATATACAACAATGTACTGACTTCAATCTTGAAAAATTTGATTTACATTAATTCGTGAAAATGTTTAGTATGGTCTAGTACGCTACATTTCAAAAAGTAGTTTTCTGTATTTACGTAGTTAGTAACTTGTAGCTACAAAAATCGTTGGTTGCAAAATTTTAAAAAAGTAGTTTTAGAAGTACAGCGGGTATATGAGATGCAGCTTATGCATGCCTCTACAATACAAAATGTTTAAGGGAATGAAACTGCTTCGTAGACAATATTTATGTAAACAAACATTTTGATAAGTGATATGTACAGAGTACAGAGACATGCTTGTGCATGCAGGTACGTTACAAAGTTTTGAACGGAATGTGATATATACAGAGTACAGGGACATGCTTATGCATGCCTCTACGATACAAAATATTTAACGGAACGAAACTGCTACGTAGACAATATTTATGTAAACAAACATTTTGATAAGTGATATGTACAGAGTACAGAGACATGCTTGTGCATGCAGATACGTTACAAAGTTTTGAACGGAATGTGATATATACAGAGTACAGGGACATGCTTATGCATGCCTCTACGATACAAAATGTTTAAGGGAATGAAACTGCTACGTAGACATTATTTATGTAAACAAACATTTTGATAAGTGATATGCACAGAATACGTAGACATGCTTATGCATGTAGAGACGTTCCAAAATTTTGTAGCAAAAGAAACTGCTACGTGGACAATATTTATGTAAACAAACATTTTGATAAGTGATATGCACAGAATACGTAGGCATGCTTATGCATGTAGGGACGTTCCAAAATTTTGTAGCAAAAGAAACTGCTACGTGGACAATATTTATGTAAACAAACATTTTGATAAGTGATATGCACAGAATACGTAGACATGCTTATGCATGTAGAGCAGTGATGTCAGCCTCATACACAATTGTGGAAGCAAAACTAACATGTACGCTTACGCTCTTATATTTTGAGAGCGTAAAATATAATTGTTTACTGAAAAACACTCTCATTCAGCGGGAAGTATCGCAAGTCCTGTTTTGAGGCCTCTAAACAGAAATAATATATTTATATAAATATATATATACAATACATATAAGAGGTTTGAAATAAGTTGGATCCACTGTATGTAGGTACATCTTTTCGAAAATTTCTTAAAGTAGCTTTTAAATCAATTCATAAGTAAGACTTTTTGTAAAAATTGTTTCTCTTGTATATAAACTAACCAAATGTTCAGCTTAAAAATGGAGAAATATTTTAAAATTAAATATCTGAGCACTTGGCAATTTTCGAAACCCTTTTTTACAACTTATAAAATTAGAAGATATTATTGGTAAATAATAGGATACTCTTAGAAAAGGCCACTAGTTAGGCCTCGCAACCGCACATTTCTCCCGCTGGGAATGTAAGAGATAAGAGTGATCTCACCAACACAATCACATTTGACATCACTGATGTAGAGACGTTCCAAAATTTTGTAGCAAAAGAAACTGCTACGTGGACAATATTTATGTAAATGACAAACTACAAAAGTTTTGTAGCTAAACAAATTTTCAAAAGCAGAATTATTAAAATTTTAAGATGAGCTTTTATTTGTAAAATGAAGCCCTTCTGGTACACTTCATTGTATCGCAGACTTCAGCGGCATTACTTGAAGGAATATCTGAGAAGAGCCAGACAGGAACAATTCCATAGATATCTTGAAGGAGATGAGGAGCTTTTCCTAGAGCTGTCATCGCAGCCAACGTTTGACGCAGCCCCAGAAAATGCAGCATATGAAGAGATGCTAACAGGCGATGGAGATATCTTTTTAGCGGTGTCCTCGCAGCCAACCACAACAGTTAATGGTCCAAGAGAGGTAGCAATCAAACCTCAAATAGAAATATTGAGTGTTCAAATACTACCAAAAATTGATATACCTAATTTTCTTGCGATGTATGGAGACGAACAATTGTTGGTAGAGTCAGCGGACGCAATGGAGGCAGATTTACATTAAGATATAAATAAAAATTTATACATATTACTTATTAATAAAAATTAAAACAATGCATATGTTTAAACAATGGTTCATTCATTCAAATGGTCAAGGGAATATTTGGGCACAACGAATAAATTCTTATTATTTGTTTGTATGTATATGCGTACATAAATATCTACAAATTAATTTCATTTCATACTGACCCACTTGCGCTAAATCCAGGGAAGCAAAAAAGCGGACTGTCATACAGACTCACCAATCGTTACACACACAGCCCGTGTGACAGGCAGACATTCCAATCGCCACTCAGAACACAAAAACACATACACTTAAACATAGCATAAATATTCATATTCTACAAAATACAGAAATCGCACCACCATCCAGATCCCCAAATAAAATCCATCGATGATCGTCATGTATAAAATAAACAAAATATCAGATTCAATATTTATGCAATAGTAACTTTTTTCACAACGTCTTCAAGATCAGAATAATCAAACTATTCCCCCACACTCAAGCATTGCACACAAAAAAGAAATAACTGAATTGCTGGACAAAACATCTTAAGTAAACACACACCAAAATTACAAACAAGCAAAAAATAAAAGAAGAAATCTTACTCCAGCAAGAAGAAACGAACCACAAACATTAGGGCTATCCATTTATACAACACTTTTGTAATATTGTACTTCCAAAAAAATTTTAAGAAAACTGAATATGAGGACTGTGCCAGTTTTCATCCTCAGAACTCAACAATGAAGTTGTAAACAAGTACCCCTAAGAAACTAATTGAAGCATCAGTGTTTAAACAGTCTAATAGTAAAAGTAACAGCGATTTTGATGAAGATGACTTTTATTCACAACATTCTAATCATGACGAGAGTTATCCTGAGTTATCACTGTTGCAATCGAGAAATGAACTAGATACTAACTATGGTCCACATAGAGATTATAATAACGAATGGAAATTTGTTAGTAGCAACATCGAGTTAAATCAAGATAAAATACAGGTTGGTAGTCAAATATGGGCTCTCACCCCAGGACTGTTTTCTTTGATGTTTCATAAAACACCAAAAAACTATAATAAATTCGAGCTTGAAATCTATTAAAATATATTACTTACTTAGGATGCAGTTCAATCTGGTGGGAACCCTTTGCCAAATCGATTGTTGAGAAATATTGACAATTTCCCAGCTTGTCAAAAATGTCTTCTATAATAGGTGTAGGAAAACGATCTTCAATTGTGATGTCGTCTAGTTTTCTATAGTCAATGACTATTCTCCATTTCTGTACATTGTCAGAACCTATCTTTTTGGGTACGACCCAAATCGGGCTATTGTATGGACTATTTGATTCCCTGATAATACCATCTTTAAGCATTTCTTGCTCTATGAACTTCTGGGTAACGGTACATTTTAGAATATATTGGAATGTCGTGTTTAGTATTAATTCTATGTTTAATGTCATTCGTAAATGGTAGCTTTTCTTTTGATTGGTAAAATACTTCCTTGTATTTTAGCAAGGTTGGTCTTAATTTAGCTATCTCTTGCTTATTCAAGTGACTAGTTCCAATAAAGGTAAGAAAGTTGTCCCTAGCTATTTCGTTGTTTCCTATGTCAATAAAATTTTCTTTGTATGAAATGTTATAATATAATTCTTCGTAGTTACCAATGTATAACGGCAATGTCGCGATCCTAGTGATCAACCGTCGATTTGGATAATCAATTACAGTGCATAATTTTTGTAAGATATTGTTACCTATTAACCCATCATAACCATTATCCAATTTACATTCCAAAAATTCGCAATAAAAGTTTTCAGTATCAAATTCCTTAAAAAGTAGGAGTCTGCAAAGGTATTCCATTAAAAATATTTTTCCTAAAGCCTTAGCATATAGATTAACTTTTGTCTTCCATTTCGGTGAACATACTCCTTTATTTACAATACTAAATTCCGCTCCGCTGTCAATAATAAAATATAGTTTTCTAATTGGGGTTTGTATAACTATATAGGGAAGTTGTTTAGGGCCTCTGTTGAAAAATTTATATTAGAAGAGCCGACTTCCATTGGAACTACACCTTCAGTCCTATTAGTATTTCTTTTCTGTCCTGACCTAGTGTCGTTTCTCATATTATATCTTCCAGATTGTTCATTCTCGTGCCTACGAAAATTTCCTGACTGGTTATTATTATAAAAATTTCCAGATTGATTATATCTGCGAAAATTTCCCGATTGATTATTATTGTAATTTCCAGATTGCTCATTATTATACCTACGGAGATTTCCCGATTGATTATAAAAATTTCTAGATTGATTATTGTTATACCTACGAGAATTTCCAGAATGATTGCTATTTTCAAAATTTCCGTTATTATACTGCCTATTTTTATAGGAAGTGAAGTTATTGTCCCTGTAATTTCTTTTCCAGGTACTATTACCTTTACCTTGAATTGGGTTATTGTTCCCATAACTTGTCCTGAACTGTGTCTTCGATTTCTGTTTATCACCAGTTGCAGTGTAATTCTGGTGCCTAGCTTCGAGAATAATTTGGTACGCTGCCTGCAATGTTTTCGGGTCTCGCGCAAATATTATAGTCTTCGTCGGTTCTGGTAAATGGTCCTTAAATACTTGCAATGAGATCCTATTTATTTCTCTTGCAGTAAATCCTTCTTCCGGATGTCTTAAACGTCTATTGTGGAGCTGGTTTGTGATTTTGTTAATGTCGTGGTGGTATTTTTCAATCGTGGAGTCCATCCTCCATGTTTTCAATCTGTCCATTAATTCACTACTTGTATGTTTTCCCCGAAATTATTTAATAGTACGCTTTTCAATTCCGCCCAAGTATTAACTGTTCCATGTCGATGCAGGATTTCCCTTGTGGGGCCTGTACATTTGTTTTTTAGGTATCCTAGAAGTAAACTTTTATTGTTCTCTTGGAAAACTTCTATTGATGGCACCAGGGCTTCTACCTGTACCAGAAAGTCAGGTAATTGATAGGGATTGGTACCGTCGAAAGTCGGAATTTCCCTGCTGCAACTTAAAACGAGATTAAATTGATGTATTGATTTCCATTTTTTTTTATTAAACTTCGCTACACTACAAAGACTGTCCGAATCTGTACGTTTTTCTGAAACTAAGTAATAATTTATATTGGACCGTTCAAAATATTGCTTGCTTAACTAGATCTTACTTTATAATTCAATATAAAATACAAATCCGTACATTAAATTTTTAATTAATTTAATTGACTTAAACTCTATTTGCTTACTTATTAGTTAAATTTAAACAAAATAAAATTCTTCATCTAACTTACTATTAGAGAGATCTGTCTGCAAGAGCTTCTAGTTGATTTAAACCATCTGGGTATCTGGAGCTAGTTTATTTGGTTACATCTTTTTTTCCTTCACTGACTGTGTGCCAATTCACCGGGCAACAATGGACGAATTTACACTTGCGGCTACGTTTCTTGTTGGTCTTTTTCCTTTTGCTTGTGGATGATGTTCTGATTGTTGACGCTGTTGTTAAAATTGTTGTTACTGTTGTGACTCACTTCTTGCTTTTGTTATTTCATAAGTTTTGATAATTGTTTTAATTTTTTATTTTTTTTTTAGGAGTAGGACCAACACTCAGGGGATGACGCCTAGATATGCAATGCATTGCGCCGGAACTGAAAACGAGGGGATAGTATTAAGGGGACAGATGAGGAAAGATGAGAAGATAGACAGTTTTTTGTAGCTATTTCAACCTTTTACTTCGCCGGCTAATTTTTGCTACAGGGCCGACGAAGGTGGGTGCTGTTACTCTGCTTTTTAGTACATGATAGTGTCAGTCGCCGCCGATTATGTTCAGTGACCAGTGACTATGCCTTCATCATTGAAACAGGCAGGCAAGAACTACCACAACCACGCAAATTAAAGTTTAGTGTTTTTACTAAAGGAAAAAAATATATTTTTCTACGCGTACGCGTATAATTTTTTATTTTCCTTAGGAGTTAGAAACTTAAGCACTATGTGTTATTCAATATTATTTCATAACTAACTGACAAATTACTTTTTACTTTCTTAAATACTAAAATTTAGTTTAAGATTACAATTCTAGTTTTCTTTTATTGATAACATGATTACTTGTTTTTTACCTAACTATCATTTCTTTGTTGATACATTTCTTTGTTGATACATTTCTTTGTTAGTTCTTAAACATAATAAAACATGTTTTTACTTAATTTCTTATCTTAAACTATATTTATGTTAGCATGATTCGTCATGTTTTAGATATTCTTATCTGTAACAAGATTTACCTAAACAAGGGACAAAGGAACATGATTAACCATGCTTGGTAGGTATGTAAATGTGCGTGTGTGTGTTTAGATTAATGAACAAAGGAGGCAAACGTTAAGTCCGACCTTAACTCCCCCCTGGGTTAAGCAAAGTCGTCCCGATCTTTCCTAATACGTTGCAATTCCATAATATATGCTTTTTCAATTTTACGGATTGCAATTTTGTGTTTCCATACTGTTATGCAAGTTACTATTTTTATTATTGAAAAAATTATTATTATTAAGAGTGTCAGGGTTAATATACAAAAAATGAAAGACTTGATTGGGTGCTGTTCAAATGGAATAGAGAATTTTTTTAATGAGTCTATGTTATTAAAAGCCCATTTGGTATCAGAATTTATTATTTTCAAAATTTCAAAGTCTTCGTCGTGTTTCATATGGATGGCCTTAATTATTCTGTCGTTAATATTTCTATATGTCTTGTTGTCTATCGTGACCTGGTCTGTGTACGTGACTAAAGTTATACCCGTAGTGGTGATATTGTTTACTTTGTGGTTTCCGTCCAATAGTATTGAGCCTTCGTCAATTTCTAATAATGGTTTGTTATATTCTTGTATAACTGTACACTTGCTGTTTCTGTTTGTCAGTAGCGGAAGTACGCACTTATCTGTGTCATTGTTTCTTTGGCATATGTTTCTTCCTAAAAAGTTTTTGCAAAAGTTTACCCTAACATAATCTTTATTGCATTGGGAAATTTGATCATCCGTTTGAATTTTTCCGTGCCTAAAGCTTATGGGAGTGATTTTAAAAAGTTTACAGTCCTTATTCAATATAGGATATTTATAGATAGTTATAAATAAGTCTCCGGTCCTGGCTACATGTATATCTGCGTATTCTAGAATGTTTATTATGGGTACTGAGATTAATTCATGATCTATTATTTCCTTTACGTCGTCTAAGTTTAACGATTCGGTTAAATATTCGTTATTTTTTGCAGCATTAATTGTTCTGACAAGTAATAAGAGTTGGTCATGTACTTGTTCTAAGATGAGGTGGCTTTCGAGAGTCTGGCCTTGTAATGCATCAATTAATTTTTCAAACCTTGAGTTAACCAAACGTTGTTTTTCATTATTATTTATTAATTCGTTTATTTTTGTTTCCATCAATATGAAATCGTCATGATCTGGATTTCCCGTAATGAATTTTAATGCTGATCCTAAAAAATTTAGGGATCTCGTATGTCGCTTATGTTCATTAAGTTGATTTACTAATATTTCAATTTTCTTTGTCCAAATATGTTCCTCGATGGTGGGGTAAGAATATTTGTTAAAGATTTGCTGATATGTTGTAGTTATTTTTGTTAAGTTTGTGACGTGGAAGAGGTATGAATATTCGTCAAATAAAAAAACGTCATTAGTCCGGGTTAAAACATATTTCTGTTCATCTAGTTTTTTAATTTCTGTTTCCGCCTGTATTTCTGGTATGGCCACTGCGAGTAATGTCAGGAAGATGATTATCATGATTAATGGTATAATTCTTTATATTATCCTTATGCACGATCTTTCCCCTTGTAGTTAAGACAGTGTCCTCACGGTCTTCTTTTACAACGTATTTAATATATCTAGCGTCTTTCTTTTTCCGTACACCTTTGATTTTTACTAGTATCTGCTCGTTTGGTGAAAATGTTCGGTGTTTCGCACCTTGATTCAGTCTTTCTTGTACTTTTTTTGATGCTGCTTTTAATTTTTGGTGGATTTGCTTCTTATCATACTTAATTCTGTTGAATAGGATGTCAATTGGTTTGAATCCTGTAACTGTATGTAAAGTGTTGTTTAATTCTCTGATTGTTTTATAAATTTCTTCTATTATTGTGGTTTCGTTTTGAATTTTGAATATTCTCGCTAGCTCGGAGATTGTACTATGAGCGCGTTCAACTTGTCCGTTAGAAGTCGATCTATAGACTGGAGTTTCTATTTTTCTTATTCCATATTTTTCACACATCATATTCACTGCTGGCGTATTTAGACATCTTTCATTATCAGTCATTAATCGTGTGCAGTTCGGGTAATTATTTGTGATAACTTCTTCCATTTTCTCAGACATACGTTCTCTTGAATCAATTTCTCTGAGGGTAATATATTTTGAGAATTTATCGATAGCGACTAGAAATGTTTTTTTATCATTAAAGTAAATGTCCATGTGTATGTATTTTCCTGGTTCTATTGGTATATCAGAATCTTCAAGTGGTTCTCCTGTAGGATTTCTTTCATATTTACCATAAAGACAAGGTGTACACTTTTTATTAAATGCCTTGTATTGTTGTTTCATTTCAGGCCAGTAGTAAGTTTCAACTATCTCATAAATGTTGTTTTTATAGCCTCTGTGTGCTCTGTTATGTGTTCTTTTAACTATTTCGATTTGTTTTTCTTTTTCTCTAACATCGATTAGTTTTGTTGGTGTGAACACGAAATTTGCAGTATTAAAAGTGTTTTTTATTATTGGACCAAATGCATAAATATTTTCTCTAGTAGTATGTATTGCAGTAATTTTATTTGGCTGTAATACCTTTTTCAATTCTGTAATTAAATTTTGTTCACTTGTAAAGTTTACTGTATGCCTAACTTTGTTCGGAAATGTTGTTCGAGTTCGAGTTTCATTTATTTTTCTATTTGGTACGAGTTCAATTTGAATAGCATACGCATTAAAAGGTTGCGATACAGTTTTAATAACGTCTGTGGGTGAACTTGCAGCTGAGTGAACTGTACTGATTGTTGATGAGTTTACTTGCTGTCTTGAAAGGGCGTCGGCTACGACATTTAAATGACCTGGCTTGTATACCAATTTGGCTCCAAAGTCTTCAATTATGTTTTTCCATCTCATTAATTTTGTATTTGGGTTTTTTTCGGATATCGCAAATGTCAAAGACTGGTGGTCGGTGTAGATCGTTAAGTCAGCTACACCGTAGATATAGTTTCTTAATTTTTGTAACGACCAAACGATTGCTAAAAGTTCTTTTTCATTAGTACTGTAGTTTTCTTCTGTTTTACTTAAGGTTCGTGACAAGAAAAATATTGGTTTTTTATTTTGACTAAGAAGTGCTCCAAGTGCTATGTTGGATGCATCAGTTGTTAGTTCAAATGGTTTTGAATAGTCTGGTTGGAAAAGTTCTACTTGTTCTCTTAAGCAAGTTTTTAAGTTGTCTATGGCTTTCAGTGCTTGCTCGTCAAGTTTTATATGCGTATTTTTGCTCTTGTTTTTTCCTATTTGACCGTTGTCTCCCCTTAAATGTACTGTCAAGGGTTTTGCTATGCTAGCGTATCCTTTAATAAATTTCCTATAATATCCTGTCATTCCTAAAAAACCTCTTAAGTCTTTTAGAGTTTTTGGAACTGGATAATTGTTTATTGCCTTCACTTTTTCTGGATTCGTTGCAATTCTATTATGTTTTATTACATGACCTAAATATTCTACTTCTGTTTGGAAAAATTTAGATTTTTCATTGGAGATTTTTAGAGTGGCCTTGTTCAATGCGTTCACAATTATTTTAATATGTTTCATATGATCTTCGGGAGAAGATGAGTATATAAGTACATCATCTATGTATACGTACGCAAATTTTCCTATGTAATCCCTAAGTATGTCGTCCACACATCTCTGAAATATTGAAGGTGCGTTTTTTAAGCCAAATGGCATACGAACGAATTCATATTTCCCGCCATTAACGCAGAAAGCTGTTTTTTCCCTATCTTTTTCAGCGATTCTTATCTGGTGGAAGCCTGATTCCAAATCTAAAGTTGTAAAATACTTAGCCTTACCTAGATTTTGGATTGTCATGTTTACATCTGGGATAATGTACCTGTCTGAAATTGTATTGGCATTTAATTTTTGAAAGTCTATAACCATTCGTTTCTTCGGTCTTCCCTGCTCGTCCATACCCTTTTTAGGGACTGTCCATATTGGAGAGTTGTATGGGCTATTACTTTTTTGTATAATACCTTCGTTCAGTAACTTTCTTATTTCTTTGTTAACAAACTCGTTATCCGCTATAGGATACGGGTATTGTTTTGTCCATATTGGCTCTTCGTTCTTTGTTCTGATTGTAGCTTCAATTGTCGTCGTGAAGGGTAATGGTCCTATGCCATTATTTTCCTTTATCATTCTATCTATTTCTTCCTTGTACCTTTCATCTCCTATAATATAATTTAATTTGGGTTGACTATCACTACTTATGGTGGTTAAGGTCATGTCCCTAAGGCTTATTTCGGCATTTAATATTTTCAATCCTTCTATCCCTAAAATCATATCAAAAGATTCTATGTCTTTAAGTTCAAAGAAAGTTATCTCTTTGTTCATTAATTTAATCACTCTTTTGGTATTTGCAAATGAATAACCATTTATGGTTTTAATTTTAATTGGTTTGATTTTAATCCTGTCTGACGAATCACACTTTACTCTTATATAATTGTGGGTTGCTCCTGTATCAATTAAAATATCGTATTTCTTATTTGTTACTTCGCTACTTAATGTGAGGTAGGGCAACCCTTAGTTTAAATTATCTATTCTTACATTATTTACCATTTGATCCGGTTCAGCATACGTACTAGAGTTGTCATCTTGTTGTTGCGACTGGTTTATTCGTTGGTGTTTATTTGTTTGGTAATTACCGCTGTGCTCCCTCTTCCATGGCTGGTTGTTTGTGAAAGGATGGTGTTGATTATTTTGTTGAAAGTTAGTTCTCCTCTGTGCTTGCACGACTTGCCTGGAATCTGTTTCCATTGGAGTAGGCCTAGACGGTTGGTTTTGATTGTATGGTTGATTGTATCCCTGTTGCTGTGGTGCGAATCTCCTAGTGTCATAATTCGGACGTCGATTGTAGGAATTGTGATGAGTTGGGTAATGTTGTCTTTGCTGATTCTGTCTCTCGACATCGTATGATAATCGCAGATTTTGATGTTGATTATCGTGCTCGATTGTTCTGGCTACAGCGTAGGCGTGCTCTAGATCATTGAGTGTGTTGGCATAGAGTGTGGATCTTATAAATGGGTTTGTAATGCCACTGATGAATACACGTACAGCTTCTTCATTTGCACTCCTCGTCATAGCATCTGTGACGGTTGGTTGCTCGCCAGACATTAAAATTTTTGATGTAATAAGGTTCAATGCTTGGTTAATTTTATCATGGTATTCCGTAAGGGACAATCTACCTTGAGATATTCTTCTTAATTCTTCTTGTAGCACATACAGTGGACGCATATCCGCATATGTATAGTCCAGTCTGTTTTTTATAGCTTCGAAATTGAACGGTGTGTTGTTATTTGTTAACACATCTGACGCTCTTCCTCTAATTTTTGTTTTAATTATGGACAAGGCTTCCGAATAACGGCTTTGTCCTTCAAATGCCTTGATATCGTTCATTAGGCGAGACGCATCTTCCCTCCATGCTCTGTATTCAGCTTGTTTGCCATCGAACGTTGGGAGTGCCTTAAAAACTTCTAATGATATGTCTGATGCAGTTCTGTAGTTGGTAGCTACGTCTTTTAACTGTATTATTGGGGCTGAAGCTAAAGTTGGATTAATTTGTAAGCTATTCATCTTCTCCATCAAACTCTGACAAATTTTTTCCATTTCGCTGAGCCTGGCAGTGAGCATTCCTATTTGGGCATCCTTGCTTGTGTTCGGTTCCATTTTTGTTAAAATATCGTCTTCTATTATGCGATTTTTATCATAGATGTCCTCTTTTTTTTGTTTTTTTGTAAAACTCATTTATATAAAATTACTTTTGTTTTTATAACTAATTTTCAATTTATTTTTTATAAAATTTTACACTTATTCTTCCTATGAAGAATTTTTCACTGTCACAAAAAGTTCACATCCTTGCTGCGACAAGGATTACGCTGGTCCGCTCTTAGAAGAATAAATTTAATTATTCTCCTGGCAGGATCGCCAATTAAAGTTTAGTGTTTTTACTAAAGGAAAAAAATATATTTTTCTACGCGTACGCGTATAATTTTTTATTTTCCTTAGGAGTTAGAAACTTAAGCACTATGTGTTATTCAATATTATTTCATAACTAACTGACAAATTACTTTTTACTTTCTTAAATACTAAAATTTAGTTTAAGATTACAATTCTAGTTTTCTTTTATTGATAACATGATTACTTGTTTTTTACCTAACTATCATTTCTTTGTTGATACATTTCTTTGTTGATACATTTCTTTGTTGATACATTTCTTTGTTAATTCTTAAACATAATAAAACATGTTTTTACTTAATTTCTTATCTTAAACTATATTTATGTTAGCATGATTCGTCATGTTTTAGATATTCTTATCTGTAACAAGATTTACCTAAACAAGGGACAAAGGAACATGATTAACCATGCTTGGTAGGTATGTAAATGTGCGTGTGTGTGTTTAGATTAATGAACAAAGGAGGCAAACGTTAAGTCTGACCTTAACTCGCACTAATGCTGATCAGAAGAATTCAAAACAATATTTCAAGACTCAGCGCGGGCTCGAACTCATGACCCTCCGCTTCATAGTCTCGTGTTCTACTACTTCAGCCAACAAAAATTATTATAATTAATAATTTTTTTAGGGAAAAGTCTTTTTGTTTTAGTTTTATTTAATGATCCGTTGTATTGGAAGTGTGATCTAATTTTTTTTTGATAGTTCATTATATTGTTCGCATTATTAAGACTTCACTGTAAGAACAGATTTATTTTTTCCGTTTGCTTTTAAGTTTTATCTTTTTATATATTTTTGTTGTGTCTTCTTTTTTTTGTGTAAATAAAAGAATTCCTTTCCCTTTTTTTTAATTGATTAGGGTGCTTTTTGAATTTATTGTTTTTTTTCACGAATTCTAGAAACCGCAATAAATGTAGCAATTTTTTTTTTTGTTTTTCAATAAAAGTTTCAGATTTTTATGCAATTTATAAGAATATATTTTTTGTCACATTTTGTTTTGTAATTTAAATATTTTGTAAATATATGCTATGTATGTCTGCAAATGTATCAACTAAATGTTCAAATATCGAACCAAACAAGTACCAAAAAAAAGCTTTTGTGCCACACTCCCATTCAACATACATGCATGCCATCATTCTCTGCGCAACCTTTGCGTGAAATTCCATTTTCTGCAGGTTGGTTGCGCAGCGTTGCTTTTTATAGCGCTCAAATAAGCATTTTCACAATTTGCCTTATAACAAATTGGATCAGATGATCCGTTTGCGCAGCATTAACGATTTCAGCGATCGGCTAAATAGGCCTTAACACGCGATAGGAAAAGGAATTCTGCTTGCGCAGCCCATTCTCTTGTTGAAACACGTATACTGTAAACAACAAATTGTTTCTCTCGCGCTCTTCAAGCTTCTTCAAACAAATTATGAGTAGCAGGAATGGATAACGTATGTATATTCTCTGTTAATGCGTTAGTCTGTCAGTTCGGTAGTTTGAAAAAAATTACTTTATAAATATATATCCAGTTCTAACTAGCGTAGCCAGAACTTTTTTCCTACACAAACGTATGTTTATGTGTTAATTTATTGTAAAATTTGATTGCATATGAAAAGTAAGACTGTACAGACTTTTCCAACCCTGTTCAGTTGTTTCGCTGCTTCAAATACAATGTAAATGTAATTATGTAGTGGTGCGTAACACTGATATATATATATATATATATATATATATATATATACATATATATATATATATATATATATATATATATACATATATATATATATATATATATATATATATACATATATATATATATATATATATATATATATATATGTACGTATATATATATATTTATATATATATATATATATATATATATATATATATATATATATGTAAACATATATGCATATATATATATATATATATATATATATATAGTTGACCCGGCAAACGTTGTTTTGCCATGTAAATAATTTCTAATGTAGAAAAATAATAACTAACTTATTGGAAGTGTATAAGGATATAGAATATGAGTGAAAAAGGCATGGAGCGCTGTGAACGATGAGGGAATGTTGTTTAAAAATAACAAAACTCCAAACATTAATTTTTTTAATGTATTAAAAGTAATAATTATTTATATTGTTAAGTTTTTAGACCTTGTCGTGAAAACGCTTTTTGCTTATCCTTCAAGGATTCGTTTAATTGCATCAAATTAAAAACACAGACAATTAATTTTAGAAATATAATGCGGCAACACTTTATTTACTACTTTATTAACACGAGTATTTGCACTACTAAACACGTCTAGATTTAAAATCACACTAACCCCGATGATCTCTGGCAGCGACTTTATATAGCGAAGTGACGTCATCTGGTAACTTCGTTAAGCTTCTGGTCATGGTTGTTGTTGGTTGTGCTTTACTTAACATGTAGCTATATACATGTGTTTGTATATATGGCAATGCTGTCTTGTGTGAATTGTTTATTGTAACTATGTGTGTTTGTATGTATGAGTGGTCTGTGTGTGGCGTAGTTTTGTTTCTTCTTGTGCTATGTGTGTATGTTGCTGTGTATATTTGTGTATACATATGTATAGCTTTTATTAGCAGTGAATACTTCCGTACAAGATCATTAAGAATAACATCATCATCTCTTAGCATTGATGTTGCTAGGTTTTTCGTTGTTGTTATTTACACTTCTTATTGCACAGCCTGGAATGATCTTGTATATTCTCGACGATGTATCCGGAATATTCCATTTCCGTTAATTCAAATAATATCTGCATTGTGTTGACCAGGGTTGTAACATTTTCACAGCTTGAGATGAGTTGGCAGTGCTGCCACGTACATATAGCCACATTGTCGTTATATTTGAATCTATTTTTAAACTTTGTAACACTGCTGTCCACTTAAGCCTGTTCGACCCGAATAGGCATCAGAGTACTTCAAAATCACGATTTTTCTTGATTTTGTTCAGCACGCAAATTTTTGTTCATTGTAAAGATTAAAGAAAAATTCAATGATGATTAAAAATCATTTCATTCTGATGTATACATCAAATTCTGATTATGAGTAAAATTAACAAAAGCATTTTATGAGCAAGATCGCACAGGCAAGAGAAGGGCTTGCAGTAAATTCATCGTGTCCAAACGCTCTTATTCTCATTAATTCACACAACATGTTTGAACCGACCGTCTGTGTGAGTTGAGCAATATGATATACGAACAATGCAAACAACATAACCAATTCAACACTGATACATGAGTGGAGGTACAGGTTTAGTATTTATTTGAATTTGTTCATCAAAAACAAAGTTAAAGGGAATACACATGGGCAAATGCACGGTGGTTTATGGGACTTTTTTCTTTACAAAATTGAAACAAATGAGAATGTGTGCACAAGTTTGATCATTTGTTTGTTTTTTATTGTTAAACATGTGCCCGATTAAGAGAACAAATTTAGTTGAATTACATACGCCGAAATACACATGCAAATATGACAAAAGGGAAAAAAATTTTTTTAAGTCAAATTTCGAAGAAAGTTTACACCTTGTCGCCTCGGCGTAAGGGAAAAAATATAATACGGTCCATATTAAGTGAAATAATTATGGAAAACGAATAAGTACTGCAGGGCTACTTATGCTGCAGAAAATTTGTGCTTCTCAATATTAGCTTAATAAGAAATACAAATTAAATAACACAAAAAACACCACTGTAAAGGAGAACAAATAAAAATAATCAAAAATAATAATAAATATTATTTGCAATATCGAACTGCAAATAAAAATAATATTTTCTTAAAAAAATTTCCTATTTTGTCATAAACAACGCGAATGGACATCATAAACCACTGTAAATTAAAATAAAAAAACAAGCGTGCCTTTGTTGATAGGAATGAACAAATTCATACACAATGATTTCTTGCTTTTTGTACTTTAATGTTGATCAAATTTTTGAGCGTTGAGCGGAATAGACAAGTACACAAGTTGACAAGTTTGATTCGACCTATGATGAAAATAAGCAAGTGTTCAACTTGCATGTGGTTCGATTGCCTTATAATGAACAACGCATATAAAAGCTAGAGCAAGTTTGATTAATGTTTTTATTCCTAGCTTAAAAAAGATTATTGTTGTGAGTAAGCCGATGTGTTTAGCATCAGAACCAGCAAAGAGGAATATGTTCGGTTGATTTAAAATCAACAACAAAAGAGAGTGTGCGGGCAAGTTTGATCATTTGCAAATAAAAGACAAGTTTTTTGTGCCTTTGTTATTGTTGAACGGTTTTTTAATCAACAAGTGAAGTTCTCTGATAGGCATACAATCACCTCTTCCATAGTGCGCCAATCGTTCGAGATGTACTATCTCCATTTTCGACCTTGGGCTTCCGTATCCGGTACACAACGTCACTCACTCTCTTAATCACTTTATACGGGCCACTTTATACGGGCTTAATCACTTTTGGGGACAATCCTTTCTTCCGTTGTGGGTTATAAAGTACAACCAATTGACCTTCGGTAAATCCCTCAGAATTTGCTGCGCGGTCATATCTAGTTTTCATCTTGTCACTGACCATCTTTATTCTATTACGCACGAACTCATGCAGTTCGTTTAAGTTCTCCTTTAAGTTGGGACGTAGTGGCTCCTTCTTCTACAGCTGGCTTAATACCAAATTTCAAGTCACCAGGCAGTTTTGATTCCGTCCCGAAGATAATTTTGGCTGGCGTTCTCGATGTTGAGTCGTGTACAGCTGACTTATATGCCATCAAAAATTTGGGAATGTGCTCGTCCCAATTCCTCTGATGGTTGCTTACCACTTCTCGCAGGTACTCTTCTAAGGTGCGATTGAACCTCTCTACCATGCCATCAGACTGTGGATGCAAAGGCGTCGTTCTGGTTTTCTTTATCCCATATAGTTCGCACATTTCCCTGAATATGGCAGACTCGAAATTCCTTCCTTGGTCGCAATGTAATTCTATTGGGACACCATATAGACATATCCAGTTGTTGACAAATGCATGTACAACTGTCTTTGCTTCATGGTTAGGTATAGCATATACCTCTGGCCATTTACTGTAATAATCCATTACCACAAGAACATAACGATTTCCGGCTTCAGTGACGGGAAAAGGACCTGCTACATCCATTGCGATCCGCTCGAATGATGCTCCTGAGTTGTATTGCTGTAGCTGTCCCCGGCTTCTTCTTACTGGGCCTTTGGCTGCTATGCACTGTGGGCAGTTTGCTATCCAGTCGGCTACGGCTTGTTGACATCCAACCCAATAAAAACGCTGCTTCAGTTTCGCACGTGTTTTTGTTACTCCAAGATGACCGCCACTAGGTCCATTGTGAAATTCTTTCAAAAGTTTACTTATCTTGGAGCATGTCACAACTATTAAACTTGAAGTTGTTTTGCCATCTACACTTTCCCATACGCGGTATAGGCACCCTTTTCTTACCTTGAGGCTGTTCCACTGAGCCCAATAAGATTTGGCGAGTGGGCTCTCAGTCAAAATTTCATTCCGGAACGGTCTTCTTTCTTCCTCTTTGGCTGCTATAATTTTCCCCAGTATACTGTCGTCCCTCTGTGCCGCTGACCAGTCTTCATCAGAGTCGATGTGCATTAGCCGAACATCAACAACGCCTTCCTTTTGTTCGGTTTTGACGCAATGTTTACACTCTAAACAGCAGGGTCTTCTTGAAAGAGCATCCGCATTGTTATGTTCTGTGCCCTTTCTATGCCCAATACTCAAGTCGTAGCTCTGCAGGCGCTCAATCCACCTTGCCAATTGCCCTTCAGGATTTTTAAACTGCAATAGCCATCTCAGTGCAGAATGGTCGCTCCTTAATGTAAAGTGTTGACCATACGGGTACTTATGGTAATGTTCAATGCATTCCAATACTGCCAGAAGCTCACGAGTTAAATGTGTTATTTATTATTCTTCCCTATAGTAAGAATAATACACAATACTTTTATTGTTTTATGTTGTCAGCTCTTCAGAGTGACAACTTAATTTATTTAAACCGATCTTAAGACTAATTTTACAAAATATTTAAAATCTAATATAAACTAAGTAATGTCAGTATTTTTATGCTTACGTTACTGTTTAGCAAAATGTGGGAAAATATAAAAGGTGTAACTTGAGGTAAGCAACGTAAGTATTTTATGCTTAGACAGCAACGTAAGCATAAATGTGGGAGTAAAACTTTAGGGTTTCGCTACACTTTGCCAGCCATTATAATTATTTTGGGTATCAGGATATGACTCCTCCACCCTTAGTCTAAAACACTCCTGGGTTTGAGTATGTACATATGTAAGTATAAATTTTTGTTATCTTATGATAAGCCATACTTTTCCTTTATTCTTTTTAGTTCAAAATCTTCCGTTTCTGGCTTGTTTCTAATTTTAATTTTATTTACTATAACATTCTTTCTACTTTTTATTATTATAATTAATATAATTACGATTACAAGCACAAATACTATGTTTATTCCATAGGAAATATTTTTGTGGATTTTCAATTCCTCTATTTCTTTTACATTCTCCAAGTTTCTTAGTTCTATTTGCTTAAAATTAATTGGTGTTATATTAGAAATTGAAAAGTTGTTATTCGGGTAAAAATATCTGTCCTGAAAAGCTATTCTATTATTTTTGAAGATTTGGCTGTTAATTTTCAGTTCGCAATCATAAAAGAAAAGCAAATAATTTTTATTAATTCTTAGCTTTCGATCATCACAGTCCTGTATAATTTCTAAGTCGTTGGCATTTTTTATTAAAATTATATCGTCTTCAAACGTTTCAATTTCTGTTGCATTATTATACTTAAAATTACAGTTGTTCAACAAAGTGCAGTGTTTACTATGCTTTAAATTTTTGAGATAAACATTCTCCTCAAAAGTAAAAACATGGTGTTCAATTTCAATAACATAGCTATTTGGCTCATTAATTTCCATACAATGTTTATTTGGTAAAGGTGTAATCATTTTTAGGTCAGTTTGAATGTAGTCAATTGGAATTTTTATTGCAATAATCAGAATTCCGTCTTTGTAGTTTAAAACGTCAGCTTTCATCGATTTTTATTTAAATAAGTCAATTTCGAATTTATCAATTTCTTCTGATGTTAAGATACTTGGGTGAAAAATGTGATTCTTAGCAGAAGCAATGTTGTCCTGAATATGTTCGATTTTTCCTTTGAGGTAATTGAGTTTGAACATTTGGTCTGTATATAGAAGTCTTTGAAATATTTCGCTCTGTCTATTATTAAAACTTGTGAAAGCATTTCTAATTTTTGATCTGTCCTCTTCTACAGCTGATTTTAAAATTTGGACCGATTCGTTAAACTGTGTGTTTATATAAATTTGCTTATTAACTGCACCTATTGTATTATGACTGTTCTCATCTATTATACTAAGATGCTTAAGGATCTCTTGACGATCATCATCATCCATAACTCCAGCCAGCCACTTATAAGCATGACCAACGAAGTTAAACAGTCCCCTTTTTCTCCTTAGTTCCATCGGAGTGATTGATTTCAATTTAGATTTTATAATTTTTATTTCCGTTTCGATCATTTTCATGTTATCAAGGTATACATTTTTTATATTATTCTCGACCTGATTTAAAATTTGATATAATTCCTTGGTATCAACTAAGTGCAATACTGTAATCGTTTGGTTTATCACCTCAACTTTCCCTACCTTAATTTGTGCATAACCTGTCTCCTCAGTGATTGGATTAATCTGTAGTGTTCCCTGTGTCTCAGTTGCTAGAATCATCATTACGATTACTATCAGGATCTGCAAATTTAAAAGATTTTTAATATTGACGATAAGAGCGTTTTCTAAAGTATTTTTTTATTGTGGAAACCTTTTGCCAGATTCACAGTCGAAAAAATTTGGGCTCTGCCTAATTTATCTAAAATACTGTTAAGGTTGGGTATAGGGTACCTGTCTTCTACTGTAAATTCATTTAGTTTGCGATAGTCTATTACTAATCGCCATTTTTTCTCTCCAGAATTATCGGCTTTTTTGGGCACAATCCATAAAGGACTATTGTATGCAGAATTGCTCTCACGAATAATGTTTTGCTTTAACATATCTTTTATTTGTTTGTTTATTTCGTCTTCATGAATTTGGGGGTATCTGGATATTTTTGAATAGAGTGGTTTGTCAATTGTAGTAACGATTTGATGTTCTGTTTGGGTTGTGGCTGAAAGATTATCGCCTTCTACATAAAATAAATCTTTAAACTCAGTAAGAAGATTTTTGATTGCTCTACTTTCCTCTTCATTTAAGTGACAAAAATCAAGTTTGTCTACGATATTTGTTTTTGTAACTGGTTCCAATACACTTATATTCTCATCAAAGAAAGAACAGTACATTTCCTCAAAAAACATTGTTTTGCCTAAAATTTCTATATAACCATGTTCGTTATTTATTCTTGTCTTAAGGGGTACCAAAAAATTTTGTCCGATTATTCCATCATATTCATTATTGCTGAAATTAATAATTTTCCAACTTAAAGTTCCTTGAGCAGAAAATTCCTTTGGGAAGGGAGTTACAACTTTAAATTTAATTATGTTTGTACCGTTAATTGTTCTGTATTGAACGGGTTTCATTAATTCTTCTATTTGAAAATTTTCTTTCAAAACGTGAGGTTTAATAATGCTGGTTGAAGAGCCAGTATCAATTAAAAATCGTATTTTTTGTTTCCCAATAGTGAGTATCACTATCGGTAATTGGATTGGGGAGGCTGTATTAAAAAATTTACTTCTTTTCCCTCTCCATTTCCTATGTCCATATGTGTAGTTTGCTGATCTACACTCATGTGAGAATTCCTTGTCCTGTTCGAACACATTTCGTGTATTTGATTGTTTTGAAAGTTATCTCTCTCATTATACCTATTAGTCTTATTTTGCCAATTCCCTACATTATTATTCTGACGATATCGCTCCTGTTGATTTCTTCCAAAGTTTCCACTGCTTTGTTCTTGAAAATAATTTCTTTTAGAACTACTCCTTGGCTCATATTGAGAGCTGTTTGTCACAGAATTTTTCCAACTGTTATTAGGGTTTGACTCGGACTTTTGCCGATTGTAGTTTCGATTAAAATTTTGATGTCCGTTCGGCTTGTTCCTATACTTAGTAATTATTACTGAAATTTTTATTTGCCTTATGCCTACTGTCAATAGCTCTACTATCGTCTAGCAATCTAAGTTTAGTATATTTGTTTACTATGTCGTTTAATGTCAAAGTTTCATCTAGATGAACTCTGAGTGGTCCATCTATTTTTTCAATTAAGATATTCACTAAGTCCCTATCTACATTTTCTGAGCTATACAACATAGATTTATTATCATCTAGTTCATAAATTTCGCTTACTTCATTTTTTGCTAATTCGAAACAATCAAAAAGTTCTCTTAAGTTACTCACTTTAATGTATCGACACCTGTTAAAAATCTCGGCATACGATGCCTTCGGTCTGGCTTGGGCCTTCAACTTTGCTTTTAATTGATCCCATGAGATGTCTCCAAGTTGCCTTATATATGTTGCGAAGTCTGCAGTGATTTTTTCGTTTATTATTATCTGGATTCCAAACTTAATTAATGCGGTGTTAGCTCCGCAAAGACCTATAAACATCTCTATGGATTTTATAAATCCATTGATGCTATGGTTGTTATTCAGTGGTCTAATTTGTCGAAACCGCTGAATTATGTCTTTCGGTTCCATTAGGAGATAGTTCTGCTGATGGAGCTGCTGTTGGTGTATTTGCTGCTGCTGTTGCATTTGATGTTCTTGATGTAATTGCTGTTGTTGTAGCTGTTCACGTTGTTGCTGCTCTTGCTGTAATTGCTGCTGTTGCTGTTGCAGCTGTTCACGTTGTTGCTGCTCTTGCTGTAATTGCTGTTGTTGTTGGAGGATTTTTTGTTCTTGCAACCGCAGGACCGCCTCTAATTCAGCGATATTTTCCTGCATTGCCCCGTCGGCTTGATGCACATCCCTGTTTGCATCAAATCTACTCATCTTTTTTACAGTAACTTTGCCAATATTTGTTTTGCTTAATTTCTTAAAATTTTTAAGTTTCTTCTTTTTTTTGTATAGAATTTTTCCACTTCTTATTTGCCAGCAAACAATTTCTAGTTTTGTTGATCTCTGTTGCTTATAGTTTTAATAAATTAGCAAATTGTTGTGTAAAAATAAATTTATTCTTTCTTAAAAAAAGTTTCTTCTCTCACATTAGTATATTTTCTTTTAAAGTTCTCTTTATAATTTTTGTTTATTCACTTTTATACAATTTTCTTTTTAATTCTTGAAATTAATTATTTTTATTTCAATTAATTTAATATTTATCCGAAGTTTTTCACCGACTGCGCCAGTTAAATGTGTTATTTATTATTCTTCCCTATAGTAAGAATAATACACAATACTTTTATTGTTTTATGTTGTCAGCTCTTCAGAGTGACAACTTAATTTATTTAAACCGATCTTAAGACTAATTTTACAAAATATTTAAAATCTAATATAAACTAAGTAACGTCAGTATTTTTATGCTTACGTTACTGTTTAGCAAAATGTGGGAATATATAAAAGGTGTAACTTGAGGTAAGCAACGTAAGTATTTTATGCTTACGTTGCTGTCTATCAAAATGTGGGAATAAAACTTTAGGGTTTCGCTACACTTTGCCAGCCATTATTATTATTTTGGGTATCAGGATGTGACTCACGTCGTGTCACACAGTAGTTCCTCTCAGGTTTTGAGAGTACACGGTTATAGTATCCGATGACTTTTTCAGTGCCATTCACTACTTGGGATAGCACGCCCCCTATGCCATAGCCGCTCGCATCAGTATCCAGTACAAATTTTTCTCCAGGTATGGTATACGCTAGTACTGGTGACGTACACAATAATACTTTAAGTTTCTGGAATGCCTTTTCCTGTGGCTTCCCCCAATGGTATGGTCTCGACTTCTTTGTCAGCTCATGCTGACTTGCAGCTACACTGACAAAATTTGGTACAAACCATCTGTAGTATGTACAAAGGCCCAAAAAGCTACGCAGTTCATGAAGATTTTTATGTTCATGCCAGTCCCTTACTGCTTGTATTTTATCTTCATCTGTTGAGATTTCGTCTGCTGTAATACGATGCCCCAAATACTTTACTTCTTTCTGGAACAACGCACATTTCTTTAGGCTGAGTTTCAATCCAGCCGATGATGTCAGTTGAAGAACTGCTGCCATGTTTTTGAGGTGTTCATCAAAAGTTGTCCCCATCAGGATTATGTCATCCAGATATACCAAGCATGTCCTCCAGTGGAGTCCTTTCAGTATCTTCTCCATTAGGCGTTCAAATGTGGCCGGAGCATTGCAGAGACCAAATAGCATAACTTTGAACTTCCATAATCCGTTACCGACGCTGAAGGCAGTTTTCTCCTTGTCTTTCTCTGCAATCTCCACTTCCCAATATCCGCTTCGCAAGTCTAGCGTAGAGAACCATCTCGTACCAGCTAGCGTGTCCAAAGTGCCATCGATTCCGGGGAGCGGATAGCTGTCCTTCTTGGTTATGTCATTGAGCTTCCTGTAGTCTACGCAGAATCTAGTAGTGCTATCTTTTTTTTAAACTAAGATTACAGGCGAACTCCAAGGACCAGCAGATGGCTCAATTACGCTGTATTGTGCGCAAAAAGGATGACGCAAACTTTATGTAGGAGCCAGCGCTTAAAAACGCCACTGGCTTAATTTAATATTTCGGCAGTTATTATGCCTTTTTTTGTTTTTAGCAGTTGAATGCTTATGAGATTGAAAGAGCCGATTTTAAGGCTGACAAGTAAGTTAATGTTTTATTTTCGAAAAGTTTGTTTCTTATATACTAACTTAACGGTATACAAATTTGGTATATTTCCAATGACCCTTCCAATATTAACAGGTAGTTTTATTTGTTCTTAATTATAATATTGAATTGTTGTATTATAAAAAATATGTAAAGTAATGTAATATACTAGGGTAGTGTATATAATTACAAATAATATATATAAGTGTATTAAACATGAAATGCACTACTACGCCTTCACGCTCCATTTCTCTCACAAACTCTTTGACTTCATCTCGCTTTGCTAGGGGTACACTTCCGGTTGGCTGTTTAATCGGCCTACCTTCGCCTGTGTTAATTTCATGTTTAACCAATGCAGTTCTACCCTGGCTTTGGTTTCCCATGGCGAAGATACTGGCATGCCTTTTTAGCAACTGTTTGGCTTTAGTAGTTAGATAATGTACCCGCCAGGACCATTAAAATTCTCAAATTTCAGCAATTAAATTTTAAAATTTTGAAATTTTTAAATGCCAAATTTGTGTTAATTGGTTTTTTTTATTAATTTGATACTTCAATGTTTGTGTGTGTGTATTTTTTCCCAAGGTTAAATAGGGGTGTTCACATTGTTGTTGTTTTTTTTTTATAATGTTAGGGTAGGCGTATGAATTTTTTGTCCGTCCATATGTGACCTTGAGAATACATGTCCGTCGGTATGTGAGCGTGGCAATTTTTGTCTGTCTATATGTGACCTTGGGAATACATGTCCGTCGGTATGTGAGCGTGGGAATTTTTGTCTGTCCATATGTGACCTTGGGAATACATGTCCGTCGGTATGTGAGCGTGGGAATTTCTGTCCGTCCATATGCGAGGGGAGTTTCGTGGAGGGGTGCTGTAGTAACCAAAACGAGTTTGTATATGTGGGCGTGAGACCGTGGGAAGTTTTGTCTCTCCATATGAGAGCTTGGGAGTTTGTGTCTGTCCATATGTGGCCTTGGAATTCCTTGGCGTAGGAATTCTGTCTGTCCATGTGTGCTATGGCCTAATAGAAAATAAGAAATTTTTAGTATCTGACACAACATTTTTTAGGAAGTACAATATCTCAAAAGTGTTGTATAAATGGATGGCCCTAATGTTTATGGTTCGTTTCTTTTTGCTGGAGTGAGATTTCTACTTTTATTTTTTGCTTGTTTTTAATTTTGGTGTGTGTTTACTTAAGATATTTTTAATTTTGGTGTGTGTTTACTTAAGATATTTTGTCCAGCAATTCAGTTATTTCCTTTTTGTGTGCAATGCTTGAGTGTGGGGGAATAATTTGATTATTCTGATCTTGAAGACGTACTGAAAAAAATTTACTATTGCATAAATATTGAAACTGATATTTTGTTTATTTTATACATGACGATCATCGATGGATTTTATTTGGGGATCTGGATGGTGGTGCGATTTCTGTATTTCATAGAATATGAATATTTATGCTTTGTTTAAGTGTGTGTGTTTTTGTGTTCTGAGTGGCGATTGGAATGGCTGCCTGTCAGACAGGCTGTGTGTGTGACGATTGGTGAGTCTGTATGACAGTCCGCTTTTTTGCTTTCCTGGATTTAGCGCAAGTGGGTCAGTATGAAATGAAATAAATTTGTAGATATTTATGTACGCATATACATACAAACAAATAATAAGCGTTTATTCGTTGTGCCCAAATATTCCCTTGACCATTTGAATGAATGAACCATTGTGTTTGTTTGTGTGTTCTCTGAAATAAATATGTATGTAGGTTTTTATTTGAAATAAAAAGAATTTTATTTTAATTTTTATAAGCATTTATTTAAAAGTTTGTAATTATTTTCATTTTTAAGTAAAATTGCATTCCCTAAGGCACAAACACCAAAGTCGTGATAGCTACAACAGAGATATTTTGAATGCTTAGTTTCGATTTGTTTAAAGTTAATGCAGCCAATGTCTTCAATGTTATAAACTATTTGATGAATAATTTTTTCTAGCCATTTTTTCTTCTCTCCCCCCTTAACATATATTTGTGAATTTCTTATATTGGATTTTAAAAACTTGCAAACGCTTTGAAATGAGACTGATCCATCATTCCAGTTAATATGATGATAGTTTTTAGTTAACCAAACTGCTTCTCTCTGCTTTTTGGTTGATAAGCATTCGAAATCAAAAGGCGGTTTTATGATGAAATTGAGACATTCGTTGTTGCTGAAAACTACAGCTAGTTCTTTTGCGATAAAGTCATTTGAATTATTTTTAAAACCTTGCAAGTCTGCAAAAACAATATCACCATCCATGTTATTAATTTATAAGACCTTCCGGACTTGACCTTTTATTGGTATGTATTCTATGACGCGGTCATGAATAAGAACGCAGTATGCTGATGTCGTTGCTGGAATATTTGTTGCTGTTTCAAATTCAATTTTTATATCAATCGGTCCGGTATTGACTGACGCGTTCTGATAGTTTACATCTACTACAATAATTGGAGCGTCGTCTTTAAAGTCCTGAGCAATTAACAAGGGTTGATGCTCTTTCATATAGTAGCTTTGTTGAAATCCATACATATCATATAGAATTGCATAACGTTCCTTTTTAAATTTTATGTTAAGATCATCATATGGGTAAGAGGTTGAATTT
Source organism: Linnaemya tessellans (assembly GCA_951800035.1). Lineage (NCBI taxonomy): Eukaryota > Metazoa > Arthropoda > Insecta > Diptera > Tachinidae > Linnaemya > Linnaemya tessellans. The sequence goes on from OX637537.1 coordinate 28,201,064, forward strand.
AAATGTACTTTTAAATTAGTCAGATCACAGTGAACAAATTTGTTATCTCGTTGAAATGCGACCAATACAAAACGTGGTCGCTCTTTACTTGCAGCTAATTTAACATTCAAAATATGACTTGTTCCTGTATTCAATTGTGGATTCATATGACAATCCCAGCTACGAAATGCCATCGGTATAGAAGCACCATTGTTAATAATTTTAATCATATTCAACTTGCTCTGATGTGGAATTCTCCAGGAGATGAGTGAAATTTTAAGTTTCGATTTTTCAGTAGAAACGCTCGAGTGTACAAGAGGTTCATCATTTTTATTGCGCAGGAGTATCAATTCATGCTTTCCATTAAGTATAACTTTTTTGTAGTCTTCACCACATCCCAAAAGCATTTTTAGTGGTACATAAAAATTAAAATATCCACTCTTAAGATTCAAATCATCAGTTTTATGCCATCCACCATTTTGCATTACAACGCTTTGAGTTGGTGATAGAGATACCAAATTTTTTATTGTGGTTGTTGTTCCTAAATACCTTGTATGATCGATTTCAATACCATTAAGCTCGTAGCGGATTTCATCAAATAGATGTGCAACAAAGTTGTTTTTCAATTTAAAATTTACTGAAAATTTTCCAGTTTTTTCATCTAGAACGAAACCTTCCACATATATATAGCTCTCACTAGGTAACACGTACAAATCTTGATTTTGTATTGAGATTCGAATCTCATCATTATTATTGTACGATTGTAGATATGGTATGTAGGTATGATAGTCCTTTTTTATTATATTTTCGTCAGACAATGGCTTATCCAATACGTTGATTATTGAGCTCATTTTGTTTTCAGTTTGAAATTCAAAGACTTGAGAAAACTTTTGTTTGTTGTTGTAAGTGACCTTTGACGAGCAGATCTTTTCAATTGTGGTTTAGGTTGTAATATCTGTGGATGAGACGTGACTGCCGTATTTTGTGATATACTTGTATTGTATATTATCATTACTTAGTTGGCCTTAAATGTTCACCGTTCTGATCAACCACGCACAGTGATGGAGAACTTATCTCTTTGGTGTTTACAGGTAAATATGTAAATGAGATTCCTTGGAATCTTATCTATTTTATAGCCTGCAGGTACATTAATCGGAAACTCATGAAGTGTATGTGATTTTGAATTGTTCATATATGTGTTAGTAGCGATACTACTTTCAATTCGCAAGAGATTTACTTTAAAAATATTAACTGGAAGATCTGAGTAATGATCATCGGTCGGTGTTAGGATTTTACTATTGAATCCTAAAAGATTCCCAATTGTATTTTTTTTATTAAAATATATCGGGTCTTTAGAACTATTTATTTTAACTTGCATCGTATTGTTGTTAGCTTCTATAAAAATATGCTCTCCAGGACTAAGTCGTTTGTATTGCTTTTCTATGTAGTCAACTATATCTTTCAATACATAAGATCCAATTGGTATTTCAATTACATATTCCGCTATATGAAACATATTGTTATAGGAGTCTACATTTGGAATACTGTTGTATGAATGAAAACCAGTTTGCGCACACTCATATGAGTCGTTTAAGTCAATGGGAGGAAAATAATTAGCATATAGCGCTGATGCGTTAGAGCTCAGAGTAAGTGTTATTGACATTATAACAGCCTGTTCACAAATAAATAAAGTTTAATACACACCATGGTTTATAAGAATAATTTGCATATATATTTCATAATCTTATTTTAAAATTAACATTAGTTATTAAAAATATTGATGTTATTGTCGTTGTTATCATTGCGGATGACGATTTATTTCGTTTTCCATCTATAGTATTTCATCTTTGCTTATCCAGGAATTGTGTTGATTAGAAAATCCCAACCATTTAACTAATGCTTTGTCCCCTTTCAGTCGAATTACCTTTTCAACTAGATATGTATTTGGAAATCTAGTTCTTGACAGTTCTTCCGTATAGAAGCCACCTTCAATAGGATTTCCAAGATAATCTTCTAATATGTATGTTGTAGGATATGTATTCTGAACTCTTTGGATTGTGAAAATTTCTGTTGTCCAATTCGGAGTATAGCCTTTCTCAAAAATATGTTTATATTTGCTAATACGTACATGGTCTCCTGCATTAAATTTTGACATTTTGTACATCTTTAAATGACTGTATACTGTATTTAGAAGTTGTTTTTCATTTTTTGAGTTGACTTTAATCGGTGGCATTTTAATGGTGCGATGAACTTTTCTATTGTATGCATTAAGTAAATCTTTGTATATATCAAGCCAGTTGTAGGAACCATTAAAACTAAACTCTTTCCACATCATTCCTTTTAATGTTCTATTGAATCGTTCTACTATTGATGCTTTCATGATGCTATACGTTGAGTAGTGATTGATGTTGCATTTATCCATCAATTGATTAAAGTTTTTGTTGAAGAATTCTTTACCATCATCTGTTTGTAAGTTATTTGGCACACGCCCCAACTGAAAAATAGTCTCCATTGCCTGCGTTGTGTCAACAGCTGTTTTTCTTCTCAGAGGTACTGCCCAAGCATATTTGGAGAATGTATCAATTACAGTTAGCAAAAATCTATAATTTTTATTGTATGTAGAATAGTTCCCCATTTCAACTAAATCCGCTGGCCAAAGATCGTCTATTCCTTTCATAACAACTCTACGACGTCCAAACATTTTTCGAGCTTGCTTATGGAGCTCGTTCACTAAATTTCTTTTTGTATCCATGTCTAAGTTTTAAGAAGTCTTTTGGGTGTGTTGCGATCTATCTGATGCGCTTTCAGCAATTGACACAAGCATGTAATTTTCAAATCTATAAATTTTCTCATTTAATCTTTCAATTTCTTCTTCGAAGGATGCTCTGATCTTGGAAATGCTTTGTTGCATTTTTTTATTCTCTTCCAACTGTAATATTATTACATGTTGTTGCATTTCGATATGATTTTTTAGAGTATTGTGGATTTTGTTGTTATCTTCTTTAAATTCTTTTAACATTTTGTGTTCTACTTCTTCCATTTGAGTTTGCAAAAACAATTTATTGATAGCATCGTTTTCCTCCAAAGCTTTTGCAACATTTTTGATTCTTTTGTTTTGGACATCAATGTTGTTGTTCGCATCCAAAAATAACCCCAACAATTTAGGTGCATTTTTCAATGAAATTATACTGCTAGTGTCGTTTAGATAATGTCCGAATTTATCAACAGACATAATTTATATTTAAAATGTGTATCCGTTTATATAGTTTATACTATTATATTAGCTTCACGTAGTTCTTCAATAATTGAAACAATCTCGTTGTTGTGATTAGTATGACCTGCAGACTGTGATGCAAGCAGTAGTCTAAGTCGATCAACCAACTCGTTTGGATCATCCCAGTATATATAGTTTGATTTATGAGGATTTACCTGCATCAATCCCTTACCTAAATAAGTAGCCTTTGTTAATTCCGATGAGCTCTTATGATTTTTCTCTTTAAAAAGTTTTCCAATAATATGTTTGTACTTGTACCCTCTAGTCCCCTTGACTTGACCATCGGACTTATAATCTCTTCTGTGTGCATTGGTAGTAAGTAAATTTTTTTTATAGATTTCAAGCTCGAATTTATCATAGCTTTTTGGTGTTTTATGAAACATCAAAGAAAACAGTCCTGGGGTGAGAGCCCATATTTGACCACCAACTTGTATTTTATCTTGATGTAACTCGATGTTGCTACTACCAAATTTCCATTCGTTATTATAATCTCTATGTGGACCATAGTTAGTATCTAGTTCATTTCTCGATTGCAACAGTGATAACTCAGGATAACTCTCGTCATGATTAGAATGTTGTGAATAAAAGTCATCTTCATCAAAATCGCTGTTACTTTTACTATTAGACTGTTTAAACATTGATTCTTCAATTAGTTTCTTAGGGGTACTTGTTTCCAACTTCATTGTTGAGTTCTGAGGATGAAAACTGGCACTGTCCTCATATTCAGTTTTCTTATCATTCTTTTCTTTTTTATTCGGTATATCAATATATTTAGAGCTATTTATAAATTCTTTTAAAGGTTCTGTTATGGGCCTGAATGTATCACTTAATTGCTGATGTGTATCTATTTTACCAGTTTTTATACTACGAAGCTTTTTCCTCAATATATTTCTTGTTGTCACCAAGTCTTTTACAATTTTTTCATTCATTTTAGCTATTAGGTATCAGATCAGCTTATCAAGTATCAGATCAGGTTATCAGATCAGGTATCAGATCAGTTTATCAGGTATCAGATCAGTTTATGAGGTGTCAGATCAGGTTATCAGATCAGGTATCAGATCAGTTTATCAGGTATCAGATCAGCTTATCAGGTATCAGATCAGTTTATCAGGTGTTAGATCAGGTTATCAGATCAGCTTATTAGGTATCAAATCAAGTTTTGCTTAGATGACCAGTTATAACAATCACATGTATAATGTTTAAAGCCAGATTATGTACTAAACGATACCCTTGATGAACAGTAATTTATATTATGATGAAGTAATCAAATGATTTTCTATAGCGACCATTGTTTAGTTCATTATCTTTACTTATCATCAGAAATCCATATTTATCCTTCCAACATTCTTGACATATATACTGAAACTTTTCAAAGTTCATGTCGCTGGCTACATGATCATCGTATACATGCCTCATATTTTTCGCATCTTGTTTAAACATTATAATTAAATTGGCATTATCTCTTATTAAATGTTTTGGAATTCTTGTGTAGGTTTGACACAAGTACAATGAATCTACATTCTTATGACGCCCCATACAAAAATATGCACGTATATTGTTTTGGTTTTCACATGCAACATCATCGAAAATCATAATTGAATTGCTTTTAGCTTCGCTAGGAGGAACAACGGACTCATTGTCTGCGAATGTGTAGTATCCCATTCCTTTAATTGACGAAATTAAATTCTTTAGGTATTGATATTTAGGTTGATACAGAGATTTTGAGTACAAATAGATATTTTCAAACTTGAGACAATTAGGACTTTCTAGCAAACTGATCATTACATTAGTTTTTCCACAATTGGGGGGCCCAACTATTAATGTTCGAATAGAATTTGGTAGCAAGGAACTATGTCTTATTTTTGTACTGTCATTTGAAGATACATCCACATTACGAACTAAAATATTTTTGTGTTGTTTTACTAAGCGCATTTCAATAACTACTTGTAAAATTCACAAAACAATATCTTTTATTGTAGATTAAAGTAATATGGTTGTATTTTATAACAAAAGTGTTAGTCACAAACAAACTATCGTTGGTGAAGGTTTACTAAATAGAACAATAAATTCTCTACCTTTTGAATTACATCTTCCTGGATATCAGTACTGTGGACCTGGCACAAGATTGGAAAAGCGTTTAGCTAGAGGAGATAAAGGAATTAATTTATTGGATGCTGCTTGCAAAAATCACGATATAGCTTACTCCAAAAAAAAAAAAAGAATTAAACAGTAGACATCAAGCTGATAAAGTTCTTGAAAATAAAGTTTGGGAAAGAGTTCTTTCTACTGACAGCAGTCTTATTGAGAAATCATTTGCGTACATGGTTACTAATGCGATGAAAGCAAAAACTAAATTTGGTATGGGTATACAGAAGAAGGCGAAGAAGAAAAATATGAAAATACTTTCGCCACGAGTTCATTTATTTGATAAAAAATTGTTCAATAGATCAATTAAAGCGGCAACAAAAATATTAAAGACGGAAAAACCCCAAGACATTAACTCAGCTATTAAGATTGCCCGTAAAGAAATCAACAAATCGCTCAAGGGGAAAAAGGCACGAGTTGTGATACCAAGTATAATAATTGTTCCAAAAATTGGAGGATTTCTACCCATAATTCCAATTTTAACTGCTCTAGGTGCAATAGGTAGCCTTGCCACTGGAGGTGCCGCTATAGCTAAAGCGGTAAATGCAACAAAGAATGCAAAAAATCAACGTGAAGAGGCAAATAGACATAATAAAGCAATGGAATCTATAGCAGTCGGTGAAGGACTTTTTCTAAAACCATATAAAAAGGGTTATACTGTTAAATACAGACCACTATCTGATGTCGACCTGAGTCATTTTTGTATAAATGTTCCATATTGTTACGTTTTTAGACCTTTTCGTAAAAACGCTTTTTACTTATCCTTCAAGGATTCGTTTAATTGCATCAAATTAAAACACAGACAATTAATTTTAGAATTATAATGCGGCAACACTTTATTTACTACTTAATTAACACGAGTATTTGTACTACTAAACACTTAGCGATGTTAACACGTCTAGATTCAAAATCTCACTGATCCCGCTGTTCACTGGCAGCGACTTTATATAGCAAAATGACGTCGTCTGGTAACTTCGCGAAGCATCTGGTCATTGTTGTTGTTGGTTGTGCTTTACTTAACATGTAGCTATATACGTGTGTTTGTATATATGACAATGCTGTCTTGTGTTTTGTTTATTGTAACTATGTGTGGTTGTATGTATGAGTGTTCTGTGTGTTGTGTAGTTTTGTTTCTTCTTGTGCTATGTGGGCATGTTGCTGTGTATATTTGTGTGTATGTTGCTGTGTATATTGATGTACATGTTTAGTTTTTATTAGCAGCGAATACTTGCGTACAAGATCATTAAGAATAACATCATCATCTCTTAGCATTGATGTTGCTAGGTTTTTCGTTATTGTTGTTTACACTTATTATTGCACAGCCTCGAATGATCTTGTATATTCTCAACGATGTATCCGGAATATTCCATTTCCGTTAATTCAAATATTATCTGCATGGTGTTGACCAGGGTTGTAACATTTTGACAACTAGAGATGGTTTGACAGTGCTGCCAAGTACATATAGCCACATTGTCGTTATATTTGAATCTATTTTTAAACTTTGTAACACTGCCGCCCACTTAAGCCTGTTCGACCCGAATAGGCATACAATCACCTCTTCCATAGTGCGCCAATCGTTCGAGATGTACTATCTTCATTTTCGACCTTGGGCTATTGTGCTTCTGTATCCGGTACACAACGTCATTCACTCTCTTAATCACTTTATACGGGCCATCCCAGTGAGTCTGTAATTTTGGGGACAATCCTTTCTTCCGTTGTGGGTTATAAAGTAGAACCAATTGACCTTCTATAAATCCCTCTGAATTTGCTGCGCGGTCATATCTAGCCTTCATCTTGTCACTGACCATCTTGATTCTATTACGCACGAAATCATGCAGCTCGTTTAAGTTCTCCTGCTCTTGGGACGTAGTGGCTCCTTCTTCTACCGCTGGCTTAACACCAAATTCCAAGTCACCAGGCAGTTTTAATTCCGTCCCGAAGATAATTTTAGCTGGCGTTCTCGATGTGGAGTCGTGTACAGCTGACCTATATGCCATCAAAAATTTGGGAATGTGCTCGTCCCAATCCCTCTGATGGTTGCTTACCACTTTTCGCAGGTACTCTTCTAAGGTGCGATTGAACCTCTCTACCATGCCATCAGACTGTGGATGCAAAGGCGTTGTTCTGGTTTTCTTTATCCCATATAATTCGCACATTTCCCTGAATATGGCAGACTCGAAATTCCTTCCTTGGTCGGAATGTAATTCTATTGGGACACCATAGCGACATACCCAGTTGTTGACGAATGCATTTACAACTGTCTTTGCTTCTTGGTTAGGTAGGGCATATACCTCTGGCCATTTACTAAAATAGTCCATTACCACAAGAACATAACGATTTCCGGCTTCAGTGACGGGAAAAGGACCTGCTACATCCATTGCGATCCGCTCGAATGGTGCTCCTGAGTTGTATTGCTGTAGCTGTCCCCGGCTTCTTCTTACTGGGCCTTTGGCTGCTATGCACTGTGGGCAGTTTGCTATCCAATCGGCTACGGCTTGTTGACATCCAACCCAATAAAAACGCTGCTTCAGTTTCTCAAGTGTTTTTGTGACTCCAAGATGACCGCCACTAGGTCCATTGTGAAATTCTTGCAAAACTTTACTTATCTTGGAGCATGGCACAACTACCAAATTTGAAGTTGTTTTGCCATCTACACTTTCCCATACGCGGTATAGGCACCCTTCTATTACCTTGAGGCTGTTCCACTGAGCCCAATAAGATTTGGCGAGTGGGCTCTCAGCCGAAATTTCATTCCGGGACGGTCTTCTGTCCTCCTCTTTGGCTGCTATAATTTTTCCCAGTATATTGTCGTCCCTCTGTGCCGCTGACCAGTCTTCATCAGAGTCGATGTGCATTAGCCGAACATCAACAACGCCTTCCTTTTGTTCGGTTCTAACGCAATGTTTACACTCTAAACAGCAGGGTCTTCTCGAAAGAGCATCCGCATTGTTATGTTTTGTGCCCCTTCTATGCTCAATACTGAAGTCGTAGCTCTGCAGGCGCTCAATCCACCTTGCCAGTTGCCCTTCAGGATTTTTAAACTGCAATAACCATCTCAGTGCGGAATGGTCAGTCCTTAATGTAAAGTGTTGACCATACAGGTACTTATGGTAATGTTTAATGCATTCCAATACTGCCAGAAGCTCACGTCGTGTCACACAGTAGTTCCTCTCAGGTTTTGAGAGTACACGGCTATAGTATCCTATGACTTTCTCAGTGCCATTAACTACTTGGGAGAGCACGCCCCCTATGCCATAGCCGCTCGCATCAGTATCCAGCACAAATTTTTCTCCAGGTATGGGATACGCTAGTACTGGTGACGTACACAATAATCCTTTAAGTTTCTGGAATGCCTTTTCTTGTGGCTCGCCCCAATGGTATGGTCTCGACTTCTTTGTCAGCTCATGCAGGCTTGCAGCTACACTGGCAAAATTTGGCACAAAGCGTCTGTAGTATGTACAAAGGCCCAAAAAGCTGCGCAATTCATGAAGATTTTTAGGTTGATGCCAGTCCCTTACTGCTTGTATTTTATCTTCATCTGTTGAGATTCCGTCTGCTGTAACACGATGCCCCAAATACTTCACTTCTTTCTGGAACAATGCACATTTCTTCAGGCTGAGTTTCAATCCAGCTGATGATATCCGTTGAAGAACTTCTGCCATGTTTTTGAGGTGTTCATCAAAAGTTTTCCCCATCACGATTATGTCATCCAGATATACCAAGCATGTCTTCCAGTGGAGTCCTTTCAGTACCTTCTCCATTAGGCGTTCAAATGTGGCCGGAGCATTGCAGAGACCAAACGGCATAACTTTGAACTGCCATAATCCGTTACCAACGCTAAAGGCAGTTTTCTCCTTGTCTTTCTCTGCAATCTCCACTTGCCAATATCCGCTTCGCAAGTCTAGCGTAGAGAACCATCTCGTACCAGCTAGCGTGTCCAAGGTGTCATCGATTCTGGGGAGCGGATAGCTGTCCTTCTTGGTTATGTCATTGAGCTTCCTGTAGTCTACGCAGAATCTAGTACTGCCATCTTTCTTTTTAACTAAGACTACTGGCGAACTCCAAGGACCAGAAGATGGCTCAATTACTCCTTCACGCTCCATTTCTCTTACAAGCTCTTTGACTTCATCTCGCTTTGCTAGGGGTACACTTCTAGGTGGCTGTTTAATCGGCCTAGCTTCGCCTGTGTTTATTTCATGTTTAACCAATGCAGTTCTACCCTGACTTTGGTTTCCCATGGCGAAGATACTGGCATGCCTTTTTAGCAACTGTTTGGCTTTATTTCTTTCTGTCGCTGACAGTCCTGCTACCCATTTTTCTACGTATTCCTCAAATTGTTCACGTTCTTTGGCGGACAAATTGGTAGGCTCTATCTTCCTCTCACAGTTTATTATTGCCTCTGCTGGAGTACACTGGCCAATATCGCAATTTTCTTTGATGACTTTTTCATGGTCTGCCAAGTTAAGTACTCTTATAGGGACTATTCCTCCTTTACTAGTTTTTACTAGAGCTTTTGCTGTTATAAGCTCTCTCTTTAGATCTGCTGGTTCTACAACCCACAACCGATTGTCCTCACAATCTCCCTTCATACGCGCCCATATAACTGTTTCAGACTGCGGCGGTAACGTCTGACTCTCAATAGCAAATACTTTTCTTACTTGCGGCTTGCTGTCATACCCAACATCAAGGGGTATTTCCACATTACGCCAAATCATCAGCTGTTGCCCCATGTGTAGATTAATGCCATGATTAATCATAAAATCGGCTCCAATAATTACCTCATCGACAATATCGGCAACAATAAACACATGCCTCACGTTGATGTTGGCTATAGTCACCTTCAACTCAATCTTACCATAGACAGTGGCAGGCTCTCCAGTAGCTGTACGTAGCCGTATATTGCTTAAACGATCGCATTTCCCCTTTACTATATCGGGCCTTATTATTGACTGCGACGCCCCTGTGTCTATGGTAAATACGTGCTTTTCCCCGTTGATGTGTCCAGACGCAGTAAGGTTGCTATTTTTCTGCTGCATCACTGATATGGAGATTGTGGGGCCCTCGTTTGTGGGAGCTAGCTCTTGCCCCTTAGCGCTAGCTCGTTTTAGTTTAACGGGGACTCTTGTGATGTTGTTTGGTTCACCCGTTTGCTGTTTCTTGGTGGTGAAACAGATCTACCTCTTTTTCTTGGTGCTTTGCAGTTGCGCTGAAAATGACCAATTTTTCCGCAGTTAAAGCATTTAGGCTTTTCTTTGGTAGCACCTTCCACCAACAGTTGTCGCATTGCCTCCTTAAAACTAGCAACTAGGCTGTTATCCTCCTCGGGCAAAACCTCCACATTCCGCACTTTACATATCTGTGGCTTGAAAACCATCCTTGCAGTCTCTTGAGCCAGCGCAAATGAAACAGTCTCAGCGAAAGTGGATTTCTGCGTTGCGCACACAGCCAGTTTGACATCGGAGTCGCGAATGCCATTAACGAACGCCTCAGTTTTAAAGTGATCCAGGAACGGGTGACTCTCGCCTGGATATGTGAGCTGCACTAAACGCTCGATTTCCATTGCGAAATCTTGTAGAGACTCGTTAGGCCTTTGAACTCTACATCGCAATTCCATTCTGTATAAATCGCGCTTGTGCTCACCACCGTACTTGCGCTGCAATGCTGCCATTATTTCATTATAGTTGTTTCTGCTGCTCACTGGCACGGTCTCAAGTACCTCTGCGGCTGTACCCTTTAAGGACAAAATCAACTCTATGGCCTTTTCTTCAGCATCCCATCCATTTCTGCTAGCAACCGTCTCGAACTGGAATTTAAAGATGCCCAATGGTACGCTGCCGTCAAAGCATGGCGCTTTTATTCGCGCAGAAAACTCCGCAACTGCTCGTACTGGCCCACCACTACACTGAAGGTTATGCATTTTGTCCTCTAGAGCATGCAATTTTTCTTCGACCTCTTTTGCATGCTGCTCCAGGCCACCGCTTTCTAGATGTTGGACTCTATCTGCCAGCTCTGAGAATTTATTCTCAATAGAATCCACCCTCCTATTAATGGCCTCAGAAACCTCTACCAGAGTCTCGTTGGTGGCTCTATTTGACTCCAACAGTTTTGTTTCCACTCCCTGTATTTCGGCTACCAGCTTTTCAGTGCTGATCTTTGATGCTTCATGCATCTGATGAGAGTTCTGTTTTATTTCAGTTATTTCGGCTACAAGCTTTTCACTGCTGATCCTTGATGCCTCTTGCATCTGCTGAGAGTTCTGTTTAATTTCAACTATTTCGGCTACAAGCTTGTCACTGCTGATCCTTGATGCCTCTTGCATTTGCTGAGAGTTCTGTTTAATTTCAACTATTTCGGCTACAAGTTTGTCACTGCTGATTTTTGATGCAGTTTGTGCATCATTGATTCCTTTTATCTGAATCATCATAGCAGCGAACATTGAATTTATGTCCATGCTGCTGGTCGTAGCTGGAGGACATACCTCTACATCGTCTTTGTCCTCAAACTCGTATGTACCGATGTCCATGCCGCGATTCTTAAACTCATCTATCAGCCTCTTCTGCAGTTCAGCCTTGTTACCTGCTGTTGGCAATTCCCGCTTACTAAGCTCCTTTTTTAGCTGTTCAACTTTTAGCTCATCAAATTTCATAATTATTTTTTATAATTTAATATTTTTAATGTCCTTTTTTTTCTCCTTAAATTGCAATGCCCTTTTTAATTATTTTTGCAATCCCACTTCTGACACCAATTGTTACGTTTTTAGACCTTTTCGTAAAAACGCTTTTTACTTATCCTTCAAGGATTCGTTTAATTGCATCAAATTAAAACACAGACAATTAATTTTAGAATTATAATGCGGCAACACTTTATTTACTACTTAATTAACACGAGTATTTGTACTACTAAACACTTAGCGATGTTAACACGTCTAGATTCAAAATCTCACTGATCCCGCTGTTCACTGGCAGCGACTTTATATAGCAAAATGACGTCGTCTGGTAACTTCGCGAAGCATCTGGTCATTGTTGTTGTTGGTTGTGCTTTACTTAACATGTAGCTATATACGTGTGTTTGTATATATGACAATGCTGTCTTGTGTTTTGTTTATTGTAACTATGTGTGGTTGTATGTATGAGTGTTCTGTGTGTTGTGTAGTTTTGTTTCTTCTTGTGCTATGTGGGCATGTTGCTGTGTATATTTGTGTGTATGTTGCTGTGTATATTGATGTACATGTTTAGTTTTTATTAGCAGCGAATACTTGCGTACAAGATCATTAAGAATAACATCATCATCTCTTAGCATTGATGTTGCTAGGTTTTTCGTTATTGTTGTTTACACTTATTATTGCACAGCCTCGAATGATCTTGTATATTCTCAACGATGTATCCGGAATATTCCATTTCCGTTAATTCAAATATTATCTGCATGGTGTTGACCAGGGTTGTAACATTTTGACAACTAGAGATGGTTTGACAGTGCTGCCAAGTACATATAGCCACATTGTCGTTATATTTGAATCTATTTTTAAACTTTGTAACAATATTTTAGAGGAGTTTTCATGATAGACTCGCTACCAAAACGACCGAAGAAAATAGAATGTGGAATAGTCAATTTAGATTTATCAACAGGACCGGGAACTCATTGGGTAGCATATTATAAAAACTGCAGCGAAAATGAATATTTCGACAGCTTGGGAAATTTACAACCTCCTTCAGAATTAATCAAATATCTTGGTGGAAATATTAAGTACAACTACACTCAACATCAAACATATGATACATTTAATTGTGGACATTTATGTTTAAAATTTCTTTATGAAATAACGAAAAATATTAAAATTATAAATATACTATACACATATATGTATTTTAATAATTTTTTTTATTTGGTTTGTTATATTAACAAATATAAAACACACATAACATTTTATTTTTATTGCCAAACGGGGTACTGGGAGTTTGGTATTAGAAACTCATCCATCTCAGTATCCAGAATTAAGCTTCGTTCTCCTTCTCGATGTACTCGAAATGTACCACTCGAGAGATCCTTTATTTCGTCATCTGTTAGACAGTCATATCGATTAGGTAAATACATTATATGATTTTCCAATTCTAATTGAATTGTTGATCCATATTTTGTTGTCACTCGCTTTGCTTTAATTATAGGATATTTTTCTAAAATATCCAATTCTTTAGCGTGAATTATACTTTTATTATTGATCGAATTAAATTTTTTTCACTAAAGATTTTACGGAGTCCATTTTTTGTAAACTTTTCTCTTCGAACGTTTCTTCAAAAGTAATAGCAAATGAAGCTTGGTAGTCCCAAGGAGCCTAACCGACAACATTTCTTGTGAAATAGCAAATGAATTCATAAAAAAAGAAATAAAAAGGAAAAAGAGGGAGAGATAGAGAGAGGAAGGGGGAACGAAAAGGAATTAACCATAGCATTGTTGATATACATATTTTTAAATATCAGAAAGACTACTTTCAAAATTTATAAAACAAATCAGTAGAAAAGGAGCATTCAAGCAATCATCACTCTCATCTGTTAATATATACCGAAATGTCTCAAATCAGAAATAAAATTAACAAGTTTTTAGTAGATTTCGAGTGCTTTAAACTCTACGATCATTTTGAAATGATTAAATTTTTCCTGAACATGCTTGATGAGAACGAGGAATATGGCGTTATAGAAGATGAGGACAAAAACGAGTTACATTTTAAATGTTGTCCATGGTACAATCCATTTTGTGAAGAAGGTCCAGATACCTGCCGCTGCTCCATATACCAATTAAGAAAAGAAGTAGTAGAAAATTTAATCAATTCATACTATTTGAAATTTAATTAAAATAAAAATAAATCAAGACTAAAACATGATTGTGTTTTCATTATACATTTATTTTTTTATTTTATTTTAGCAACATAAGAATACTTCTTAGGAACTAAATTTTTTTTATTTGTTATTAATTTAAATCTGCTTCTTGAAATTTAGCAATCTCTGCTAACAGCATATCTAGCTCATAATCAGGATTGGTTTCCTCTATCCGAAAATGATTCCATGCAAAGGTATTTATGCTATTGCTGTCAATTTTTCTTTTATCATTTGAATAACTTAAAACTACTTTACTCAAATGGTTAGTATATATCTGATGCAATTTAGACTTAAAAGTTAACATGGTGTCATATAGAATAGACTTGTCAAACAAACAATTTCTATATGAACTTATACTATACATATCAAGAACGCATTTCTTTACCACTTTCGACTTTTTAATATCATTTTGATACTGCACACTAAAAGAATACATCTTTGATCTCAATCCCACAAATTCCTTCATTGCATTTCCACAATTTTCATCCTTCATCATACCCAACACCTTTTTGTTCACCAAAGGGAAACCATAAGTATTATCTTGGGGATAATCAGACGTATCAAACTTTTGGTCGAGGTCAGTTTTTATGTCGTGGTAAAAGTCTTCTGTTTTTATAGTATAAATTAAAGAGTCAGTGTCCATATAATTTAATGATAATTTTGATTTGAATTTAGGTTGCATGTATCCATAATGGAAATCATACATTTTCCATTTGGAGAGCTCAAGTACACAAAATCCTAAATATATAGGTTTGTTGTAATAGGTTTTTAGCCTATTCATTTGAATTGCTACCATATCCTCAGAAAATATTGACAAACTATGAAAATTTGGTTTGCATATCCAATCTTGAGCTCCTAACTGATTTCGATTTGTCCTATTCCACTTCGTAACTATTCGTACATCTTTTCTATTTTCCACATTCTCCATAGTTTTACCGTACACTGCGTTATATAGCAATTTAAAGAAATTTTTCTCAAATGCATTTTTTGCAGTCGCCCTATGTTTGGTGTTTAAGTCTATATAACTTTTCAGCCAGGTCAATTGCTTAAAAGTGAGAATCCGATGAACTTTCTTTAGAACTAGCCCATACTTCAAACATTGTTTAAGAACTCTGTAATGTATAACATATGTTTGTTTGGTGGAAAAATCTGCAATCAATTTAGTATGCTTTGTTTGTGGAATTTTTTTATTTTCCGGACAGAAAGGAAGATCATTGTGCAAGTCATGTAAATTAGAAGGATAGTCTTAAGTAACTTCATAGACATATCCATCACTTGAACTATCATCAATGGTTTTCGGATCCAGATTTAGCTCATCACTTGACAGCCATCTGAATCCTTCATAAGGTAGATATTCAGACATCACCCAACCGTAAAGGTTATTGGCGTCTAAGTACACAATGTATTCTGAGGGCTTCTCTCTATCGAAATCTTGTAAATATTTATTGTTAGCCTTGGAATATCTCTTACTGTATTGTACAAGTCCACCACGTATTCCTTTCTTAAAGAAATTGTACACATCTATGTCTGTCAGAAGTTCTAATTCAACGTTAGTATGCTTCAACATAGCATCCCACGATAGTCCTGGTGCAGTGAAATACTGACATGGATCTAAGTGGTAGATGTTCTTGCAAACCTTTCTAAAACTTTCAAATATATCTGCAAGTAAGAGCACATCCGTTTTTAAATATACTTCCATGTAATCTTGCAAGGTTTTGCAGCTGAAAGCATTCCAAACTTCTTTTGCATGATCATAGTCTTCAATCGAGCACTCCTTATTATTGAGCTGGTTGAAGAAATCTTCCCTTGCTGGAAGTTCACCAACATTCAATTTTTCAAAAGAATCTAGAAAATCATAGGGAAAAACGCCTTTTCTTCTCACAAGATCAAACTCTGTTTTGGTTTTGAATTGTTTTTTAATAATGTTAAAGTCTTGCTCTGAAAGATTATTGGCTAAAGATTATAAACTATCTGACATAAAACGAATTGTATCTAAAAATCTAATTTCAAGGTTGTAGTTGTCGGTCATTTTTGAAAATGTAGACAGTGATATATATAATTCTTTGTTGAGCGGAAGGACTTTTATATTGTCGGATTTTTTACCCAACTCTTTAACAAAAAGTGCGAGTCATAGGATGAATAATTGTGGAAATAAACTGGTATAAATTTAGGAACTTGAAATTTTAAATTGCAAATCTTATGAGCTGCGCCTCTAAATTTACCACTTATGTGACAGTGATCTCGCACTCTATCACCGCCTAGATATTTGTGCCATATATGGCAATTTGTAGCATGTTGAAAATTAAAATTTTCGAAAGGGGTTAATGCATCCATTTGACTTTTATTTGTTAAATAACTATTATAAATATCTTCACTATCATTAATTATACTATCGACAAACTTTTCCGCAGCATCTTTGCCTGTATATAACTTAAACTTATCTAACCTATCATCATGACTACATTTAATATAATAACTAAAAGCACAAGTTATGTGCTTTTTAGTATAACTACTTTTTCCAGTTACTCTAATATTACTATCCTGTAATAAGCACTGACAAACGGTACATCCATCTGCCGTTGATGATCCTTGAAGTATAGTATGGATTTGTCCTCTGATGGTAGCTCAGACACGATTTTTCCACACTCTAATTTGTGTTGCTCCATAGTCCTACCATTGTGAGTGTATTGCAAGCAGCTATTGCAAAATAAAAGTTTTGTGCGGTGCTTTGTTGTCTGGGATTTTAAAAGTCTATGGGAAGAAAGGGAAACATTATAAGTAAGTAAGTTAATATATTAGCATATTATATGTCTTTACTTACTTTGATATGTGCTTTATAAAGATGTAGTGGTGATATGCTTCAGTATTTTCTAAAAGTAATAAATTCACATGGCTCTGTCTTTCTTCTTTGGTGATGTAGTACGGCCCAACAATTTCATCGCTCTCATTGCTATATCCAAATACATTAACGCTAATATCAGGATTGCGTTCTTCAAATATCTAATACTTTTTAGTGCTAACGGGAAGTTTAAATTTTTAAAATCAATTTCAACTCCGTTTTGTAGGTGAATAATATCAGAGCTGATGCCTGTGATGTTGTATGAGCAACACCGTTGCCTTCTTTTAACAACACACGTATCCAATGCAGATATTATAGCCCATTTAAAACAAAAAATGTCGTTGTTTTCTACATTTATACTTGCAGATTTATTTTTTAATTTTTCTGGTGTGCTAATCCAATTGAATCCTCTCACTAAAGACGACTTATTTACAGAAATTTCAAGACGAACAATTCTTATTAAGGTTCACCCAGAATTCCGCTCTTGAAAATCTGACATTTTCAATTTCTTGTAGTTGTTTTGTTATGAGTTCCCCAACATCATCCCCAAGACACAAAAGATTCATTTTCGATCTATGCGAAATAGTACACAATTCCATATCATCGGTAGCAATTTGAATATACTCTCCAATAACAGTAATATTAAATTTAATAATGTTGTGTACACCTAAACTATTTTCAAGCCTTTCCTTGATGACAGCTCTATTTGCCTTAATAACATCTTCCAATAGAAGACAGTCCTTTATGATTGGTATCCCATAGGTTATAATATTATTTTTAAACGCACTATTAATTATGTAATATTTAGGATCATCTGTAACTTGATCCTGCTGTTCATTCAAGGAATTGGGTACATCCATATCTTCTTCATCATTGTTTGGTTGACTTATCTCCATGTCGTTGTATTCATAATTGTCAACCTGTTGAGGAGGATTATTAGTGGGCCAATAGTGAACTTCTCGTTGTTGTTGTTGATGCTGTTCATATTGCTGAAACTGATGTGGTTGTTGTTGGTATTGCTGCAACTGATTATTCAAAGTTATGGGGTAGTACATGTAGCTTGGATACTGATATTGCTGGAACTGATTGATCCATGTCATTGGCATGGAATAGTATGAAGGCATAGCATATTCTTGATAACTCTGTGGAGCTCCGAATACCATAAGTTCCTCATTCCTTGTCATTGGGGTCGGATAATAAGAAACCATAGGATATTGATGTTGGAAAGTGCTTGCCTGCTCATTCCTTAAGGATGTGTGTGGTTTTCCATGTGCTGTATGATTTTTGATGTGATTCAGATATGATTTTTGGTATTTGTATACCTTATCACAAATAGAACATTGATAAACAGAAGAAGGACTCATATTTTGTTTTGTTTGTTTTTTGTTTAATGTATTAATAATAATAACATAAATATATATGTATATATATATTTTTTTTTAATTTTTTATTTTTTTGTATAAAAAAAGACACTTCAGGTTACTGGAACTTGTTTATTACAGATTTGAAAACACTTTTAAATACAATACTGTACTGACTCGAAGTTGGAAAATTTTCTGAGTTATATACACAGATTAGTATTTTTGTGGTAAAACTGTGGCTTACTTGTGGTACATAATTTTTAATAAAGTAATTTTAGAAGTACAGCGGGTATATGAGATCGAACTACTATGTAGGCAAACTTATATAAACAAACTGAATATAGAATAATGCATACACGTTTCACAATTTCATAGTGAAATAAACTCCTACGTAGACAAAATTTATGACAACATAAAATTTTAGTATGTGTACCAAACTCTCTGATATAAACCGAATACAGAAACATGCTTCAGCGTGCAGGTACGTTACAAAGTTTTGAACGGAATGTGATATATACAGGATACAGAGACATGATTATGCATGCAGATACGATACAAAATGTTTAAGGGAATGAAACTGCTACGTAGACAATATTTATGTAAACAAGCATTTTTATATGTGATATGTACAGAATACGAAGGCATGTTTATGCATGCAGATACGTTACAAAATGTTTAATGGAATGAAACTGCTACATAGACAATATTTATGTAAACAAACATTTTGATAAGTGATATGTACAGAATATGAAAACATGCTTATGCATGCAGATACGTTACAAAGTTTTGAACGGAATGTGATGTATACACAGTACAGAGACATGCTTATGCATGCAGATACGATACAATATGTTTAAGGGAATGAAATTGCTACGTAGACAATATTTATGTAAACAAACATTTTGATAAGTGATATGTAGAGGATACAAAGGCATGCTTATTCATGAAGATACGTTACAAAATGTTTAATGGAATGAACCTGCTACGTAGACAATATTTATGTAAACAAACATTTTGATAAGTGATATGCACAGAATAAGTTGACATGCTTATGCATGTAGAGACGTTCCAAAATTTTGTAGCAAAAGAAACTGCTACGTGGACAAAACTTTGTGGTATATGATAAACTACAAAAGTTTTGTAGCGAAACATATTATCAAAAGCAGAATTAGTAAAATTTTAAGTTGAACTTTTATTTGTAAAATGAAGCCCTTCTGGTACACTCCATTGTATCGCAGACTTCATCGTCATCACTTGAAGGAATATCTGGGAAGAGCCAGACAGGGAGAATTCGAGAGATATCTTGCAGAAGATGAGGAGCTTTTCCTAGAGCTGTCATCGCAGCCAACGTTTGACGCACCCCAAGAAAATGCAGCATATGAAGAGATGCTAACAGGCGATGAGGATCTCTTTTTAGCGGTGTCTTCACAGCCAACCACAACAGTTGATGGTCCAAGAGAGGTAGCAATCAAACCTCAAATAGAAATATTGAGTGTTCAAATACTCCCAAAAATTTATATACCTATTTTTCTTGCGATGTATGGAGACGAACAATTGTTGGTAGAGGCAGCGGACGCAATGGAGGCAGATTTACATTAAGATATAAATAAAAATTTATACATATTACTTATTAATAAAAATTAAAACAATGCATATGTTTAAACAATGGTTCATTCATTCAAATGGTCAAGGGAATATTTGGGCACAACGAATAAAAGCTTATTATTTGTTTGTATGTATATGCGTACATAAATATCTACAAATTAATTTCATTTCATACTGACCCACTTGCGCTAAATCCAGGGAAGCAAAGAAGCGGACTGTCATACAGACTCACCAATCGTTACACACACAGCCCGTGTGACAAGCAGACATTCCAATCGCCACTCAGAACGCAGAAACACACACACTTAAACAAAGCATAAATATTCATATTCTATAAAATACAGAAATCGCACCACCATCCAGATCCCCAAATAAAATCCATCGATGATCGTCATGTATAAAATAAACAAAATATCAGTTTCAATATTTATGCAATAGTAAATTTTTTTCACTACGTCTTCAAGATCAGAATAATCAAATTATTCCCCCACACTCAAGCATTGCACACAAAAAGGAAATAACTGAATTGCTGGACAAAATATCTTAAGTAAACACACACCAAAATTAAAAATATCTTAAGTAAACACACACCAAAATTAAAAACAATTAAAAAATAAAAGTAGAAATCTCACTCCAGCAAAAAGAAACGAACCATAAACATTAGGGCGATCCATTTATACAACACTTTTGAGATATTGTACTTCCTAAAAAATGTTGTGTCAGATACTAAAAATTTCTTATTTTCTATTAGGCCATAGCACACATGGACAGACAGAATTCCTACGCCAAGGAGTTCCAAGGTCACATATGGACAGACACAAACTCCCAAGCTCTCATATGGAGAGACAAAACTTCCCACGGTCCCACGCCCACATATACAAACTCGTTTTGGTTACTACAGCACCCCTCCACGAAACTCCCCTCGCATATGGACGGACAGAAATTCCCACGCTCACATACCGACGGACATGTATTCCCAAGGTCACACATGGACAGACAAAAATTCCCACGCTCACATACCGACGGACATGTATTCCCAAGGTCACATATAGACAAACAAAAATTCCCACGCTCACATACCGACGGACATGTATTCTCAAGGTCACATATGGACGGACAAAAAATTCATACGCCTACCCCAACATTATAAAGAAACAAAAAACAACAACAATGTGAACACCCCTATTTAACCGTGGGAAAAAATACACACACACAAACATTAAAGTATCAAATTACTAAAAAAAACCAATTAACACAAATTTGGCAATTAAAATTTCAAAATTTTAAAATTTAATTGCTGAAATTTGAGAATTTTAATGGTCGTGGCGGGTACATTATGTAACTACTGGCTTTGTTTCTATCTGTCGCTGACAGTCCTGCTACCCATTTTCCTACGTATTCTTTAAATTTTTCACGTTCTTTTGCGGACAAATTGGTAGGTTCTATCCTCTTCTCGCAGTTTATTATTGCCTCTGCTGGAGTACACTGGCCAATATCGCAATTTTCTTTGATGACTTTTTCATGGTTTGTCAAGTTAAGTACTCTTATAGGGACTATTCCTCCTTTACTAGTTTTTACTAGAGCTTTTGCTGTTATAAGCTCTCTCTTTAGATCTGCTGGCTCTACAACCCACTACCGATTGTTTTCACAACCTCCCTTCATACGCGCCCATATAACTGCTTCAGACTGCGGCGGTAACATCTGACTCTCAATAGCAAATACTTTTGTTACTTGCGGCTTGCTGTTATACCCAACATCAAGGGGTATTTCCACATTACGCCAAATTATCAGCTGTTGCCCCATGTGTAGATTAATGCCATGATTAATCATAAAATCGGCTCCAATAATTACCTAATCGACAATATCGGCAACAATAAACACATGCCTCACGTTGATGTTGGCTATAGTCAACTTCACTTCAATCTTACCATAGACAGTGGCAGGCTCTCCAGTAGCTGTATATAGCCGTATATTGCTTAAACGATCGCATTTTCCCTTCACTATATCAGGCCTTATTATTGACTGCGACGCCCCTGTGTCTATGGTAAGTACGTGCTTTTCCCCTTTAATGTGTCCAGACGCAGTGAGGTTGCTGTTTTTCTGCTGCATCCTTGATATGGAGATTGTGGGAGCTAGCTCTTGCCCCTTAGTGCAAGCTCGTTTTAGTTTAACGGGGACTCTTGTGCTGTTGTTTGGTTCACCCGTTTACTGTTTCTTGGTGGCGAAACAGATCTACCTCTTTTTATTGCGCTGCAATACTGCCATTATTTCATTATAGTTGTTTCTGCTGCTGACTGGCACGGTCTCAATTACCTCTGCAGCTGTACCCTTTAATGACAAAATCAACTCTATGGCCTTTTCTTCAGCATTCCATCCATTTCTGCTAGCAACCGTCTCGAACTGGAATTTAAAGATGTCCAATGGTACGCTGCCGTCAAAGCATGGCGCTTTTATTCACGCAGAAACCTCCGCAACTGCTCGTACTGGCCCGCCACTACACTCAAGGTTATGCACTTTGTCCTCTAGAGCATGCAATTTTTCTTCGAACTCTTTTGCATGCTGCCACCGCTTTCTAGATGTTGGACTCTATCTGCCAGCTCTGAGAATTTATTCTCAATAGAATCCACCATCCTGTTAATGGCCTCAGAAACCTCTACCAGAGTCTCGTTCGTGGCTCTATTTGACTCCTGTATTTCTGCTACAAGCTTTTCAGTGGTGATCCTTGATGCTTCCTGCATCTGCTGAGAGTTCTGTTTAATTTCAGTTATATTGGCTACAAGCTTGTCAGTGCTGTTCTTTGATGCCTCCTGCATCTGCTGAGAGTTCTATTTTATTTCAGTTATTTCGGCTACAAGCTTTTCACTGCTGATTTCTGAATTCTGTTTTATTTCAGTTATTTCGGCTACAAGCTTTTCACTGCTGATTTTTGATGCAGTTTGTGCATCATTGATTCCTTTTATCTGAATCATCATAGCAGCGAACATTGAATTTATGTCCATGCTGCTGGTCGTAGCAGGAGGACATACCTCTACATCGTCTTTGTCCTCAAACTCGTATGTCCCGATGTCCATGCAGCGATTCTTAAACTCATCTATCAGCCTCTTCTGCAGTTCAGCCTTGTTACCTGCTGTTGGCAATTCCCGCTTACTAAGCTCCTTTTTTAGCTGTTCAACTCTTAGCTCATCAAATTTCATGATTGTTTATTATAATTAATTTTTTAATATCCTTTTTTCTCTTTAAATTTCAATGTCCTTTTAATTATTTTTGCAATTCCACTTCTGACACCAATTGTTACGTTTTTGGACCTTTTCGTAAAAACGCTTTTTACTTATCCTTCAAGGATTCGTTTAATTGCATCAAATTAAAAACACAGACTATTAATTTTAGAAATATAATGCGGCAACACTATTTATTACTTAATTGACACGAGTATTTGTACTACTAAACACTTAGCGATGTTAACACGTCTAGATTAAAAATCACACTCATCCCGCTGATCTCTGGCAGCGACTTTATATAGCAAAGTGACGTCGTCTGTAAACTTCGTGAAGCATCTGGTCACGGTTGTTGTTGGTTGTGCTTTACTTAACAGGTAGCTATATACGTGTGTTTGTATATACATATGACAATGCTGTCTTGTGTGTTTTGTTTATTGTAACCAGTGATGTTAACCGTACGGTAATTACCGTATTTTACAGTAATTTAAACCTCCAAACGGTAGGCAGGTAATTTCATTATTTGTACAGTAATTCTTAAAAGTTTTCCTTTTAAGCGTGAGACCTCGTCGCTTTTTTTTCTAAATTATGTCTACACATGTTTGTTATAAAAACAAACCAGTAAAACTACGGTTTATTGCAACTATGTAAAATAACGCCAATTGTAGTTATATTCTTTATGTTATGCTAAAAATATATGCAAACATATTGGCATCACTTATTTTTGCTTACATTGATTGAAAAAATTAAAATTAAAGTCAACAGTTCTGCCAATTGCTTGTATTTTGTAAAATAATTATTTATTTCTGAAAGATGGTAAGAATAAGTTTTACACAAGTTATATATGTAGATACACAATAATTCTGTGACTGCTTTTTATAGGATTCTGATAGCTCCGATTCCTCTAGTGAAAAGAAAAGAAAGAAACCAGCTGGACATAAGAGACAAACTTATTGTTCTTCATGGGAAAAAGCTTTTCATTTTAT
Organism: Linnaemya tessellans; assembly: GCA_951800035.1. Taxonomy (NCBI): domain Eukaryota; kingdom Metazoa; phylum Arthropoda; class Insecta; order Diptera; family Tachinidae; genus Linnaemya; species Linnaemya tessellans. The sequence continues at coordinate 28,225,338 of OX637537.1, forward strand.
TACAAAAAGTAACAAGGGCAAATTTTTCTACCATTGTAAAATTTGTAATTTTGACGGCAGTGCGGTTATTTCCGAAATAAAAAGGCACGCTGTAAGTATGCGGCATCTCAAAGTTTCAGTATCGATGAAGAATCAGAGCTCCTTAGTTAAAGTAGTTCAACAAAATTCGCGTACGAATGAGCTGGAGTTGTTAGTTGGCTGTTTTATTGCAAAACATAATTTAGCTTTTAACATAGCACCGGATCTATGTACCTTACTGAAGCGTGTGGCAATAAAAGACACAGAAGTTCAAAAGATGGCATGCGGAAGGTACAAAACGACAATGATTATAAAAAATGTGATTGGAAGAGAACAAATGGAATATACAGTCAAGCGCTTGCAGGAGAACGTTTTTTCATTAATTGTAGATGAATCTACTGATGTTGGTAATTTAAAACAATTGGCGCTTGTGGTTCGAATTTTTGATAAGGAAGAGTTTAAGCCAATAGATTTATTTATAGCTTTAATTGAAGTTACGGATGCAACTGCTGAAAATCTTTTTAAAGTAATTGTACAATTATTCGAAAAACATTCGATAGACTACAAATCAAATATGGTTGGCTTTGCGGCAGACGGAGCTAACAATATGTCCGGAAAATATAATTCTGTTATGTCTAGATTTCATCAAGAATAACCAAGGCTTTTTAGTCTAAAATGTATATGCCACTCTTTCAATTTGGTTGCTTCCCATGCGTGTGAAGTTTTACCAAACAGTGTTGAAAAAGGCCTAAGAAATATATATATATATATATATATATATATATATATATAATTACATTCATGATAGTCCAAAGCGAACATTTGAGTTAACAGCCTTTCAGGAATTATGGAATATTAAACCACAAAAGCTTACACATCCCAGTACCACCCGATGGCTTTCAATAATAGAATGTGTCCGGCGTGTTTTAAAAAACTTTCAAGCTTTAAAGATGTTTTTTAAGGTTGAAGAAACTTTTAACAAAGTAAGTTCTGCTGTGAAGTTAGTTGAATGGTTTGATGATCCACTAAACATATGTATTATATTTGGAATTTTTGGAATTTGTTTTGCCATTATTTACAAGTTTAAATTTAGAAATGCAAAGTGAAAAGATTAAAATCCATGTTTTATATAATCGAATATCTTTGACATTTAAAACCATCTTAAGTAATTTTATTGACTCTAAGAATTTAGAAGGCACATTGTGGCAAAATTTATATTTTGAGGATGAAGATAATCACCTACCACTAGACAAAATATATCTGGGAGGTAAAGTAATTGCAAGTCTGTTAAGTATGGATATTTCTATAGACTAATTAGCTAAGTTTAGAACAGATTGTAAAAAATTTTATATACGAAGCGCTCAAGAAATTAAAAAAAGATTTCCTTTTGAATCAAATCAAATGCAATCTTTAAAAAATATGGATATAATCAATCCCCAATCGTTCGAGATCAATAACTCCATAATTCCTTTAGTAATGCATTTTCCAGAAGCTGTCGAAACTGAGGAATTTAACGAGATAGATAAAGAGTTTAGGCTTGTAAGGCAAATTAAGGATATTGATAAAAGTGACATTCTGCAGTTGTACAAAAACGTATGTAATATAAAGAAAGGTGATGACTCCATAATGTTCCCAGTTTTAAAAAAATTTTTGGTTTATATATTTTGTTTGCCACATAGTTCGGCTACCGTGGAAAGAATTTTTTCAGTAATAAATTTAAATAAAACAAAAATAAGAAACAGGTTAAATACAGATACACTTGAAGGAATTCTACATGCAAAAATGTTTGTAAATTCTAAAGAAGGTATGAATATTAAATTTAATAACAAACATTTTCTATATTTTAATCAAAATTCATATGATCATAAAAATTAATGGATTTAAATTAAATGTTAAAGCTTATTATATGTTAACTGTTATAATCAAAATAAAAGCAATCAAAATGAATCCAAATGTATGAATAACGCTTTTCAGCTAAGCTTTAAATATTAAAAAAATTATATATTGATTTAATTTATTGGAAGTACAAACTTTTTTTTTATTTATTTTATATTTATTTTATTATTACTCGTTTCTCTAAGTTTTTGTTGTTGTTTTTTAAATAAATACATTGAATTACAAATAAAGACATGTTTTGATAACAAAGTATTATTATTATTAGTATTATTTTTCTACAAGATTGTGAGTACGGTAATTTTACATAAAAACGGTAATTTTTTTAGGCTTATACAAAAATTTTTAAAAAAAAGTTAACATCACTGATTGTAACTATGTGTGGTTGTATGTATGAGTGTTCTGTGCGTTGCGTAGTTTTGTTTCTTCTTGTGCTAGGTGTGTATGTTGCTGTGTATATTTGTGTGTATGTTCTGTGTATATATGTGTACGTGTTTAGCTTTTATTAGCAGCGAATAGTTGCGTACAAGAACATTAAGAATAACATCATCATCTCTTAGCATTGATGTTGCTAGGTTTTTCGTTGTTGTTATTTACACTTATTATTGCACAGCCTGGAATGATCTTGTATATTCTCGGCGATGTATCCGGAATATTCCATTTCCGTTAATTCAAATATTATCTGCATTGTGTTGACCAGGGTTGTAACATTTTGACAACTTTAGATGAGTTGGCTGTGCTGCCAAGTACATATAGCCACATTGTCGCTATATTTGAATCTATTTTTAAACTTTGTAGCAATATCATTAATTCATTACATAATATTAATCTCTTAATTCTACAGCGTGAACAATATTTTTTGTTATCCCGTCTTTAGCTAATACAAACAAACTTGATGGTTTACCCACTCGAGAGCATGGAGCTTTTATAAGAAAAAAAAATTGCCAATTGTATTAAAAATTTAACTTTCACCGAATTCCTTTTGTACCATTCTCAACAATATTTTCGTTACAAATAAGATAGAATAATTTTTGATTTTATAATAAACGTAAAAAATAATTTATACTTACAACTTAATAGCCGTTATTTGCGGGAACTCGTGACACGTGTTGAGTATTTTAGAGGTTATGTAAATCACTTAATTAACTGTTCGTGCGAATTACACTCAAAATTAATAATTTTATTAGTTATTAGCAATTAATTATATTCAATAATATTAGTTATTAATAAATAAATAACAAAGTTACTCGAGAATATATTTGATATGAGAGTTACACTGAGATAGTGAAAATGTTTAACTACTAGGCTTGACGCATAAATACTAATAATAGCCGAAAAGTGTAGAGAGAAAGCTTATTGTTTGGGAGAAATTGGGAACCATCTTTGTTGCCATCCCTACTCCGTGCTATTTACTGGGTGAGAAGTGACCGGTAGACACATGGAGGGGATAACTTACCAACTGATAATAATTGATGTTATCGAGCGGCATAAAAATTATAAAATTATGAAAATGACTATTAAAAAGCAGGGGTTGGTGCTAGAAAAGTGCTAACTTAGGGTTGTATGTATTTATTATTTATTTTAATGCCACATATTAAAAAAATAAAACAAAAATATGTATCAAACAAATAAAAAAAGAAATTTTTGGGGTGAACACCCCTTATAGCTTAGAGGTTTGAAAAATAGATTTAAGGTGGCGCTACCATTACCACGTGCTTACCATCAACAGCAATTTGGAAATTGCCAACGTTCATCAAATTTATCTGCTATAGCTTTCCATTCTATTGCAGTTGTTGGCATCTACAATAGTATGTGTGAGAAAATGGAAGTTTCAATGTGCAAGCACAAAAGCAATAATTGAATGATTCCTCTTACCTTCATATATTTGTCTAAAAGCACTGTATAAATCGCATCCAACACTTCTGGGATAATGGTGCTAATAGTTTGCTTAGGAATACGAAACAGATACTGTAGTGAAGAAAACGAATCACCACTACCTAAGAAACGAAGTGTCAAAATGAGTCGATCCCTTGCTGTTAAACGTTTACGCATTACAGTGTCCTGTTTTGTAATTAATGGAGACACAAAAACTAAGCAAATTTTAAACTGTTGAATATCCATACGTAGAAAGTATTTGTATATAAATTGGTCTTCTTTCAATTCCTTGTATAATTTTGCACAGAACCCCTCCTCCTCTCTTCTTTCTATCCATTTCTTTTGCCAAATTCTGCGTCGTTTTTCTTTTAATTCTTCATCACCATCAAAAACAAATGCAGTCAGAATAACGGCTAGATATACATTCTCTGATGACATTGTTTTTGTTTTTATATATTAATTATACACCAAATATATTAATTTTTGCACTAAAAGCGATAATTGACACAAATTAGCATTAAAGAAAGAGAATTGTCAAATTTATTTGACTTTTTAAACAAATTCTCACACGACTCAACATATATATCATCATACGGAATTTAACATATCGTGTGGACACAAAAATTTTATGCTTACTCATATGTCATATGTTGACATTTCATTTGCTGACATATGTTGATTTTAAAAAATTTGGTACTTTCAGCACACCGTGTAGACGCCTAAAGTATATATATGGTGATAGAGGCATTTGTTGTTATTTTAAAGCCAACGAGTGTAAGCATACATTTGCTGATTCAACATATCGTCTAGACTAAGCTTTATGAAATATAAAGATAATAAATTTTTGCATTATTGTTAAGTTATATCTTTAAAAGGAAAATTTTAAATATTTGCACAACATACTAAAAAATATCAAGCCTTAAGTTAACCTGCCTTAAATATTATATATAATATTTTTTTAGCATAAATTACACTAAAACACAAACATTATTCTGGTGTTATTACTATGGATCAAATAAAAGAAGCAATTACCCAATTAACTGGTGCTCTTAACGCCCAGATTGAGCAGGTTAAAGCTCTCAACAATAAGTTGAGTAGCCTTGAAGGACAATTCAACGTCCCCAGCCTGACAAAGTGGAACTTCCAGTACCACGAACATAATCAGACTTACAAGACCCAGATTTTGTTAGGGACCTTCAAGTTTTCGAAGGAAGCCCAATATAATATATTTCATGGATTCACAATATTGAGTCCATTCTGGAAGATTATAAAGTCGTAAAACATAAGCCAATATACAGGGCAATTTTACAACACATTCGTCAAAAAGTAAGAGGACCAGCGGATACGGCTCTCATCTCCTATAACATTTTCGACGAAAGTTGGGAAAAAATCTAAAGTTGTTTATCTCTACATTATGCTGATAAAAGAGACGAGTAGTAGAGGAATGTATGAGCCACGGCAATTAAAACACTCAAATTTCATGTCAATTTTAAAAATTTCCATGTTAATTACCCAAATTTTGATTTTAATTGCTTTGTCGGTATGCCTTGATGTTTGTGTGTGTGTGTATTTTTCCCCATGGTTTAATAAGGGTGTTCACATTGTTGTTGTTGTGTTGGGGTAGGCATGTGAAATTTTGTCTGTCCATATGTGACCTTGGGAAATTCTGTCCGTCCACATGAGACCGTGGGAATATCAGTCCGTCGGTATGTGACATGTATTTGGCTTGTTACTCCTATCCATTTGGTTAGGTGGTAATGTTATGTGCTAGAATAACGTGAATATATGTAAGTATTTCTAAAATTTAGGTTTTGGAATTCAAGGCATGAAGTGTATGCTTCGAGTGAAGTTTTTGGTTTTTGGATTGCAAGCATACGTGAGACCTTTCCATTTATTCCGCTAATGAATACATCCAGAGCTCTATATCTGTAGCACGAAATTAGAGCTTCTACCGTTTCATTCGAATGGGTATCAGTTTTAGTTTTATTTATTATAAGTGAAAGTTGATGATTTATTTTAGCATAAAAATCATCAATTGTGTTGCCTCTCTGACGCATTACACTTAATTCATATATATATTTCATATTCTAATGTTTGTACGTCTCAGTAGTAGGGGAATGTATGAGCCACGGCAATTAAAATATTAAAATTTCATGTAAATTTTAAAAATTTGAATGTTAATTACCCAAATTTTGATTTTAATTGCTTTGTCGATATGCTTTGATGTGTGTATGTGTGTATTTTTTCCCCCGGTTTAATAAGGAGGTTCACATTGTTGTTGTTGTTTTTTATAATGTTGGAGTAGGCGTGTGAAATTTTGTCTGTCCATTTGTGAGCGTGGGAATTTCTGTCTGCCCATATGAGACCGTGGGAGTCTCTGTCTGTCCGTTTCTGACCGTGGGATTTTCTGTCCGTCGGTATGTGAGCGTGGGAATTTGTGTCTGTCCATATGTGACCTTGGGAATACATTTCCGTCGGTATGTGAGCTGGGGAATGTTTTTGCCTGTCCATATGTGAGTTTCTGTCGGTCTGTCCTTTATTAAAAGTGTTGTATAAATGGATCGCCCTAATATTTTGTGAATCTTTTGTTTTTGCTACAGTCTGATTTTTTCCTTTATATTTTGGTTGTTTAAATTTAGTGTGTGTACTTAAGAATTTTGTCCAGTATTTTTTTTATTTTTTGTGTGCAATGTTAGAATGTAGCCAATGGTTCGATTATTCTCGTCTTGAAAGCTTTGTGAAAAAATTTGCTGTTCCTTCATATCGATACTTATACTATGTTTATACATATTAATATTGAATTTGTTTATTTTGTGCTGACGATCATCCATGGATTATATTTGGTGTTCTGGATGATATGATTTCTTTATTTTTCAAGTGTATTTCTGTTGTAAGCGGCGGTTGCAATGTTTGTCATTCAGACAGGCTGTGTGTGACGATTGGTGAGTCGTATGACAGTCCGCTTTTTCGCTTTCCTGGACTTAGCGCTAGTGGGTCAGTATGCAATGTGATAAGATGTACATATTCATGCGTACATAAATATCTACAAATTTATTTCATTTACGCATGTACATTCAAACAAATAATAAGCGTTTATTCTTTATGCCCAAATATTGACCATTTGAATGAATGAACCATTGTGTTTGTTTGCTTGTGCGTTCTCTGACATAAATATGTATGTAGTTTTTATTTGAAATAAATAGACATTTATTTAAATTATTATAAAAATTTATTTAAAAGTTTGTTAACATTTTCATTTTTAAGTAAAATTGCATTCCTTAAGGCACAAACACCATAGTCGTGATAGCTACAATAGAAATATTTCGAGTGCTTAGTTTCCATTTGTTTAAAATTAATGCAGCCAATGAATGAACCATTGTTTAAACATATTGTTTTTATTTTTATTAATAAGTAATATGTAAATCAAATTCCGCCAAAAGGATTGATCTAAAAAAAATTTAAGGCGCAACCACAGCGCCAGAAATAAGTTCACAGCAATTGAATTTTATACAATATATTAATTGTTTATTACATACTTCAAAGAATTCGACACTGTAATTTACAATTATGAATTTAGTCAAAACGAGTTTATTTAACGAATGCGTAGCCAAGACTGCCATTTCCCATGTTGGTCTTCACCTCGAAGACTTGGTAGATCACGTTGCATCGATACCAGCAAACCTGCAGACGCTTAGCTTGCAATAATGTTTCAGGTGTAATTCGAGTCTTCTTATGCTGTTTCGCAATCAGGCCGGATGCGCGTGCAGAGTGCATGGGAATTGCTAAAATTATTGGTTACGCTGACACTGCTGAATTTCATTCATGTTCAGTGTCCGCACTGTTGTTAGCTCCTCCCTAGAGCTGCACGATGTTAATCGATTAATCGTAAACATCGATGTTTTGGTTGCGATACATCGGATAGTAATCGATGTATCGTATCATACGATGGTAATCGATGTATCGATGCTTTTTCATTCGATGTGTCGTAAGGCAGTTTTTGCATAAGTAGATGTTTGCAACTCATTTTATGTAGTGATGATAACTTTTTTAAGCAGAAACTCTCCAAAAATGACTTCTAAACATTTTGTAATGCCTTAAATTGTTTTAAAATCGTTTGATGTAACAACACAGTACTAAAGCTACTTTTTGTAAATTTTTATAAAGCGTCCTTGAAGAAACAGCGTTATTATACACACAAAGTTTTCATAAATCAGCAATGTAAGTTCATATTGTGAATTTATTGTTAATATATATTATGTATTTGGCCAAATTTTTGTGCTACAGATTGCAATATGGCTCCGTTGATGTCAAGCTTGGTTTGGAAATATTTTGAAAAAAATAGCGATAAATCCGCAAAGTGTAAGTTGTGCGAAAAAAATATAAAAACCGCTGGTAATACCTCTAACTTGATGCGTCATATCAAACATATTTACAAGGCTGCATTTTTGGAAATAAGCAAAGCAAAAAGTTCTAAAAAAAAACAAATTCAAGTTTTGTGAAAGAGATAAGCGAAAATGCCCAAATTGTTGCAGATTCTTCTGCGCCGTCTATGAATAGTTCAAGTATTGCACGTTCTGACACTGAATCATGTGTTGAGGTAATTGAGGACATTGCTACTTAATTAGTACCTTTTAAACGTCAGAAAACTATACAAAAATATTTCGAAGATATTGACTTGTATTCCGGTGGTGACAAGGCAAGAAAAATTAACAACGCTATCGTGTATATGATTTGCAAAGATAACCACGCATTCTCGTTGGTAGAGAATGAAGGCTTTCGACACCTGGTGAAAGTTCTATCGCCACATTTCAAAGTTCCAAGTAGAACTACTGTGACACGTTGGGTTGATAAAAATATGACGCTTTATCAGATATATTGAAAACTAAATTGCCCACGGTGGAAAGTATTACTTTGACAACTGACATTTGGTCCGATTTGCAAATGCGAAGTTTTTTGGGTGTCACAGCCCATTTTGGTATTACAAGTGAATTTCTCTTGGTAACGTTGGGAGTATACCACCTCGATGAAAGACACACTTCTAAATATATATCAACAGTTATTACTAAGGTATGTAGTGAATGGGGAATTCCAACAGATAAAGTTACCGCAGTAATAACAGACAACGCAGCCAATATGAATTAAGAAAAACAACAAAAGCTGATGCAAAACTTATTCAAGATGTACCTACTCGTTGGAACAGTACGTTTTATATGATTGAAAGGTTTCTAGAGCTTCGAAATGCTGGAGGTGAAATTTTACTTCGACATAGAATTGCGCAGGCAATGTTGGCTGGTATGGAATTGGTCACATCCTCAAAATTACTTAATATATTACGCCCTTTTGAGGCAGCCACAAAAGATATATCCGGTGATACATATTGCAATAGCAGCAAAGTTATCCCGCTAGTTCACTGTATGGTATCAAAACTAAAACACTTGTAGTTAAAGAACCATGGTTAAAAGAAGTGCATAAAATTACTCTTAATGAAATAAAAAAGCGAATGGGAGCAATTGGACATGTTTCACTTTTGTCTATTGCCACATTGTTGGATCCACGGTTTAAAAAAATGCATTTTGAAGATCCACTTGCATGTTCAAAGGCCGTTGGGAAAATCCAAGAAATGTTAGCAAAAGATAAGGCAGATGAAAAGCCTGGAGATTGCGACTCCGATATTTTAGACAAGATGGACGATTTTAGTCTCTGGAGTGATCACCACAAATTAGTTCAACGGAATTGGAAAACAAATAAGAGCGAAGGAAACTTTTCTGATGAACTCTCCGTTTATTTGCGAAGTCCGGTAAGCCGGTTTAATGAAAACCCTTTAGAAGTGTGGGCCGACTACAAAATTCAGTTCCCCAGATTGTACAACATAGCGTACAAGTATTTAACAATGGTTGCCAGTTCCGTGCCATCTGAGAGGCTTTTCTCAAAGGCTTCATTGGTGTTATGCCGGAGAACAAGCAGTTTACAAGCAAATAGGGTCAACAAAATATTTTTTTTGCAAAGTCTCAACAAAAAGTATTGGGATATTCAATAAAAATAAATATTTGCATATATAATGTTTTTATATTTCATTAATTGTTAATTCTAACAGTTCTTTTCATGCAAATTATATAATTTTAATAAAATTTTAAATCCGACTTTCCTTTATTTAACGATTTCTTAAATTCCTAATAGAATCAAATCGGTGTTTTTTTTAACGATACATCGAGTAACATCGATGTGAATTAACGATGAATCGAATGGCAAAAAACACCGATGTTTTTTTACACGAACAGCTCTACTCCTACCTCCTTAAAAATCTGAGTACCGCAGATCATCGTTGTTGGCTGTAGAGAACGACCCATCGTCCGTGAGGTCCCTACCACAGGTAAGTTGAGTCGTCTGGTTATCCTATGCCAAAATATAACAAAGCAAATGCCCATTATTATTACAATGCCAACATGGCTACGAAAGGACATGTTTGACTTAAATTTAAGATATTGAATCCCATCAATGTTGTGTAGGCTAATGTTGTGGATCTGATCGATGTCCACCAGCAATTTTTCATTTCCAATACTCGTTAGAACAGGAGGTAGTGGTTGCATTTTCGATATGGTACTGGAAAAGGTTTCATTGTCTAAGAATATTGTCTCGTTAAAGAGCCGTATCAGGTAGGTGCCATTGAGTAGTTCTTTATGTTCCTGAAATTTTTTTTGTAGTTAGGACCGGCACTCAGGGGATGGTCCCTACTCATGCGTACATTGTGCTGGAACTAGGAAAATTGGTTGTGGGAAGGAAGATAAAAAGAGAAGTGTCTATGAACATTCAATTTGAATTTCCTCATGCTATATACGGCAGGAAAGACTTCAGCAGGGAGTTTATTCCACATAGGGGCAAAGAATGAATTTTCCCTGTAATGCGTAGTGCGGTTCACTGGTAAATCCGCATCATATGGGTGTGATTGCACTGTAGAGTATGTTGAGCGTAAAAAAGTGCGTGTTTCGTGAAAAAGATCCCTGACTTCGTCGGATAAAACAGTGAAACGCACCCCACATTGCGTCGATGCTCAAGTGAGCCGATAGAGTCTCCTGTACACGGTCGAGTAACATCAAAATGGACTTTGAAGCACCGGCCCATACATGAGAGTTGTATTCCATCTTCGGTCGGATGTAAGTGGTATAAATAGTAAGGAGATCAGATGGGGTGAAGTATGTCTTACACCGCCTTAGAAAGTCGAGGCACTTGAATGCTTTTGAAAAATGTGTTCTGTACATCGAACGTCGAACTGGATTTTCATGCCAAGAACATCAAGAGCTTCTGATTCCTCAATGTCTATACCACCCATGTTTACAGATGAAGCAGCGTGATCGGGCTTGCGTCGGTGTGTAAGCAAGCAGCATTGAGTCTTACGGGCATTGAAATTTACCCTGTTTCTGTGACCCCATTCAACAATCCTATTGAGGTCACTATTTAGCGCAACATCCATATCATGCCTCATCGCCCCGATCTCTGACGATGTCAGCCTATTATTGAAAGCATATGAATGGCAAAGGCTGCTATTATCTGCAAAAGAGTAGATAGGAGTTAAAGTCTGACATAGAAGGTCATTTAGATATATAAGAAATAGTGTAGTAGAAAGAACAGAGCCCTGCGGTACCCCAGAGTTGATCCTATACTCGTCTGATGAAATCCCGTCTATAACAACTCTTACAGCATGATTCCTGAGAAAGCTCGATATAAAAGAGACGCCACCCACACCAAAAGCCATAAGTTTCGACAAAAGTTTTCCGTGCCACACTCTGTCGAATGCCTTAGAAATATCCAGAGCCACTACCTTACTCTTGCCAAAGTGGTGGATAGATTTGCACCACTTTTCCAAAAGGAAGGCCAATAGGTCCCCCGTAGAAGCCATATTGGCGGTCGTTAAGTAAGCTATTAGACTCTAGATATTTCACTAGGTGAAAATTCACCATGCTTTCCATCACCTTGGAAAGCGCAGAACAAATCGCGATTGGGCGGTAGTTTTGGGGGTCGTTGGCGACCTTGCAGCACGAGGGAAATTCACCTGAATGGTAAATAGTGCTGAAAAGGGTTGCCAGAGGACGAGCTAACGTCGAAAAGCACTTAAGACCAGTGCTGGAATTCCATTCGGCCTAGGAGACTTATTTACATTGAGATCCGATAAGACCCTTTTAACCGCCCGGACCCGAAAGTGTATCTTTGGCATATTTATGGATAAATTTTCAAGAACTGGCAGTGGTTGATTGCTTTCCGGCAAGTGCGAATTACTTGCGAATATTTCAGCTAGAAGGTTAGCTTTATCAACCGGGTCAGTGAATAATTCAAAAGAGATCAAAGAACTAGCATTATCCTTTACCTTTTTGACGAATTACCAAAAACTCTTGCTGCCCCGAAAGGCAAAAAGAATTTTAGCACGAAGACGCTGCTCGTACAGAGCATTTTCGCGTCTTAGTACCTTGGCACACGAAGATCTCGCCCTTTTGCGCATCAAATCAGTTTCAGCGTTCTTGTTAGTACGCCAGGTACTAAATGCAACCTCTCTGGATCTGACAGCAATTCCGCATGTCTGATTAAACCATGATTTTAATTTAGGCTTAATCGGAATTTGCTTGGATGGAATGAAAGTGTTCATTCCAAGCACTATTATATTTTCTCCCATGGCATCGACATTACTGTCAAGAAAGCAAAGTTTCCAATTAAAATTCCCAAAGAAATCGTTGAGCTCATCCCAACGAGCCTTTTCGTAAATATATTTTAAACGTTTAGTAGCTGGGTGTGAATCGTTTCGAAGTTCTGTAATCGAAAAGGAGGTAGAAATGGTGCAATGATCCGAATTTCCGAGAGGTGCGCTGACACCCATTGTATATTTGTCTGGATGTGAAGAAAGAAAAAGGTCGAGGGTATTATGTTTGTGCAACACACGAAATATGTGTTGGCTCATTCACTAGCTGCGCAAGGTGGTTATGCGCTGCGAATAGCTCAGCATAATGGCCTTCTTAGGTTGCGTGGCTCGAATGGCGAAGCCAAGATGAATTATGAACATTACAACCACCAGCAACAACGATTTCACTGTTCGAATAATTCTCTAAGATCTTCCGCGTTTGAACTTCTGTAAAGAAACCCGAAATGCAAAAGATGTGCCCTGATCTTGAATTTAACCTTAATACAGCTAAATTCTGGATCATAGGCGTCTAATGGTTGCTGACACTGGTACACAACCTCATTGCGTATATAGATTGCAAGGCCCCTATGAAGAAAGAATAGGGATAGTAGGTGATATCCAGGTATGTGAAAATCCTGTGGATCAGCATTTTCAGACACCTGAGTCTCACATAAGGCGAAAACATCCGGCCGATGGAGACAAACGTGGGCATACACAGAGAAAAAGTTTGCACGCAGCCCGCGTATGTTGCAGAAGTCTATTCTAAAACGACCTGCCATAAAATACAAGAAAGGAAAACAAAACGAACGATTAAATCTTGTATTGCTAATGCCAGTATGCTAATCACTGTTTGAAATATTGTTTAGTGATCAGTGTTAGGCCTTCATCACTAAACACCAACAATGATCAACAACGTGGCATCAACAATAGAAAATGTATTATTAAAAAGTACAATTACGACATAGCGCAATGACACGCAAGGAGAACCATAAAAGCCCCGATCCGGTCACCGTGAACCGAAGTGCCAACACTGGTTTGTAGTGTCAGCACTGATCTTATTAATTTTATTCTCTCTTATTATTTTTCCTCTTCGTCACAAGTGCACTGTATACGCATTCCTTAGTTCTGTTGTTGTTGTCGTTGCATGATGGTACTATTTGTTTTTAATTGATCCGATTTCGTTTGTTGTTGGGTTATTTAAAAATATTTATTATTTGTTGATTTTGCACTTGTTTATTTTGTTAGCATTTGGTTCTTTTTCTTTTTGTAATGATTAAAGTTGTAATTACTCCGACGTAATTCTTTAAGAAAATTGTATCTGAGGTAATCATGTCAACAATTCGAGCTTTTGTCCTTTTGAATTGGCAATTGGCGGTTCCACCCTTAAGTAGATCGAGATCCACCCTTAAGTAGACGTGGCCAATTGATCGAGAGAGGATTATTGGCAAAATGTTATGTTATTTATATTCAGACAAGGGCTCTTTACTCCAAATGTTTCATTCTGGCTTATCAGGATTTCATTAAATGGTAGCTCCATTTGCTTGTCCATCCTGATTGTAGATCTGACTATAAGGCGATGATAGAAGTCTTTTTTTAGCTTTGGAATCGATATGACATATAGGATTAAGGTTCCATTAGTCTGTTGCTTTGCATTCTCTTTGTTTTTTGTGGGTTTAATATAATATAAATAAACAAAAAGGTGTTAACACATCGCCCGTGAGTTCTAACACTCATTGATTTTTTATTTTCTTGGCACCATAAAGATAATTTCTTAAATTATCTAATGCCCACACAATAGCTAAAATCTCCTTTTCATTCGTAGCGTACCCTTCCTCTGTTTTATTTAGTGAGCGTGATATGTACGCGATTGGTTTATCCTTACCAATTTCCCCTTGTGAAAGGACTGCACCGATGGCGTAATTTGAGGCGTGGGTTTTAAGGTTAAATGGTTTATCGAAATCGGTGAACGCGAGAATTTCTGCTGTAGTTAGAAGAGGTTTTAACTTTTGGAAGAACAATATTTCCTCATTATTTAAATTTATCTGAACTTTCTTTGACTGACTAGCCTTTACTTGTGCATTTTCGCCTCTTGTCAAGTTTTTAAGTGGTTTTGCCACCTTCGCGTAATCTTTAATGAAACCCCTGGAATAAGATGTCATACCTAAAAACCCTTTCAAATCTTTCAGATTAGTGGGAGGTAAAAGTTTTTCAATGGCCTCTACTTTTTTAGGATCTGGCTTTATACCACTAGCATTCACTACGTACCCTAAAAACTCTACTTCTTTTTGCATGAAATGTGTTTTCTCAATATTGACTTTTAAATTTGCTTCCTCCAACCTTTTGAAAATTGTGTCAACGTTACACAAATTTTCTTCTTCGCTATGCCCAAATACAATTATATCGTCTATGTAGACGTAGCAAATCTTCCCAATAAACTTCTTAAGGACGTCATCGATCATACGTTGGGAGATCGCTGGAGCATTTTTTAGTCCAAAAGGTAGGCGAAGGAAATCAAATTTTCATCGGGATTTGATGAAAGCCGGAGGTCAAATCAATTGTTGTAAAAACTTTTGCGTTTCCTAGACTTGCCAAAGTGGCATTTATGTCCGGTATTGGGTATGTATCAGGAACTGTCACAGCATTTAGCAGTTTATAATCAACTACTAACCGGTATTGTTTCTCTCCACTTGGTTTTGGGTTTTTGGGCACTACCCATATCGGAGAGTTATAAGGGCTTTTTGAGGGGCGCATTATTCCTTCGGATAATAGTTCGTTAATTTGTCTGTCGACTTCATCCCTCATCGCGGCTGAATACGGATAGCTTTTAGAGTAGATAGGATCCGATGTAGTCGTCTTTATTTCTGCCTGCACATTGATCGCAGCGGCTTGGCTGTCATCAAGTGGCGCAAATAAATCTTTGTATTTACCTATAATTTCGTTAATTTTGGCTCTTGTTTCCATTGATAATGATTCACTCGATATGTAATTTAAATTACTAGAAATTTTCGCTTTGAGAGGTATCCTAATTTTTTCTTTAATTAAGAGAATATTTTCTTTTCTATCGACTACAGGTCCTAGTTGTTTAAGAGTGTCGTCCCCTATGATACCATCAAAGGTAGTTAAAACGGGTAAGAAATAAAATGTAAGTGGTTCTGTTATGCCATAACTAAGAAAAAAGTGTCCTACTATTTTCTGGTTAATTTCAATTTTCCCACCAGCAGCAGAAACTGCAAGTGGTTTTGCCAAAAGTATGCTTCCGGCGGACAAGTTGGGGCTGCAGAAATTTTTGTTCGAGCCGGTATCGATCAAAAATTGAAATACTTTATTGTTAGCCGTTATATATTCTACGTGAGGTAGGCTTGATGGCCTTCCCCCATAAAATTATGGTCACTTGCTGCGCTATCGAAACTATTAATAACATCATCTTGTGGAAGTTCATTAGTATCATCATATGTATTTAAATGATAAAGACGTGCATATTTATCCCTATTAAACATTTCCGAAGCACCTCTTTTCTCTGTTAGTCTAGGACGGTTCATGTAATTCACCTTTTGCGTCTGTATTGAGCGGTCTACCTCCATTGGCTCTGGTTTTACCTGGTGCGACTTGGTATAAGGTGCTGGTCCATAATTGGAGTTCGGATTATACTGCTGATAATTATTACTTTTTTGCCGCCAGTTATTATACCTTTAATGATTTGTAGGAGAGTTGTTATTAAAACGTCTAGGAGATCTGGGTGGAGTTGTTGCACGTACTGGAACTTGTTGCGTATTGCCCTTTATTGGTACTCGTGTATGAAGAATATTATTCTTCATGGTAAGATTCTGAAGCTCGAGGCAAGCTGAGTACGCTTCCGGCAATGTTCTTGGCCGTTGAATTATCACCATTCTTTTTTTTTTTTTGTTTTTTTTTTCTTGGACCAGCACTCAGGGGATGACCCCTACATATGCGATGCATTGTGCCAGAACCGATAAAGTTGGTTATGGGAAGGAGGATAGAGGGAGTAGTGTTTGTGGACGTTCGATTTGAACCTCCCCAAGTTAAAACTGACAGGAAAGACCTCTGCTGGAAGTTTGTTCCACATACGAACCGTTCGGCCAAAGAACGAATTCTCTCTGTAATGCGTGGTGCGATTCACTGACAACTCAACCACAAAAGGATGTGCCCTATGTGAAGAGCGGTTAGCTCGCAGAAATAAACGGTTATCCGGCACAAGCTTCCTTATTTCACCAGAGCACATTCCGTTGTAGTATCGGTAGAACAGTGAAACACACCCCACATTGCGTCGATGCTCCAGTGAGTCAATAGAGTTGGCTACCCTACTGTCACCGATGAGCTTCTTCGCTCTCTTTTGTACGCGGTCGAGCAACTTCAAAACAGACTTTGAAGCACCGGCCCATACATGAGAGGTATATATATTGAGGAGATCAGTTGGGGTGAAGTATGTCTCACACCGTCTTAAAAAGCCGAGACACTTGAATGCTTCTTTTGAAACATGAAAAATGTGATCTGTCCATCGAACGTCACACTGTATTTTCATACCAAGAACATCAAGAGCTTCTGATTCCCCAATACCTATACCATCCATAAACACGTATGGCGCAGAACCTTCGACCAGCCGCCTATGCGTAAACACGCAGCACTGCGTCTTATGAGGGTTAAAGTTAACCCTGTTCGCGAGGCCCCATTCGGAGATTGACACGAGATCACTTGTGAGTGACTCATTCACCCTTTGTCTCCTGGCGTCAATCTCAGGCTTAGCCGGCTGGTGAAAGAGAAAGAATGGATAATGCTGCTATCATCCGCGAAAGAGTAGATAGGGTTTGAAGTCTGACATAGAAGGTCATTTATAAAGATGAGGAAGAGAGTAGGAGATAGAACAGAGCCTTGCGGCACCCCTGAATTTACCTTGAACTTGTTTGATGAGACCCCGTCTATAACAACTCGTATAGTGCGGTCTCTGAGGAAGCTCGCTATGAAGCGAGAGAAATCATCACCGACACCAAAAGCAGTCAGTTTTGACAGAAGTGCATCATGCCACACTCTATCAAATGCTTTTGAGATATCTAGAGCCACCACCTTACTCTCGCCGAAATGGTGAACGGAATTGCACCATTTTTCTGTTAACAGAGCGAGCAGGTCTCCTGTAGAGCGAGCTCTGCGTAAACCATACTGCCGATCGTTAAGTAAGGTGTTGGTCTCCAGATACCTTACCAGGTGGAAGTTGGTCATACTTTCCATGACCTTGAAAATTGCAGAACAGACTGCAATTGGGCGGTAATTTTCGGGGTATTGCGCCTCTCCCTTCTTAGGGATCGGCGTTACATTGGCTAACTTCCAACACATCGGAAATTTACCGGCATGGTACGATGCACTAAATAGCTTAGCCAATAGACGCGCTAGCGTCGAAAAACACTTCTTCAGGACCAGTGTTGGAATGCCATCCGGCCCAGGAGACTTGTTTATGTTGAGATTCGCTAAAACCTTTTTAACTGCACGTGGTCGAAAGAATATTCTTGGCATAGTAACTGATACTCTTTCCACAACGGGCAATTGCTGATTGCTACCTGGCAAGCAAGAATTACCTGCAAACATCTTAGCCAAAAGGTTAGCTTTATCAACAGGTTCAGTGAATATTTGATCATCCCTTAAAAGAGTTGGAATTGATGAACTAGCTTTATCCTTTACTCTTTTAACGAATGACTAAAAGCTTTTACTACCTCTCGTGGCGGTAAGAACTTTATCACGAAGGCGCTGCTCGTATAAAGCTTTTTCACGCCTTAGCACTTTGGCACACGAAGACCTCGCTTGTTTGCGCAGCGCATCAGTACTTGCGTTTTTGTTATTCCGCCAAGTACTGAATGCTTCCTCTCTGGATCTGATTGCCTCTTTGCAAGATTGGTTAAACCAAGATTTTTGTCTCGGCTTAACCGAAATATTTTTGGATGGGATGAAGTATTTCATTCCCAGCAAAATTATATTTCCAACCATTTCCGCCATTAAATCGATATTTTTTATCTAAGAAACAAAGTTTCCAAAAAAAGTTTCTGAACAATTCAGAAGTAAGACCTCGTATAAATATGTTCAATACCCTATTCCTGTGCGTTGTTATTAGAGCATTTATTGTTTCTTCACTTTAAGTTTCGGTCTTCAAATTGTTAATTATTAAGGATAATTGGTGGTTTACAGTTGAGTAAAATTCATCCACCTTCGACGAACCTTGGGAGAGCTGATTGAGTTGATATTCTAATGTCTGAACATCCCTCTTGTCGGCATAATGGAGCGACAATATTTTCTTCACTTCCTTCCAGTCAGCCTCAAATACATTGTAGGATACAAGGGCCGCATCCGCTTCTCCTATCTCCTGTCTAATACTCTGCATTATTGCTCGATAAATTGGGTTATCCCTTACAATTTCAAAATCTTTTAGAACCATCTCGACTGAATGCACCCAGGAGACATTGTGCAACGGGTTGCCATCGAACGTACGTAGTTGCTTGACACTATCCGGAAGTCTACAAATTGCTTTCAAATCTTCTTCCGTCCTGGGCACCTGTAGTGGTGAAGCAACTTCTGTGTCACATACATAGTCCTGCTCTTGTCTTTCTATTTGTTCTATTCTCCTATTCAACTCGGCAACATCATTAGCCTGCTCTATTCTAGAGAGCCTGCCTTCTACTAGTTTAACCTGCTCTAAGAGACGATTTACCGCCCCCGTTAAGGTAGTAATACTCATTCTCATGTCCTCCATTGTCACTAATAGTATATATGGTAAAAGGACTCACCTGGGAACATGTACGTATTCAGTAAAACACTTTGCACTTCCACTTCTTTTCTATAATTTTATCTTTTTCGTCACTTCGGAATTTTTTTTTATCCTTCTTTTTTCTTAATAAATATTTCTATTCTTTGATAATAAATATTTTTCACAATTTTCTTTTAATATTTCAGTATCAGTTTTTTCCAAAACTTTTTACTTTACAGCTTTTTTCTTTAATATTTTTGTAGGAGAACAATTATTCTTACTTCTTTCCAATTGTTTACTTTTTATGCTTTGCTTTTCTTTTTCCTACTTTTACTTTTTATATTTTTCCTTGATATTTTATATTTTTTGTAGGATAAAAACAATTAGTCTTTTATTCTTTCCACTTTTTAACTTTCTTTTTTCTTTACTTTTCTTTTCTTTTTCTTACTTCTACTTTTTATATTTTCCCCCTTGATATCTTATATTTTTTGTAAAACAATATTTTAAATCTTTTCACTTTTTTAAAATTTCTTATATTTTTTTATTTATATTATTCTTTTCAATATAAATTTAAATATTTATTTAGGTTGCTGAAAAAGAATTCTTTGAGCCTTGGTAACGCGGCGCGAACTGACCAATTGACGAAATTTCTTTACACCTCACGGGAGGTCCGTCTTATTCCTTTTTGGAAATCCGTTTTTATTTTCATGGATTCTTGCTGGGGAACGGATTACTCCACTTCCGATCTGATAACCTTCAGTGAATTTCTTTCACAAGGAATATCAGGTTGCCGAAGGAGGGCCTATTTAAATTTTTGATTTAGTTATTTGGAGTGCTCCTTGGAGATCGCAGAACTTTTTATTCTTTTATATATTCCGTTTTGTTGTTATTTGTTTTTAAATTATTAGTTCTGGAGTGCTCCTTGGAGATAGCGGAACTTATTTATAAAATTGTTTGATTTTCTATGTTATAAAGGACTGTTTTATGTAAGTGGGTCCCTGCTCGGGCGCCAGTTAAATTCCGCCAAAAGGATTGATCTAAAAAAATTAATTAAGGCGCAACCACATCGCCAGAAATTAGTTCACAGCAATTAAATTTTATACAATATATTAATTATTTATTACATACTTCAAAGAATTCGACACTGTAATTTACAATTAAGAATTTAATCAAAACGTGTTTATTTAAAGAACGCGTAGCCACGACTGCCATTTCCCATGTTGGTCTTCACCTCGAAGACTTGGTAGATCACGTTGCATCGACACCAGCAAACCTGCAGACGCTTAGCTTGCAATAATGTTTTAGGTGTAATTCGAGCCTTCTTATGCTGTTTCGCAATCAGGCCGGATGCGCGTGCAGAGTGCATGGGAATTGCTAAAATTATTGGTTACGCTGACACTGCTGAATTTCATTCATGTGCAGTATCCGCACTGTTGTTAACTTGTATCAAATTATGTATATATATTTACTTATTTATATCTTAATTTAAATCTGCCTCCACTGCGTCCGCTGCCTCTACCAACAATTGATCGTTGGTGTCTTCACGTAGAGCAAGAGACATTGGTACATCTATATTTGGCAGGATTTGGATGTCCAATATTTCAATGGGTTCTTTGATGGTTACCTCACTAAGCTGCGTTTTAATGCTTAAAAACAAGTCCTCATCACCTGTCAGCATGTTTTCATATGCTACATCAGATGAACATGTTGGTTGTGATGAGACCTGTTGAAAGAGCTCGTCATCTCCTTCTAGATACTTTTCGAATCCATCTTGCGTGGATTTTTTAAGGTACTCCTTTAAATGATGACGTTGAAGTCTGCGATACAGTGGAGTATACCTTCATTTTACAACTAAACCCTCAACTTCAAAATCTAATAATTCTGCTTTTGAAAATTTGGTTAGCTGCAAAATTTTTGTAGTTTATCATTTACCATAATGTTTTGTCCACTCAGAAGTTTATTTCACTACAAAATTGTGTAACGTATATGCATGCAGAAGCATGCCTCCGTATTCTGTGTATGTCACTTATCAAAATGTTTGTTTACATACATTTTGTCTACGTAGGAGTTTATTTCACTACAAAATTGTATAACGTATCTGCATGCATAAGCATGTCTCTGCACTCTGTGTATAGCACGCAGCAAAATTTTTGTTTACATAAATTTTGACTACGTAGTCATTACTTTTTTTCTTTTTTTTATTCTGTTCACATGCCTTCTTCCAAGAAAAATAAATTTTTTGTAGCCAACGATTTCTGTAGCTACAAGTGTTTCAAGTATTTGAATTTTAACCGTTTTCATATGTTTGACTTTGAAAACCACTTTGGTGGAATGCAGTTTACTATACCATAGAAAAATTTTCAGGGATTAATATAATTCAAATTTTTTAAGATAGAATTCAGTACATTTTTGTATCTAAAAGTGAGAAGGCGTGAATATTTAAAAATTCTTTGTGTAATAAATTAAAGCACCCCAAAAATATTATTTGTGTATTAAAAATAAGAGTGCATCATACATATCAAGCAAAGACAGAATATTAATATGTAAAGATCCGTAGAAATAATTCTTGTTATTCACACAATCAAAATATACTTTTGATTAAAAATTATTTACAAAAAAAATTTCAAATATCAAAATAAAGAAATGAGTTCACCAGTTTTTAAATGCAATATCTGTAATAAGGCATACAGATACCAAAAATCCTGTTTCTCAAATTGCAAAGGTCACGTTCAACCTCAAGAAGTACAACAGTTTGTGCAATTCCCAACACCTGCATACAACCCAGCAACAACCCAATATCCTGGAACAACTTTCAATATCCAGTGCAGATGCAGAAATATAATAATCAGTTCCTACTACCCATGGAAATACCACATTATCCATTTCAATATGCCGTATCCTTGCAGTTGCAGCAGTATAATATCTCCAATTAGTACCCAAGCTCTTGGCCTATTGAAAATCCTATTCAACAAGCGGACAATTATGAACATAGAGACATGGATATAAGTCAAGCAAGCAACGATGAAGAAGATATGGATACATCTAATTCTTTGTGTGAACGGCAGGAGCAAGCTTCAAATAATCCTAAATATTTCTTAATAAATACCGCATTTAAGAACAATATTGAAACATACAGAATTCCAATAAATAAAGACTGCCTTCTATTTGAAGATGCTATCAATGAAAATAGACCTATCATGAAGGAAAGGCTTGAAAATTTACTCTTATTGGGGAGTATATTAAAATTGTTAGTGATGATATGGAATTGTGTACTATTTCAAACTGGACTAGCACGCCAGAAAAACTCAAAAATAAATCTGCTTGCATTAATGTTGAAAACAATGACATTTATTGTTTTAAATGGGCCATTATATCTGCACTGGATACATCTGATATTAAAGAACGACTCATACAATATTGCAGACATCAGCGCTGACATCATAATCTTGCAAAACGAAATTAAAATTGATTTCAAAAATTTAAGGTTCCCGTTAACATTAAAAACTGTCAAGACATTTGAAGAACATAATCCTAATATTAGCATCTATGTATTCGGATATAACAATGAAAGCGAAGAAATTGTTGGGCCGTACTACAACACCAAGAAAGAAACACAGCCATGTTAATTTATTAGTTTTGGAAAATGCTGAAGAATACCATCACTATATTTTTATAAAAAACATATCAAAATAAGTAAAGAAATATACATATAGACTTATGCACATACAAATATGCATATTTATATCTATTTTCCTTCCACAGACTTTTAAAATATCAGACCACGAAGCACTGCAGAAAACTTTTGTTTTGCAACAGCCGTCTGCAATACACACACAATGATAGGACTATGGAGCAACACAAATTGGAATGTGGACAAATTGTGACTGAACTACCCTCCGAGGACAAGTCCAAATTACGCTTCAAAGATCATCAACGACAGATGAATGTACCATTCGTCGTATATTTTTTTTTTGTATCTTGGACCAGCAATCAGGGGATGACCCCTATATATGCAATCCATTGCGCCGGAACTGAAAACGAGGAGATAGTATTGAGGGGACAGATTAGGAAAGATGAGAAGATACACAGTTTTTTTTGTACCTATATCAACCTTTTACTTCGCCGGCTACAGGGCCGTCGAAAGTGGGCGTTGTTATTCTGCTTTTTTAATACATGATAGTGCCAGTCGCTGCCGAGTTTGAATGTGTACTGCAGGATATTGATATTAGAGTAAGTGACAAAAGTAGATATAGTAAAAAGCACATTCCTTGTGCAAGCATGGTGATGTTAGATACGTTTGAAATATATACGGTGGAAAATGCAGGCGAAAAGTTTGTAGATTGTATAATTAGTGATTGTGAAGATCTTTATAATGTTTATATAAAAAACAATAGTCAAATGGATTCTTTATCTCCTTTCGAAAATTTTAATTTTCAAAATGCGATAAATTGCCACATACATATATCTAGGCAATGATAGAGTGAGAGATCACTGTCACATAAGTGGTAAATTTAGAGGAGCAGCTCATAATATGTGTAATTTAATATATCAAATTCCAAAATTTGTACCAATCTATTTCCACAATTTTTCATCTTATGTCTCACATCTTTTTGTTAAGGAGTTAGGTAAAAAATCTGACAATATAAAAATCCTTCCGCTCAACAAAGAACTATACATATCACAATCTAGATTTTCAAAAATGACTGACAACTACAACCTTGAACTTAGATTTTTAGATACAAGTCGGTTTATGCCTGATAGCTTAGAATCTTTAGCCAATAATCTTTCAGAACAAGATTTTCAAATTATTAAAACACATTTCAAAACAAAAAAAGAGTTTGATCTTGTGAGAAGGAAAGGTGTTTTTCCTTATGAATTTTTAAATTCTTTTGGAAAATTAAATGTTAGCCAGCTTCCAGCAAGGAAAGATTTTTCAATCACCTCAACAATTAGGAGTGCTCGATTGAAGATTATGGACACGCGAAGGAAGTTTGGAATGCTTTTAGCTGCAAAACCATGAAAGATTACATGGAATTATATTTAAAAACAGATGTGCTTTTACTAACAGATATTTTCGAGAACTTCAAAAAAGTTTGTAAAAGTACATATGAGGTGGTCAATATTACACATCTTCTGGACTTTCATAGGATGCAATGTTGAAATATCCAAGAATTGAGCTCAAATTATTAACAGACATGGATATGTACAATTTTATGAAAAATGGCATACGTGGTGGAATTGTACAGTGTAGTAAAAGATATTCCAAAGTAAACAACAAATATTTAGAAGATTTTGATTAAGAGAAGCCGTCCGAATTTCTTCTATACTTAGATGCAAATAACCTGTACGGTTGGGCGATGTCTGAATATCTCCCATATGGAGGATGTCTGAATATCTCCCATATGGCTATCGAATGAAGAGCTGAATTTGGATCCGGAAAGCATAGCCGATAATGCAATAGATGATTATGTGTTTGAAGTCACATTGGATTACCCTTTTAACATACACGAATTACACAATGACCTTCCATTTTGTGCTGAAAACAAAAAAACTTTGCAATCGAAGCACAGCAAATTAATAACCGATTTCTCTACAAAGCATTCATACATTATACATTATAGAGTCCTCAAACAATGCTTGAAATATGGTTTAGTTTTAAAGAAAATACATCGTATTCTAACATTTAAACAACCTCCATGGCTAAAAGGTTATATCGACTTAAATACCCAGCATAGAGCCACTGCTAAAACGAATTTGAGAAAATTTTCTTCAAATTGCTTAATAATGCAGTGTATGGGAAGACTATGGAGAATGTGGACAAGAGGAGGGACGTAAGAATTGTAACGAATTGGAGCAGAACTAATCAGAATCATTTGGCTGCCCATTTACTTGGGATTTTGTGTACTTGAACTCTCTAAATGGAAAATGTATGATTTCCATTACGGCTACATACAACCTAAGTTCAAGAAAAATCTATCATTAAATTATATGGATACTGACTCTTTTATTTACACAATAAAAACAGAAGACTTTTACGCGGAAATAAAGCCTGACATCGAACAACAATTTGATACATCAGATTACGCTCTACATAGATAACAAATATGACATTCCTCTTTTGAACAAAAAAGTTTTGGGTATGATGAAAAATGAAAACTGCGGGAAAATAATAAAAGAATTTGTTGGGCTGCGATCTAAGCTCAAAAAGATCAAAATGATGTAAAAAATCGAAAGGGGTAAAGAAATCCGTTTTAGATAAGTATAGTTTATTACCATATAGAAATTGTTTGTTTGATAAGTCTATTGTATATGAATCCATGTTAACGTCTAAGTCCAAATTACATCAAATTTATACTAGTCAATTAAGTAAAACGGTATTAGTAGATAGAAACTGTATGTGCGAGAACAATTAAAATTGTCAAATTTGGGTGCTGTTGGCTGAAGTAGTAGAACACGAGACTATGAAGCGGAGAGTCCTGAGTTCGAGCCCCAGCTGAGTCATGAAATATTGTGTTGAATTCTTCTGATCAGCATTAGTGCGTGGTTGTGTTAGTTGTTGCCAGCCTGTTTTCAGTGATGAAGGCATAGTACTGATCACTGGACAATTACTGGCAGCGACTGACCCAATCATGTACTAAAAGCAGAGTAACAGCACCCACCTTCGTCGGCCCTGTAGCAAAAATTAGCCGGCGAAGTAAAAGGTTGAAATAGCTACAAAAAAAAAAAAAAAAAAAAAAAAAAAAAAAAACTGTCTATCTTCTCATCTTTCCTAATCTGTCCCCTCAATACTATCCCCTCGTTTTCAGTTCCAGCGCAATGCATTGTATATATAGGGGACATCCCCTGAGTGCTGGTCCTACTCCTAAAAAAAAAAAAAAAAAAAAAAATTTGGCAATTAAATTTTAAAATTTTGAAATTTTAATCGCCAAATTTGTGTTAATGGGTTTTTTTTTGTAATTTGATACTTTAATGTGTGTGTGTGTGTGTGTATTTTCCCACGGTTAAATAGGGAAGTTCACATTGTTGTTGTTTAATTTTTTTTATTTTTTATAATGTTGGGGTAGGCGTAGGAATTTTTGTCTGTCCATATGAGACCTTGGGAGTTTGTGTCTGTCCGTATGAGACCGTGGGAATTTCTGTCCGTCCATATGTGAGGGTAGTTTGGTGGAGGGGTGCTGTAGTAACCAAAATGAGTTTATATAAGTGAGCGTGAGACCGTGGGAGTTTTTGTCTGTCCATATGAGAGCTTGGGAGTTTGTGTCTGTCCATATGTGACCTTGGGAATACATGTCCGTCGGTATGTGAGCGTGGGAATTTCTGTCTGTCCATATGTGAGGGTAGGAATTCTGTCTCTACATGGGTGCTATGGCCTAATAGAAAATAAGAAATTTTTAGTATCTGACACAACATTTTTTAGGAAGTACAATATCTCAAAAGTGTTGTATAAATGGATGGCCCTAATGTTTGTGGTTCGTTTCTTCTTGCTGGAGTGAGATTTCTTCTTTTATTTTTTAGCTTGTTTTTTTTTTAATTTTGGTGTGTGTTTACTTAAGATATTTTTAATTTTGGTGTGTGTTTACTTAAGATATTTTGTCCAGCAATTCAGTTATTTTTTTTTGTGTGCAATGCTTGAGTGTGGGGGAATAATTTGATTATTCTGATCTTGAAGACGTTGTGAAAAAAAAATTACTATTGCATAAATATTGAATCTGATATTTTGTTTATTTTATACATGACGATCATCGATGGATTTTATTTGGGGATCTGGATGGTGATGCGATTTCTGTATTTTGTAGAATTTAAAAGTTTGTTAACATTTTCATTTTTAAGTAAAATTGCATTCCTTAAAGCACAAACACCATAGTCGTGATAGCTACAATAGAGATATGTTGAATGGTTAGTTTCCATTTGTTTAAAATTAATGCAGCCAATGTCTTCAATGTTTGATGAATCATTTTTTCTAGCCATTTTTTCTTCTCTCCCCCCTTAACATATATTTGTGAATTTCTTATATTGGATTTTAAAAACTTGCAAACGCTTTGAAATGAGACTGAGCCATCATTCCAGTTAATATGATGATAGTTTTTGGTTAACCAAACTGCTTCTCCCTGTTTTTTGACCAATAAACATGCAAAATCAAAAGGAGGTTTTATGATGAAATTGAGGCATTCGTTGTTGCTGAAAACTACAGCTAGTTCTTTTGCGATGAAGTCATTTGAATTATTTTTGAAACCTTGCAAGTCTACAAAAACAATATCACCATCCATGTTATTTAATTTATAAGACCTTCCGGACTTGACCTTTTATTGGTATGTATTCTATTACGCGGTCATGAATAAGAACGCAGTAAGCTGATGTCGTTCCTGGAATATTTGTTGCTGTTTCAAATTCAATTTTTATATCAATCGGTCCGGTATTGACTGATTCGTTCTGATAGCTTACATCTACTACAATAATTGGAGCGTCGTCTTTAAACTCCTGGGCAGTTAATAATGGTTGAGGCTCATTCATATAGTAGCTTTGTTGAAATCTTACATACATATCATATAGAATTGCATACCGTTCATTTTTAAATTTTATGTTAAGATCATCATATGGGTAATAGGTTGAATTTAAATGTACTTTTAAATTAGTGAGGTCACAGTGAACAAATTTATTATCTCGTTGAAATGCGACCAATACAAAACGTGGTCGCTCTTTACTTGCAGCTAATTTAACATTCCAAATATGACTTGTTCCAGTATTCAATTGTGCATTCATATGACAATCCCAGCTACGAAATGCCATCGGTATAGAAGCACCATTGTTAATAATTTTAATCATATTCAACTTGCTCTGATCAGATAATTGTACGTGTGGAATTCTCCAGGAGATGAGTGAAATTGTAAGTTTCTATTTTTCAGTAGAAACGCTAGAGTGTACAAGAGCTTCATCATTTTTATTGCGCAAGAGTATCAATTCATGCTTTCCATTAAGTATAACTTTGTTGTAGTCTTCAGCAAATCCCAAAAGCATTTTTAGTGGTACATAAAAATTAAAATACCCATTCTTAAGATTCAAATCATCAGTTTTATGCCATCCAGCATTTTGCATTAGAACGCTTTGAGTTGGTGATAGAGATACCAAATTTTTTATTGTGGTTGTTGTTCCTAAATACCTTGTATGATCGATTTCAATACCATTAAGCTCATAGCGGATTTCATCAAATAGATGTGCAACAAAGTTGTTTTTCAATTTAAAATTTTCTGAAAATTTTCCAGTTTTTTCATCTACAACGAAACCTTCCACATATATATAGCTCTCACTAGGTAACACGTACAAATCTTGATTTTGTATTGAGATTCGAATCTCATCATTATTATTGTACGATTGTAGATATGGTATGTAGGTATGATAGTCCTTTTTTATTATATTTTCGTCAGACAATGGCTTATCCAATACGTTTATTATTGAGCTCATTTTGTTTTCAGTTTGAAATTCAAAGACTTGAG
Source organism: Linnaemya tessellans (assembly GCA_951800035.1). NCBI lineage: Eukaryota > Metazoa > Arthropoda > Insecta > Diptera > Tachinidae > Linnaemya > Linnaemya tessellans. The sequence goes on from OX637537.1 coordinate 28,254,025, forward strand.
AAAACTTTTGTTTGCTGTTGTAAGTGACCTTTGGCGAGCTTAGGTGGCTTAGGTTGTAATATCTGTGGATGAGACGCGACTGCCTTATTTTGTGATATACTTGTATTGTATATTATCATTACTTAGTTGGCCTTAAATGTATTCGTATTGTAATTTCCTCTCCTCGAAAATTAATTAAATCACCGTTCTGATCAACCACGCGCAGTGATATAGAACTTATCTTATTGGTGTTTACAGGTAAATAAATGAGATTCCTTGTAATCTCATCTATTTTATAGCCTGCAGGTACATTAATCGGAAACTCATGAAGTGTATGTGATTTTGAATTGTTCATATATGTGTTAGTAGCGATACTACTTTCAATTCGCAAGAGATTTACTTTAAAAATATTAACTGGAAGATCTGAGTAATGATCATCGGTCGGTGTTAGGATTTTACTATTGAATCCTAAAAGATTCCCAATTGTATTTTTTTATTAAAATATATCGGGTCTTTAGAACTATTTATTTTAACTTGCATCGTATTGTTGTTAGCTGCTATAAAAATATGCTCTCCAGGACTAAGTCGTTTGTATTGCTCTTCTATGTAGTCAACTATATCTTTCAATACATAAGATCCAATTGGTATTTCAATTACATATTCCGCTATATGAAACATATTGTTATAGGAGTCTACATTTGGAATACTGTTGTATGAATGAAAATCAGTTAGCGCACACTCATATGAGTCGTTTAAGTCAATGGGAGGAAAATAATTAGCATATAGCGCTGATGCGTTAGAGCTCAGAGTAAGTGTTATTGACATTATAACAGCCTGTTCACAAATAAATAAAGTTTAATACACACCATGGTTTATAAGAATAATTTGCATATATATTTCATAATCTTATTTTAAAATTAACATTAGTTATTAAAAATATTGATGTTATTGTCGTTGTTATCATTGCGGATGACGATTTATTTCGTTTTCCATCTATAGTATTTCATCTTTGCTTATCCAGGAATTGTGTTGATTAGAAAATCCCAACCATTTAACTAATGCTTTGTCCCCTTTCAGTCGAATTACCTTTTCAACTAGATATGTATTTGGAAATCTAGTTCTTGACAGTTCTTCCGTATAGAAGCCACCTTTAATAGGATTTCCAAGACAATCTTCTAATATGTATGTTGTAGGATATGTATTCTCTACTCTTTTGATTGTGAAAATTTCTGTTGTCCAATTCGGAGTATAGCCTTTCTCAAAAATATGTTTATATTTGCTAATACGTACATGGTCCCCTGCAGTAGATTTTGACATTTTGTACATCTTTAAATGGCTGTATACTGTATTTAGAAGCTGTTTTTCATTTTTTGAGTTGACTTTAATCGGTGGCATTTTAATGGTGCGATGAACTTTTCTATTGTATGCATTAAGTAAATCTTTGTATATATCAAGCCAGTTGTAGGAACCATTTATTAAAACTAAACTCTTTCCACGTCATTCCTTTTAATGTTCTATTGAATCTCTCTACTATTGATGCTTTCATGATGCTATAGGTTGAGTAGTGATTGACGTTGTATTTATCCATCAATTGATTAAAGTGTTTGTTGAAGAATTCTTTACCATCATCTGTTTGTAAGTTATTTGGCACACGCCCCAACTGAAAAATAGTCTCCATTGCCTGCGTTGTGTCAACAGTTGTTTTTCTTCTCAGAGGTACTGCCCAAGCATATTTGGAGAATGTATCGATTACAGTTAGCAAAAATCGACAGTTTTTATTGTATGTAGAATAGTTCCCCATTTCAACTAAATCCGCTTGCCAAAGATCATCTATTCCTTTCATAACAACTCTACGGCGTCCAAACATTTTTCGAGCTTCCTTATGGAGCTCGTTCACTAAATATCTTTTTGTATCCATGTCTAAGCTTTCAGAAGTTTTTGGGGTGTGTTGTGATCTATCTGATGCGCTTTCAGCAATTGACACAAACATGTAATTTTCATATCTATACATTTTCTCATTTAATCTTTCAATTTCTTCTTCGAAGGATGCTCTGATCTTGGAAATGCTTTCTTGCACTTTTTTATTCTCTTCCAACTGTAATATTATTTCATGTTGTTGTATTTCGACTTTTTAGAGTATTGTGCATTTTGTTGTTATCTTCTTTAAATTCTTTTAACATTTTGTGTTCTACTTCTTCGATTCGAGTTTGCAAAAACAATTTATTGATAGCATCGTTTTCCTCCAAAGCTTTTGCAACATTTTTGACTCTTTTGTTTTGGAGATCAATGTTGTTGTTCGCATCCAAAAGGAGCCCCAACAATTTAGTTGCATTTTTCAATGAAATTATACTGCTAGTGTCGTTTAGATAATGTCCGAATTTATCAACAGACATAATTTATATTTAAAATGTGTATCCGTTTATATAGTTTATACTATTATATTAGCTTCACGTAGTTCTTCAATAATTGAGACAATCTCGTTGTTGTGATTAGTATGACCTGCAGACTGTGATGCAAGCAGAAGTCTAAGTCGATCTACCAACTCGTTTGGATCATCCCAGTATATATAGTTTGATTTATGAGGATTTGCCTGCATCAAACCCTTACCTAAATAATTAGCCTTTGTTAATTCCGATGAGCTCTTATGATTTTTCTCTTTAAAAAGTTTTTCAATAATATGTTTGTACTTTGACCATCGGACGTATAATCTCTTCTGTGTGCATTACTAGTAAGTAATATATAGATTTCAAGCTAGAATTTATCATTGTTTTTTTTGGTGTTTTATGAAACATTAAAGAAAACAGTCCTGGGCTGAGAGCCCATATTTGACCACCAACTTGTATTTTATCTTGATTTAACTCGATGTAGCTACTACCAAATTTCCATTCGTTATTATAATCTCTATGTGGACCATAGTTAGTATCTAGTTCATTTCTCGATTGCAATAGTGATAAGTCAGGATAACTCTCGTCATGATTAGAATGTTGTGAATAAAAGTCATCTTCATCAAAATCGCTGTTACTTTTACTATTAGACTGTTTAAACATTGATTCTTCAATTAGTTTCTTAGGGGTACTTGTTTCCAACTTCATTGTTGAGTTCTGAGGATGAAAACTGGCACTGTCCTCATATTCAGTTTTCTTATCATTCTTTTCTTTTTTATTCGGTATATCAATATGTTTAGAGCTATTTATAAATTCTTTTAAAGGTTCTGTTATTTTTTAATTGCTGTTTTGTATCTATTTCACCAGTTTTTATACTACGAAGCTTTTTCCTCAATATATTTCTTGTTGTCACCAAGTCTTTTAGAATTTTTTCATTTATTTTAGCTATTAGGTATCAAATCAGATATCAGATTAGCTTTTTAGGTATCAGATCAGCTTATCAGGTGTCAGATCAGGTTATCAGATGAGGTATCAGATCAGTTTATCAGGTATCAGATCAGCTTATCAGGTGTCAGATCAGGTTATCAGATCAGGTATCAGATCAGTTTATCAGGTATCAGAGCAGTTTGTCAGGTGTCAGATCAGGTTATCAGATCAGGTATCAGATCAGTTTATCAGGTATCAGATCAGCTTATCAGGTATCAGATCAGTTTATCAGGTGTTAGATCAGGTTATCAGATCAGCTTATTAGGTATCAAATCAAGTTTTGCTTAGATGACCAGTTATAACAATCACATGTATAATGTTTAAAGCCAGATTATGTACTAAGCGATACCCTTGATGAACAGTAACTTATATTATGATGAAGTAATCAAATGATTTTCTATAGCGACCATTGTTTAGTTCATTATCTTTACTTATCATCAAAAATCCATATTTATCCTTCCAACAGTCTTGACATATATACTGAAACTTTTCAAAGTTCATGTCGCTGGCAACATGATCATCGTATACATGTCTCATATTTTTCGCATCTTGTTTAAACATTATAATTAAATTGGCATTATCTCTTATTAAATGTTTTGGAATTCTTGTGTAGGTTTGACACAAGTAAAATGAATCTACATACATCCTTATGACGCCCCATACAAAAATATGCACGTATATTGTTTTGGTTTTCACATGCAACATCATCGAAAATCATAATTGAATTGCTTTTAGCTTCGCTAGGAGGAACAACGGACTCATTGTCTGCGAATGTGTAGTATCCCATTCCTTTAATTGGCGAAATTAAATTCTTTAGGTATTCATATTTAGGTTGATACAGAGATTTTGAGTGCAAATAGATATTTTCAAACTTGAGAAAATTAGGACTTTCTAGCAAACTGATCATTACATTAGTTTTTCCACAATTGGAGGGCCCAACTATTAATGCTCGAATAGAATTTGGTAGCAAGGAACTATGTCTTATTTTTGTACTGTCATTTGAAAATACATCCACATTACGAACTAAAATATTTTTGTTTTGTTTTACTAAGCGCATTTCAATAACTACTTGTAAAATTCACAAAACAATATCTTTTATTCTAGAATAAAATAATATGGTTACGTTTTATAAAAAAAACATTCAGTCATAAGAAAACTATCGTTGGAGAAGGATTACTAAATAAAACAATAAATTCTCTACCTTTTTTAATTACATCTTCCCGGATATCAGTACTGTGGACCTGGCACAAGATTACAAAAGCGTTTAGATAGAGGAGATAAAGGAATTAATTTATTGGATGCTGCTTGCAAAAATCACGATATAGCTTACTCCAAAAACAAAGAATTAAACAGTAGACACCAAGCTGATAAAATTCTTGAAAATAAAGCTTGGGAAAGAGTTCTTTCAAACAATAGCAATCTTGCAGAAAAAACATTTGCATATATGGTGACCAATGCAATGAAAGCAAAAACTAAATTTGGTATGGGTATGGAGAAGAAGACCAGAAATAGGCAAAGACTATCGTTACGAACTCATTTAAATGACAAAAAGCTGTTCAATAGTTCAATTAGAGCAGCAACAAAAACATTACGGGAGGAAAAACCACAAGACATTAACTCGGCCATTAAAATCGCTCGTAAAGTTATCAACAGATCACTTAAGGGGAAAAAGGCACGCGTTGCAATACCACGCATAATCAATGTTCCAAAAATTGGTGGATTTTTACCGCTAATTCTAACTGCTCTAGGTGCACTTGGTAGTCTAACAACTGGAGGTGCCGCTATAGCTAAGGCTGTAAATGCAACAAAGGACGCAAAAAAACAACTTGAGGAAGCCACCAGACACAATAAGGCAATGGAGTCTATTGCTGTGGGAGAAGGACTGTACCTTAAACCATATAAAAAGGTTTATGGACTTGTTTGTAAAGATCATTCAAAAAACTATTAGAAATGCTACCCAACAGACCATTATCAGAATTTGATCTAAGAAAATTTTCAAGAAATATTCCACACTTTAGAGGAGTTTATATGTTGGATTCTCTACCAAAACGGCCAAGGACAGTAGAATGTGGAATAATTAATTTAGATTTATCAGCAGGACCAGGTACTCATTGGGTACCATACTATAGAAACAAGGATGAAAAACAATATTTCGACAGCTTTCGAAATTTACAACCTCCTTTAGAATTAATCAAATATCTAGGTAGAAATATTGAATACAACTACAATCAATATCAAAACTTTAATACATTTAATTGTGGTCATTTATGTTTAAAATTTCTTTATGAAGCAACTAAAGAGTTGAAATAAAACACAAGCATATATTTGTATATTTTAAAAAATTCTTTCGTTGTTTTATTGTATTAGTTACAACATTTTTTATTTTTACTCCCAAACAGGGTACTGGGAGTTTGGTATCAAAAACTCGTGCATCTCGCTATCTAAGATCAGGTTTCGCTCTCCTTTTCTTTGTAGTCGATATTTATCATTCGAAAGATCTTCTAATTCTACATTGCTTAATGCATTATATCGGTTCGGGAGAAACATTATATGGTTTTCCAGCTCAAGTTGAACTGTTTCTCCGTACTTTGTTGTTACCCGCTTTGCACGTAGGATGTTGTATTTGATTGAATCATCTAGATCCTTTATATGTATTAAGGTTTTTGTATTGCACGAATTAAATTTTTTCACCAGACCCATTGCGGTAGAAATTTTTCACAACTTATAGCTTTGAACTTTTATTGCAAACTAATCTCGATTTTAGCTTTCTAGACTGTAAGAAGCCTAACAGAAAATTGTTATACAATGATTTTTTTGTTTTATTTAGGACAAAAGACAAAGTGAGGAGAACTGAAATCTATATGAGTATTTAAAACTAAGTAGTTGAAAAAAGATAGAGAGATGATACAAATATGTACACATTTTTTTGAGTCGTTCACACAAAATTTTAAATTATTTTTCGGATTAAAAACGATCAGGCTTCGTTTTTTAAATTTCATAACATGCACCTTCGTACTGGTTCGTTGAAATGAACAATTATAGTTGCAAAGTAACAGTAAAACGGAACGCAAGTAAATTTTGCTAATAAAAAGATTAAATTTAAAATAAAAAAACATGAGTCAAATAAGAGACAAGATTGAGCAATTCCTAATCAACTTTGAAGGATGTCAACTACATGAACACCGGGGTATGATGAAATATTTCTTAGACATGTTGGATCAAAACGAAGAAATGGGTATAATGGAAGATGAAGACAAGGACGGTGGCCATTTCAAATCCTGTCCTTGTAGCCATCCGAATTGTGTGGAGGGACCAGACACCTGCCGGTGTTCGGTATATTATTTAAGAAACATGGCAATTAGCCATTTAATTAATTCATATTATGCATTATTTCAGTAAAACTAAATAATCAGAATAAAACAAAATCTTTAATGTTTTTCAATATATAATATATTTGTATAATTCCGGTTTTTTCTCTCTCTCTTAACAATAAAACAATATTTAACTTAAAAATAAAACATGTTTTCTTTTATTACTAGATTTAACTACTTACACATAGAAATTATTACCTAAAAAATTAGTTGCAGTTATTCCATTGCTTCTTCCTTTTCTAATCTTGAAATTTCCCACAATAGCATATCAAGTTCGTAATCGGGATTGGTTTCTTCGATTCGAAAATGATACCATGCATACGTACTTTTATCATCACTTCTTATTTTTCTTTTATCATCTGCATAATTTAATACTACTTTATTTATTTGATTTGAGTAAATTTGATGAATTTTTGATTTAAATGTTAGCATATCATCATACACGGTCGACTTATTGAATAAGCAATTTCTATATGAAGCTATACTATAATTATTAAGAATGCAGTTCTTTACTCCTTTCGATTTTTTAATATCACTTTGATATTGCACACTAAAAGAGTACATTTTTGATCGCAATCCTACAAATTCCTTCATTACCTTTCCACAATTCTCATCGTTCATCATACCCAACACCTTTTTGTTTACCAGAGGAAATCCATATACATTGTCTTTTGGGTAATCTGATGTATCAAACTTATGGTCGACGTCAGTTTTTATGTCAGCATAGAAATCTTCAGTTTGTACTGTGTAAATGAAAGAGTCTGTGTCCATATAGTTTAATGATAGGTTTGTCTTGAATTTGGGTTGCATGTACCCATAATGGAAATCATACATTTTCCATTTGGAAAGCTCTAATACACAAAATCCTAAATATATGGGTTTATTGTAATAGGTTTTTACTCTTTTCATTTCAATCGCTACCATATCCTCAGAAAATATTGACAAACTATGAAAATTTGGTTTAGATATCCAATCTTGAGCTCCTAAATGATTACAGTTTGTCCTATTCCAGTTCGTAACTATTCGTACATCTTTTCTCTTTTCCACATTCTCCATAGTTTTACCATACACTGCATTATTTAACAATTTAAAGAAATTTTTTTCAAAAACATTTTTTGTAGTAGCCCTATGTTTGGTATTCAAGTCTATATAACTTTTCAACCAGGTTGATTGCTTATAGGTGAGAATTCGATGTACTTTCTTTAGAACTAGACCATACTGCAAACATTGTTTAAGAACTCTATAATGTATGACATATGTTTGTTTTGTAGAACAATCTGCTAGTAATTTAATGTGCTTTGTTTGCAAAATTTTTTTATTTTCTGGACAGAAAGGAAGGTCATTGTGAGAGTCATGCAAATGAGAAGGATAGTCTAAAGTAACTTCATAGACATCCATCGCTTGAACTATCCTCTATGGTTGTCGGATCTAGATTTAGCTCTTCAGTTGACATCAATTTGAATCCACCATAAGGTAGATACTCAGACATTGCCCAACCGTAAAGGTTATTTGCGTCTAAGTACACAATAAATTCTGAGGGCTTCTCTCTATCAAAATCAGCTAAATATTTATTGTTAGCTTTTGAATAACGATTACTACATTGTACAACCCCACCACGTATTCCTTTCTTGAAGAAATTGTACATACATATCTATATCCGTCAAAAGCTCTAATTCTATATTTGTATGCTTCAACATAGCATCCCACGATAGTCCTGGTGCAGTGTAATACTGACATGGATCTAAGTGGTAGATGTTCTTGCAAACCTTTCTAAAACTTTCAAATATATCTGCAAGTAAGAGCACATCCGTTTTTAAATATACTTCCATGTAATCTTGCAAGGTTTTGCAGCTGAAAGCATTCCAAACTTCTTTTGCATGATCATAGTCGTCAATCGAGCACTCCTTATTATTGAGCTGGTTGAAGAAATCTTCTCTTGCTGGAAGTTCACCAACATTCAATTTTTCAAAAGAATTTAGAAAATCATAGGGAAAAACGCCTTTTCTTCTCACAAGATCAAACTTTGTTTTGGTTTTGAATTGTTTTTTAATAATGTTAAAGTCTTGCTCTGAAAGATTATTGGCTAAAGATTCTAAACTATCTGACATAAAACGAATTGTATCTAAAAATCTAATTTCAAGGTTGTAGTTGTCGGTCATTTTTGAAAATGTAGACAGTGATATATATAATTCTTTGTTAAGCGGAAGGACTTTTATATTGTCGGATTCTTTACCCAACTCTTTAACAAAAAGGTGCGAGTCATAGGAAGAATAATTGTGGAAATAAACTGGTATAAATTTAGGAACTTGAAATTTTAAATTGCAAATCTTATGAGCTGCGCCTCTAAATTTACCACTTATGTGACAGTGATCTCGCACTCTATCATTGCCTAGATTTTTGTGACAAATATGACAATTTATTGTAAATTAAAAATTTCGAAAGGAGATAAAGCATCCATTTTCCTTTTGTTTGCTAGATATTCATTATAAATATCTTCACAATCTTCAATCAAATTTTCTACAAACTTTTCTGCTGCATCCCTACCCGTATATAATTTAAATTTATCTAAACTATCATTATGCTTACATTTAATATAATAACTATATGCACATGGTATGTGCTTCTTAATATAATTACTTTTATCACTTACTCTAATACTAACCTCAAATACAACATCTGGACAGAAAGGAAGGTCATTGTGAGAGTCATGCAAATGAGAAGGATAGTCTAAAGTAACTTCATAGACATCCATCGCTTGAACTATCCTCTATGGTTGTCGGATCTAGATTTAGCTCTTCAGTTGACATCAATTTGAATCCACCATAAGGTAGATACTCAGACATTGCCCAACCGTAAAGGTTATTTGCGTCTAAGTACACAATAAATTCTGAGGGCTTCTCTCTATCAAAATCAGCTAAATATTTATTGTTAGCTTTTGAATAACGATTACTACATTGTACAACCCCACCACGTATTCCTTTCTTGAAGAAATTGTACATACATATCTATATCCGTCAAAAGCTCTAATTCTATATTTGTATGCTTCAACATAGCATCCCACGATAGTCCTGGTGCAGTGTAATACTGACATGGATCTAAGTGGTAGATGTTCTTGCAAACCTTTCTAAAACTTTCAAATATATCTGCAAGTAAGAGCACATCCGTTTTTAAATATACTTCCATGTAATCTTGCAAGGTTTTGCAGCTGAAAGCATTCCAAACTTCTTTTGCATGATCATAGTCGTCAATCGAGCACTCCTTATTATTGAGCTGGTTGAAGAAATCTTCTCTTGCTGGAAGTTCACCAACATTCAATTTTTCAAAAGAATTTAGAAAATCATAGGGAAAAACGCCTTTTCTTCTCACAAGATCAAACTTTGTTTTGGTTTTGAATTGTTTTTTAATAATGTTAAAGTCTTGCTCTGAAAGATTATTGGCTAAAGATTCTAAACTATCTGACATAAAACGAATTGTATCTAAAAATCTAATTTCAAGGTTGTAGTTGTCGGTCATTTTTGAAAATGTAGACAGTGATATATATAATTCTTTGTTAAGCGGAAGGACTTTTATATTGTCGGATTCTTTACCCAACTCTTTAACAAAAAGGTGCGAGTCATAGGAAGAATAATTGTGGAAATAAACTGGTATAAATTTAGGAACTTGAAATTTTAAATTGCAAATCTTATGAGCTGCGCCTCTAAATTTACCACTTATGTGACAGTGATCTCGCACTCTATCATTGCCTAGATTTTTGTGACAAATATGACAATTTATTGTAAATTAAAAATTTCGAAAGGAGATAAAGCATCCATTTTCCTTTTGTTTGCTAGATATTCATTATAAATATCTTCACAATCTTCAATCAAATTTTCTACAAACTTTTCTGCTGCATCCCTACCCGTATATAATTTAAATTTATCTAAACTATCATTATGCTTACATTTAATATAATAACTATATGCACATGGTATGTGCTTCTTAATATAATTACTCTTATCACTTACTCTAATACTAACCTCCTGCAGTATCCATTCAAAGTATGCATACACAACAAATGGTACATCCATTTGTCGTTGCTGGTCTTTAAACTGCAACACCGCTTTTTCCTCAGACGGTAGCTCCGCAACAACTTTCCCACATTCTTCTTTATGTTGTTCTAACGTACTCTCATTGTGGGTATATTGGCGGCAGCTGTTACAAAACAGAAGTTTTCTGCAGTGCTTGGTAGTCTGGGATTTTAAAAGTCTGTGGAAAGAAAAAAGTTATAAGAATACATATTAATATATTTACGTAAATAAATGTATATGTATATGTCTTTACTTACTTTGATATATTTGTTATAAGAATATAATGCTGATATCCTCCAGCATTTTCTACTAATAACAAATTCATATGTTGAGATTTTTCATTCTTGGTGTTATAGAATGGTCCAACAAGTTCATTCCTTTCATCGTTGTATCCGAACACATTGACGCTGATATGAGGATTACTTTCTTCAAATATCCTAATACTCTTTAATGCCAACGGAAACTTGAAATTTTTGAAATCAAGCTCAATTCCGTTTTGCATGTATATGATATCAGCGCTGATGTCTGCAATGTTGTATGAGCTGCAACGTTGTGGTATTTTAATAACAGAGGTATCCAGTGCAGATATTATAGCCCATTTAAAACTGTAAATGGCATTGTTTTCAACATTTATGCAGGCAGTGCTACTTTTTAATTTCTCCGGCGTACTTATCCAGTTCGATCCTCTCACCAAAGATGACTTATTTATGGCGATTTCGAGGCGAACAATTCTAATTAAAGTCCATCCTGAATCCCGTTTTTGGAATTCAGACATTTTGTTGTGGATTTCTTGAAATTGCTTTGCCATAATTTCCTCAACATCATCTCCAATGCACAGAAGACCCATCTTTGCCCGGTGAGAAATAGTACACAATTGCATTTCATCGCTTACAATTTTAATATACTCTCCAATAAGAGTAATATTAAATTTAAATATGTTGTGCACGGCAAAACTGTTTTCAAGTCTTTCTTTGATGATAGTTTTATTATCCATAATAACATCTTCAAATAGAATGCAATCTTTATTTATTAGAACTCCAAATGTCTTAATATCATTTTTAAAAGCACTATTTATTATATAATATTTGCGTTCATTTGGAGCTTGAGAGAGTAGATCATCCACAGAATTTGAGATATCCATTTCTACTTCATCATTTTGAGTATTTGCCTGATCATGTGGAAGAACTTGACTTATATCCATGTCTTGAGGAGAATTCTCTACGGGCAAATAGCTTGGGTAATAATTAGGTATATTATTTTGCTGCAAGTGTATAGGTACACTATATTCAATGGGATATGGAATTTCCATAGGTGCTGTGAATTGGTTGGCTGACACTGGATACGGATACAAAGGATACGCTGGAACCTGCACTGGATACTGATACTGCACTGGATACTGATTCTGCACTGGATACTGATACTGCACAGGATACTGATTCTGCACTGGATACTGATACTGCACGGGATACTGATATAGCAAATTGTTGTCGACCATTGGGTTATAGGGTTGTATGGAATGATATACATCTTGGAGTTGTACGGACTGCTGCACATCTTGGGGTTGAACATGACTTTTGCAATGATTTAAATAGCACTTTTGGTATCTGAATTGCTTATTACAGATATTACAACGGAAAACTGAAGAACTCATTTTTTTTTAATATTTATTTATTGAAAAAACCTTAAAATATAAAATATATATATATATATATATATATACGGTGACCATATTTTTCAACCCAAAAAAGAGGACGTTTAGAAATGTAATAAAAACTGTTTTTACTATTTATAGTCAATTGCATGTATTCTAGTCATGGCTGACTTACCTACATATATTAATGTTTTTTACACAAAATATGCCTCAGCACTTAAAATATGTCCAGAAATATCACAGACATTTGAGAAAAGGATTTTAATTTCTGCACAATGATTATAATTTCTATTGCATTGGTGATTTTGACTTTTATTGTATTGAGAAAATAAAACTTTTAATTTTGGAGTTTAAACAAACAAGTAATAATAATCAAAAAAAGGACAATAAAGGACATTTCAATTAAAAAAAGGACAATATAGTTTTTTTTTATCTAAGAGGACATCATGTAAAAAAAAAGGACGCATGGTCACCATATATATATATATATATATATATATATATATATATATATATATATATATATATATATATATATATATATATGTTGAAACAACTTATAAATGCACTTATATACTGCTTTTAGTTTGTTATATAAAAAAAGTTCTATTTTTTAAAACACAAGGAGTTTTGAAATATTCACGACTTATTGGTTTTATATACAAAAATGTACTAACTTCAATCTTAAAAAATTTGATTTACATTAATTCGTGAAAATGTTTAGTATGGTCTAGTACGCTACATTTCAAAAAGTAGTTTTCAGTATTTGCGTAGTTAGTAACTTGTAGCTACAAAAGTCGTTGGTTGCAAAATTTTAAAAAAGTAGTTTTAGAAGTACAGCGGGTATATGAGATGCAGCTTATGCATGCCTCTACAATACAAAATGTTTAAGGGAATGAAACTGCTTCGTAGACAATATTTATGTAAACAAACATTTTGATAAGCGATATGCACAGAATACGCAAACATGCTTATGCATGTCGAGACGTTCCAAAATGTTTAAGGGAATGAAACTGCTACGTAGACAATATTTATGTAAACAAACATTTTGATAAGTGATATGCACAGAATACGTAGACATGCTTATTCATGTTGGGACGTTCCAAAATTTTGTAGCCAAAGAAACTGCTACGTGGACAATATTTATGTAAACAAACATTTTGATAAGTGATATGCACAGAATACGTAGACATGCTTATGCATGTAGAGACGTTCCAAAATTTTGTAGCAAAAGAAACTGCTACGTAGACAATATTTATGTAAACAAACATTTTGATAAGTGATATGCACAGAATACGTAGACATGCTTATGCATGTAGGGATGTTCCAAAATTTTGTAGCAAAAGAAACTGCTACGTGGACAATATTTATGTAAACAAACATTTTGATAAGTGATATGCACAGAATAAGTAGACATGCTTACGCATGTAGAGACGTTCCAAAATTTTGTAGCAAAAGAAACTGCTACGTGGACAATATTTATGTAAATGACAAACTACAAAAGTTTTGTAGCTAAACAAATTTTCAAAAGCAGAATTATTAAAATTTTAAGTTGAGCTTTTATTTGTAAAATGAAGCCCTTCTGGTACACTCCATTGTATCGCAGACTTCAGCGGCATCACTTGAAGGAATATCTGAGAAGAGCCAGACAGGAAGAATTCCATAGATATCTTGAAGGAGATGAGGAGCTTTTCCTAGAGCTGTCATCGCAACCAACGTCTAACGCAGCCCCAGAAAATGTAGCATATGAAGAGATGCTAACAGGCGATGAGGATCTCCTTTTAGCGGTGTCTTCGCAGCCAACCACAACAGTTGATGGTCCAAGAGAGGTAGCAAACAAACCTCAAATAGAAATATTGAGTGTTCAAATACTCCCAAAAATTGATATACCTATTTTTCTTGCGATGTATGGAGACGAACAATTGTTGGTAGAGGCAGCGGACGCAATGGAGGCAGATTTACATTAAAATATAAATAAAAATTTATACATATTACTTATTAATAAAAATTAAAACAATGCATATGTTTAAACAATGGTTCATTCATTCAAATGGTCAAGGGAATATTTGGGCACAACGAATAAACGCTTATTATGTGTTTGTATGTATATGCGTACATAAATATCTACAAATTTATTTCATTTCATACTGACCCACTTGCGCTAAATCCAGGGAAGCAAAAAAGCGGACTGTCATACAGACTCACCAATCGTTACACACACAGCCTGTCTGACAGGCAGACATTCCAATCGCCACTCAGAACACAAAAACACACACACACACACTTAAACATAGCATAAATATTCATATTCTACAAAATACAGAAATCGCACCACCATCCAGATCTCCAAATAAAATCCATCGATGATCGTCATGTATAAAATAAACAAAATATCAGATTCAATATTTATGCAATAGTAATTTTTTTCACAACGTCTTCAAGATCAGAATAATCAAATTATTCCCCCACACTCAAGCATTGCACACAAAAAAGAAATAACTGAATTGCTGGACAAAATATCTTAAGTAAACACACACCAAAATTAAAAATATCTTAAGTAAACACATACCAAAATTAAAAACAAGCTAAGAAATAAAAGAAGAAATCTCACTCCAGCAAGAAGAAACGAACCACAAACATTAGGGCCATCCATTTATACAACACTTTTGAGATATTGTACTTCCTAAAAAATGCTGTGTCAGATACTAATTTCTTATTTCTATTAGGCCATAGCACCCATGTAGAGACAGAATTCCTACGCTCACATATGGACAGACAGTAATTCCCACGCTCACATACCGACGGACATGTATTCCCAAGGTCACATATGGACAGACACAAACTCCCAAGCTCTCATATGGACAGACAAAAGTTCCCACGGTCTCACGGTCACTTATACAAACTCATTTTGGTTACTACAGCACCCCTCCACCAAACTACCCTCACATATGGACGGACAGAAATTCCCACGGTCTCATACGGACAGACACAAACTCCCAAGGTCTCATATGGACAGACAAAAATTCAAACGCCTACCCCAACATTGTAAAAAATAAAAAAAATTAAACAACAACAATGTGAACATCTCTCTTTAACCGTGGGAAAATATACACACACACACATTAAAGTATCAAATTACAAAAAAAAAACCCCATTAACACAAATTTGGCAATTAAAATTTCAAAATTTTAAAATTTAATTGCCAAATTTGACAATTTTAATTGTTCTCGCACATACAGTCTCTATCTACTAGTATTAAGTTATGCAGACGATAAGAGAAAAATTAGTAATAATAATATAAATACTTTAGCCTGGCATCATTTTCGTATAGAAGAAACCAATCCTCATTACGAACTTGATATGATTTTAGCAGAGATTGCTAAACTTCAAGAAGAAGAAATGGGATATCTAGTAATAAGAGAAAAAATTGCTATATTTTTAAGAGAAATAAATAGAAATTGTACAAATACATATATTAAAAATGAGAAAAAAAAGACTTGATTTTTGTTTTATTGTTTTTTGATTTTGATTTAGCTTCTATGGAATATTACATAATACGAATTAATTAAATTATTTATCACCATTTTTCTCAAATAATACGGAGCATCGGAAATGTCTGGACCTTCCTCACAATCTGGATGACTCCACGGACAAGACTTGAAGTGACCATCGTTTTTGTCCTTATCTTCCATTATTCCAAACTCCTGGTTTTCATCCAACATATGGAGGAAACATTTCACCATTTCCCTGTGTTCATATAGTTGACATCCTTCAAAATCGGCTAAGAATTGTTCAATCTTGTTTCTTATTAAGCTCATGATTTAAATTTTTTTTATTTTTTGTATCCGAAATTGGCTTGCGATCTTTTTGACTATTAGTTTTCTACTATAATAATTGCTTTCAACGAATCAGTTGTAAGATATATGATATACAATTCAAAAAACTAAATTTTTACTCCAAAACTAATTTAAAATTTTGAGTCAAGAACTCAAAAATTTAGACATGTATCTCTATCTTAAGTACAGATTTCATTATTCATCTATTCGTCTTTTTTCCCCTCTCTCTCTCTCTCTCCCTCTCTCTCTTACATACAAATAAAATATCATTGTTTAGCACTTTTCAGTTAGACTTCTTAGTGTCTAGAAGTCTTATATCGTGATTACTTCGAAATTGAAGTTCAAACTTATAAGTTGTGAAATCCATATGAAAGATTTAGATGAATCATCCGAATCGTACGTGCAAAGCGAGTAACAACAAAGTTCGGGAAAACAGTTCAACTTGAACTGGAAAACAATATAATGTTTCTTCCCAACCGTTACAATATATTAACAGATGTAGAATTAGAGGACCTTTCAAGTGATAAATATCGATTACAAAGAAAAGGAGAGAGAAAGCTTATCTTAGAAAGCGAGATAAACGAGTTTTTGATACCAAACTCAAAGTACGCCGTTTAGCACTAAAAAATTAAAACAATATATTTTATAATTAACAAAAAATAAATAAAAATTAAAATAAAACAAAAGAAATTTTTTTCAACTATACAGATATATGATTGTGTTTTATTTGATATATTTAGTTATTTCATAAAGAAATTTCAAGCATAAATGGCAACAATGAAATGTATTAAAGTTTTGATGTGGATTATAGTTGTATTCAATATTTCTACCTAGGTATTTGATTAACTCTAAAGGAGGTTGTAAACTTCCAAAGCTGTCGAAATATTGTTTTTCATCATTGTTTCTATATTATTCTACCCAATGAGTACCTGGTCTTGTTGACAAATCTAAATTGATTATTCCACATTCTACAGTCTTACAGTGTAGAATATTTCTTGAAAATGTTCTAAAATCAAATTCTAATAATGGTCTGTTGGGTAGCATTTCTAATAGTTTTTTGAATGATCTTTACAAACAAGTCCATAACCCTTTTTATATGGTTTAAGGTACAGTCCTTCTCCCACAGCAATAGACTCCATTGCCTTATTGTGTCTGGTGGCTTCCTCAAGTTGTTTTTTTGCGTCCTTTGTTGCATTTACAGCCTTAGCTATAGCGGCACCTCCAGTTGTTAGACTACCAAGTGCACCTAGAGCAGTTAGAATTGGAATTAGCGGTAAAAATCCACCAATTTTTGGAACATTGATTATGCGTGGTATTACAACGCCTGCCTTTTTCCCCTTAAGTGATCTGTTGATAACTTTACGAGCGATTTTAATGGCCGAGTTAATGTCTTTGTGGTTTTTCCTCCCGTAATGTTTTTGTTGCTGCTCTAATTGAACTATTGAACAGCTTTTTATCATTTAAATGAGTTCGTAACGATAGTCTTTGCCTATTTCTGCTCTTCTTCTCCATACCCATACCAAATTTAGTTTTTGCTTTCATTGCATTGGTCACCATATATGCAAATGTTTTTTCTGCAAGATTGCTATTGTTTGAAAGAACTCTTTTCCAAGCTTTATTTTCAAGAATTTTATCAGCTTGGTGTCTACTGTTTAATTCTTTGTTTTTGGAGTAAGCTATATCGTGATTTTTGCAAGCAGCATCCAATAAATTAATTCCTTTATCTCCTCTATCTAAACGTTTTTGTAATCTTGTGCCAGGTCCACAGTACTGATATCCGGGAAGATGTAATTCAAAAGGTAGAGAATTTATTGTTTTATTTAGTAAACCTTCTCCAACGATAGTTTTCTTATGACTGAATGTTTTTTTATAAAACGTAACCATATTATTTTATTCTAGAATAAAAGATATTGTTTTGTGAATTTTACAAGCAGTTATTGAAATGCGCTTAGTAAAACAAAACAAAAATATTTTAGTTCGTAATGTAGATGTATCTTCAAATGACAGTACAAAAATAAGACATAGTTCCTTACTACAAAATTCTATTCGAGCATTAATAGTTGGTCTTTCCAATTGTGGAAAAACTAATGTAATGATCAGTTTGCTATAAAGTCCTAATGGTCTCAAGTTTGAAAATATCTATTTATACTCAAAATCGCTCTATTAACCTAAATATGAATACCTAAAGAGTTTAATTTCACTAATTAAAGGAATGGGATTCTGCACATTCGCAGACAATGAGTCCGTTGTTCATCCTAGCGAAGCTAAGAACAATTCAATTATGATTTTCGATGATGTTGCATGTGAAAACCAAAACAATATACGTGCATATTTTTGTATGGGGCGCCATAAGAATGTAGACTCATTTTACTTCTGTCAAACTTACACAAGAATTCCAAAACATTATGTTAATGTTCTGGAATTTGGAACCTTTAAACAATATGCGAAAAATATGAGGCATGTATACGATGATCATGTTGTTGATCTGATACCTGATAAACTGATCTGATACCTGATCTGATACTTCATAAGCTGATCTGATACCTAAAAAGCTAATCTGATAACTGATTTGATACCTAATAGCTAAAATGAATGAAAAAATTCTAAAAGACTTGGTGACAACAAGAGATATATTGAAGAAAAAGCTTCGTAGTATAAAAACTGGTGAAATAGATACACATCAGCAATTAAGAGATACATTCAAGCCCATAACAGAACCTTTAAAATAATTTATAAATAGCTTGTAACGACACGTTTCCGCTGGTTGCTGGGATAGGGCTCAGCGGCGTCCAGGGTCGTACAATAATTTCTTTTTTATCGGGGCAGTAGGAAAAACACTGGTGATGTTGGATTGCTGATAGGATCGATATATTTCAGTTTCCCAAACGGCTTACCGACGGCGAAACAATGTGCAGCGGCGTGGCGAGGAGTCAGGAAAACGAGGTGGCCGACAACGCGGTGGCCAGATGCTCAACTGGCAGGCGAGTGGAAAGAACGCTCCTAATAGAACGTCACCTTTCCGTAGGAGTGGTTCCCACCAATCGTCGTCAACAAGGGAGTCTTAGCTTCGGTGTAGGAGCTAGCAATGCACTCAAACGGGTTCAGTGAGTGAGAAATGAACGTACCATCCGATAGAACATACCTTTCTATCGATGGCAGTTCCTCCTTAACACACTTCACGGTTTCAGAGTACCACTGTCCGGGAGTTGGCGTACCAGTTAGAAGACGCTTCAGTTGGTAAACAAACTCCGATGTGGTTTTCTCCGTAGGATGAAACCAACCGAGGTAGTATGATGCTGCTATAAGCTAAGACTACTAAATTATTTAAATATGGAATGACTTACCTCCTCGCCGGCTGCTCAGGAACTGATCATTGTTCAACAAAGTGCTGCCTTTTATACTTATGCATAGCAGACACACGTGAGCACTGACATGCGTGTATGGGTGCCATAAAATATTACAATGTTTGGTATATTAATTTAACAACTATAACAATTATAAAGAACCGTTGGTAAATATATAGAGCAAACAAAATATTTTACAAAATTCAGAAAATCAATAATAAAGATCAACACAAAAATTCTTCCAACGTCATACGTACATACATATGTATGTATGATTGTATGTAAATGGATGCAAACCATATGGTCGCGTCGGCTGCAGCAAGCGGTGTGCATGTTTATGCAAACCGGCATGTACGTACGTACATGTATGTGTATATATTTATGCACGATATAGGTGCAGCCGCTAATAGTTTTGGTTTCTTTTTCTTGTTTTTAAGAAAAACCGGTATCAATTATTACAAAAACTGATAATCAACTAGAGTGTGTAATACATAGCTTGCACATATGTACGTATGTAGTTACATTGTATGAAAGAATTTATCAATTTAACTTAACGGCGACTTCGCGGTGCGTAAACAAATTGGATCATGTCAATAATACAAACTAAGTACAATTTTAATACTAAAATAAATCTAATATAAATGCAAATTCACTGGGGAAATTGTCCATTGACGCAAAAACGAGGCGTACGACTTTTGCTCGTCACATTATCCCTCCTCATGCCGGGGAGAAAATGAGGGCCTCAGTTGACAGACCCGTATCACACCCGTTCGAGAGATAGCCGTCCGGAAGGTGCGTCCACTGCTGTATGATAAGAAACGCAATTGTTGCCGTTTTGATCGCATTGGCAGCTTTTCCTGGATGATTTGCTGTACATCCAAAGGCACTTGGTCAAACGGGAATTAAATTTTTTGGCTGGGATGGCACAGAGCGACTGGTACTTTTGTGCCTGCTTGGTAAAATAGGGCTACACTTGGGTCACTACTGGTGACCGGCTGCAGTTCGGGCTCTGCCTCGAAGGTGGAGAATATATCTAGCTCTCCGTCGGCGGGAATCGATAGCGTGCCGCTGAGCGTGAGCGGTGGTGAGTGGACGTGACGTAGTGGGCTAAACCAATTTTGCCCAGGGGTGCTTGGTATTCTGCTGGCTGGGCTGTCGTTATCCCGGCCTGGTGAGGCTCTGAGCGACATCAGCTAGCCGGAACAGTTGCGATGTGATCGGGGGGTGATAGCAGCCCGATACTTTATGCTTGGACGTGGTAACTCCCGATGGGATTTGGTGACTGGTACATGTGCTATGTGAGCCAACTCCACTGGTTGTCGTGACAAAACGTCTGCCCCTACATTATATTTTCCTTTTCTATAGGTGAACGGTTGAGTAGAGTCTGGGCAGGTTAACACAGGGGCTTGGGTTAATTTTGCTTTGAGGGTTTCGAACGCCTGTTGCTGCTCGTTGCCCCACTTCCAATGTCGTCCCTTTTTAGTAGCAGTGTGAGGGGTTGGGTGAGAGAAGCGAACTCAGGAACAAAACGCCGGTACCATGAAGTGACCCCAAGGAATCGACGCACTTCGCTAACATTGGTTGGCGGTTTCATGTCTGTTATGGCCGCGACTTTGTCCGGGTCGGTTTTGATGTCGTCTTTCGTAACCACGTACCCCAGATATGTAGTTTCTGCAATGGAAGTTTTGGGATCATTATATCTTACCTGAGCGAAGTGATTGCTTGGATGTGGCTTTTCGAGCTCCCTATTGCTGCCGTGGACCACCAGTCCGGCGCAGCTTATGGTCGTATCAAATGTGCGGAGGAAGTCTAGGCCTAATATGATATCTTCAGTGGCCCTCTCCATAACTAGGAACTCGCAGTCTTCAGTTTTCTGACCCAAGGTCACTTTGATTCTCAGTATCGATATATGACAGCCTTGGAACCATCGGCTAGTATGACGTCTACCTGGGTTGGAACATTCTTCGGTTGCTTAATGAGCGTTCGAACGAGCTCAGGATGGATAAAGCTCCTTGTTGCTCCGGTGTCTAGAGTCGTAGCGATCAGTTGATCATCGATCATGACCGTCGCTCGCACTTTGTTTTCTTCCCATACCAGCTGTGTCTGATTTGAGGGTTTTTTATTACTCGCCGGTTTGCTTGGCTTCCGACGGGCACGGGTTCGAGAGGTAGATTTATCTACCATCAATCGGTGGTGCTCTCCTCTACCGTGATGAGAAGTGGTAGGGATACTTTCCAGTTCGTCGGCAGGGTGCTGAAGTCACGGCGGCGAATGTACAATTGATAGTCGGGTAGCGCATTTCGATAGATCCGCTCAAGTTTTTGTTCCCCTGATAGGTTAACATGACGCAGGAGGCTTTGTAGCGCCAGGACATAATCTTTGAATGGTTCGCGGGCACGTTGCATGCGCTTGCGACTTTTGCTCGTCACAAGCTTTAAATTTATTGATATACCGATTAAAAAAAACAGAATGATAAAAAAACTGAATATGAGGACAGTGCGAGTTTTCATCCTCAGAACTGAACAATAGAGTTCGAAACAAGTACCCTAACCTAAGAAACTAATTGAAGAATCAATGTTTAAACAGTCTAATAGTGAAAGTAACAGCGATTTTGATGAATATGACTTTTACTCACAACATTCTAATCGTGACGAAAGTTATCCTGACTTATCACTATTGCAATCGAGAAATGAACTAGAACGAATGAAAATTTGGTAGTAGCAACATCGAGTAGAATACAAGTTGGTGGTCAAATATGGGCTCTCATCTCAGGACTGTTTCCTTTAATATGTCGTAAAACACCAAAAAACTATGATAAATTCGAGCTTGAAATCTATAAAAAAATATTACTTACGACCAATGCACACAGAAAAGATTATAAGTCTGATGGTCAAATCAAGGGGAATAGAGGGTGCAAGTACAAACATATTATTGGAATGCTTTTTAAAGAGAAAAGTCATAAGACCTCATCGGAATTAACAAAGGCTAACTACTTAGGTAAGGGGTTAAAGTAAACTATATATACTAGGATGAACCAAACGAGTTGGTAGATCGACTTAGACTACTGCTTGCATCACAATCTACAGGTCATACTAATCACAACAACGAGATTATCTCAATTATTGAAGAACTGCGTGAAGCTAATATAATAGTATAAGCTATATAAACACACATACATTAATTAAAAAACAATTACGTCTGTTGATAAATTCGGACATTATCTAAACGACACTAGCAGTATAATTCCATTGATAAATGCACCTAAATTGTTGGGGTTCTTTTTGGATGCGAACAACAACATTGATGTCCAAAACAAATGAATGAAAAATGTTGCAAAAGGTTTGGAAGAAAACGATGCTATTAATAAATTGTTTTTGCAAACTCAAATCGAAGAAGTAGAACACAAAATGTTAAAAGAATTTAAAGAAGATAACAAAAAAATGCACAAAACTCTAAAAAATCAAATCGAAATGCAACAACATGAAATAATATTACAATTGGAAGAGAATAAAAAATTGCTAGAAAGCATTTCCTAGATCAGAGCATCTTTCGAAGAAGAAATTGAAAGATTAAATGAGAAAATGTATAGATTTGAAAATTACATGTTTGTGTCAATTGCTGAAAGCGCATCAGATAGATCACAACACACCCAAAAGACTTCTTCAAGCTTATACATGGATACAAAAAGAAGTTTAGTGAACGAGCTCCATAAGGAAGCTCGAAAAATATTCGGACGCCGTAGAGTTGTTATGAAAGGAATAGACGATCTTTGAAATGGGGAACTATTCTACATACAATAAAAATTATAGATTTTTGCTAAATGTAATTGATACATTATCCAAATATGCTTGGGCAGTACCTCTGTGAAGAAAGACAGCTGTTGACACAACGCAGGCAATGGAGACTATTTTTCAATTGGGGCGTGTGCCGAAAAACTTACAAACGATGGTAAAGAATTCTTCAACAACCACTTTAATCAATTGACGGATAAATACGACGTCAATCACTACTCAACCTATAGCATCAGGAAAGCATCAATAGTAGAACGATTCAATAGAACATTAAAAGGAATGATGTGGAAAAAGTTTAGTTTTAATGGTTCCTACAACTGGCTTGATATATACAAAGATTTACTTAATGCATACAATAGAAAAGTTCATCGCACCATTAAAATGCCACCGATTAAAGTCAACTCAAAAAATGAAAAACTGCTTCTAAATACAGTATACAGTCATTTAAAGATGTACAAAATGTCAAAATTTAATGCAGGGGACCATGTACGTATTAGCAAACATAAGAATATTTTTGAGAAAGGCTATACTCCGAATTGGACAACAGAAATTTTCACAATCAAGAGTTCAGAATACATAACCTACAACATACTCGTACATATTAGAAGATTATCTTGGAAATCCTATTATAGGTGGCTTCTAAACGGAAGAACTGTCAAGAACTAGATTTCCAAATACATATCTAGTTGAAAAGGTGATTCGACTGAAAGGGGACAAAGCATTAGTTAAATGGTTGGGATTTTCTAATCAACATAATTCCTGGATAAGCAAAGATGAAATACTATAGTTGGAAAACGAAATAAATCGCCATCCGGAATGATAACAACGACAATAACATCAATATTTTTAATAAATTATGTTAATTTTAAAATAAGATTATGATTATGATTATTCCCCACGGTAACTCTTACAAGTATCAAGACGTGTCCGATTTTCTCTGTAAAATATTTGTTATAAAGTATATATTACTGCGCGCATAATACCATAAGCTGTGTTTTCGTGATCATTGAAGTGTTGGTTGCTGATCTATGCAGTTGTATGTTGAGGTGAATTGTTCGTCCATCTATTAAACTACTTTTTAATTCCTCATTGGTGCTGATTTGTGTGTTATACTCATATATACATACATACATACATACACAATTATATACGTACAAAATAATTCGACATACATACATCTCTAATTACATTTTTCTGCAAGTACGGATTTATTCCTTCTGTGTGATCAGCTGTTCTACTTAACCAGTGATACATTTCAAACCAGCTCTATTTGGTTTGTGAACTGAATAAGTTTTGGTGACGCCATCTATTGTTGAGATTCCAACAACACTACGCGATACGATAATATCTTTAATAATCTGCTGTTTGATAATCTAATTATGACTGATACAACATTTAAATGCGTCAATAAAAATTGTAATATAACTGGTGATGACGAAAGGATGGTATGCTGCTGGCTTTGCAATGGTCTTTCTCATTTTAAATGTAGTGGATTGAAAACACTTATCGCTGAAGCTCTCCGTAATACCAAAGGATTAAAATGGTGCTGCAATGATTGTATGAAAATTGATACCGAATTTTTTCGCTTTTACCAAAGCACTAAGGATACTTTTATAGGCATACAAAATAAAATGTCTGCTCTATCCAAAGAAATTGCAGCTTATGGAAGCTTATTTGATAATTTTAAACAATTAGAAAATTTACAACCTTTTGAATCTTCGCCTAAACGACGTAAGTCAGCCAGGAATAAGAACAAGAGTAATAATGACCCGATAATAGTGCAAAATGTACAATCTAATCTGTCTGATCTGCCGCCTGCGCCGTCCATTGGGCTCATAACTTCTGGTAAAAATTTGGATAAATTTGCAACTACTATAAATCAACCAGCATCATCTAAGACAAATAATCTAATAGCTGATACTCCTCAAAACCTGCAGCCTCTAATTATAAACCAGAATCTAACATCTCCCTCGTCTGTAACAAGCCCGTCAATCGATATAAATTTCGCTTCATTAAATAATGCTCAACATTTCAATAGTCAACACGAGAATACCATCCATATGTTGCCTCAATCCTCGGGTCAACCACCTGTTAACACATCCAACACTGTTCCAACTATTCAACCGAATACCATAAACTCCGTAACCGCTAGTTCACAAAATATAGATAATAACACCGCTGTATTTCGCCCTTTAAAAGTTGTACAACCAAAAAAATCTATATTCATCTCTCGCTTTGCATACGATACTTCAACAGCAGATATTGAGCATTACATAAAAAGTAAATTTTGTTTCAATACGGATATTGTAGTATATAAATTTAGATATTCTCGACCACGCAGTATTGCTTCATTTAAAATTATGGTACCTGGTGAAATATTCCAGCAGGTTGTTGATCCAAATTTTTGACCGCATAACTCTCTCATAAGAGAATTTATAAACCATGATGTTCCGAAACATACTAATACTGCTAGATTGCCTCCTTCAACCACAAATATGGCAAAAAACTAGATAATATTGCTGATGAAATACTATATCCAGATAATGTTCCTATAATAAATAACACGCAAAGCTTATCAACATCAATAGACTATAGTAAAGAAAAAATTCCACATGATTTAGACCCACTTCTGTATTCAGTTTTTTATCAAAATGTTAGTGGCATGAGAACCAAGACTCGTGATTTTCAACTATTTATGTCGGCCCGAGAATACGATATTATTATTATTACTGAAACTTGGCTACATAAGGAAATTTATAGTGCTGAATACTTCGACGATTATTATGTTGTGTACCGTCACGATCGCTGTTGTACTCTATCAGATAAACATAGAGGTGGAGGCGTTTTAACTGGGATTAGAGCTGATTTCGACTCGGAATTTATTTCTCTTGAAAACACTAATTTAATAAAATAATAATCAAATAATTGTTCTATTTACATAGTTACGTCGTATATACCTCCTAATAGCACTTTCAATATGTATAAATTTCACTTAGATAATATACAAAAGCTTGTGGATAACTTAGATGCTGGCGATTTCGTATTAGTTTTTGGTGACTTTAATTTGCCTAACATAAAATGGATTTTTGAGGAAAATGTATGTCTTCCATATAATATAATTAATGAAATTGATGAATATGTAACGGGCTTCTTTCTGTTAAATGAGTTCAAGCAATTTAACCGTTTTAATAATGATGTAGGTAGAATTTTAGATCTAATATTTGTTAGTGACTCTATTAAAGCATCTTGCAATTTGGCTGCAAATCCGGTCTCTGTAAATACAGTACATCATAAAGCAATTGATTTTAAGTTTAAATTTTTTTTCCTATGTTCCTGAGCCTTCCGATACTACCAGCAGATATAATTTTCATAAAGCTGATTTTTATAGTTTAAACGAATACTTTAAAGAAGTCGATTGGTCTATGCTATCATGTCTGGATAATCCAGATAGCATTTACAAATTTTGCAACAACTTTGATGCTGCAATAAATTCTTATGTGCCGAAATCCATACTAAGGTGTAATAATAAGCCCCCCTGGTTTAACTCAAGACTTTGCCATATGAGAAATTTAAAAAATAAAGCTTATAAAAGATATATTAATTCTCCGAATGATACCTATCGACAACGATTCATTTTGGCTCGTAACGAATATAACTTTTTCAGAAATTTTCTCTATAAACAATACATTTTCAATATCGAGAACAAAATAAAAACAAATTCCGCAGCATTTTGGCATTATTTAAATAATAAAAGAGGCAATAATAATATACCTAAACGTATGTATTATGGCTCTTCATCGGCCGATAATACATTGGATACTTGTAATCTTTTCTCACAATTCTTTCAAAGCACTTTCATTAAACCTTCGATACAAAGCTATGACTATCAACCGTATCCAAACAATCGAACTCATGAAATAAATTTTGACATAACCGTGGAGGACGTAAGTGTAGCTATTAAAGCATTGAATACTGAAACTAACTGCTCAGTGGGGGGCTATCCAGCCATATTTTTCAAAGAGTGTTCGCAAAATATTGCTTTTGCTATTACTAAACTGTTTAACACATGTGTTATGAAAGGCAAATTTTTGGATGAATGGAAACTTTGTTCAGTAGTGCCGATTTTTAAATCCGGGGACCGTAGTCTGATCACGAATTATAGGCCAATAGTGAAACAAAGTACTTTTGCTAAGCTCTTTGACGCAATTATTAAAAATAAACTTTTTAAATGTGTTGAAAACTTTATTTCTCCATTTCAACATGGATTTATGCCTGGTAGGTCAACTGCAACTAATTTGTTACTGTTAACCCATAACATTATTAACGCCATGGAACAGAAGTCTCAATGTGATGTCATTTATACTGACTTTGCCAAAGCATTTGATACCGTGAGCCATACACTTCTGTTGAAGAAACTGTGTATGTTAGGTCTGTCCAACAATCTTATAATGTTTTTCAAAAGCTTTCTATTAAATAGGTCTTTGAGCGTTAATATTGGGAAGATTTCCTCTTCATTACTAATAAATGCGTATTCTGGCATTCCGCAGGGCACACACATTGGCCCGTTACTTTTTGCAATTTTTATTAATGATTTACCGCTCTGTTTCAAATTTTCTAAATGTCTGTTATTTGCTGACGACTTGAAACTATTTAGAAGAATATCGGTAATGGATGATTGTGAAAAACTGCAGTCAGATCTGACTAGGCTTTCCAATTGGTGTTTGGCTAATGGTATTATAATTAATATTTCAAAATGTTGTATGGTATCATATTCACGTAACATAACACCAGCGAATTATATTTACAGTATTAACGGTACTCCACTGAAACGTGAGTCTCAAGTTAAAGATTTGGGTGTTATTTTCGACAATAAGTTGAACTTTTCGTACCACATTGACTATATTATCTGTAAAGCTTATTGCATGGTTGGTTTTATAAGGAGAAACTCAAAGGACTTTAAGGATGCGTACACCCTTAAATCTCTATATGTAACATTAGTACGCAGTAATCTGGAATATTGTTCACTTATTTGGAGTCCGTATTATTCAGGTCAGTCTAAACGTATTGAACGAGTGCAAAAAATTTTTACCAAATCGGCATTAAGACTTTGTTGGCAAAACGAATTACCGTCATATGATGTAAGAAGGAAACTACTCGGTTTACAATCGCTGGAAGACCGCAGAAGTTATTTATCAGTTTTATTCGCTTATAATGTTATATCTGGTGGAATTAGTTGTGAAGAAATTGTAAGTTTATTTGCTCTATATGATGCCCCTAGGAATTTGAGGAAAAATAGATGTTTTGTTGAACTCATTCATAGGACAAATTATGCCGAAAATGAGCCAATTGCAAGATGTATGCATTTATGTAATAGCTTTAACCCACCGTTAAATTTTGATACAAATTTAGTAAATTTTAAGTTAATATTATTTAAGTATTTTAATTAAACACTAATTATTTAAGTAATCTGTAAGATTTAATCTGTAGATGAAATAAATAAATAAATAAATAAAATAAATAAATAAATATATATGCAAATCATTCTTATAAACCATGCTGTGTAGTAAACTTTATTTATTTGTGAACAGGCTGTTATAATGTCAATAACACTTAAGCTATGTACAGACGATTGGCAGATCTTCCAATATTGTCAGAAAAATGTTAAGAAAATGTCTAACAACCGTGTGAACTTACAATTTTTGTATTGCAACGTTGTTAGAAAAACCATTGGCAGCACATTGTAAGGCAATAATATTGTAAGCTATCTAACAATCGTGTGAACACCTTATTTTGTCATTGTTAGTCAATTGTCAGACATTGTAAGCTCATTGGATGTTGGCACATGTGTGAAATTCATGCAGCTGACAATGGCACTATTGATAAATTTATGGTCTTACAATTATCTGACAATGAAATTGTAAGGTTTTCTTACAGTCGTCTAAACACGCAATTAACTTTTACTTCCAATCTGTCATTGTCAGTACGTTGCCAGCCCATTGACAGATCTTACAATATTGGAAGATCTGCCAATCGTCTGTACATAGCTTTACTCTGAGCTCTAACTCATCAACGCTATATGCTAATTATTTTCCTCCTATTGACTTAAACAACACATATGAGTGTGCGCTAACTGATTATCATTCATACAACAGTATTCCAAATGTAGACTCCTATAACAATATGTTTCATATAGGGAAACATGTAATTGAAATACCAATTGGATCTTATGAATTGAAAGATATAGTTGACTACATAGAAGAGCAATACAAACGACTTAGTCCTGGAGAGCATATTTTTATAGAAGCTAACAACAATACGATGCAAGTTAAAATAAATAGTTCTTAAGACCCGATATATTTTAATAAAGAAAATACAATTGGGAATCTTTTAGGATTCAATAGTAAAATCCTAACACCGACCGATGATCATTACTCAGATCTTCCAGTTAATATTTTTAAAGTATATCTCTTGCGAATTGAAAGTAGTATCGCTACTAACACATATATGAACCATTCAAAATCACATACACTTCATGAGTTTCCGATTAATGTACCTGCAGGCTATAAAATAGATGAGATTACAAGGAATCTCATTTATTTACCTGTAAACACCAATAAGATAAGTTCTATATCACTGCGCGTGGTTGATCAGAACGGTGATTTAATTAATTTTCGAGGAGAGGAAATTACAATACGAATACATTTAAGGCCAACTAAGTAATGATAATATACAATACAAGTATATCACAAAATAAGGCAGTCGCGTCTCATCCACAGATATTACAACCTAAGCCACAATTAAAAAGATCTGCTCGCCAAAGGTCACTTACAACAGCAAACAAAAGTTTTCTCGAGGCTTTGAATTTCAAACTGAAAACAAAATTAGCTCAATAATAAACGTCTTGTATAAGCCATTGGCTGACGAAAATATAATAAAAAAGGACTATCATACCTACATACCATATCTACAATCGTATAATAATAATGATGAGATTCGAATCTCAATACAAAATCAAGATTTGTACGTGTTACCTAGTGAGAGCTATATACATATATGTGGAAGGTTTCGTTCTAGATGAAAAAACTGGAAAATTTTCAGAAAATTTTAAATTGAAAAACAACTTTGTTGCACATCTATTTGATGAAATCCGCTACGAGCTTAATGGTATTGAAATCGATCATACAAGGTATTTAGGAACAACAACCACAATAAAAAATTTGGTATCTCTATCACCAACTCAAAGCGTTGTAATGCAAAATGGTGGATGGCATAAAACTGATGATTTGAATCTTAAGAATGGATATTTTAATTTTTATGTACCACTAAAAATGCTTTTGGGATTTGCTGAAGACTACAACAAAGTTATACTTAATGGAAAGCATGAATTGATACTCATGCGCAATAAAAATGATGAAGCTCTTGTACACTCGAGCGTTTCTACTGAATAATCGAAACTTAAAATTTTACTCATCTCCTGGAGAATTCCACACGTACAATTATCTGATCAGAGCAAGTTGAATATGATTAAAATTATTAACAATGGTGCTTCTATACCGATGACATTTCGTAGCTGGGATTGTCATATGAATCCACAATTGAATACAGGAACAAGTCATATTTGGAATGTTAAATTAGCTGCAAGTAAAGAGCGACCACGTTTTGTATTGGTTGCATTTCAACGAGATAACAAATTTGTTCACTGTGACCTCACTAATTTAAAAGTACATTTAAATTCAACCTCTTACCCATATGATGATCTTAACATAAAATTTAAAAATGAACGGTATGCAATTCTATATGATATGTATGTAAGATTTCAACAAAGCTACTATATGAATGAGCCTCAACCATTATTAACTGCCCAGGAGTTTAAAGACGACGCTCCAATTATTGTAGTAGATGTAAGCTATCAGAACGAATCAGTCAATACCGGACCGATTGATATAAAAATTGAATTTGAAACAGCAACAAATATTCCAGCAACGACATCAGCTTACTGCGTTCTTATTCATGACCGCGTAATAGAATACATACCAATAAAAGGTCAAGTCCGGAAGGTCTTATAAATTAAATAACATGGATGGTGATATTGTTTTTGTAGACTTGCAAGGTTTCAAAAATAATTCAAATGACTTCATCGCAAAAGAACTAGCTGTAGTTTTCAGCAACAACGAATGCCTCAATTTCATCATAAAACCTCCTTTTGATTTTGCATGTTTATTGGTCAAAAAACAGGGAGAAGCAGTTTGGTTAACAAAAAACTATCATCATATTAACTGGAATGATGGCTCAGTCTCATTTCAAAGCGTTTGCAAGTTTTTAAAATCCAATATAAGAAATTCACAAATATATGTTAAGGGGGGAGAGAAGAAAAAATGGCTAGAAAAAATGATTCATCAAACAGTTTATAACATTGAAGACATTGGCTGCATTAATTTTAAACAAATGGAAACTAAGCATTCAAAATATCTCTATTGTAGCTATCACGACTATGGTGTTGTGCCTTAAGGAATGCAATTTTACTTAAAAATTAAAATGTTAATAAACTTTTAAAAATTTAAATAAATGTCTTTTTTATTTCAAATAAAAACTACGTACATATTTATTTCCGAGAACGCAAAAACAAACAAACAAACACAATGGCTCATTCATTCAAATGGTCAAGGGAATATTTCTACACAAAGAATAAACGCTTATTATTTGTTTGAATGTACATGAGTATATGAAATAAATTTGAAGATATTTATGTACATGTTATCACATTGCATACTGACCCACTAGAGCTAAATCCAGGAAAGCAAACAAGCGGACTGTCATACAGACTCACCAATCGGCACACACATCCTGTCTGAATGACAAACATTGCAACCGCCGCTCACAACAGAAATACACTTGAAAAATAAAGAAATCATAGCATCCAGAACACCAAATATAATCCATAGATGATCGTCATGCATAAAATAAACAAATTCAATGTTAATATAAACATAGTATCAGTATCGATATAAAGGAACAGCAAATTTTTTCACAATGCCTTCAACACGAGAATAATCGAACTATTGACTACATTCTAACATTGCACACACAAAAAATATTGGACAAAATTCTTAAGCACACAGACTAAATTTAAACAACCAAAAAATAAAGGAAAAAATCAAACTGTAGCAAAAACAAAAGATTCACAAAAAATTAGGGCGATCCATTTATACAACACTTTTAATAAAGGACAGACCGACAGAAACTCACATATGAACAGACAAAAAAATTCCCAAGCTCACATACCGACGGACATGTATTCCCAAGGTCACATATGGACAGACACATATTCCCACGCTCACATACCGACGGACAGAAATTCCCACGGTCAGAAACGGACAGACAGCGACTCCCACGGTCTCATATGGACAGACAGAAATTCCCACGCTCACAAATGGACAGACAAAATTTCACACGCCTACCCCAACATTATAAAAAACAACAACAACAATTATTAAACCGGGGGAAAAAATACACACATACACACATCAAAGCATATCGACAAAGCAATTAAAATCAAAATTTGGGTAATTAACATTCAAATTTTTAAAATTTACATGAAATTTGAATATTTTAATTGCCGTGGCTCATACATTCCCCTACTACTGAGACGTACACACATTAGAATATGAAATATATATATGAATTAAGTGTAATGCGTCAGAGAGGCAACACAATTGATGAATTTTATGCTAAAATAAATCATCAACTTTCACTTATAATAAATAAAACTAAAACTGATACCCCGAATGAAACGGTAGAAGCTCTAATTTCGAGCTACAGATATAGAGCTCTGGATGTATTCATTAGCGGAATAAATGGAAAGGTCTCACGTATGCTTGCAATCCAAAAACCAAAAACTTCACTCGAAGCATACACTTCATGCCTTGAATTCCAAAACCTAAATTTTAGAAATACTTACATATATCCACGTTATTCTAGCACATAACATTACCACCTAACCAAATGGATAGGAGTAACAAGCCAAATATTTTACCAAGAAGTTTGAGTATAACCGGTAGGGTTCCAGTATACAATACACCAACACAACAATATACGTCAAATTTGCCACCACCTAGGCCCACACATCATAAGCCTCAAATACCAATGGAAGTGGATCCTTCCGTAGGGACACGCCAAATTAACTATATGAACAGACCCGAAAATTCACCTTTACCCGACCCATCTAACTCTTCTAATATTCCACGGAAACAGCAACGCCTTTTTAACACGGAAGTTTTGGAACCGTATGATCAATACTCGGATGTTGATGAGAATTATGAGGTAAACGGTGAAGAGGAACAAAATCCCTATACTAAGACGGAAAATCACTTAAATTCTTAATAGACACTGGTGCTAACAAAAATTTTGTCTCAGAAAATTTATCATTTAACTCTAAGCCTGTTAACTCCCAATTCAGAATTCATTATCCAGCCGGTCAGATTCCCATCACTAGAATGGTAACAGGAAAATTCCTTAAAAGTTTGGGAATAGGAAAAGACATTGTTTTTTGTTCTTCCTGGACTCAAATCGTTCAATGATATCATAGGCGACGACACGCAGAGGAGTCTCGAAGTTATAATTGAAAATAACATTTTGCACCTACTTAACAGTGTACAAATTCAACTCAAGGCGAATGTATCAAAACTAAATTCAAAACTATTAAACTACTACAGCACGAAGAAAAGAATATCGAAAGTTTAGTTAATAGAAATGCAACCTGTGAGTATCAAATGGAAAATATGCCAAAAGTTGAAGCTTTGTCAGAAAGCACACTGTTTTTAACAAATTATGTAGGGAATATTACATACAGTAATGTTACTAAAAGTCTAAATGGTACATTTATCATAAACTTATTTAATGAAACAATAGCTCTTAATGAAGCTAAATACTCGAATTGCCAAACAACATCGATTCAACATTCTTCCACCTATACCACAGGGCAACTTAACCGAGAAGGAAGTAAAATTAGACTTACAGTACCTCCATCATCTTCCCTTAAAAAGTATAAGACATTTAGATAATCTCTCATAAAAGGGCATTGTCTGTATAAGTTCAAACTTCGCATTACTTTGCTTAGGGTTCTTAGTAATATTAGTGCTTCAGTTGAATCCTAGATGTAAAAATCACCAAAACACAATAAGATTTCCAACTATTGCAAAATTCCCTGAAATTAAGATATATTATCCATAACACTTAATCAGCGGGATGCTAATTCTTAAAAAGGGTGGTGTTATCATGCTCTAGTGAATACACCTATTAACAAAGCCGACCACTACACACAACATACAAACTACATTGAGCACTTTTCAATGCACTATTTAATTTTATCTGATTTATTAAAATATAAATATGAAATTATTTGACAATAAAAACAACAAATTAGTAAATTGTATTTTATTAAAATGTTGAATTAACAAATAAGGAAATGCTTTTATTGTATTTTTGCTGATAAGATAATATTGCAATTTTATTGAACTGTAAACCAACTATAAAATTTGGTCAAGTATAAAAATAAGAAAGAATAATAAAGAGTTGGAGTTATTTCAGTACAATAGCAAGCTACGACTTTTATTTAAATCCGCATAACTTATATATATATATATATATATATATATATATATATATATATATATATATATATATATATATATCTATATATATATATATATATATATATATATATATATATATCTATATATAAAGATATATATATATATATATATATATATATATATATATACATATATATATATATATATATATACATACATACATATAGATATATATAAACTAATATGTATATATATATATATATATATATATATATATATATATAAACTAATATGTATAGAAAGTTATATATCGTTACAAAAATTGCAAAAAGTCCTATCAGTCGAGTGGTTTATTAATTCAGGTCTATTAAGTCAGAAGAAATCTCCCTGTTGAGTGGCAGGCTTTTACAATCATGAATGTAAGAAAAAAGTATTTTCCATAGGAGTGAACACGTTTTTGTCTTCAATTTTCGTTAAAATATTGGTTAAATAGTTGATATTCCTACTAACTAGCACCACTTGCAAAAAGTGGAAAAATTGAACAAAGAACGCTGATGAGATGGCGTAGCGGCCTCGAAATCAGTACTGATCCGTTCTGCTGGTTTAATGACTATGAAAAATATTCTTAATATTCCACTCTCGAAAAAATTAATAAATAGAATGCAATCACGTTCATTTATTAAAAATAAAAAATAAATAAAAAATAATTTGCAGTTTCGCAAGATTTGAACCTATAGCCTGTTGGGAAATTAACATCCTGTAATACAATTTACATAAACAAAAGGTTCACTATTAAAATAGAAATTCATACATTAACAAATTATTGTTTAATGAGACGGAATTTAAATTAGTAGTTGTTGGAAGTGATAAACTGAAATTATATATGTATGTTTCCCACAAGTGTGTTAGTTCAGACTGTTCAACATCCAAATTGATTCCATAATGTTAGTAAGAATTACAAGCGGTAGGTAACTAACTACGAAATTTATTTTTTGCTATCAAAACGGTCATATACCAAATTTTATATTTATATCAGTTAAAATTAATTTTGTAGGCTTTGGATTATATTGACGGAGAAGTAGAATTTCCGAGAAATGTGTATGTTTTTGATGAGGGTTTCCTGTCGCAGAAAATGTTTCCGTTATAGTGACATAGTATTTACAATCTTAGCACAATTTTATTAGGGGTTCATTTTAATAAAAAATCATACATGGGCATACTGCATTATTTTTTTACTGTATTAAGTGTTTCAGTAATCAGTAAAAAGTACTGATTACTGAAAAAATCAGTATTCAGTAAATTTTACTGGTTACTGAAAAGAGAAATCAGTATTCAGTAAATTTTACTGATTATTGGAAAAAAAATCAGTATTCAGTAAATTTTACTGGTTACTGAAAAGAGAAATCAGTATTCAGTAAATTTTACTGATTATTGAAAAAAATCAGTATTCAGTAAAAAGTACTGATTGCTGAAAAAGGAAATCAGCATTCAGTAAAAAGTACTGATTGCTGAAAATAAGATCAGAATTCAGTAAATTTTACTGATTTGTGTAAAAAAATGCAGTAATCAGTAAATGGCTGATAGTAGATATTTTGTGTGCAAAATAACATAATCAGGTGTGTGATGAATTTCGACCGATTTGAAAAGTAATTTGTTTGTCGAAATCGTCAAGGCTGTGATAAAAACATTATTACATAAAAATTTTCTAAGATATTAAAACAAGTTTTTTAAATCCGAATGAAAATAAAATGGAAAGAATATATTAGATATGTATATATGTATGATTCGGTATAGCCCAATATAGCACGCTCACTTGTTATTTATTGATTTTCAATTTTACTAAGATGGACAAAACCCCTCACCAACGGAAAATGGGTGGCTTAATTGCTGTTTGCCAAGATTGCTTTAAAAAAATTAAAGGGTCCTTGCATGTGAGCTCCAATTTTATTAAACATTTAAAAAAAGAACATCCACAAAAACTTGGAGATTTAAAAGCAAGAAAGGACGAGAACAGGCGGATTAGAGGTCGCGAAGGCTCCTTCGTTGAGGACATTTTGAATTTTATATGCTGTACTGCCTCTACATTGTCCATAATTGATGAGAAGAGTTTCAAAAACTTATTTCCCGGCAAAAAAATTCCAAGCAGACATACAATAACAAGATTGCTTTTAGATACGCAGAACGAATTTATAAAGGACATTATATTTAACTTAGAAAAAGTTGAATACGTCTGTATGACTGCTGATGTGTGGTCCAGTGGGAAAAAATCATTTTTTGGCTACACATGCCACTGGCTTAATGCAAATAATTTAGAGAGGAAATCAGCAGCACTAGCCTGTCGTCGATTTAAAGGAACCCATTCTTTTGATCGCATCACGAAGTTGATATGCGCAATCAATAAAGAATTTAAAATACCTACTGACAAAATTGTTTATATAATAACTGACAATGGATCTAATTTTATTAAAGCTTTTAAAGCCATTTTTATCGGACTTTCGTTTTTTAGTTATGCCACTATTCATGTAAGTGAGCAATCTGTACATATCATTTTCAACACACAAAGTATCTACTATCAGCCATTTACTGATTGTTGCATTTTTTTACACAAATCAGTAAAATTTACTGAATTCTGATCTTATTTTCAGCAATCAGTACTTTTTACTGAATACTGATTTCCTTTTTCAGCAATCAGTACTTTTTACTGAATACTGATTTTTTTCAATAATCAGTAAAATTTACTGAATACTGATTTCTCTTTTCAGTAACCAGTAAAATTTACTGAATAATGATTTTTTTTCCAATAATCAGTAAAATTTACTGAATACTGATTTCTCTTTTCAGTAACCAGTAAAATTTACTGAATACTGATTTTTTTCCAATAATCAGTAAAATTTACTGAATACTGATTTCTCTTTTCAGTAACCAGTAAAATTTACTGGATACTGATTTTTTTCCAGTAATCAGTAAAAAAAGAAAATACTGTAAAAGTACTGGTACTGAAAAATGCCCATCTATGTAAAAATATTGTTATAGTCATGTAGAAGTAGCAGAGAATGTTTCGAGATATGTACACGCTTATGATGAGGTGTAGCATTCAAAGTTTTTTGCAGATTTTGTATTAAGGTACCCAGTCCCACAAAAAATTATTGTAGCATTCACATAGACGCATCTTTCAGAATTTTCGGAGATGTTTGCAGGTTTTTGATGATTTCAGTGATACGGATGTTCTAATAACAACGTCCAATGATTTTTTCAGGTTTTCGATTATGGTGCCCCACTCTATACAAAATAACTGTTACATATGTGTCGAATATAACCAAGCTTCTGTGCGGCAACCCCGAAGAAGAAAAATTAAAGGAACTGCTTAAACTTAGTAAGCTCAAACTAGGAAAATTAATCGCCGTCTTTACTGGGCACTTGCACCGGATTGGGGTCGTGAACCACAATAAATGTAGAGTATACTGGGAAGACACGTTGGAGCAATTCTTTTGTCAGTGTCCCGCTATCCCCCAACTGTAGATGACACTCTACCAAACATTACGAATCTTAGAGGTATTGACTAACAGAAATTGAGGGGCTACGTCAATGAGACGGAGTTTCTATTAATAAGTTTTTTTTTTGCCTTAAAATTTTTTTAAAGTAGGAGCAGCACTCACGGGATGAACCCTACACATGGAGTGCATTGTGCCAGAACTAGAAATGAGGGGATAGTATTGAGAAGGCAAATCAAGAAAGATCAGAAGATAGAGAAGTTTCAACTTCCCGCTGAGAATATTGAAAATTTTCAAAAAACGGGATGGTATTGGTTTTACCCCATTTTGAAAAAATCAAGTTTTCATCAGATATCGACGTCTTGAGTTCCTAGGAAGCTTTTTTGATCACTCCTGAGAGTCCGTCACAATGTATGTGTGTATGTGACCCTCTTCTAACTTTTAAACTACTGAACTGAATCAAACCAAACTAGTTTCAAAGGGTTCCTGTGAATTGCCGTTTAGGTTCAATCGTTTCCCGTGTTTTTTTTTTTTTTGCTATTTTAACCTTTTACATGGACGACAAAGGAGGGTGCTGTTACTCTGCTCTTTAGTATATGATAGTGGCAACCGCTGCTAGTTATGTTCAATACCCAGTATTTGTCAAATTCGATGCCATATTCATGATTGAGCACGGAGTCTTACTCGGTACTTTCCGCTTCATAGTCTCGTATTAAGTACTTCAGACAACAGCATGCACATGTTTTCAATTTGGAAAAAAATTGGAAAATCCATTCGAGACTTTTTCTCAGAGAAGAGAACGCGGAAATTAGCTTTTTTCCAAAACACAGTTTTTGCGCGTTATATCCCTTCAAAGTACATGTCTGGAAAAGGTATACAATACGTGTCACTTATTTTTCGGCGGGTTTTATTGCTTATTTAGTTTAGTTTCTAGATATAGAATTACCGATGTTTGGGCTTTTTTACCCCCTTCGCTTTCGAATTTCCGAAAATACCTCTTTAGTGGGTCTATACACGGGAAGGGGAACCTACGTACCAAATTTCAACGCTCAATCTTCAGCCGGCTGTGCTGACGGTACTCTTTTTTTTTATGGACGTAATGATAGCAACTATCAATAGTGGCCCCACGACAACTTCACTAGCACCACCCTGGGACAGCTTTGGCATTTCATCAGGGTGGGTAGTATTATCAGTATTATTCCTACGTCCTCCTTAGTTCCTAGGTAAGGAGGTTCGGAACTGATGCGCATATTTAATCGTCAGTTGCTAACGAATCCTAAGACGTACTAACTCTCCTACGAATCTATGCTAATCTGCGAAGTTCTATTAGAACCAGCTGTACAAAACTACACACGCTGGTCCAATTCAATAAGGATTCCAGCATGGTCGGAATAATATTCTCCGGGCTGATCGTACGCCCCAAACCTTCCTCTAAATACGACCTCCAGTTGCTGAATCGTGAGCAGACAAAGACGACATGCTCAGCATCCTCAACCACATTCCCACCACAATGTGGACAGAAAGGAGAGTCGTCGTGCTTAAAACGAAATAGATATGACCTAAAGCAACCATGTCCAGACAAGAACTGTGTTAGGTAATAGTTCAGATCACCATGTTTTCTAGTCAGCCATAATCTGATGTCGGGTATTAATGTATAAGTCCAGCTGACGGTACTCTTGTATATATATATATATATATATATATATATATATATATATATATATATAGATAAATACAGATAGAATACGAAAACCTATCTTAATTTGCTTTTGTGTACTTCGAATTTATCTGCAAGATCAAAGATACTCTTAATTACATATAAAACTGTGCCTGATGAGCACTTTAATGCTCTATTGGATATAAATTTTTGGCCTATAAGTACGTTTGTACGTGAATTTGTGTATAATGGCAATCGTAGAAAAGGTTGTCGACTGCCAGCATCTACTGCTCCAAAAAACTGACGTTAGGGGTTGATAATTCTAATAGCCCTACAATCCCCATGAAAACTTAAAAATTTACTTCCAAAATCCTTCTGGTATCCGTACTAAATTACATGATGTCTTTAAATTTACTGCTCAAGCTGACTTCGATGTTATATTAATCGTTGAAACTTGGCTAACTTCTAACATTGGTGATGGCGAACTTTGTGATTTACAGCAGTATCAAATATTTCGTAAAGATCGTGACTTGGAATCCACGTGTAAAACCCGAGGAGGTGGTGTTTTTGTTGCTGTCAAAAGATCATTCAAGGCTACTGTTATCAATTTAGCAGAACCTAATCCTGCATTAGACCAAATTTGTGTTTGTATTTTTGGTTTTAAAAATCTGTTTATTTGTGCGTCCTATCCCACCGAAAAGTGATGATTCCATCTATGCTGCTCATGTATTTAATGTGGTGCGCGTATCTGAAGCTGCTGGTGTTGGAAATCTTTGCACACTTGGGGATTTTAATTTAAATGAAACTGATTTGAGTAATTTGCTTGATGATGGAAATTTGTCTCCGGTTAATGTTAATAAGTCACATGAAATTAACCTTGTAGACTCGTTTTTAAGTATTGGTTTACTGCAGATAAATTCATTCAGAAATAACTTAAACCGCATTCTTGATTTCTCTGATACTTTAAAGTACTCCATAACTAACTGCTTTTTCCCTATGTGTGCGACTGATATGCACCATATTCCATTAATTGTAGAACTGTCGGACTTCCGACAGGCTTTTATAACTTTAAAGCTTGTAATTATGTAAAGTTAAATGCTGAAATTTTCGCTGTAAATTGGGATATGCTTTTTTACACTAAGGATACTTCGGAATGTTATACTATATTTGTCAATACCTTAAATATTATCATAAATCGTTGTGTACCTCGTGTGTTACCTAAAGTTCACAAACTGCTAATGCGTTTGCACACTTTTTCAAATCTAATTTTGTAATAAGTAATGGTTCTATAGATCCAAATATTTTTAAACATATACAACCTATTGTAGATTTTGGTTACATTCAGTTAACTGCTAAAATAATATATTAAAAGGTCTTTTAGTACTGATATTGATGGATTTAGTTCCTTTTTTATGCAAAATTTGGCGGAAAGTTTAGTAATCCCTCTTCAGCACATTTTTAATAAATCCTTGACAGATGGCTGTTTTATAAATAGGTGGAAAATTGCTTCTATTACCCCGATTTTCAAAGGAGGTATTAAGTCCGACGTTTGTAATTATCGGCCCATTGCCAAATTGTCTACTGTGTCAAAAATCTTTGAGTATATTATTAAAGGAAAAATTTACTTTCTAATCAAACGTTTTATCTGTAATGAGCAGCATGGATTCTTTCCTGGTCGCTCTACTGTTACAAATTGTACTGTTTTTAAACATTTTTGTGTTTCTGAAAGGCATAATCAAGTTGATGCCATATTTATGGATCTTTGTAAAGCGTTCGATAAGGTTTCACACGGTATTTTGTTGCATAAAATGGAAAATATGGGGTTTTATGGCACGTTTCTCCTGTGGTTGAGATCTTATCTGTCTAATAGATCTTATACGGTAGTTCTTGAAAATTTTGAGTCGCAACCGTATTTTGCTATATCTGGTGTACCACAGGGCAGCATTTTAGGACCGTTGCTGTTTTTAATTTTTATAAATGACATCGGTACTTCCTTTTCTGGTGCTCAGTTTTTATTATATGCTGATGATGTAACGATTTATAATGAAGTAATTTCTGATAATGATGCCCTTACACTGCAAAGTTGTATCGATGGAATAGCTTCCTGGTGTGATATCAATAGTTTACCTTTAAATATAAATAAATATTTCCAAATGTCTTTTTGTAAGCCTCACATTCATAACCGAAGGTGCTTTCAATGCAAGATTCAGGATAAGAATTTATTAGTTGTTAATAAAATATTGGATCTCGGCATTGTGCTGGATAGTGATCTGAATTTTAATGCCCATCTTGACTATATAATACCTAAAGCTTTCTCCGCATGCTATTTTATAAGAAGAAATTGTAACGAATTTTTAGATCCTATTACTTTGCGAATATTGTATACTGCATTGGTTCGCTCGAGGTTAGAATATTGCTCTTTTGTTTGGAACCCTATTTATGATGTTCACATAAATAGAATTGAAAGAATCCAGAAAAAATTCGTAAAATTTGCTCTTCGTAACTCTAATATAATGTTGCTGTCAACATCCTATTATGCTCGTTGCCTGCTTTTAGGCTTAACGCCACTTTATTTAAGAAGAACTACTTATTCTGGCGATTTATATTTTATAAATTAATTTATAAGATATTTTGTAAATAAATAAATAAATAAATTATTCTGTCATGATGATTTATAATTTGACTGTAATTACTTGTTAAACTTAATTAATTTTTGTATACCCTCCCTTAGACATAATCAGTTATTTTATATTTCGACACATTCTACTAATTACGCTATGCGTGAACCGATACTGCGAACATTGTATACTTTAAATAATATGAATAATATTTTATGTATAGACTTCTCATTATCTGTATATAATTTTAAAATTTTATTAGAAAATAGGATCTTGTTAAGTATATTCTTAGATTAAGTTATGTTGTTATTGCCTGAAAGGACATTTTAGTCCATTGGCGTAAATAAATAATATAAATAAATAAATAAATATTTTTCGTAGTGAGTGTACATGCATCACTAATATGTGGATGTGCAACTGTAGGCAAAATCCAATATGTGTATACAAAAGAATTCGATATTTTTTGTAAGTATATCTTTTTATGAAAATGCATGAGCGTGGGCAAAAAAGGAAAATAGTGTCAAAATTATCCCTTTAATGCCTGAATATATGCTTTACAAAGTTTTTTGTGCCAATTCAAAGGATTTTAAACATCTTTTTAATCTGGCAATGTTGCTTATTGCCCTGTCACAATCACATATGTATACAAGACTCCACCCTTATTTTCAAAGTGTACTAGATAGGTTACTGACAAGGGTGGTTACATACTCGTATCATCCAAACCATATAACATAATGTTCACAAAGAAAATTAACAGCGAATGAAAAATCTGTACAAAATTATTCTGTAAGATATTTGTATAGAAACGTTTACCCAACGGTAAATTAAAAAAAAGGAGTTTTTAATTATATTTAGTGCAATCGACACAAAAAATTTTTCTCAACAATAATTGTTTTTAAAAATAAGTTAAATTATAAATTTCAAATATAATTTATGGCTGCTACAAATTGTTCTGACTACATTGATACATACACACATAGTTAAATATCAATTTATTAAGGTCAAAGTGGAAGTGCAATTTCTAATTAATATCTGAAAATAAAGCATAAAAACAGTTAACTGTGAAACGAAAAAATTATAAATTTAATTTAGTAATATTCAAGCTAAAGTTACTAGATTCGCCTTAAAAATACGCAAGTGTCTTACAACCAGAGGCTCTACTACACGATTATAATGCCTTAGCTACAGTAATGTCATGTAAGTTAAATACATACATATATGAAAAATAAGATGGTTAATATGCCATTGAAAAGCATCCCTCCTAACTATGTCCATACACATTTACTCGTACTTACATACATTAATAAAAATCTGATTATTCGATATACATAAGACTGCATACATAGATACACAGATATATAACTTTAAACTTGGAATATATACATATATACATATGTATATATGTACGAACATTCGTATTCGAGTTGCTAAATACCTTTTCAGGTATTCATATTTCAGCAATAAACAAAAATAATAATAATAAAGGCATAAAGCCTTAAAGAAATTTTAAATGAATGGCATAAAAACTTAGTTGAAAAAAATTAAAAAGAGTTACTTTAATTTAATTAAAATAATAACTAATATTAAATCGTTACAGTATTGATTTTTGTT
Organism: Linnaemya tessellans; assembly: GCA_951800035.1. Taxonomy (NCBI): domain Eukaryota; kingdom Metazoa; phylum Arthropoda; class Insecta; order Diptera; family Tachinidae; genus Linnaemya; species Linnaemya tessellans. The sequence continues at coordinate 28,298,403 of OX637537.1, forward strand.
ATTATCGATCAGCATATCGCTCTTTTATTGCAAGGTAGAAATATCTAAAAAAAAATTATTTAAATCTGCATTCTATCTCAGGCTGTACCGAAGTTATAGCAAAACATAGTTATGCAATCGTAGCATTTTAAAATTTTGATCGCAGTTTGCCAAGTCCGATTTTTTTTTAGTTGTGATTATACGTTGCACATATGGGTATTTTGCAAATCTAGGCGTAAATTCATTTTTTTATTTATTATATTGCTTTTAAAAAGTTATTGGGTGTTCCTAAATTGATGAAACTTGGCAGAAATATGTGTTATGGTCATAGACTACGTAAGCTTGAAAATAAGAAAAATCGGACCAATACCCTTAGAAGAACAAATCCTACCTCTGAAAAATGAAATTTTGTTTTAAGTTTATCCTTACTTTTGTTTAGAAAAAGGAACTGTTAACGTCGGCGACAGTTCAAAAACCTAAACGTAGGCCGAGGAGATCGTAAAATACAATTTGTTCCATGCCCCCCTTTGGGAGCGGTGACATAAAATGTTATGTGCAAAAATTATGTAAATATTAAAAGGAATGAATAACTTATATGTTAATACCATAAAAATTAAATTTTTGAGCTTTTATAGGAAGGGGGAGGTATACCTCCAACCCCCCTCCGCTCCTCCCCAAAACGTCTCTGCAAAAAAAAATTTTTTTTGCTACTTTCAACAATATATTCATTTTAAGCTTTTATGTCGATGTTAATAAAAATACATATTTGTAGTTCATTACTTTATTGTATTAAATTCATCTCAAAATAATTACTTTAATCATAATAATAACTTATCTATAATAGTAAGTGTAGTGAGATTAACAAAATAGTTTTTAAATATACTTGTTAATAATTTCAAATTTTATGTATTGTCAATTAAAAAAATAATATTAATTAAGATACCCAACTTTTCTCTATCAACAAATTTTATAAAAATAAAATTAGTCGTTTTCTATTATTCATATTAAAAAGTTCGTTTTTATTATTAAACCTCCATAATTTGGTGACCCCGAAATGCCTACAGCACATTCACCTACTCGTGGACTTATTGAAGATGGGCCATCTGTGTCTTCACAGCAAATTCCTAGTAACCATCCAGAAGTTGCTGCAGCATCTGCAACGGTACATAAATTACCACATTTTTGGTCGGAGCAACCGCAGCTATTGTTTATCCAAGTAGAGAGCATTTTTTCCCTAGCTCATATAACAAGGGATGAAACTAAATTTGCTCATGTGATTGCAAATTTGGATGCAATATATTTAAAATTCGTGGGCGACATATTAATTGCTCCACCTAATGATGGAAAATATAACGCAATCAAAAATCGACTTATATCATCATTTGCTATTTCAGAAGAAGCTATGCGACCAAAAACCTTCACATTTTTTGCAGTCAATGAAGGCCCTGGCGGTTGGAAAAAATATAGGCGATAATGTTCTCAAAACTTTATTTCTGGATCAACTTCCAGATAATACTTATTAACAGCAATGCCGATCTAATGACAATGGCAATGCAAGCGAATAAAATAATGGAAATTGCCTATCCAAAAATATCTGCTTTATCATCCTCAGACAATATTTTGCAACAGCTCTCTGCTAAAATTGAAGCATTATAAAGAAGAATTGAGACATCTGATAGAAGAGGAAGAACCATTTCAAGTAAACAAGATAGACGACGAAGTCGTACTAAAAGCCGTGACAGAAGAAATGATTGGTGTTGGTACCACAATCGTTTTGATTCTAAAGCAACAAAATGCATACATCCATGTTCTTATATAAATCAAGCAAAAAACTTGAAACTGTTTCGGACAAATCTGCTACCGAAGCAATATTAGTTACAAACAGCCGTCTATTAGTTAAGGACCGTATTTCAAAATGGAATTATCTTATTGACACTGGAGCAGATGTATCTGTAATTCCATGTTCAGATAAGGTTATGAAAACCAATTCCGTTTGTAAATTTAAACTCTATGCTGCAAATGGTAGTGAAATTAAAACGTATGGTACTAAATTAGTTGAACTAGACTTTGGATTGAGACGATCTTTTCGATGGATTTTCATAATTGCAAACGTCACTCACCCTATAATTGGTACCGATTTTTTAAAGTTTCATCACCTTCTACCTGATCTGCATAATCGCACTTTGATAGATGGCAGAACCTTTCTTACCACAAGAGTAAAACTTACACAATCATCATCTACTATTATTTCTTATATAAACAACAAAAATTCAGTATATGAGAAACTGTTAAAGCAGTTTCCTGATGTTGTAAGCATAAATTTATCCCTTGCCGCAATTAAAGATGCAAAAGCTTTTCATTATATTGAAACTACTAGAAGACCAGTAACAGCAAAAGCACGACGACTAGATCCTAAATGTTTGAAAATCGCAAAAAAAGAATTTCAATATATGTTGGATCAAGGAATAATTCAAGCATCGAAAAGTGAATGGTCAAACCCTCTACACATGGTTCTGAAACGTAATGGAGATTGGCGCCCATGCGGAGATTACCGTTTTCTTAATAAAAAGACAGTGCCAGATAAGTATTCGATTCCTTTCATTACAGATTTTAATTGCAATTTGGAAGGATGCACAATTTTTTCCAAGTTAGATTTATTTCGAGCATATCATCAAATTCGCGGTAATCCTGCAGATGTGCCGAAGACAGCTATCATTACACCTTTTGGACTTTTTGAATACCTCAAAATGCCTTTCGGACTACGAAATTCTGCTCAAACTTTCCAGCGTTACATGGATGAAGTGTGCAGAGGCTTAAGTTTTGTATTCGTATATATAGATGATGTCCTAATCGCTTCGAAGACTAAGGAAGAACACGTTTTCCATTTGCGTTTACTACTTAGAAGGTTTAGCGAATATGGAATTTTAATACATCCAGACAAATGTATATTTGGTGTACAAGACATTGAATTTCTTGTATTTATACTATCTCAAAACGGTATATCGCCAATGAAATCAAAAGTTGAAGCTATACTCGATTTTAAAAAACCAAAAAATGTTATGGAATTGCGACGATTCTTAGGAATGCTTAATTTTTATAGAAAGTTTTTGCCTAATGCAGCCCAAATTCAAGTAAAACTTAACGATTTGACTAAAGGCGCTGTTAAGAATGATAGAAGAGTAATTGAGTGGACTCCTGATTGTAAGAATGATTTTAACTGCTGTAAAACAAATTTAGCTAACGCTGCTATATTAGCACATCCTATTTCAAATGCAAATATATGTCTAAAAGTAGATGCTTCTGACTTTGCAATAGGTGCAGTACTCGAACAACAAGAAGGAACTGTTTGGCAACCTTTAGGATATTATTCCAGAAAATTATCTGTAACGGAACGAAATTATAGTACATATGATCGAGAACTAATGCCACAAATTTTTTTAGACATATCCTAGAAGGACATAACTTTGTGCTGTTTACTGACCACAAACCGCTTATGTTTGCGTTTAGACAAAAGTCTGAAAAAGCCAGTCCTCGTCAACTTCGCCATCTTATATAGGCCAATTTACGACTGTTATACTTCATGTATCGGGAAGAGAAAATACTGTTGCTGATGCACTATCGAGAGTTAAAGAAATTTCAGCTATTCATTATGAAGAAATCGCCACTGCTCAAAAAGAAGAAGAAGAATAATATTCATAGACTGTCTCATCCTGGTACTCGGTCAACACAGCGTTTAATTATTGGCCTTCAATAAATAAGGATTGTATTCAATGGGTAAAAGAATGCCAGGAGTGTCAGGCTGCAAAGATATTTCGACATACTAAGTCACCTATAGGTTGTTTTCAAGGTGATACTCAGCGATTTTCAAATATTCAATAGGACATAGTAGGATCACTACCACCATCGGAAGGTTTTCGTTATCTACTAACAATGATTGATCGTGTTACTAGATGGGTCGAAGTTGTACCATTAGATGCAATCAAAGCAGAAAAAGTTTCTAGATGTTTTTATGAAAATTGGATTTGTCGTTTTGGATGTCCTCAAACAAATGTAACAGACAGAGGCAGACAATTTTGCTCTAAACTGTTTAATGATTTAGCAAATATTGTTTTATAAAAATAAAATTAGTCGTTTTCTATTATTCATATTAAATAGTTCGTTTTTATTGTTACACCTTCATATAAATATAAATTTTATTTAAGGTAATAATAATTGGTTTATTTTAAATAACTTCTATTTAGCACTAAGATTAATGAGTGCCATGGTTCTTCTTCGTCTGTTCCTCTTTAGAGTCAAGTGCGGGCGGAACTAAAAATTTAAGTTTCTCTTCAACAGGTGAAGCATTAGATTGCTGTAATATTTGAAATAACTCTAACCTTGTACACACTTCTTCCATTTTCCTCTCGAAGCTTCAAAAGGTTATGACAATAATTGTGTGCAATAACCACAATATATAGCAAAAAGTTGAGTACCTGCAGGTCAGATTTGTTTATTTTTTATATATTTTTGTTTTTAATAATAAAAGTCAATGGAAACAGGTAAATTTATAGGTACACTTATATGTACCGGTGCAAAATGATCAAAAACAGAAAAAAGGCGAAATATTAAAAACAATCCCCAAAAAATAGCCCAAAAATGGGCAAGTTTTTTTTGTGCCTAAAGCTAGATTCACCATTTGCATGATTTACCGTTTGATGACATATATATTCCCTCGAAGAGATTGCCAAATGTTTATTATATGCAAAACTAATACTTCCTCGTACAAAATTAATATTTTATGCTATATTTGGCAACTCTTGAAATCCGATTTATGAAAGTGCAATTTTTGTGCTATATTTTATAATAAATTGTGTTATATTTTAAAATAAATATATTAAAATAATTATTAAATAACTTAAGGTGTAAAAAATCTATTAAAACTTGATTTTTAAGGCTCATAAACTGTAAAAAAAAAACCTAAATTAAAGAGAAAAGAGAACAAAAAGAGCAAGCATAAAATGTGCAGTAGGCAATTGCAAACAAAGTGACACCAAAAAAACAAGTGAAAAATAATTGTGTTAAAATGTAATATTGTTATAAAAATTTTGTTTGTTTTCAAAAAGCTGTGTCATTTTATAGTTTTCCAAGAAATGAAGTTCAAAGGAAGTTATGGCTGATATTTTGCAAACAAAAAAATTTGTTTTGAATGGGAAAGAAAGAAATATAATTAGCACTTGGGTTCAATATTTATATAAAATAATATAATAAAATAAAATAACTATAAATTAACAATCTATATAATAAAAGAAAGTCGTGTTAGTTACACTATTTATAACTCAAGAACGACTTAACCGATTTGGTTGCAAATTGGTGGGAATTTAGCTTAGGGTCAGGAGATGGATATAGGATACCAAAATAGCGGATACCCCAAAGATGTGGGCCATTCCTTTTTATCCACCCTCATGATATGGGTATCAAATGAGAGCGATTTTTGAAAAGGAAATATAAAACATAATAAAATTATAAATTATGTATGAATTTTTGTTAGTCGAACTTTTTCTTTATGTAAATTGTTAATTTTTCAACGGGCTTAAGTTCGAATCTGCATGACTGCAAATTATTTTTTTGTTATTTTATTAATAAATGAATTTGTTTTTAAATTCTATTTATTATTTTATATTAAGATTGGAATATTAAGAATATTTTTCATTAATCATCAAACCAGCAGAACGGATCAGTACTGATTTCGAGCAAAAGAGATATTGGAATATTGGGAATATTAATCGTCAGGGTTGGGGAATTTCGTACTAACCAAAATGTAATAACTTAATAATATGAATGTGATAACTTCTCATATTCAATTTTCGTTAAAATATTGGTTAAATAGTTGATATTCCTACTAACTAGCACCACTTGCAAAAGTGGAAAAATTGAACAAAGAACGCTGATGAGATGGCGTAGCGGCCTCGAAATCAGTACTGATCCGTTCTGCTGGTTTGATGATTAATGAAAAATATTCTTAATATTCCAATCTTAATATAAAATAATAAATAGAATTTAAAAACAAATTCATTTATTAATAAAATAACAAAAAAATAATTTGCAGTCATGCAGATTCGAACTTAAGCCCGTTGAAAAATTAACAATTTACATAAAGAAAAAGTTCGACTAACAAAAATTCATACATAATTTAAAACATTGCGGGGGCATGCGCACTTGTTCAAAGTAAATTGACAACTAAATTCAATTACTTGAACATAAATAACAAAGAAGCTTTACCTATCAGCAGCCGATGGCTCTGGAAAAAGCAAAAGAGATATTGGAATATTGGGAATATTAATCGTCAGGGTTGGGGAATTTCGTACTAACCAAAATGTAATAACTTAATAATATGAATGTGATAACTTCTCATATTCAATTTTCGTTAAAATATTGGTTAAATAGTTGATATTCCTACTAACTAGCACCACTTGCAAAAGTGGAAAAATTGAACAAAGAACGCTGATGAGATGGCGTAGCGGCCTCGAAATCAGTACTGATCCGTTCTGCTGGTTTGATGATTAATGAAAAATATTCTTAATATTCCAATCTTAATATAAAATAATAAATAGAATTTAGAAACAAATTCATTTATTAATAAAATAACAAAAAAATAATTTGCAGTCATGCAGATTCGAACTTAAGCCCGTTGAAAAATTAACAATTTACATAATAAAATTATTTCAAAAACAATATGGTGGACGCTTCAAAATAGCGGAGCACTACTTTTTTCCATCCACGTGATATGGGTATAAAACGAAAGGGATTTTTGAGAACGAAACGTAAAATACAATAAAACTCCTTACAAACAAAAGGGCGCACCACTCGCATGACATGGGTACCAAATTTAAGAAGTTTTGGAGGTGGGAAGCAAAATATAATGAAATATCTATAAACACTTCTTGAGACACGCCCCAAAATGGTCATACGACTACTTTTTCTACACCACACGATATGGGTATCAAATTAAAAGAATTATTGAGAAGGAAACTGAGACTAAAGTATAGTAACTTCAAAAAAATCTAACAGAGAGTTTTATTCTGACTTTATCGACCTGAAAAAAAATTAAAAAAAAACGATTTTGTGTTTTTTTTCGTTTCGCATTTTCTGTGACAATATATGACTTTCTATATATACACTTGAGCAGTCGGATCTTAAGCATTGATTTTATAGTAAATTTTCATTTAAAATATTTTTATAATTAAGATATATGCCTTTTTCTTTAAAGCAAAATTATTATTTAACAGCAATGTAATATAAAATGGTATAAACGTAATTAAACCAATTTCCACCCAAATAACTCGCCGAGCAATGCCGGACGGGCCTGCTAGTTTCAAATAAAAACAAGTGGAAAATAAAATAATTTTTTAAAATTATTTATTATCAAACAAATTTAATTTGAAAAATCGCAATTTGCCCCACTGTCCTGTTTTTACAATAACATAATAGTTCTCCAGCTGAATTTAATTAGCCAATCAGAACACATGTTGAGTGACGTCAGAGTTCCATCATGTGCAGAAAAGTATTTTTATTTCAGCTTGTTGGCGTAATCTTTATTTTATTCTTGGTTTGACGTTTCTATTTTTGAGAGAGAGGGAGAAGGAGAGTTAACTTGCTTCGAAACATGAATTGGTTTAATTTTAATTTTTGTTCTGAAGGATTTCAACTGTGCTGCCAGCTACTTTAATTTCTTAATTAAAGTTGAACTGAGATGCCACATCATATTATATGTACATATGTGTAATCAAATACAGAACTTGTTTTATATTGTTTGTATGTATAATAATTTTTTTAATTTAAAATTTGTTCATTACACAATAAAATATATGATTGTGATGCCAAGAAAACAAGCAAATTGCATTCATCTTCTACTGTGCTGCCTAATTGAAAAACTAACACGCATCGTTTACAAAAATATCTTATATGGTACCCTTGTTTTTCCAGAACAATTGTTCGAAGTGGGTGAATCGTTTTAGAACAAACTCTCAAAAAACTAAAATTGTTTCGGAAAAAATTTTTTGTTCCGAAACAATGGGTGAATCCAGCTTAAAAATAGAGATTTCATATTTTAAAGTGGATTATGACATTTTTACGATCTCGACGAAACTCACTTTCAAAACCTTTTGATATTTTTTTTGCAAAAAATTTAACAAAAAATTATTTATTTTTAATTTCAAAAAAAAAAATTTATCATAAAAATTTAAAATACAATTTTTCTAAACATTAATATCAGCAGCTGATAATATAGCCTTTCGCAGAAAAAAAAATTAATGTAAATCTTTATTCGTTTAGCCACAAAAAAATATATTGTAAATGTCTCAAAATCGTAAAAATTCAGTAAAAGTGCATGCAATTTACTCAACTTTTCTGATTTTAACAGTGTCGATAAATCTCAAGCAAGTGCCTTGAATTCGCTCGTTTTAGACAAAAATCTAGGATGCATGTGATCATAGGCTTTTGTGAGAAAAGGGTGAATAAACGAGTTCGACGCATGTTTTTCCGCAAAAACAATATATATATATATATATATATATATATATATATATATATATATATATATATATATATATATACAATAGAATCTTACAAAAGTTTACTCGCGTAAAAGTTAAACACTCGGATAAGTTAACAGTTTTTCATTATCAACGTGCAACTCTAAAAAGTTAACTTTTTAGAGCGTGTACATTTTTTTTAAAACAACGGCTGTTTCAGTGATAATAGTGGCAGCTTGGTCACTTAAAATCTTCTCAGTGGCAATGCTAAATCTTTATTTTTGTTTAATATATTATGGTATTCCCCGAACTTCCTTTTTATTTTGAGCTGCCAAAAATGTTGTTTATCTTCAACATTGCTGTTGAAGTTCTTGTTATTCGTCAGTGTTTAGCTTGTGAGTTGTGCAGTGCTTATTTAAAAAATGCCAAAACAGAAGAAATCATCACAAATCAGGTTGGATTTGCAGCAAAAAGTGCAGATTTTAAAAATGCTTGATCAAGGTATGCATGGAAAGCGATTGGCGTTGAATTTTGGTGTATCCAAAGTAGCCATATCGAAGATAAAGAAAAAACGTAACGAAATCTTGGAGGCTGTTGCGAACACATATAAAAAATCTAACAGGAAAACTATTCATAAACCGGAATATGCTGATCTTGAGTCAAAGTTTTACAAGTGGTTTTTAGACCAAAGACAGCGTAACTGTGCACTGAATGGACCAATTTTAAAAAGCAGGGCCAAATACGAATTCGCAAAAATGCACCCACCTGGAAAAACATTTTATGCCAGTGATGGGTGGCTAGCAAATTTTGAAAGGAGGTACGGTATTCGCAATTTAAAAATTTGGGGCGAAATCCTTTCAAGTGAAACCTCAGGTGTTACACCTTTTATTCATAATTTAAGAGCAAAAATCAATGAAATGAAGTTATCCGATAAAGCATTTGTGGCTGCAAGCGAAAAGACAGCACCGGGCCGAAAAATTGCAAAGGAATGAATAACTTTTTTGTTGTGTGCGAACGCAGATGGTTCGCACAAATTGAAACCGTTGGTAATTGGTAAATCTGCAAATCCTCGTTGTTTTAAGGGATTTGAAAACCCATTGGAGTACACCAATTCGAAGAAGTCGTGGATGACCTCAGAGTTATTTTTCAACTGTTTTCATCATTCTTTTACAAAGCAGGTGAACTTAATTTTTAAAATTTACATTAACGTGTTTAGGTTTATGCAGGAACAATTTTACAGGTTCGGAAATTTTCGGCTGATAATAATTTGCCACCAAAGGCATTGTTGCTGATTGATAACTGTACTGCCCATAAGCCAATTGATATGCTACAATCTGATGATGGACAAATTGCAGCAATGCTTTTACCACCTAATATAACTGCGGTTTTGCAACGCATGGATCAAAATCCAATAAGACTGGTCAAGTTAGGATATCGATCTAAATTGTTGTGCAAGCTTGTCGCGCAAGAAACCGTTCCGGTGAAAAATATTTTGAAGGCACATACAATCCGTGATGCTGTTTTGATACTAAAATTAGTGTGGCATGAACTACCTCAAGAAGTCCTGACAAAAGCATGTAACAAGATAAAAAAGTGGGATAACGATCAGTATGAGAGCGAAGATAAAATTCCTCTCTCTGAAATGATTCTATCACATAGTCCATACAACGATACACTTCGCGAAGTTCAATTGTTGATATCAAAGGTTGGGGATAATGTTGACATCGGCATTAATGAAATCATAAATTGGAACAATGAAGAAATTTCAGAAAATAACGTTGATTACGAAGTTACCGATGGAAACGACGTGTCAATTATCGAGGAAGATATTCAACGATCTAAGGTAAGTTTCTCGAAAGCAGTTGAAAGCATCAATAACGTTATAAAATGGTTTGAAAGCAACAAGGATGCAAATCAAGTGGCAGACCTAGTCAATATGCGCACGAAAATGATCAAGAGTTATTATACAAGAGAAAAGAATCAAACAAGCCTTGACTGCTTCTTTAAACGACTATAAATTAATATTTTTACGCTGAGCACGACTGGGAAATGTAATAAACAGTACACATTAAACGTAAGATTCTTATTTGTAATAATGAAAACTATTTAAACCTTTTAATAATAAATAATAAAAAAACCAACCAACTTTCCTAGTTCTGGCACAATGCATCGCATATGTAGGGGTCATCCCCTGAGTGCTGGTCCAAAAAAAAAAAAAAAAAAAAAAAAAAAAAAAAAAACCTCAATATCGAGTTCGTCTACAGTTCATAATCAAAATTTAACTGATATATCAACAGCCCCAAGGGAGTTGCGTACGATTCCTCCAAAAAAGCAATATTCGCATCGGATACCAAAGCTGAAGAAATGAAATGTTATGTTCAAACAAAAATTGCTCACCACAGGAAACTCTCGTTTTTAAAATAAACTCTAGAAATGGAGCATCATTCAAAATAATTGTGCCGAATGTAATGTTTTAACAAATTGTTAATCAAGAGTTTTGGCCTAAGAATGCTTTGGCACGTGAATTCATTTACAAAGATGATAATAATGCTCACTTGCCTAATTTAGTGCACCCCAATCCAAAAAACTGATTTCTATTTTATACCAGAATGTCAGGGGTATCAACTCAAAATTATCATCGATTTACCGAAAGAGCTTTGGATATGACAACGGTATTATATGTAGCATTCACTGAAACCTGGCTCAGTAGTAAAATTAATAATACCGAAATTATGTGTTCCAGATAACAAATTTTCAGAAAAGATAGCGGAAGTTGTCAAACAGCCCATAATATTGTAAAAAAAATCGGGAGGTGGTGTTTTAATTGCTGTCACAACTATGTTCTCGTCGGAAGAAATTATACTGCATGATTTTTTACACATTGAGTTAATATGCGTATTAGTGAAAGTACATAGACAGCTTGTGTATATCATTTTATTCCTCCTAACTCGCAATATTCTATCTATGAGAATTACTTAAAAGCTATAAATGTTATTACAGATAAAATCAATTCAAGTGATCTTATACTTGTGCTGGGAGATTTTAATATGCCAAATGTGTCTTGGAAATCTGTGCCGGATTGTAATTATTTGACACCTCTTCAATCTTCAGAGTTATCACAATATTTCATTAATAATTTACTGGAGTGCTGCCTTTTTCAAATCAACTGTATCACAAATAGTTCTGATAAATTGTTAGACATTGTATTTGTTAATGAGCCGTCAGACTTATCGATTTCGCAGCATTTCCCGCTTTCAAATCCTGAAGATAGAACTCATCCTACGATTGAATTAACTCATATCTACCAACCTCTTCGTCGATCTTATACAACATCTCAGCAAAATAAAAATTTTCGTTTTAAATCAACAAATTACACTAAACTTAAGCGTGAACTCTCTCAAATAGACGGGTAAGTAAATTATCTTATGGCAACGATTTAGACAAAAGTATCGAAAAATTTTACCAGATACTACAGAAATGATTCCTATCTTCAATACCTAGAGTACTACCTGCCCCCTGCCATGGTCCACCTTGGAACACTAAACAACTTTCAAGACTTAAAAACCGAAAGAGTATATTATTTAAAAGGTACAAACAAAATGCATCTCAGCTAAATTATTCTACGTACTTCTCAGCAAGATCTGGATATACCATTGCTAATCAACTGGCTTACATTGCTTATTTAGAGTAAAACATAATTTAAAAGATGATCCCAAATCTTTTTATGAGTTTGTTAGTTCGAAGAGGCATGTGCCAGATTTCCCTTCTGTTATGAAGTTTAAAGATTGTGAGTCTTCAGATGATAAAGTTATAAGTAATATGTTTGCTGACTTTTTTGCATCATCATCGTCTACGTTTAAGCGGCTTTCACACTATAAGACTGAGTATTAACATTTGTCAAAAATTCGAAATAATATGAAAAGCCTTATAGTGTGAAAACGATCTTAAGTAAAATCTCATAAAAAGAAGTAAAATTCGACATACCGATGGCTCTCTCCATTTTTCGAAATTTTTCTAAAAACTGAGACATTTCATATTATCAGGGTTGTTTTTAGCTGTTTTCTTACTACAGAGATTTCATGAATTGTTTTAAGTGTGATATTGTGAAAGCGTTTTGTAATGATACGTTAGATTTTTCTGCATCTCAGGCATTCTCAAAAGAGAAATTCGAATGAAAATCATACGACTCAGTCTTATAGTGTGAAAGCGGCTTTAGCAGTATCGAGCAGTATTTTTACCATATCCCTGAATATTAATGTACCCCGTATTGAGCAGCAAACTGTTTTGACTTATATGAAAAATCGAAAACTGTCGTATGTTCCCGGTCCTGATGGTATTCCTAGTAGTATTTTAAAATACTGTTCTCATTTACTAAGCACTTCATTGACCTATTTATTCAACAAATCGCTCAAATTGAGTTATTTTCCTTAAATTTGGAAGAAATCGTTCATTATTCCGCTGGATCTAAAGCGGAATCATCAATTCATATACCAATTTATAGAGGTATAGCTAAACTGAGCGATATACTAATGTTGTTTGAGCAACTCTTATACGATACATTGTCTTATCATGCAACGTCTATTAACAACCTTAGTTAACGATGGATTAACAACCTTAGTTAACGATGGATAAACAGATGCCATCTATTTTGATTTTAGAAAGGCCTTTGTAAGGTGAATCATAACTTACTCATTCATAAGCTTGATCGAATTGGATTTGGAACGTCTATAATAAAATGAATCGACTCTTATTTGAAGAACAGAACGCAGTGTGTCAAGTTCCGCAATATGCTCTTTACTGATATAAGTGTTATATCAGGTGTGCCTCAGGGTAGTAATCTCGGCCCACTTTTATTTACTTTATTTATTAATGATCTTCCATCCGTTGTTGAAAACTCAAATATAATAATGTATGCAGATGACGTAAAGTTATTCTTATCGTTTGACTCCATTGACCAACAGTTGTGTCTCCAAGCTGACATTATACACTTAATAACTTGGTGCGCTAATAATTTAATGTACCTAAATGTGAAAAAGTACATATATATGATTTTCTCAAGAACAACTCCAATCAATGTACTCTATAAAATGAATAATGCTGTTCTTGACCTAGTGGATTCATTTAATGACTTGGGGAGTTATTTTAGATAAAAAACTAGACTTGAGGTGCCATATAACTTCGACGATTAACAAAGCTACTGGTGTTTTGGGTTTTATTAAGCGCTGGGCTAAGGAGTTCTCTGACCCTTTCATAACCAAGATGTTATTTACTACTTTAATTCGCCCAATACTTGAATACGGATCTGTTGTATGGGACCCACAATATCTTTCACACTCAAATAAAATAGAGTCAGTGCAAGCTCAAGTCCTTAGAACCATAATATAAGATTACCATCTAACGAGAGACACCTAGGACTTATTAAGCTCCCAAACTTAAAGAGCTGTCGGCAAATGCTAAATGTTACCTTTCTGCTGAAATTAACAAACGGGAGCATCACATCTCAATTTCTCCTGAGCAAAATAAACTGGAATATACCCAATCGTCAAAGGTATTGTAGCTTCTTGAGTATTAAGTTCTACACTACAAACTATAGTAACTTCGATCCTTTTCGGAGAATTTGCAATGATTTTAATAGACTTTACCTTATATCGATTTCAACAAAAGTATTGATGTCGTAAAAAATGATACAATTTTACGTCTTAACTCAATACAAAATTAATTATAAATAAATATTTAATTTGTTAAAGCAACATTCGCTAAATCCATACTTTTTGTTTTTGTTGTAATTTGTCTTGTTACTATTGTAAAACAAATCTTTATCGATTCCATTTATTTATGTACTTATCATTTCGGAAACATTGTTATATTTTTGATTGTATCACTCTGTAAGGATTATTCCATAGACTACGAGTAAATTAAATAAATAAAAAAATTTACATATATATAAAAGGTTCGGCATCTAACTTTTTTTTCAACTAGTGCTTATTTCGTGAATGGTAATACCTAGCTCATGTCTGATTTGACAGATAATTAGTTTTATCCTTCCGCTGAACGAATATGGATGTGTATACGCTTGAACAACGCTTCGCTAAGTGGACCTGCGATAGACTTACAGAAGATGCCGATTTTGCCAAAAAAAAAATTATTTTTTAAAATGAAGCTCATTTTAACAAAAAAAAATTGTCGCATCTGGGGCACAGAAAACCCGCAGGCCTACATTAAAAAGCCGACGTACCCAAAACGAGTCACTATTTGGTGCGGATTTCTGTCCAAAGGCATAATTGGGCCATTTTTCTTCGAAAATGAGCAAGGAGTGGCGGTTACAGTCAATGGCGATCGTTATCGGGCCATATTGAACGAATTTTTGTTCACAAAAATTGAAGAGGAGGATATTGGCAACATTTGGTTTCAACAGGACGGCGCTACGTGCCACACAGCTGAAGCTACACTCGATGCTTTGCGCCCTGTTTTTGAAGATCGCATTATCAGCCGCAGAGCTGATGTCGTTTGGCCACCTCGGAGCTGCGATATGACACTGTTTGACTTTTATTTGTGGGGTGCCGTCAAAGATAAGTGTTACGCCGACAAGCCAAAGACAATTAACGCTTTAAAGGACAATATACGTGAAGCCATTGGTGAAATACAGTTGCACACAATCGATAATGTGCTTAAAAATTGGATTGCTACTGCATGGCCAGCCGAGGCAGCCATTTGAACGAAATTATTTTCCATAATTAACCGGAAGGATTGTATTTTCAAATAAAAAAAGAAATTTGAGAATATATTCAGTAGTTTTTTTTATAGCAAAGTTATTTGGCGGGCCCGGTATATATATATATATATATATATATATATATATATATATATATATACATATATATATATATATATAAATATATATGTATATATATTTATATATATACATATATATATATATATATATATATATATATATATATATATATATATGTATATATATATATATTGTTACAAAGTTTAAAAATAGATTCATATATAACGACAATGTGGCTATATGTACTTGGCAGCACCGCCAACTCATCTCTAGTTGTCAAAATGTTACAACCCTGGTCAACACAATGCAGATAATATTTGAATTAACGGAAATGGAATATTCCGGAAACATCGTCGAGAATATACAAGATCATTTGAGGCTGTGCAATAATAAGTGCAAATAACAACAACAATGTTAATGATTTTGTACGCAAGTATTCGCTGCTAATAAAAGCTAAACATGTACACCAATATACACAGCAACATACACACAAATATACACAGCAATATGTCCACATAGCACAAGAAGAAACAAAACTACGCAACACACAGAACACTCATACATACAACCACACATATGTAGTTACAATAAACAAAACACACAAGAAAGCTATGTCATATAAACAAACACATGTATATAGCTACATGTTAAGTAAAGCACAACCAACAACAACCATGACCAGATGCTTCACGAAGTTACCAGACGACGTCACTTTGCTACATACATCGCTATGTGTTTAGTAGTACAAATACTCGTGTTAATTAAGAAATAAATAAATAAATTCTCGAAGGATAAGTAAAAAGCGTTTTTACGAAAAGGTCTAAAAACTTAACAATTGGTGTCAGAAGTGGAATTGCAAAAATAGTTAAAAAGACATTGCAATTTAAAGAAAAAAAGAACATTTTAAAAAATAATTATGAAATTTGATGAGCTAAGAGTTGAACAGCTAAAAAAGGAGCTTAGTAAGCGGGAATTGCCAAGAGCAGGTAACAAGGCTGAACTGCAGAAGAGGCTGATAGATGAGTTTAAGAATCACGGCATGGACATCGGGACATACGAGTTTGAGGACAAGGACTATGTAGAGGTATGTCCTCCTGCTACGACCAGCAGCATGAACATAAATTCAACGTCTACTGCTATGATGATCCAGATAAAACAGAACTCTCAGCAGATGCAGGAAGCATCAAGGATCAGCACTGAAAAGCTTGTAGCCAAAATAACTGAAATTAAACAGAACTCTCAGAAGATGCAGGAAGCATCAAAAATTAGCAGTAAAAAGCTTGTAGCCTAAATAACTGAAATAAAACAGAACTCAAAGATCAGCACTGAAAAGCTTGTAGCCGAAATACAGGAGTCAAATAGAGCCATGAACGAGACTCTGGTAGAGGTTTCTGAGGCCATTTATAGGAGGGTGGATTCTATTGAGAATAAATTCTCAGAGCTGGCAGATAGAGTCCAGCATCTAGAAAGCGGTGGCCTGGAACAGCATGCAAAAGAGTTCGAAGAAAAATTGCATGCTCTAGAGAACAAAATGCATAACCTTGAGTGTAGTGGCAGGCCAGTACGAGCAGTTGCGGAGGTTTCTGCGCGAATAAAAGCGCCATGCAGTGACGGCAGCGTACCGTTGGCCATCTTTAGATTCCAGTTCGAGGCAGATGCAAGCAGAAATGGATGGGATGCTGAAGAAAAGACCATAGACTTGATTTTGTCCTTAAACGGTACAGCCGCAAAGGTACTTGAGACCGTGCCAGTAAGCAGCAGAAACAACTATAATGAAATAATAGCAGCATTGCAGCGAAAGTATGGTGGTGAGCACAAGCGCGATATATACAGAATGGAATTGCGATGTAGAGTTCAAAAACCTAACGAGTCTGTACAAAATTTCGCAATGGAAATCGAGTGCTTAGTGCAGCTCACTTATCCAGGCGAGAGTCACCTGTTCATGGACCACTTTAAAACTGAGACGTTCGTTAACGGCATTCACGACCCTGATGCTACGCAGAAATCCACTTTCGCTGAAAATGTTTCATTTGCGCTGGCTCAAGAGACTGCAAGGATGGTTTTCAAGCCACAGATAAGTAAGATGCGGAATGTGGAGGTCATGTTCGAGAATGATAATAACCTGGTCGTATATGTTAAAGAGGCAATGCGACAACTGTTGGCTGAAAGTGCTACCAAAGAAAAGCCTAAGTGCTTTAACTGCGGAAAAATCGGTAATTCTCAGCGCAACTGCAAAGCACCAAGAAAAAGAGGTAGATCTGTTTCGCCACCAAGAAACAGCAAACGGGTGAACCAAAAAACAGCACAAGAGTCCCCGTTAAACTAAAACGAGGGCCCCACAATCTCCATATCAGTGATGCAGCAGAAAAATAGCAACCTCACTGCGTCTCGACACATCAACGGGGAAAAGCACGTACTTACCATAGACACAGGGGCGTCGCAGTCAATAATAAGGCCTGATATAGTGAAGGGGAAATGCGATCGTTTAAGCAATATACGGCTACGTACAGCTACTGGAGAGCCTGTCACCGTTTATGGTAAGATTGAAGTGAAGGTGACTATAGCCAACATCAACGTGAGGCCTGTGTTTATTATTGTCGATGAGGTAATAATTGGAGCCTATTTTATGACTAACCATGGCATTAATCTACACATGGGGCAACAGCTGATGATTTGGCATAATGTGGAAATACCCCTTGATGTTGGATATGACAGCAAGCCGCAAGTACAAAAAGTATTTGCTATTGAGAGTCAGACGTTACTGCCGCAGTCTGAAACAGTTAAATGAGGAGGACAATCGATTGTGGGTTGTAGAACCAGCAGACCTAAAGAGAGAGCTTATAACAGCAAAAGCTCTAGTAAAAACTAGTAAAGGAGGAATAGTCCCTAATAGTACCTAATTTAGCAAACCATGAAAAAACTCATCAAAGAAAATTGCGACATTGGACAGTGTACTCCAACAGAAGTGATAATAAACTGCGAGAAGAAGATAGAGCCTACCAATTTGTCCGTAAAAGAACGTGAACAATTTGAGGAATACGTAGGGAAATGGGTAGCAGGACTGTCAGGGACGGATAGAAATAAAGCCAAACAAAAGGCATGCCAGTATCTTCGCCATGGGAAACCAAAGCCAGGGTAGAACTGCATTGGTTAAACATGAAATTAACACAGGCGAAGCTAGGCCGATTAAACAGCCACCCAGAAGTGTACCCCTAGCAAAGCGAGATGAAGTCAAAGAGCTTGTAAGAGAAATGGAGCGTGAAGGCGTAATTGAACCATCTTCTGGTTCTTGGAGTTCGCCTGTAGTCTTAGTCAAAAAGAAAGATGGCAGTACTAGATTCAGCGTAGACTACAGGAAGCTCAATAACATAACCAAGAAGGACAGCTATCCGCTCCCCAGAATCGGTGACACTTTGGACACGCTAGCTGGTACCAGATGGTTCTCTAAGCTAAATTTGCGAAGCGGATATTGGCAAGTAGAGATTGCAGAGAAAGACAAGGAGAAAACTGACTTCAGCGTCGGTAAGGGATTACGGCAGTTCAAAGTTATGCCATTTGGTCTCTGCAATGCCCCGTCCACATTTGAACGCCTAAGGAAGAAGGTACTGAAAGGACTCCACTGGAAGACATGCTTGGTACATTCGGATGACAAAATCGTGATGGGGAAAACTTTTGATGAACACCTCAAAAATATGGCAGAAGTTCCGCAACGGATATCATCATCTGGATTGAAACTCAGCCTGAAGAAATGTGCATTGTTCCAGAAAGAAGTAAAGTATTTGGGGCATCGTGTTACAGCAGACGAAATATCAACCGATGAAGATAAAATACAAGCAGTAAGGGACTGACATCAACCTAAAAATCTTCATGAACTGCGCTGCTTTTTGGGTTTTTGTACATACTACAGACGCTTTGTGCCAAATTTTGCCAATGTAGCTGCAAGCCTGCATGAGCTGACAAAGAAGTCGAGACCATACCATTGGGGTGAGCCACAGGAAAAGGCATTCCAGAAACTTTAAGGATTATTGTGTACGTCACCAGTACTAGCGTATCCCATAGCTGGAGAAAAATGTGTGCTGGATACTGATGCGAGCGGCTATGGCATAGGTGGCGTGCTATCCCAAGTAGTTAATGGCACTGAGAAAGTCATAGGATAGTATAGCCGTGTACTCTCAAAACCTGAGAGGAACTACTGTGTGACACGACATGAGCTTCTGGCAGAATTGGAATGCATTAAACCTTACCATAAGTACCTGTATGGTCAACACTTTACACTAAGGACCGACCATTCTGCACTCAGATGGCAATTGCAGTTTAAAAATCTTGAAGGGCAACTGGCAAGGTGGATTGAGCGCTTGCAGAGCTACGACTTCAAAATTGAGCATAGAAGGGGTACAAAACATTACAATGCGGAGACCCTGCTGTTTAGAATGTAAACATTGCGTTAGAACCGAACAAAAGGAAGGCGTTGTTGCTGTTCGGATATTGCACACCGACTCTGATGAAGACTGGTCAGAGGGACGACAGTATACTGGGGAAAATTATAGCAGCTAAAGAGGAGGACAAAAGACCGTCCCGGAATAAAATCTCGGCTGAGAGCCCACTCGCCATATCTTATTGGGTTCAGTGGAACAGCCTCAACGTAATAAAAGGGTGCCTATACAGCGTATGGGACAGTGTAGATGGCAAAACAACTTCAAATATAATAGTTGTACCATGCTCCAAGATAAGTAAAGTTTTGCAAGAATTTCACAATGGACCTAGTGGCGGTCATTTTGGAGTAACAAAAACACTTGAGAAACTGAAGCAGCGTTTTTATTGGGTTGGATGTCAACAAGCCGTAGCCGACTGGATAGCAAACTGCCCACAGTGCATAGCAGCCAAAGGCCCATTAAGAAGAAGCCGGGGACAGTTACAGCAATACAATTCAGGAACACCATTCGAGCGGATCGCAATGAATGTAGCAGGTCCTTTCCCCGTCACTGAAGCCGGAAATCGTTATGTTCTTGTGGTAATGGACTATTTCAGTAAATGGCCAGAGGTATATGCTATACCTAACCAAGAAGCAAAGACAGTTCGTCAACAACTGGGTATGTCGCCATGGTGTCCCAATAGAATTACATTCCGACCAAGGAAGGAATTTCGAGTCTGCCATATTCAGGGAAATGTGCGAACTATATGGAATAAAGAAAACCAGAACGACGCCGTTGCATCCACAGTCTGATGGCATGGTAGAGAGGTTCAATCGCACCTTAAAAGAGTACCTGCGAAAAGTGGTAAGCAACCGCCAGAGGGATTGGGACGAGCATATTCCCAAATTTTTAATGGCAGCTGTAAACGACTCAACATCCAGAACGCCAGCCAAAATTATCTTCGGGACGTAGTTAAATCTGCCTGGTGACTTGGAGTTTGGTGTTAAGCCAGCTGTAGAAGAAGGAGCCACTACGTCCC
>OX637537.1:28321635-28466635 GCA_951800035.1 Linnaemya tessellans
GTTGGTTGTGCTTTACTTAACATGTAGCTATATACGTGTGTTTGTATATATGACAATGGTGGCTTGTGTGTTCTGCTTATTGTAACTTTGTGTGGTTGTATGTATGAGTGTTCTGTGTGTTGTGTAGTTTTGTTTCTTCTTGTGCTATGTGCGTATGTCGCTGTGTATATTCGTGTACATGTTTAGCTTTTATTAGCAGCGAATACTTGCGTACAAGTCATTAAGAATAACATGGTAATCTCTTAGCATTGTTGTTGGTAGGTTTTTCGTTGTTGTTATTTACACTTATTATTGCACAACCTCGAATTATCTTGTATATTCTCGACGATGTATCCGGAATATTCCATTTCCGTTAATTTGAATATTATCTGCATTGTGTTGACCAGGGTTGTAACATTTTGACAACTATAGATGAGTTGGCATTGCTGCCAAATACATAAAGCCACATTGTCGTGATGTTTAAATCTATTTTTAAACTTTGTAGCACTGCCGCGCACTTTAGCCTGTTCGACCCGAATAGGCATACAATCACCTCTTCCATAGTGGGCCAATCGTTGGAGATGTACTATCTTCATTTTCGACCTTAGGCTATTGTACTTCTGTATCAGGTACACAACGTCATTCACTCTCTTAATCACTTTATGCGGGCCATCCCAGTGAGTCTGTAATTTTGGGGACAATCTTTTCTTCCGTTGTGGGCTATAAAGTAGAACCAATTGACCTTCCATAAATCCCTCCGAATATGCTGCGCGGTCATATCTAGCCTTCATCTTGTCACTGACCATCTTGATTCTATTACGCACGAACTCATGCAGTTCGTTTAAGTTCTCCTGCACTTGGGACGTAATGGCTCCTTCTTCTAAAGCTGGCTTAACACCAAATTCCAAGTTACCAGGAAGTTTTAATTCCATCCCGTAGATAATTTTGGCTGGCGTTCTCGATGTTGAGTCGTGTACAGCTGACCTATATGCCATCAAAAATTTGGGAATGTGCTCGTCCCAATCCCTCTGATGGTTGCTTACAACTTTTCGCAGGTACTCTTCTAAGGTGCGATTGAACCTCTCCACCATGCCATCAGACTGTGGATGCAACGGCGCCGTTCTGGTTTTCTTTATTCCATATAGTTCGCACATTTCCCTTAATATGGCAGACTCGAAATTCCTTCCTTGGTCGGAATTAGGCTTACCAGATCCAGATTATTAAAAAGCTGGACATGTGAATTAAAAATGCTGGATATTAAAAAAAAAAAGCTGGACATTTCGAAATAACATTTTCACGAAAAGTTACTTGTTTATTGTACAAAAAATTTTCATAATTATATCTACATACCTCTCATTTGCTGCAACAACGTCACAACTCAAAAAATTAGTTTTTTATTTTAATGTAGAATTAATTATCGCTCCTATATTTATCTTAAGTAAAAAATTTATGTAAAAATCTTGCATATTCAAGTCTTGAGAGAAATATAATTTTTCGTTTTCCCATTGACTTCTTTGCAAATTGAAAACTTTGATTATGACCGTTTCCAGCATATGAGCGATATGTATTTAAGAATTAAAATTAAATAACGAAAACAAAAAATCATACCAAAAAGACAAAAACAAAACAAAAAAAGCTACTAGAAATTTTTGTACTTTGAAGTAAAAAAGTTATAGCAAATTTATAAAAATTATTTTAAAGCAGCAATAAATATTAAGAGCATTTTGTGGAAAATTGTTTTTAGCTGAACAAATTTCTTTTTAGCTTGAAACTGGACAGGCCATTAAAAAGCTGGACAATCCAGCCAAAACAAGCCCGACTGGCAACTCTAGTCGGAATGTAATTCTATTGGGCCACCATAGCTACTGAACCACATAGTTGTTGATGAATGCATTTACAACCGTCTTTGCTTCTTGGTTAGAAATAGCATATATCTCTGGCCATTTACTGAAATATTCCATTACCACAAGAACATAACGGTTTCCGGCTTCAGTGACGGGAAAAGGACCTGCTACATCCATTGCGATACACTCGAATGGTGCTCCTGAGTTGTATTGTTGTAGCTGTCCCCGGCTTCTTGCTACTGGGCATTTGGATGTTATGTATTGTGGGCAGTTTGCTATCCAGTCGGCTACGGCGTGTTGACATCCAACCCAATAAAAACGCTGCTTCAGTTTATCAAGTGTTTTTGTTACTCTAAGATGACCGCCACTAGGTCCATTATGAAATTCTTGCATAACGTTACTTATCTTGGAGCATGGCACAACTATCAAATTTGAAGTTGTTTTACCATCTACACTTTCCCATTCGCGGTATAGGCACCCTTTTATTACCTTGAGGCTGTTCCACTGACCCCAATAAGATTTGGCGAGTGGGCTCTCAGCCGAGATTTTATTCCGGGACGGTCTTTTGTCCTCCTCTTTGGCTGCTATAATTTTCTCCGGTATACTGTCGTCCCTCTGACCAGTCTTCATCAGAGTCGGTGTGCAATAGCCGAACAGCAACAACGCCTTCCTTTTGTTCGGTTCTAACGCAATGTTTACATTCTAAGTAGCAGGGTCTTCTTGAAACAGCATCCGCATTATTATGTTTTGTACCACTTCTACTGAAATCGTAGCTCAGCAGGCGCTCAATCCACCTTGCCAGTTGCCCTTCGGGATTTTTAAACTGCAATAGCCATCTGAGTGCAGAATGGTCAGTTCTTAGTGTAAAGTGTTGACCATAAGGTAATTATGGTAAGGTTTAATGCATTCCAATTCTGCCAGAAGCTCACGTCGTGTCACACAGTAGTTCCTCTCAGGTTTTGAGAGTACACGGCTAAAGTTTCTGGAATGCCTTTTGCTGTGGCTCACCCCAATGGTATGGTCTCGACTTCTTTGTCAGCTCATGCAGGCTTGCAGCTACATTGGCAAAATGTGGCACAAAGCGTCTGTAGTATGTACAAAGACCCAAAAAGCAGCGCAGTTCATGAAGATTTTTAGGTTGATGTCAGATCCTTACGGCTTGTATTGTGTCTTGATCGGTTCATATTTCGTCTACTGTAACACGATGCCCCAAATACTTTACTTCTTTCTGGAACAATGCACTTTTCTTCAGGCTGAGTTTCAATCCAGATGATGATATCCGTTGAGGAACTTCTGCCATATATTTGAGGTGTTCATCAAAAGTTTTCCCCACCACGATTTTGTCATCCAGATACACCAAGCATGTCTTCCAGTGGAGTCCTTTCAGTACCTTCTTCCTTAGGCGTTCAAATGTGGACGGGGCATTGCAGAGACAAAATGGCATAACTTTGAACTGCCATAATCCCTTACCGACGCTGAAGTCAGTTTTCTCCTTGTCTTTCTCTGCAACCTCTACATGCCAATATCCGCTTCGCAAGTTTAGCTTAGAGAACCATCTGGTACCAGTGGTTTAGCTTAGAGAACCATCTGGTACCAGCTAGCGTGTCCAAAGTGTCACCGATTCTGGGTAGCGGATAACTCTCCTTCTTGGTTATGTTATTGAGTTTACGCAGAATCTAGTACTGCCATCTTTCTTTTTAACTAAGACTACAGGCGAACTCCAAGGACCAGAAGATGACTCAATTACGCTTTCACGCTCCATTTCTCTTACAAGCTCTTTGACTTCATCTCGCTTAGCTAGGGGTACACTTCTGGGTGGCTGTTTAATCGGCGTAGCTTCGCCTGTGTTAATTTCATGTATAACCAATGCAGTTCTACCCTGGCTTTGGTTTCCCATGGCGAAGATACTGGCATGCCTTTTTAGCAACTATTTGGCTTTATTTCTATCCGTCACTGACAGTCCTGCTACCCATTTCCCTACGTATGCCTCAAATTGTTTACATTCTTTTGCGGAAAAATTGGGGCTCTATCTTCTTCTCGCAGTTTATTATTGCCTCTGCTGGAGTACACTGGCCAATATCGTAGTTTTCATTGATGACTTTTTCATGGTCTGCCAAGTTAAGCACTCTTATAGGGACTATTCCTGCTTTACTAGTTTTTACTAGAGCTTTTGCTGTTATAAGCTCTCTTTAGATCTGCTGGTTCTACAACCCACATCCGATTGTCCTCACAATCTCTCTTCATATGCGCCCATATAACTGTTTCAGACTGCGGCGGTAACGTCTGACTCTCAATAGCAAATACT
The DNA here is from genome assembly GCA_951800035.1 of Linnaemya tessellans. Taxonomy (NCBI): domain Eukaryota; kingdom Metazoa; phylum Arthropoda; class Insecta; order Diptera; family Tachinidae; genus Linnaemya; species Linnaemya tessellans. The sequence continues at coordinate 28,325,764 of OX637537.1, forward strand.
TTTGTTACTTGCGGCTTGCTGTTATATCCAACATCAAGGGGTATTTCCACATTACGTCAAATCTTTCTCCTACTCTATTTCTAATTTTTCTTAACGATTCACTTTTCCAAACTTCCTGTCCTTTTTACTCTTTCGCAGATGATAGCAGCCTTTCGCATTCCTGTTCATTTAACTGCAGGCCGTTAACGTCTGAATTCGAGACAAGGAGGTAGTTTATGAATGTCATTCTGAATAGTGACCTCGCGAAGATTTCCGAATGGGGTCAGGCGAACAGGGTCGATTTTAATGCCCGTAAGACCCAGTGTTGTATGCTTACGCATCGACGTACGTATGACCATGCTGCTTCATCTGTTTCTATGGGTGGTGTAAGTATTATAGAGTCAGGGGCTCTTGATGTTCTGGGCATGAAAGTGCAGTGTGATGTCAGATGGACGGAACATGTCTTTCAGGTCGCGAAAGAAGCATTCAAGTGCCTTGGCTTCTTAAGACGGTGCAAGAGATACTTCACCCCTTCTGATCTTCTTAATATTTACACCACTTACATCCGACCGAAGATGGAATACAACTCTCATGTTTGGGCCGAAGCTTCAAAGTCTATTTTGAAGTTACTCGACCGCGTACAGGAGAGGGCGATGAAACTCATCGGAGACAGTAGGGTAGCCAACTCTATTGACTCTCTTGAGCATCGTCGCAATGTGGGGTGCGTATCGTTGTTCTATCGTTACTATAATGGCAGGTGCTCTGGTGAAATTAGGGAACTTGTTCCTGAAACCCATTCTTTCTTACGCTCAACGCGTTTTTCATCAATAGCGCATGCGTTTGTGGTCGATATTCCAACGAATCGCACTACGCATTACAGAGAAAATTCGTTTTTTGGCCGAAGAGTCCGTATGTGGAACAAACTACCCGCAGATGTCTTCCCCGCCACTTACAATTTGAGCAGGTTCAAATCGAATATCCACAGACACTACTCCCTTTATCCTCCTTCCCAAAATCTATTTTCCCAGTTCCAGCGCAATGCACTGCATAAGTAGGGGTCATCCCCTGAGTGCTGGTCCTACTCCTAAAAAAAAAAAAAATCATCAGCTGTTGCCCCATGTGTAGATTAATGCCATGGTTAATCATAAAATCGGCTCCAATAATTGCCTCATCGACAATATCGGCAACAATAAACACATGCCTCACGTTGATGTTGGCTATAGTCACCTTCACTTCAATCTTACCATAGACGGTGGCAGGCTCTCCAGTAGCTGTACGTAGCCGTATATTGCTTAAACGATCACATTTCCCCTTCACTATATCAGGCCTTATAATTGACTGTGACGCCCCTCTGTCTATGGTAAGTACGTGCTTTTCCCGGTTGATGTGTCCAGACGCAGTGAGGTTGCTATTTATCTGCTGCATCACTGATATGGAGATTGAGGGGCCCTCGTTTGTGGGAGCTAGCTCTTGCCCCTTAGTGCTAGCTCGTTTTAGTTTAACGGGGACTTTTGTGCTGTTTTTTGGTTCACCCGATTGCTGTTTCTTGGTGGCGAAACAGATCTACCTCTTTTTCTTGGTGCTTTGCAGTTGCGCTGAGAATTACAGATTTTTCTGCAGTTAAAGCACTTAGGCTTTTCTTTGGTAGCACTTTCCGCCAACAGTTGTCGCATTGCCTCCTTAACACTAGCGACCAGGTTATTATCATTCTCGAACAAGACCTCCACATTCCGCATCTTACATATCTGTGGCTTGAAAACCATCCTTGCAGTCTCTTGACCGTTAACGAACGCCTCAGTTTTAAAGTGGTCCATGAATGGGCGACACTCGCCTGGGTATCTGAGCTGCACTAAGCGCTCCATTTCCATTGCGAAATCTTGTACAGACTCGTTAGGCTTTTGAACTCTACATCGCAATTCCATTCCGTATATATCGCCCTTGTGCTCACCACCATACTTTCGCTGCAATGCTGCTATTATTTCATTATAGTTGTTTCTGCTGCTTACTGGCACGGTCTCAAGTACCTTTGCGGCTGTACCCTTTAAGGACATAATCAACTCTATGGCCTTTTCTTCAGCATCCCATCCATTTCTGCTAGCATCTGCCTCGAACTGGAATCTAAAAATTCCCAACGGTACGCTGCCGTCACTGCATGGCGCTTTTATTCGCGCAGAAACCTCCGCAACTGCTCGTACTGGCCTGCCACTACACTCAAGGTTATGCATTTTGTTGTCTAGAGCATGCAATTTCTCTTCGAACTTTTTTGCATGCTGTTCCAGGCCACCGCTTTCTAGATGTTGGACTCTATCTGGCAGCTCTGAGAATTTATTCTCAATAAAATCCACCCTTCTATTAATGGCCTCAGAAACCTCTACCAGAGTCTCGTTCATGGCTCTATTTGACAGTTTTGTTTCGACTCCCTGCTTTTCAGTGCTGATCTTTGATGCCTCTTGCATCTGCTGAAAGTTCTGTTTATTTCAGTTATTTCGGCTACAAGCTTTTCACTGCTGACTTTTGAGTTCTGTTTTATTTCGGTTTATTTCATAGCAGCGAACATTGAATTTATATCCATGTTGCTGGTCGTAGCAAGAGGACATACCTCTACATCGTCTTTGTCCTCAAGAATCCATGCCGCGATTCTTAAACTCATCTATTAGCCCTTTCTGCAGATCTGCCTTGTTACCTGCTGTTGGCAATTCCCGCTTACTAAGCTCCTTTTTTAGCTGTTCTTCCTTCAGCTCATCAAATTTCATGATTATTTATTATAATATTATTATTATTTTCATGTATTTTTCAGGCTCAAGGTCATAACAATTTTAAATAAAACTCTTTTTTGTTTTATTAAGTTGTCGATTTTATTTTTATCTTTCAATATTTCGAGCTCCATCGGTGCCCTTCTTCAGGAAAATTTTTTTCCATAAAAAATATACAAATTATATTTAAAATAATATTTTAATATACACAAAATACACAAAGAAAGAAAAACAAATATATTTATTTTCTAAGAGTATGTTCTCTGTTGTCGACTTACTTAGGTGTCCAAACCCTTACTGAAAGCTTTTATTTGTTTACTTATTTTTGTTTATATTTAGCTAATATGTGTCTATATGTCTGAGCGCAATTTTCAATGTCTGTTTTGTAGTTCATCCGCATGATCGCGGGAGTATTAATTATATGTAGCATCTCTATTGTAAAACGTTTTTTATAATTGTTTTCTTGTTGTAATATCGTCGTATTGGTGATGTTGGGAGAATGTCCAGCCTTTGCACAGTGGGCAGCCAATGCTGTTTTTTGGTCTGTTTTTCCTTTGTGTGTTTCATAGTCCGATTTGTGTGCAGCTAATCTAGTACGTAGTTTTGATTTCGTAGTACCAACATATATCTTATTGCAACTGTTCGATCCATCTCCGTTACAGGGTATTTTATATATTACATTCGATTTATCTACCTCATCAACAATAGAGATGCTACATATAATTAATACTCCCGCTATCATGCGGATGAACTACAAAACAGACATTGAAAATTGCGCGCAGACATATAGACACATATTAGCTAAATATAAACAAAAATAAGTAAACAAATAAAAGCTTTTAGTAAGGCTTTGAACACCTAAGTAAGTTGACAACAGAGAACATACTCTTAGAAAATAAATATATTTGTTTTAGTTTCTTTGTATATTTTGTGTATATTAAAATATTACTTTAAATATAATTTGTATATTTTTTATAGAAAAAAATTTTCCTGAAGAAGGGCACCGATGGTGCTCGAAATATTGAAAGATAAAAATAAAATCGACAACTTAATAAAACAAAAAAGAGTTTTATTTAAAATTGTTATGACCTTGAGCCTGAAAAATACATGAAAATAATAAATTTCTAAGGTCGACTAAATCAAATTACACAATATTATTATGAAATTTTTATTTGACACATTGTTGTCACAATACTATTATATATAAATGAAATTTATTTGTTGGTGGTTAAGCAATGTCTATATGCATTTCATTGGTGCTTTACCAAATCATCAGTAGACTTTAACCACAGTTTTGAAAAGTTAAAAACTTCTTATCTTATGCATATACTTTTGAAAACCATCTGACAAGACCTACTATGCTTATTCTATTGTGATTTTTGAAAATAGTTTGTAATTTACAAATTGTGAATTCTCAGATGATTTTCAGAAGTTACATGCATAAGATAAGAGGTTTTTGACTTTTCAAAACTGTGGTTAAAGTCTACAGATGATTTGGTAAAGCACCAATGAAATGCATATAGACATTGCTTAACCACCAAGAAATAAATTTCATTTATATATAATAGTATTGTGACAACAATGTGTAAAATAAAAATTTCATAACAGTATATCATCCATATTTATGTGTATGATTGCTTTGAGTGAGAACAAGAAACTGCTAAATGAACACGAAGTAAATAGAAACAGTAAGGATTTTTGAACATATTAGTGTGGCGGCGGTAACATTGCCCCTTCGTAAGCGAATTATGGGACCATGAGCTTGCCATCCTGTCTATTACCGACGTCTAGAACAGCTACCTTAGTTACGGGCCTATCAAATGTATTTGTACTCGTTTTGACTTTAACGCGACGACCATCAATTGCAGTAGTTGTCTCGATTATGACACCCTTGGTTCAGCTATTCCGGGGAAGTTTATCGTCCACAATAACCAGTATATCACGAACGGATGGCGGTTTCATCTTCTCGAACTACGTGCTACGCCGGACTTAAATTGGACCGTACTCGCGAACCCATCTGCTCCAGAAGTGATTGGCGAATATTTGTGTCTGATGCGATCACTGACGGGGATCATAATTGGTTTCACACAGGGGCTTGTGTACATCTGCAGATCCAAGTAGAAGATGATTTGGTCACAAATGTTAAAGGACGAGAATTTATCATGAACTCGATTTCCCAGAAAGCACTTTTCAAGGACTCGTCATTGAATTTTGAAGCTCCATTTGATTTCGTGATGTTTTGTGAAGACTTGGTGTAAGTCAATGTTTTGCTTTTCCTCTCCTAGGACCCTTTCGACTGATTTAAAATTTGTGCCGTTGTCGGTGTATATCTCCTACGGGGATCCACGTCGACTTATAACATGTTTAATGCATATTATGCTCGAGTAGAGATGCCATTAATGGAGGATGTGGAACTGTTGACTCGTTCTTACAGCGTTGACATTTTCTTCGCATACTTTTATAATGTGTTTTTAACTTTGGGATATAAAATCGTGACTTCATTTTGGACATCGTTGCTTCATGAAGACAGTGATGATAATTTTTGTAATAGCTTCGAACTAACCAAAAAGGTTATGTAGTGACCATGAGGCAAAATTATAGCGTTGTTGCAATTCAGAGACTCGACTCTACCACAGGCACGTATTATTCCGTCTTCATCAAGAAAAATAGTAAGTTGCTTAAGTTTACTTCCAGCAGGCATCTTCTTATTATTTTTGAGACACCAAATATCTTCGACAAATTCGCTGGCTTGGGTATATTTAAGCAAAATGCTCTTAGCTTTTTGTATGTACTCGAAACACATGAGTGCGGCTTTTCACCTCGGATTCTGGACTTGAATTTCTTAATGTAAAGCACGAATTGAGAACGAGCCACATACAGTCGCTTCCAGGACGAAAAATGCTCTATATTGATTGTGAAACCTCTCGTCTGATCGATAATAAGTAGATGATTTCGTATCTCTTCATTATTGACGACTTTGAGTTCTGGACATTTGGGCCACTAGCCTTTCATCTTTTGGAAATGCAGGACCTTTGAGCCACATATCGTCGTCGGAATTATAAATTTGTGTTTCTCGGTCTGCAGGGTTTAATTTGGACTCTACCCTATTCCATTGCGTCACATTAGTAGTTTCTAAGATTTTGCGAACTCTATACATGACGAATGCTTTAAAATTTTTAGAATCCATTGAGAGCCGTTTTAGTGCTGTTTTCGAAACGAACCAAAAGAAAATTTCTTTGCAGCTGAGACGCGTCGCGCTTCGAATTTTTGACGCTAGTTTTGAACCAATTAATGCAGCTTGAAGCTCTAACCTAGGGATCAATATTGGCTTTAAGGGAGTGGTCTTCGATTTAGCAGCTACAATTCGCACTTCCACTTCATCATTATACTGGATTCTGAAATAACTTACTGCAGCATATGAGTTTTCACCAGCATCGACAAACGTATGTAGTTGCACCTTGTTCGTTATTTTTAAGAGCTTCGAGTAACACCGAGGGATGATTATGGATGATATCCTAGCCAGATTGGATAATCATGAGGACCAATTTAGTAAAATGTCTTCGCATAATTCGTTATCCCACTTTATTCCTGAGCGCCAAATATCTTGTAGAAGCATCTTGTGTTCAATCGTATAATGGGCCACGAATCCTAAAGGATCGAAAATTGACATGAGGTTTTGTAGAACTTCACTCTTGATAGGTACCACATGTGGCTGGAAAACGTCATTGTTGGATTCCCAGTACATAACAAGTATTTTTTCTATACCCTTAAATGAGGTTTGCGCTGTTGAGCCATCATCGCATAAATGTTTTCGTATACTTTCAGAGTTGGTCACCCAATTCTTCATATGGAATCCACCAGATGCATGTATTGTGCGTACTTGGACCGATAGTTCTATCGCCTCTTCTTCGGTAGCCCCACTGTCCATAAAATCATCCATGTAGTGGTAGTGTTGAATTGCTTTAATAGCTCGTGGATGCCGGTCACGAAATTCGGCTTTAGCTACGCACTTCCGATTGAGATGAAATTTCGCATATCGATAGTAAATTAAAAAATGTACGAAAGCATTGCATTTTTATACGAAAATTTCGGAAGTCCATAACTCGAACACTATGCATTTCCGAGACTTTCACCATTTACAATTTTCGTCTTATTTTTCAATTTTCTATCGATATGCGAAATTTCATCTCAATGGGAAGTGCGTAGCTAAAGTGTATTTGTTCCCGAAATTCATCTGCATTATTTCGAATGTAATGGGCTATATAGGGTGCGCAGCTTATACCAAATGTAAGGGCCTTCATTACGTATTCACAGGGCTTATTGTTGTTGTCATTTTCGAATCACAAAAACCGTTGAGCATGCATGTCCTCGTCTCTAACGTTAATACTATGAAACATTTCGCCACATATGGCAATTTGATCGACAGGAAATTCTACTAAAATGTTGAAAAGCGACTTAAGTAAATCAGGACCACAAATAATAAAGTCATTTAGAGACTTGTTGTGTGACTGCGCTGCTGCATCCCAGACCAGACGAACATTGCAGGTTTATTCGGATTAAGAGCGATAAATATTGGCAGATACCATGTATGACCCTCAAATGATGACCTTTCTGCTTCTTGCACCTTTCTAGCGTATCCTTTAGAAACTAGTTTGTTTATTTCCACTTGCATAGTCTGCCGTAGTTGCGGGTCTTTGACAAACTTCTTTTGGAATCACTTTAGGCGAGAGCTTGCAACTTGAGAGCTTTCGGGCCACATAGGGACATCATTTTTCCGCAGCAGACCAACTTCGTATTGCTGATTTTTCTTGATGGCTGTAGTTTCAAGTATCTTCAAGGCTCTGTTGTTTTCGGCGACATAATGGCTTTCTCTTTCGGGGCATCTAGGTTGAAATATTCCTTAACATCATCATGATGGCATCTCAATTAATTGACTATATGTGTAGACCAAGATTGCTCACAGTACGAACATTATGAAGTGTAAATGTACTATCGCAGTTGGTACCGGATACCTCAATATTTTTGACGCAATTGTTTTCGAATCGTGTGGTATTACCGGTTGTAGGGGCTTGTTCTGAATGAGTGTTAACCGATGCACTTTTTTTAACCGATAGGAGACACGGCCTGGATAGGCAGCAGACGCTATATTGTAAATCCAATTTCTAAAAGATTTCACCACTGGAACCCTATAGTCCTTTGCAGGCATCGCCCAGTTCAATTGGGTTGTTTAAATGGGCCATCAAATTACATGCCTCCATTGTTGAGCAAATGTTACGAATAGTAAGTGCATATTTGATGATGCTGTCGAGCCTGAGAATGTGCACTGGACGACCAAAATATATCTCCAAAGTCTGGATAATTTCATTCATCATGGATGGGATGAGAACTTTACTTCTCACCAGGTCCTTTGCACGGCCGTTGAGGCACGACTGCAAGCGCATTAAATTCTTACCATCAGTATAACCAGCGATCTCAGTACTATTTTTGTAGTTGCTGATGAATAGGGGAAAGTCCTCAGGATTGCCGTAGAAATTCGGCAACTCCGTAGGTATTACGTGTCTGGCTGCGATTTGTGCGGCAGTTGGCTGGGAAGAACTTTGGTTAGAAAAGGAATTAAAAGGGACACATCACCCTTGGATAGGATACTATATTTTTTCTCCAAATACTTCGTCTGCAATTCCTTCTCCTCTTCCAGCATCTACAACTGTAGTTTTGTGTAGGTCGACAGAGAACTACTCGACGTATTTGCGCCACATTGATAACTAGCCTTTGCATAATTTGTAATGGCTGGGGCCATTACTTGCTCACCTTGAATACCTGAGTTGAAACTCCCAAACTGTTGTTGTGCTTTTCTATATGCACCATTTCCATGGACAACGTTAGGTTGAGGTTGCTGAACATTTACCTCTTCCGATGGACCGGGCACATCTGAAAAGGGCCTTGGGATATGGCTAGCTGGTGATGAGTCTGCTTGCAAACCCGCACTGGATTCTGCTGTGGCATTAACTGGTGGCAGTGTATTCGTTCCTGTTGTTGTTGAGACACTATTTTTAATAGCAACAGGTAGATTTTTACCGCAGGAGCAATTCCAGCTCACGTTCGCTATTGACTCTAACACACTCGAAATGCAACCACTTATTACATAAATTAGACTGCATCATACGTTCCGTGTCTTTTAAATCGCATTTGTTGCAACTAAAGTCTTTTTGAGCAATTTTTTTTAATAGAATCACGGTTTTGATTTCTCAATTCACAAACGTTTGTTGTTCTTTTATTTATAAAACTATAAATTGTTTTAAAGAACTGTTGGCTTCGAGAAACTTTTAAGAACGACAAAAAAAAGAACAAAACAATTAAACTTTATTTTAAACTTAAAACCACAAATTTATTTATTTTAAATTCATTAAAATCAATATAATTTATTATTTATGGAACCTTATATAAATTTTATTATTTAAAATTTTTATTCCGTATTTGTACGCTTTAAAACAATTTGTTTTTCACTCGCTCGTTTCTCTTTTTAAAAACCACTTAACAATAGAAAGAAACTCCTTTATATGCTTATTATGCAATAAGTGGCACAATATTTTCAAATGGCGCAATTTTCTTATTATATTAAAAGTTAATATAACCTATAAGCAAAACAAAAGCATATGGACTAGTAAATTGCTAAGTTGCATTTATTAAAAGTTAAAATAAAAAAAGTTAAATATATGTATTACTAATTAATTATAAATAAAAATATAATAAAAAATATGTATTACTAATTAATTATAAATAAATATGTTAAGCGACATGAGTGATGAAGGCTTGCGCAAAATATTGTACAATGTTGCCCACATATTTCACAGTATATTGCACTTCTTTTGGTTTGTACAATACAAATCAAAAGGCTTTTGATTTCTGCCAATATATTGTGCTTTGAATATGGCATACACATTGGCGATATGATTGTACAATACGAAAAATTGCACAGTTATATTGCAAGTGGGTCGGTCTCTTTAAGCAATTGGGCAACGAGAAAAAGGAGCAAAGCAAACAGACATACCTGTAAATATGTACATATTTATATCATCCATATTTATTTGTATTGTGGTGATACCCAACACTAATAAATACTTTTTTATACAACTCTTCTTTTTATACATTTTTTTAGTACAATATTTCCTACTATGTAATTTTTGATTATTATAACTCTCTTATTCATTCGTTTAGTTTTTGCAAAAAAGATTTCTTTCTTTTTGTTATCAAATAAATAAAATTTAGATTTAACTAATTAATCTTTTACTACGAACACCCCACAAATTGGTGACCCCGACGTTTGATAAAAGTAAAAACGAAATATGTCGATTAATGAGGGAGACAGCAACGTTCAACAACAACTGCCGCAAAACGAAGCGGGGCCTGTCGAGCCAGCAACCATAAACCGAGTTGCGGTCAAGGTGCCGCCTTTTTGGCCTGACCAAGCTGAAATTTGGTTAGCACAAGTCGAAGCACAATTTGCTGTTGCAGGCATAGTAAGCGACGTATCAAAATTTAACACAGTGGTTGCGGCAATAGAGTCAAACGTTCTGGTGCAAATTTCAGACGCTATTTTAAATCCTCCGGAAAACGATAAGTACGGCAATCTGAAAAAGTGTATAGTCGAGCGTTACTGCGAGACACAGAAACTGTTGTCAGAAATTGACCTGGGCGACAAACGACCAACCCAACTCTTGAATGAGTTGAGTACGTTGTCAAAAGATAAAGTGACAACAGATTTTTTAAAATCACTCTGGTTACAGAGATTGCCAGCACAGGTACGCGCAATTTTGCAAGCATCAGACGCCACATTAACTGAATTAGCCAAGTTGGCCGATAAAATAATGGAGGTTGGCGATTTTCAACATCTGGCCGCTGTTACTTCTGCACCACAAACCCATAACGCCAAAGATGATATCAATAGACGCCTAGACCGCATTGAACAACAAATAAATAGTCTTTTCAACAACACCAATAAAACCCGTCGATCTCGTTCAGTTTCTTCACGGCGAGGAAAATTGACAGAGCCTGCCACTACCACTGGCACGAGAGCTGAATATTGCTGGTACCGTAGAACATTTGGAGAAAAGACTACCAAGTGCCGTGAGCCTTGTTCGTACGTACAACAAAAAACATCAAAAAACTAACTTCGCCTTCCGATCTTGCGGGCGGATCTCAAGACGACTACTTTATAGCCCACCTCATTATCAACGACGACGTGTCGAAACAAAATTTTTTAATTGATACCGGCGCAGACGTTTCAGTATTGCCGTTGGCCAGCGTCAAAAATGTTCGTGTAGGTGTATTAAAGAAACTATTTGCTGCAAATGGGACCCCTATTAAAACATGCGGCGAAAAACGACTAAATGTTTCCTTAGGTCTGCGACGTAATTTTTCGTGGACGTTCCTTGTGGCAGACGTTAGCTCAGCCATAATAGGATCAGATTTTTTGAAACACTATGATCTACTAGTCGACATCAAAAAAGGGAAGCTTATTGATCGCACTACTTTACTTGAATCAAAAGGTTGTACGCCACGTTCTCCTTATATTCAAATTTTAGCATACAATACACGAGACAACTATGCCCAACTGTTAAACGAATATAAGGACTTGGCCACAATTAATGCCAACAAACGCCCAATTGATTCAACGGTAACTCATCACATCACGACTAAAGGTCCTCCTACATACGTAAGCTCCCGCCGCCTTGCCGCAGACAAATTTCAAGCAGCAAAAAAGGAGTTTGAGTACTTGATGGAAATGGGTATATGTCGGCCCTCAAAAATCAATTGGGCGAGCCCACTTCATCTAGTAAAGAAATCGAATGGGGACTGGCGACCCTGCGGTGATTACCGTGCGCTCAACAACATAACCGTACCTGACAGGTATCCCATACCGTACTTGCGTGACGTCACGAGTATATTATATGGGAAGAAAATTTTTACAAATATCGATTTACAAAGGGCTTACCAACAAATACCGGTGGAGCCGTGCGACATTCCCAAAACAGTCATAATTACGCCATTTGGCTTATTTGAATTTTGCTTCATGACGTTTGGCTTACGAAACGCAGCCCAAACTTTCCAGCGTCATATGAATGAAGTCTTTAAGGGAATTGACTTTGTCTTTGTTTACATAAACGATATTTTGATCGCATCTACGTCCGAGGAGGAACATGCAAAACACATCCGAATCGTATTTGACCGATTGCGTCAGTCGCGCCTGTCCGTAAACTTTGACAAATCTCAATTCGGGAAAACTGAACTAGTTTTTCTGGGCCACAAAATTAACCAACATGGACTAACGCCTCCTGATAATAAGGTGGAAGCAATCCAGAATTTCCAGAGACCTAAAGCCGCTAGAAATTTAAAAAAGTTTCTGGGTATGCTAAATTTTTATCGTCCTTTCATTCGACATGCAATTGAAAACCAAAACGTTTTGCTAGGTTTGATTCCCGGTAATAAGAAAAATGACAACAGCATAATAAATTGGACTGATGAAGCCATCGCTGCTTTTGAAGCATATAAAAATGACATTGCGCAAGCTACTCTGTTAAATTATATGGCACCGAATGCACAACTAACGCTAATGACTGATGCATCGGATGAAGCCGTTGGAGCTGTCCTGCATCAAATAGTAGGAGATCAAATTCAGCCATTGGGTTTTTATTCAAAAAAATTATCGACATCCCAGCAGAAATATAGCGCGTATGACAGAGAACTCACCGCAATTTACCAGGCTATTCAACATTTTAAGTACGCCCTTGAGGGTAGAGAATTTTCGGTTTTTACAGACCATAAACCAATAATTTTCGCTTTTAAGCAAAAAAGTGAAAAGGCGTCACCACGTAGAGCACGCCAATTGGATTTTATAAGTCAGTATACGTCGGATATTCGGCACTTGCCAGGTGCTGACAATAATGTAGCAGACTTGCTATCACGTACAAACGTTTTACAAGATCAAGTAATAAATTTTGAAGAAATGGCAAAAGAACAAAGTGCTGATAGCGAATTACAGTCAATGCTGAACAGCGACTCATCTATAAGGTTTACAAAGTTGAAAATTCCTCATTCGACGAAGGAACTATTTTGTCATGTTTCAGCGAATAGAGTGAGATCATATGTTCCAAAAAACTGCCGAGATTCTGTAATACAAAATATGTACCAGTCGACGTCCGGTTCGAACATATAAACGTGGACATCGTTGGACCATTGCCTTCTTCTGACGGTTTTCGTTACTGTCTGACTTGTATTGACCGATATAGTAGATGGCCCATAGCCGTACCGTTGGCAGACATAACAGCCCAAAGTGTTGCTAGTGCCCTTTTAAGTGGTTGGATTTTTGTATATGGTATTCCGTTACGCGTTACCACGGATTTAGGAAGACAATTTGAGTCCTCCATATTCAAGGAGTTAACAAAGTTGTTAGGCATCAAACATTTACGAACAACTCCCTACCACCCACAAGCTAATGGAATGATAGAGCGTTGGCATCGTACCTTGAAGTGTGCCATTAAGAGTTATGAGACAAATAATTGGAGCGCAGTCCTTCCGATGATTCTTTTAGGAATGCCATCAACTTTAAAAGCCGATATTGGGTTGAGTCCAGCTGAGATGGTTTTTGGTACCTCATTACGCGTTCCTGGGGCATTCCTAGTTCCTTCCAAAGGAAATACTTCAGAAACCGATTTCGTGCAATCACTACGTAGATTAATATCGAATTTGCCAACAACAAAGTCAGTTCGTCATGGTGTCAGAACAAGTTTTATCCAACCTGCTTTAGCAGAGTGCAAATATGTTTTCGTCAGGATCGACCGCGTTAAAACACCTCTGGAACCAAACTACGAAGGTCCTTTCGAAGTTTTGGGTAAGCATGATAAATATTTTGTTGTGAAAATGCATCAGCGAAATGCGAAGATTTCTATAGATCGTCCGAAGTCTGCCTATATTTTCAATGATGTAACTCCACCCGCCGAAACTGCACGAGATAACAACATAGTTAAAACCGACGATCATGTTCCAGAAAATGTTACACCACAAGATGATTCACCAACTGTAGAGAATAACGATACTCCCGAGGATGATACTTCAGTACAAAATCCTCGCACCACTTCATCTGGACGTCATGTTAAAATTCCTCTTAAATATCGTTAACCCTTAACTAGGAGGAGGGTATTGTGGTGATACCCAACACTAATAAATACTTTTTTATACAACTCTTCTTTTTATACATTTTTTTAGTACAATATTTCCTACTATGTAATTTTTGATTATTATAACTCTCTTATTCATTCGTTTAGTTTTTGCAAAAAAGATTTCTTTCTTTTTGTTATCAAATAAATAAAATTTAGATTAAACTAATTAATCTTTTACTACGAACACCCCACAGTATGTTTGCTTTGAGTGAGAACAAGAAACTACTAAGTGAACATGAAATAAATAGAAACAGTAAAGATTTTTAAACATATTAGGTTGACGGCGTTAACATATGTATATATAACATATGTACATATATATATATATATATATATATATATATATATACATATATATTTATATATATATATATATATATATATATATATATATATATATATATATACATATATATATATATATATATATATATATATATATATATACATATATATATACATATATATATATATATATATATATATATATATATATATATATACATATATATATATATACATATATATATATATATATATATATATATATATATATATACATATATATATATATATATATATATATATATATGTATATATATATATATATATATATATATATATATATTGAATATCCTGCCTTAGCGGACGGTTCTAGTATTTCGCATACTTTAGTATTGTAGGTATGTTTAATCTTCTTATTTACATAAAATAAGTAAAGACTTCAATTACATATAAAATTTTGTAAAATATGCTAAATTTGTTTTGACAGGGAGCGTGCGTGATTTTACAAAATTGTTACCATCGTGCGTGAAAGTATTTGATTATAAACAATGCGTTCGTGAACGTCTTAAATCCTGCCGTACTTACGCTCACATCTTTAGGTCTAACTCCACTTTTCAACCCAATAAACTTTGAAGAGGCATAATTTTTTTCACATCTTTCAATCTTCAAACATACTAGTACAAAAGATAAATTAACCCGATATTTATATAAGGTGTTCCCACTTAGAAGCAATAGAATATCATATAATAAATATATTATAACTTTAAATTTCATTACAATATTTGCATTCTATTTTCCCGGAAGCTAATGCTACAAGCACAACAATTAAATTACCTTATTTCACTAGTTTTGAAGATAACTTGTTTGGAAAACCTAAAAATATTTGTTGGCAAACCCCTCATCACTAAAAAAAATCCCACCTTCGACGCCACTTTGCTATTAACAGCAATCGCCATATAAATATGTATTGTATTCCAAAGAAGAAGTATTTTTTTATATTGACATTGTATGTATCATGTTGTGATCAAGCAGATGATGCTGAAATAATTTAAAAAAGCATAAAACATCTTAGTTTTTTCATTGGCAAACAGCATAAGGAATATACTTAGTTTTGTATTTGAAGTCGTATATTTTGTAAAACAAAACTTCTACCACGATTTTATCATTATTTGAATATATATCAATTAATCAAAAATACGCACAGTCCCATATAGGTTTTTACTCCCAAATTAAAAATTTTTTAGATCAAAGTAAAATTTTTGAAATTCAAACTCAATTTTTTCCGAAACAACTTAACAAATTAAATTATTTTTAAAATAAATTAAAATTTTTGCATATCAAGTTTAACATTTTGCATATTAAATTCACTTTTTTTAATATAAAATTAAGTATTTTCATTTTCAAATTCAATTGCTTTTAAAGTTTGTTTAACTGTTGTTTAAAACTAAGTTGTTTTATTTAAAATTTAAATATTTTTAAATTTAATTAAGTTTTTATACATTAACTCGCTTTTTTTGACTTCGAAATGATTTGCTTTTTTAATTAACTTAATTTTTTGTTTTCTTTAATATTGTTAAAAAAATACAACTGCCTGTCCCACTGGAATATCTTCCAATCCTGTACAGTAAAAACTTTTGAATTTTACTACCAAATCTAAAAAACAAGTTCATTCGAATGTAATGAAATTTAAAAAAATGGAAGAAACCTTAAAAATTAAGTTAATTTATATTTTTAAATTTATTCTATTAAATTTTAAAACTTAACTCAAATCTAGTTCATAGTAGTACTAATCGAAAAGTTTAAAAATTAAACTACGACCCATAGAAATACGTTAAATAAGAGCTTAATACACATATATTATTTTTTATAAACAAGGCCTTTATTTTTTAAGCTTTTAATATTGAATTAAAAAACAAATGCATTTGTATTTTAATAATTTGAATTTGAAAAGAAAAACATTGAATTATAAATGAAAAAAATTTAATTTAAAAAGGAAATTTAATTCAACTTGAAAAAAGTTGAATTTGTTCCGAAAATGCGTCGGCCCTGTAGCAAAAATTAGCCGGCGAAGTAAAAGGTTGAAATAGCTACAAAAAAAAAAAAAAAAAAAAAAAAACTGTCTATCTTCTCATCTTTCCTAATCTGTCTCCTCAATACTATCCCCTCGTTTTCAGTTCCGGTGCAATGCATTGCATATATAGGGGTCATCCCCTGAGTGCTGGTCCTAATCCTAAAAAAAAAAAAAAAAAAAAAAAAACCTATATATATATGTATATATATTATATATATATATATATATATATGTATATGTATATATATATATATATATATATATATATATATATAAATATATATGTATATGTCATTGCATACGTTTTGATATATATATATATATATATATATATATATATATATATAGATATATATACATATATATATATATATATATATATATATATATATATATATCAGAACGTATGCAATGACATATACATATATATTTATATATATATATATATATATATATATATATACATATACATATATATATATATATATATATATATATATATATACATATACATATAATTTTTTTTTTTTTTTTTTTGACGTAATGATAGCAACTATCAATAGTGGCCCCACGACAACTTCACTAGCACCACCCTGGGACAGCTTTGGCATTTCATCAGGGTGGGTAGTATTATCAGTATTATTCCTACGTCCTCCTTAGTTCCTAGGTAAGGAGGTTCGGAACTGATGCGCATATTTAATCGTCAGTTGCTAACGAATCCCAAGACGTACTAACTCCCCTACGAATCTGTGCTAATCTGCGAAGTTCTATTAGAACAAGCTGTACAAAACTACACACGCTGGTCCAATTTAATAAGGATTCCAGCATGGTCGGAATAATATTCTCCGGGCTGATCGTGCGCCCCAAACCTTCCTCTAAATGCGACCTCCAGTTGCTGAATCGTGAGCAGACAAAGACGACATGCTCAGCATCCTCAACCACATTTCCACCACAATGTGGACAGAACGGAGAGTCGTCGTGCTTAAAACGAAATAGATATGACCTAAAGCAACCATGTCCAGACAAGAACTGTGTTAGGTAATAGTTCAGATCACCATGTTTCCTAGTCAACCACAGTGTGATATCGGGTATTAATGTATAAGTCCATCTTCCCTTTTCAGTGGTTAACCACCGTTCTTGCCACTTTTGCATACATAAGTCAGGGATAACTATTCATGATTTCTAAGTCGATAGGGATCATACCCGCAATGATAAAAGCCGCCTCGTCCGACACTGTCCGGAATGCACTACATACTCTTAAAGCAGCTAGCCTATACACAGGGGATACCAGCCCCACATATGTGTAATATCTAAGTGAGTCTGACCATACCGGGTGTGCATATAGGATAATGCTCCTTACTACTCCAGCGAGCAGTTTCCTCTGAAGATACTTTGGCCCTCTCGTGTTTGGCATAATCCGAGATAGCGCCAAACAGGTCTCTGATGCTTTGGATGCTATATATCGCAAGTGCTCGCGAAAAGATAGCCGTGTGTCAATCATCACACCCAGATATTTCAGAAATGCCTTTGATTCTATGGAACAGGTGCCAACATTGAGGGTAATAGTTTCCCTAGCCTTACGACGACTAATCAAAACCGCTTCGGTTTTAAGATCAGCTAGAGTCAATCCCATTGCAGTGATCCAGGACTTTACTAATTGTACGCTGGCATTTGCAATGGTTTCTGCCTCCAGCAATTCCTTAGCTTCACACACCAGCGCTATATCGTCTGCGAATCCCACAATTTTTACTCTCTCAGGTAACCTCAACTTTAGTACTCCATCATACATTACGTTCCACAACGATGGTCCAACTATCGATCCTTGGGGAACACCACCACTAATCCTACGTTTCCTTATACCCGCATCTGTACTATAGATCAATTCCCTATTCCGGAAATAATCCTGCACTATCCTTATCAGATATTCTGGGATGTCCAATCGAGTTAGAGCATCAACAATATGCACCCAACTCGCTGTGTTGAACGCGTTCTTCACATCTAGCGTCACAACTACACAGTACACTTTTGTGCCATTCCTCCAGTTCCTGCCATAGATAGTTCGTGCAGCAGTTTCTACTACAATATTTATAGCATCCACTGTTGACCTCGCCCTCCTGAAGCCAAATTGGTTGTCTGATAGACCATGTCTGTCTTCAACGCAATTCCCAAGTCTTCTGCAGATCACACCCTCTAGCAACTTCCCACATGTATCTATCATACACAGTGGCCGATAAGATGAGGGATCATCCAGGGGTTTATTGGCTTTTGGTATTAATACCAACTTCTGCCTCTTCCATCTTGTTGGAAAAATTCCCTTACATAAGCATGTATTCACCATTCTTAAGAACTGCTCGGGACAAAGCCTGACGGCCTCCTTTAATACTATATTTGGAATACAGTCGAGGCCCGGTGCCTTTTTGTCTCTAAACCTAGAGACAACGTCCTCGATCTCAGTTATTGTAACCGAGGGAAAAATTAATGTCCCAATTGGAGGGTTGTGCTCCCAAGGTGGTGCGTCCTGCTGGGGAAAGAGATGGTCTACAATTTCCTCCAGGATTGGCCCCTCACTCGGTTGCAACGGGGTCAGGCATTTAAGTTTTTTGGTGACCAGCTTATATGCGAGACCCCAAGGATAATCATCCACCTCATCACAGATATTAAGAAAACACTGCCGCTTGCTCCTACGAATTTCATCCTTCAGGGCCTTCCTCCTATTCCTGTAGTTCTGTTGGTATACGCTATTCTCTAACCTACCTCGTGTTCTTGTATACTGCCTTCTGGCACGTATACACTCCGCCCTCAAGCCGGCAATATCATTATTCCACCAATAAACCGGTGGCCCATATCCGGATTTTTTCCGCCTCACCATAGATGCATCGCACGACAGCGTAATATGGTTTACCAATTGTTCTGCCATATCCTCAGCTGAACCATTTAATTCCATACCTTCCATACAGATGGCAAAAATATCCTTATCAAAGGTATTCACTTTCCATCTCGACAAACCTTGTGCACGGGGAGTCACATGCCGTATATCATCCTGTATATCCATAATAATGGCACTGTGATCGCTGTGAGTATAAACTTCAGATACTCTCCAGTTTACACGGTTTATAATGGTATCGCTGGCAAACGTAATATCAATAATTGATCCACCACTTCCTCCTCTAAATGTTTCCTCATCTCCAGAATTCAAGAGCACAACATTCAGCGCAGAAAGAGCCTCTAATAGAATTCTTCCCCTTGCATTTGTCAAGGGGCAGCCCCATTCAACAGCCCACGCATTGAAATCCCCTGCTATTATAACAGGACACCCGGCTGCAGCGTCCATCACCATGTTGTCTATAATAACACGAAAGTCATCAATAGAATACCTAGGTGGAACATAACAGCTGTACAAACAGATGCCGGAAACAGTGGCCCGTGTGTACCCACATTGCGGTGATAACCTTTCCCTCAATATCAAAGAACCGTTAATCCATATAGCTGCTCTATCTGTATCATCAGTAACCCAATTTGCAGATACAATCTTTTTATATGGCTCGCTGAGTACAGTAACGTCTACCTTTAAATCTCGTACGGTTTGCCTAAGCAACTCCTGTGCTGCTTGGCAATGATTGAGATATACATATACATGTACATATACATATACATATACATATGCATATACATATACATATACTATACATATACAAATCCATATATATATATATATATATATATATATATATATATATATATACACATATATACATACATATATATATATATATATATATATATATATATATATATTTATATGTATATATATATATATATATATATATATATATATATATACATAAATATACATATATATATATATATATATATATATATACATATACATATACATATGTATATATATATCTATATATATATATATATATATATATATATATATAGTATATAGTATTTTTTAGAAGCTTAATCCCGCTGCACTTAGAACATGTGAATTCGCCTTGGTTGAGGTTAACTATGTATGTCTATATGGCCGCATTTTATTGGCTCTGAGAATTTGAAATACATTTTATTTCATATAAATCTGATTTATTTTTCTATATCAAAGCTCGCAACAAATAATTGAATGAATTTGTAAAATCCGTTAAACACCCCACTTTTATATAAAACTGTAAAATAAGTTTGTGTTTTTAGACTTTTTTGGCCAACTGTATAAATTTCAATATGTAAAGAATCTTTTTGTGCTAATCAGGCCTAACGTATTCAATGTTAATATTTATTACATTTTTTCCCAACGTTTCATCAATTGTTTGTTGACTTCTGCAGGGGATTTTTGTCTATTTAAATTTTAAAACATACCATAATTACAATTTAAAACAGTATTTCTTCTAAAATTAAACTTATACTCACAATATTGCGGTTTGTACTACATGAAATACATATATGTTATTATTATTAAAAATTAAAATTATATTAAAAATAGTTAAAATCACAATTTAAAAATTAATAAAATCAACAAGTGTATATCTCAAACACTCAGTCTAATTTAAGAATTGATATGGCAGTTTATTTTTAATAGCATTAATAGATATTATCGGTATCCCCTTTATAAAATTCAGTTTTTTCTATCTTTTGTTGTATACGTAAGCTTTCGATCGTGTATCTTTTCCTTTCTATCTTGTCTCTATGTAGAATTTTAACTTTGTCAAAATCCACTGAATGTTGAATACGTAAATAAAATAAGTCTTCTTCCGCACAAGATTCAAGATGTGTGTAGAAATTTCACAAATATATAACCCATTTACACATGAAAGTACTTACTTGAAATTTCTGTGTATGTATTATGAATAAAAATATTACTGAAATAAACGACTTCATTAAAATTTTTTGTTCATTTTAAAAATGTCGTCGAAATGTACAGTAGCATATATGGCTATACTTTTATCATTACCAATATTTTAATATTATATATATATATATATATATATATATATATATATATATATATATATATATATATATATTTGCAGGTAAGATATTATAATTCTTTAAATATTTATACAAAATTGTTATAAAATTTTTTATTTGACATATTGTCACAATTCTATTTTAAATGAAATTTATTTGTTGGTGGTCAAGCAATGTCCATATGCATTTCATTGGTGCTTCACCAAATCATCAGTAGACTTTAACCACAGTTTTGAAAAGTTAAAAAACTCTTATCTTATGCACATACTTCTGAAAACCATCTGAGAATTCACAATTTGTAAATTACAAATTATTTTAAAAAATCACATCAGAATAAGCATAGTAGGCCTTGAAACTCATACAAAACTTACCCAACAAATAAATTATACTCGATATGCATCTATTTCATCTGTCCTCACCTTTATACAATCAGAAATCCATTGGATAACAAGAAAAGTATTAATAAGGCATTTCATTGGTGCTTTACCAAATCACCAGTAGACTTTAACCACAGTTTTAAAAAGTTAAAAACCTTTTATCTTATGCACATACCTCTAAAAACCATCTGAGAATTCACAATTTGTAAATTATAAATTATTTTCAAAAATCACATCAAAATAAGCATAGTAGGCTTTGAAACGCATACAAAACTAACCCAACAAATAAATTATATTCGATATGAATCTACTTTATTTTATTGTAGAAAAATGACTACGGCAAGTGGGAAACCCGTCTGTGACTGTCAGTTACATATGTTTGACAAGCAAAAATTTTATGTTACGTAATGTGCAGTGTGAAGAACTTTTTAAAAGTTGATATTCTTTTATTATATATTAGTAACGCGGCTAATATATACTAACGCCGCTTCGTACAAAGAGTTTCTGCCGTTCGACTGAGATATGTAAAGCTATTTTATGGCAAAATACTAAACATACCTCAAAATGTCTTATTAAGCCGCCCACCCACTTGCAATATAAATGTGCAATTTTTGTACAATCATATCTCCAATGTGTATAGCTGCCCATCCATTATACAATATTATTGTATGAAATATTTGCCATATTATTTCCATTTTGGGCTCTATTATCCAATAAGTGGCGCAATAGTTTCAAATAAAATATGGCACAACTTTCTTACAATAAGAAGTAAACATAACCTATAAGCAAAACAAAAACAATATTGTACAATGTTGCCAACACATTTCACATTTTTTGTGTTTTGTACAATAAAAATCAAAAGTTTTTTGATTTCTGCGAATATATTGCGCCACCTTTGCATATGACATACACATTGGCGATATGATTGTACTATATGAAAAATTGCACATTTATAATGTAAGTGGGAGGGCCGCTTATGTCATATTCAAAGTAGCACAATATATTGGCAGATATCAAAAGACTTTTGATTTTTATTGTACAAAACAAAAGAAGTGCAACATACTGTGAAATATGTTGGCAGCATTGTACAATAAAATAAGAGTTTATCACTCATGTCGCTAAACATTTTTATTTATAATTAACTAGCTGTACCCTGCGCGAATTACGTAGAATAAAACAAAATAATTTGGTTTTAACCGTATATTTTCATTTATTATACTTTGATGTGAATCTTAAGACTGATTTTTGTAATGATCTTACTCTAGTATTTATAGTAATTCTTAATTCTACTTATGAAGGGCTATTTGGGTTATGAGTGTTCTACATATGGTAGATTTACAATATGGGTTATTCTAGTTTATGAATGTTTTACAATCTGGGTTATTTTAGTTACGCTATGTGAGTGGCAAAAGTAGCAACGTTGTTGATACTTTTGTTTACATATGGATTTACTTTAAGTGTTTAAATGTATTTATGATTTATTGCTTAGGTCTTAGTTTTTCCCCGGTGGTCTACAAAAATAACGGCAGTGTAAGTGACACTGTTGGTATTTTTGTGGATTTGTTTGTTATTTCGTTAATGAGGTTTTTGGGTGGTTCATTTCTAGATTATGAAATTGATTCTGCTTATTTTACAAAAGCGGCACAACAATCAATGAGGTATTGTTGGGCGATTGTATGAGTACTAGAATTTAAATAAGTGTGTTATTGGATGTAGGTTATTGTGTCATGTATTTTTGTACTATAATATTAATGTCATTGTTGTCAGCGATGATATCTAGTTCGGGTTGCCTGGAGGGCAAGTACGTAACTCCTCCCCCTATTGATATGGGATTCTCCTGAATTCTGTTGATTTTTACATAGCCGTATATTATTATTATGCTTAGAATTAAAACTATGGCTAGTAGACTTGTGTCTGAGATTATGTTTCTTATTTTAAGTTCTCGTATTTCTTTAATATTCTCTACTTCTTTTATGATTATTTCTTTGAATGATGGTTTGTTTGTGAAATTGTAATTTACATTTGTTTTGTCTTCTTCGAATTTTTGTATATATATATATATATATATATATATATATATATATATATCTTGTTTATTTGAATATTGTTTATCTTGGATTAAGATTGTACAGTTTATGAACTCCAGGAGTGTATTATTAAGTATTGTATGAATTGTTTCTGTTTCGTTGCATTTTGATGTGATTAGTAGTTCTCCTGGGTTTTGTATAAGCAATGTGCCGTCATTTATTAATTCTATTTTTGTATCGAGATCTTTAATAATTATTTTTAACTACACAATTGCTGCTTAGTTTAAGCTCGTTGAGCATTTTATTTTCTACAAAGGAGAATGTGTTATTTTGTATTTTTACAATCTTTTCTGATATTTCATCTATTTTTTGATGGTTTTCGTTTGTGATGGGTACAATTGTGTATTGTGTAGTTTTTATGCTGTTAGTCGGTAACTTAATTGCTAGTATTATTGAGTCGTTATACATCATGACTCCTATTCTACTTAGTTTAATTTTTAGAAAGTCAATCTCATATTTATTGATTTCCTCTGCCGTTAGTATGGATGGGTGTAAGGTGTTGTATTTCGCTGAGGCTATGTTGTCTAATATTTCGTCAACTCTGTTCTCTAGGTATTGCAGTTTCAGTAATTGATCGTGGTACGTTAGTCTATTGTAAATATCGTTAGTATGTGATTGTATATTATTTATGTAACTTAGTATTTTGTCTCTGTCGTCAAGTATTGTTTTTTTTAGTATTGAGATTGAGTTATTAAAGTTCGTATTTATCTCGATTTGTCTGTTTAAAGTATTTATTGTTTGTAGGTTGTTAATTCTGTTGTTATTGAGACGTTGTTCGATTTGTTGTCTATCGTCGTCGTTCATAGTTCCAAAGAGCCATTTTTGGGCGTCTCCCACTATATTTAGGATGCCTCGTTTTTGCCTCTTGTTATTGGGTGTTATAGACCTAATTTTTGCTTCTATTGTTTTTATTTGAGTTATTAGGTGTTGTTTTGAATTTACTGATAGGGTTTTTATATTTTCCTGTATGTTATACAGTATGTTGCTTAATTCATGTGGTTGTATTATGTGTAATATTAGATTCGTTTCGTTGACTATTTCCACGGTTTCTGTTGGTAACATGCAGTATCCGTTAGTTGCGGTTATTGGTGTTATCGTTATCGATGCTGCAGTTAGGGGAATTGTCATCGTTAGCATTAGTAAGATTAATGCCTGCAAATTTAGATGATCGTTTTATATTGGAAGTATGCATATTTTGTAGATTTGCTTTTCTGTATTTCGGCTGTTCTTTGTGCCTAACATTTTTATAATTTTTTATAAATCCGATGTCCCTGTGTTCGTTGTATGTTTCCCTATTTGCATTAGCTTTTTCTAATCTTGTTTGCTTTGCTTTTGTTAGTCTTTGGAAAATAGTGTTATGATCTACTTTAAAATTCTGTACTTCGAGTGGTGAGCATTTTATAGTGCTATGGAAGTTACTATTGTAAAGTGTGACTGCTTTGTTAATTTGTGTTGTTATTGGTAATTTCTCCTCGAGGTTGAGTGTTCTAATTTTTTCTGTTAATGTATTATTGAGTCTTTCTATATCACTATTACCCGTGTGACTGTTTGGTTTTGTTGCATGATATTGAATACCTTGTTGTTGTAGAAACTCCCTTATTGTTTTAATGTTAAATTCGTTGTCGAATACGAATTTGTTAGGTTTTCCTTTTAGCGCTATGAACTCTTGAATTTTGTTTTCGAGTGTTTTTTGGTTCCTATCTGATAGATACAAACAAGTAGCGTGTTTCGAAAACTTGTCTATGAAAATGATAAATGAATGTTTGCTATTTACGTATGTATCTACGTGAATTATTTCATTTATCGTTTTGGGTGTTTCTGTTAAATAAAATTTGTTTTTAATTGGGTTTCTATCGTATTTTCCTCCGCTGCATATATCGCAATTATTTATGATCTTATAAATTTGCGTTTTGAGGTCTGGGTTGTATATTAGCGATTTTAGCTTTTCGTATGTTGCTGTTATACCGCAATGGCCGCTTTCATGTTTATGAAAAAGTGCGATTTGTGTTTTTAGTTCGTCCTCAGATTCAATATTTTTTGCCATATTAGAGCATTTTACGAACTTGATGTGGGGATTTCCGGAATATTCCCTTTCTATAGTTTTGTGGAGTTGGTAATATTCGTGGTCGTTGAGGTAGGAGTATATCCCTACCCTTCCTTTCGTTAATTCTCTGCGTAGGATATCGAGTGTATATCCTTTATCCATATCGTTCTTTTCTATGAAAATGACTTTGTTTCCAAAAATGGTTTTTATTGTTTCGTTTTTCTCTTTTATGAGAATTATCTGTGTTTTAAACCTATTGACGATCGTTTCTAGAATAGGTACATTGAAACCTAAGTCCTCTTCTTGGGAATGGACAGTCTGTACTTCTATCGAGGCGTTGTCGTCTTCTTGCTCTTCTTGAATTTCCTGGGTTTCCTCAAGATATATTTCGTCTTCCCAGTGATGTATTTCATCGTTTTTAATCCTGCTTAGAAAATCGGCTATATTGTTGGTTTTGCCCTTTATATATTCGAGAGAGAAGTTATATTCTCCTAGGCTTATGAGCCATCTTTGGAGTCTTGGATTTATATCCTTTCCTGAGTATTTCGTCATTAACCATTTGAGTGGTTGGTGGTCACTTTCTAGGTCAAATTCTCTACCGAATAGGTATGGCCTAAAGTATTTAACTGCCCACACAATTGCTAATAGCTCTTTTTCTGTCGTTGCATAGTTGCACTCGTGTTTATTTAGGGTACGAGATGCATATGCGATAGGGTGTCCCTCTTGTGAGAGTACTGCTCCTATTGCGAAATTGCTTGCGTCGGTTGTGACTTTGAATTTTTTGTTAAAATTTGGATACCTTAATATTGGTGAGTTTGTCACTAAATCTTTTAGTTTCTCGAATGCTACTAAATATGCAGGGTCGTTAATGTTGATTTTTTGATCCTTTTTCAGGCATTTCGTCATTGGATACGCGATTTTTGCGTAATCTTTTATAAATTTTCGGTAAAAGCCCGTCATCCCCAAGAGAGATTTTATCTGCTTTCCTGTAGTCGGTATTTTAAGTTTCTGAATAATTGAAACTTTGTTGGGGTTTGGTCGAATACCTTGGGTCGTAAGGACGTGGCCTAAGAATTGCGTTTCTTTCTTCAGAAAGTCGCATTTATCAACTTGAATTTTTAATTTTGCCTTCCTTAGGAGTTGAAATATTCCTCCCAGGGTGGTTATGTGTTCTTGTAGGGATGTGCTGAACACAAGGATGTCATCCATATAGACGACACATGTCTTGTTTATGTGGTCCCCAAGGACCTCATTCATTAGCCTTTGAAATGTAGAGGGGGCATTTTTTAGCCCAAATGGCATTCGGATGAACTCGTAATGTCCCGATGGTGTTGAGAAGGCTGTTTTCTTCCTGTCTTCCTCCCTGACCAGTATCTGGTGAAAGCCTTTAGCTAGGTCGAGAGTAGTAAAGTATTGTGATCTTCCCAGCTTATCTAATAATGAGTTTAAGTTGGGGATGGGATATTTATCGTCTACCGTAAATTGATTGTTTGCGATAATCGATGACGAGTCTATATTTTTTTATGCCCGAATTATCCAATTTCTTTTCAACTATCCACAATGGGCTGTTGTAGGGTGAGTTGCTTTTCTTTATTATGTTCTGTTCTAACATTTCTTTAATTTGTCGATTTATTTCCTCCTCGTGTATTTGCGGATACCTATATATTTTTGAGTAAAGTGGTTTATCGACGGTTGTGGTTATTTCGTGGTGGATCTCATTCGTTGCCGAGAGAGTATCACCTTCTTTAAAGAAAAGATCTTTGAATTTTGTAAGTAACCTTTCTGTCGCTTCACTTTCTTCAAAATTGAGGTGGTCGAGGGTCAAATTCCTATTGTTTTTTTGTAATAGTTCTAATGTGGTAATATTCTCGATTTCTGCTGGGTAATTGTATTCTTCGAAGTACAATTCTGTTCCCAACATATTAATAAATTTATTTTCGCAATCAATTGTTGCCTTTAATTTCGTAAGGAAATTTTGTCCTATTATGCCTGAAAAATGGGGGTTGGAAAAGTCTATTAATTTCCATTTTAAGGTCCCTAGGCATCTGAATTCTTTTGGGAATGGCGTGATGATAGTGTATTTTACTTCGTTTAATCCGTTAATAGTTCTACAAAATTGGGGTTTTTCCAATTCTGTTTTCGGGTATTGCTCCATTAGTGTAGTAGTTTTTAATATTCTAGTTGTGGAGCCCGTATCGATTAGGCATCTTATTTTCTGTTTGCCTATTGTAAGAATTATTATTGGGAGTTTTGATTTAGAGGCAGTAAAATTTACGCTCTCTGTGTCAGATTCCACTTCTTGCATTGTATCCACCTCCATATATGTGGGGTGACTTGTCATGTTCGGTTGTTGCGCATCGACGCTCATATGTGACGTTTTTGTTTGTGCTGAATTATTTATTTTATAATTCTGATAATTCTTTTTGTAGTATCCGGATTGATTTTTATTTTGTTGAGTTTGTTTATTATCGTTATATTGTGTTGGTTTGTTAGTGTTGTATTGTTGTGATTTATTATTATTGTATTGTGTTTGTTGTTTGTTTTGTGTTTGTTCTGTTTTATTGTTACTGTATTGTGTCTGTTGGTTTTTCTTCCTATGACGGTAGTGTATCGTCCTAGGGTCATCTAAAGCCCTAATTCTAGTATAATTTGTTATAACTTCGTTTAGTGTACTATTTTGGTCGCTGTGTGATCGTAATGGTATATCGATCTTCTCAATTAAAATGTTAACTAGATCTTTATCGACTCGATTTGGCTCATATATTTCTGGCCTCGTGTCGTCGTACATATATATCTTATTTAGCTCGGACTTGCTCTTTTCAAAGTATGTAAATAATTCTCTAAGGTTACTCACTTTTACGTTTCTGCATCTGCTGAATATGTCTGAGTATGTTGTTCTTGGTCGGTGGTGATCTATCAATTTTGCCTTTATCTGGTCCCATGTTGCATCCGTTCCAAGTCCTCTAATGTAGTCGCCTGCATCGCCGCTAATTTTCTCATTCATGATTATGGCGGTTGCCAAATTTATCAGTTGCTGGTTTTCTCTAGGGCACAGTGCTAAGACCGCTTCTACCGATGCTATGAAGGCTGTTGCATCGTGGTCCTTATCCAGGCTTCTCAATTGCCGGAACTGCGTCAACAGATCTTTTGGCGTTAACCATAGACCTTGTTGTGGTTGTGCTTGTGTTTGTTGCTGCTGCTGGAGTTGTTGAAGTTGCTGTTGTACTTGCTGTTGCTGGAGTTGTTCTTGCAATTGTTGAATTGCAGCCTCCTGTCTTCTTATGACTTCATTGAGTTCGTCTTCGTTGTTGATGTTACGGTTTTCGTTAAATCGGTCTTGTAGCGACATTTTTTCTTTTAATAACTTCGCTTTGTTTGGCAAATTGTTTCGCACTTTTATTTTGTTTTTAGCTTTTACGTACCGAAAAATTTTATTGGGGGGTCCTTCGGGATTCGTGTGCCTACTGTGTTTTAGCGTCTTCGTCTGGATACTTGCAATCTTTTCCTTCTGGTGAGCCTGACTCTGCGCCTCTGTTGAAGGTTGTAGTTTCGGAGTATGTGCTCGTTTATTTCGGTTGAGTATCCGTCCTCTGAGTCAAACCCTGGATCTAGCTCTATTGGTTCGCTTATGGTCACAGTAGTTAGTAGTTGTAGTTATCTCTTGCTCGTAGTTGGAAGCGTAATCTGATGTTGCTCCTGTGTCGCCCATGTAAGGTTTGGAAAGCACTAATAATATGTCTTTCTTGGAGTTTTCGTCGATTTTACGACCGGTTCCGGTAGTGATATCTAAATTTAATTACTTTTATCACTGAAGGGTCCCTTGGGATTTGCAGTGATAAATTTTCTTTAAATTCTTCAGAATTTAAAGGCAGTTGTGTAGGTTTTAAAATTAAATTCTTTAGAATTTAATTTCCGTGACTGCGCCAATTACGTAGAATAAAACAAAATAATTTGGTTTTAACCGTATATTTTCATTTATTATACTTTGATGTGAACCTTAAGACTGATTTTTGTAATGATCTTACTCTAGTATTTATAGTAATTCTTAATTCTACTTATGAAGGGCTATTTGGGTTATGAGTGTTCTACATATGGTAGATTTACAATATGGGTTATTCTAGTTTATGAATGTTTTACAATCTGGGTTATTTTAGTTACGCTATGTGAGTGGCAAAAGTAGCAACGTTGTTGATACTTTTGTTTACATATGGATTTACTTTAAGTGTTTAAATGTATTTATGATTTATTGCTTAGGTCTTAGTTTTTCCCCGGTGGTCTACAAAAATAACGGCAGTGTAAGTGACACTGTTGGTATTTTTGTGGATTTGTTTGTTATTTCGTTAATGAGGTTTTTGGGTGGTTCGTTTCTAGATTATGAAATTGATTCTGCTTATTTTACAAAAGCGGCACAACAATCAATGAGGTATTGTTGGGCGATTGTATGAGTACTAGAATTTAAATAAGTGTGTTATTGGATGTAGGTTATTGTGTCATGTATTTTTGTACTATAATATTAATGTCATTGTTGTCAGCGATGATATCTAGTTCGGGTTGCCTGGAGGGCAAGTACGTAACTCGCGCATTGCTGCGGCACCAACTAAACTAAATTTGAAGGAAAGACATCACACAAATATGCAATTAATTCAATTTTTTTTTAATGAGTTATACCAAATGTTATTAATGAAATGATGAATCCTAAAATATCTGATATTTGTCCCATCAACACATGGTCAGATGCATAGTTTACGTTTCAATTCATTTTGATTAATTTGACTAATTTTTCGCCACATGGCGAAAACTAGTCGCACCAACTTAGACAAGGTATATCAATATAACTGCCATCCAATACGGGCGGCAAGCGTTTTTTAGCTGTCAAAAGTTCTCATGTCCATACATTTTGTATGGAGCATACCGAAATAACGCGACGGCAACGCTTTGCTATTGGAAAATCCGATTTTGACAGAGCGTTTTCTAATGAAGTTGGTTGCAAAAGAAAAGAATTGTAACCAGAGAAAAAGAGCAAAGATTTACAAAAGTGAAATATATAATAAAAGAAAAAATTTGTGGACTTCGTATTAGAAAATGGTGGTAAGAAAATATTTACAATATGATTATATACATACATATGTATGCACGTTTGTAATTTGTACAAAATTTCAAAACAAAATCACAAATGTCGTCCGTCCCGTTGTTAAAATAAACAGGGTTATTTAATTTGTCTGTTTGATAACCCTGTTTTTATTGTTTTTTTACATAACGCTGCCGCTTTTGTTTAGATATGGCATTTCAGCGTTAAAGATCTGCGGAAAAAAACGTTTCGCTTTCCGCCCGTATTTAGGTATGGCTGTTAGGTAGACTCGCGGCGAAAGCGAATTAATATGGATCTTCTTGGACTGTCAAACAGTTTCGTATGTCAAATTAGTATTTTGACATTTGTGAATGAATTGAGTTGCATAGAGTTGCTTATATTTTATCCATAGGCTAATAATAGGTATTCTGTGATGTTATCACATCAGCACGTGCTAAGCAATTATTAATTTTTATTTAAAATAAAGAAAATCCAAACATGAAGATAGCTTTATTTAGTGCAACATACACAGTGCCTGTGTCCAAGTGGGCGTTGAATAATCTAAAGAATTTAGTTCGTGTTAATGCTGGTGCACAAAATGCTGCCACTGAATTTGTTGAACAAGAACGTCTCTTTAATTTGCACGGATCTTATGGGAGGAGGTATTGATTTCAAGGGAGTTAACTTGGTCATAAACTATGACTCCACCTTGTACTATATCGAATATATGTATGTACTTCGTATTGACCGTACAGGTAGAGCAGAAAAACCGGGAAAATCGAAAATCGGGATATACAAAAATATTTGCAAAGTATTGATGCACAGATGCCAACTGGGTTCTTCAGACCGTACGCCGGCGATGTTATTAAACGTATTCTCTTTTCCGTTACTGTGTCTGACTGTACACGACCTATGCCTTCACATAGGAAGTAGCAACGTAGTTAACCACGGAAAAAACCTCAGAACAAACGTAAACCTATACAGTTATTTGTGTTGTTGAAATTAACTAGTGCGAGTGAGACGCAAAACTCTCGAAAGAGAGTAAACAATCAGTGGTCTGGCTGCACTTAAAAAATAATTGCTAACGAGGCTTGATGTTGACTGACTCAGAGCTGCTTTGCGACTCAATAGATATTTTTATGCAAATACTTTTACACAAACACTTTTATTCATCTAGTTACAAAATAAAAATTAGAAGAAGACTAGTATATATAATGTGACAGTCGAAGATGATCACAGCAAAGTAGCAAAAATTCTTAAAACAGCTGTAGAGGCTACCTGTTATGAATTTGCTTATATTGATATACCTTGATTCAATACATTTTAAATAATTTTCAGTGGCGCCATCTATCGGAAATGTATCGCAACAACTTAGAAACCTCCGTCGCAGCGTTGCCATTTTGACGCTTTTCGGGTGTTTTATGTCGCTTTTTTGGTCTCGTTACTCTTTTAGTTTTCCCAAATACCCTTTTTTAAAAAAGGGTATTTTTAACGCTTTTTCCATATTTTGGTGCTTTTGTTACAATCATGTGATTTTGGTTTTTTCGTAATTTAAGTACTTTTTTGTTGCAACGATGCAATGTTTTTTGATTTATTTTTCACTACTGCCATCCCTAAATACGGGCGGCAAGCGTTTTTTAGCTGTCAAAAGTTCTCATGTCCATACATTTTGTGTGGAGCATACCGAAATAACGCTGCGGCATCGCTTTGCTATTGGAAAATCCGATTTTGACAGAGCGTTTTCTAATGAAGTTGGTTGCAAAAGAAAAGAATTGTAACCAGAGAAAAAGAGCAAAAATTTACAAAAGTGAAATATATAATAAAAGAAAAAATTTGTGCACTTCGTATTAGAAAATGGTGGTAAGAAAATATTTACAATATGATTATATACATACATATGTATGCACGTTTGTAATTTGTACAAAATTTCAACAACAAAATCACAAATGTCGTCCGTCCAGCTGTTAAAATAATCAGGGTTGTTTAATTTGTTTGTTTAATAACCCTGTTTTTATTGTGTTTTACATAACGCTGCCGCTTTTGTTTAGGTATGGCATTTCAACGTTAAAGCTCAGCGGAAAAAAACGTTCCGCTTTCCGCCCGTATTTAGGTATGGCTGTTACTGTTGTGTTCTTTAAGTAGTTCTTGAATTTTCTGTCAAATTAAAAAAAAGCACCTAAAAAGGGATAAGCAGCTTTATTTTTATATTTTATGATATATTAAAAGAATAAAACCAAAATGTAAGTATACAATACGTTTGACTTTAACTTCATGTAATTTTAATGCAATTCTAGTTTTAATAGATCGCCAATATAGAAAAAAGTGGGAGACTCTTTCAGTGTTTAAAAAGTGATTAAGATCTGCACAGGATTCTACTAAAGCACTTTGTATATGCTGTCATTGTGAATTAAATGCTAGGCATAGCGATTTATTGCGACATAGCACAACAAAAAAGCCCGATAAATCCATGAATCCATTTAATAGTGGAACTTTACAACTAGAAATAAGTTTTCAAACAAAGGAGTCAACTGATAGTCAAAAAGCTCAAGGCACGTTATGTTTATATGTTGCAGTTCACACATCTTTCGCTAGTATTGAGTATTTATCTGACGTTTGTTTCCAGAGTTTTTTTGATAGCAAAGCTATTCACTTTAAAATACATCGGACAAAATGTTTATATATTATAACCAATATAATAGCACCTTTCTTTATACAAAATCTTGTGAACGACATTAATGATGTCCCTTTCAGCCTAATTTTAGATGAAGGTACTGATATTTCAATCGAAAAACTACTTGGTGTGGTTTTAAGGTATTTCAGCATTACAAAAAATACATTTGTTACAACATTTCTAGGATTGATTGATCTGAAAGATGGTACTGCAGGTGAGATTCTATATGGTTTGGAACGTCTACTAAATATTTTACAACTAGATTTTAAGAATTTAGTGGCCATTGGCACAGACAACGTTGCAGTGATGACAGGTGCACATAATGGACTGCACAGAAAAATGTAAAAGAAATATAATCTAAAGAACCTGGTACTAGTCAGATGTGTATGCCATTCTCAACAATTAGCTGTGTCTGCTGCCACGGATAAAAGCTATCCAAATAATGTAGAATTTCTTATACGGGAGTTCCGTAATTGGTTTTCTCATTCACAAATTCGCCAAAAAGCTTATGTAAAAATTTATAAATTATTGAATGATGACACAATGAATCCCATTAAAATTCCCCAAATGACAAACACAAGATTGCTTTCCATAGAGAAAGCAGTAAAAGCCATATTAAAAATTTGGCTGGAATTAAAAACCCACTTTAGTCTATTAACGAACAATTCTTATGTATCCAATCTACTAAAAGACAAGAAAACTGCGTGTATTTAGTTTATTTGAGTTGAGTTTTGCAAGAAGTCCAAAAAGTAAATTTAGCTTTCGAGTCAGCCAACGAGGACCATGTCAAGCTTTACAACGATTTGTTTTACTTGATTAAAAGTATTACAAACAGAATCATCCTTCCTACAGGAAACTTTGATTATCTAGAAGGTAATTTAGATGAAAGCGTTAACGAATTTTGTTACCTTAGCTATCATTTCGAAAAGTCTTGCAGAGATTATAAAATAATAGACCAGGATAAACATGAAATAATAATGAATTTAATAGAATTCACAAAATATCTCGTACTCGAGCTAAGACGTAAACTTCTTTCAAATTTTAAATTGCTGCAAAAAATATCGCTATTTAGTGTTGATAATATTTATAAAAATAACGACGCGGATATTATTGATTTCATACAAAACTTCATTGATGATTCGTCTCTAATAAAAATAATAGAAATTTCCCTAAAAAGTCTAACGTTGCAAAAATGGAAAAATATAAAAAGAACTGATAAATTTTAGATTGAAGTCCACAATTCTAAAAATTCTGTGGGAGAAAATCCTTTTCATGAACTAGCTAACTTGGTTATTGGTATACTCTCGTTCCCTCACTCAAACGCCGAAGTCGAAATAACATTTAGCTTAATGAACCTTTTTAAACCAAAGATAAGGAATCGACTTTCTTTAAATTCCGCCAAATCATTATTGCATATTAAGTACGGCCTAAAAACAGAAAATGTTTCTTGTTGCAATTATCAATTGCCTTCAAGTGTTTAGTTAAAAATTAATTAAAATCAAACTTATAAAAGATCTGTAGTGCGATTCTGTAACTTTAAACAATAATAGACATTGTTATATTGTCAACGTAAAATGTTGTTTGCAGTAACGACATTGGCAAAATTTCAAATCAAGTGACATCGGTGTGAAAATATATGTCAAAAAGCGAAAATAAGAAAATACAACAATACAAAAACATTGCCGCCAAAGCAAAACATTTTCTTCAACAAAGTTTTTGTAAAGTAAGTATAAAATAAATCTACTTTATATTTTTTATAGAATGGATTCTCTTTTCTTTCTATCTTTTTAAGTCAATAAAACAAAAATGTGTATTGTTTCGTTAAATTAAACAACTTACAGACAATTGTGGTTTATTAAACAGCAACAGCTGACTCAAACAATAACAAGTATTGTTAAAAGCAGTGCAGAATAGCAAAATCGCTAAATCGCTTGTTTAATTTTTTAACAATAACTTTTGTTATAAAACGGTAGAGAATCGCACTACTGAGTATTTTATTAAAAACGTTTTGTGGCCCGATGATGATGATTATGAAACAGATATATTTGAAAATGAAATTGTTTTCCAATAAAACGTTATCTGTACTTTGTTTTTTTTTATGAATTGTTATTTTATTTTAATGGCCTTATTCATAAAAAATTAAAATGGATTTGAAATGTATTTTAAGAAATATTTGTATGGAAATTCTATTTTAAAACACATATCAAACCTATTTTATTTATTATGAATACAGCAGTTCTTAGTTACTCCTAAATTAAATTGATGGATAACAAAATAAATCATTTATTTTAAAATTTAAATTTTTTTTTTTATTTTAAAGTTGTTTGCTTTCCATTCTACTAGTCTGATTAAACATTTCACTCCTAATATACAAATTTGAGTTTACATTAATTTATATATGGACTTAAGCCGAAATAACAATTTCTGAAAACTTTCAACTTAATAGTTTTTTTGCTTTTTTTACCCTTACGAAATTGCCACCCAATTTTGCAATTTTTGAATGTGTTATTTGCAAAGCGAAACAACGCGTTTTCCAAAAAAATTTTTCTATTTTATTTTTTTCTCTTGGCGCTTTTTACCCCTTTTTTCATAGTTTGTTTACCCTTTTTACCAGTTTTTAGTATACACTTGACGCTTTTCTTCCTTTCTAACAGACCAACCTAAATTACGACGCAAAGCGTTGTATGGCTGTCAAAATTTCTCATGCCCATACAAAATGTATGAGACCAACCGAAATAACGCGGCGCCAACGCTTTGCAATTGGAAAATCCAATTTTGACAGCGCGTAAAGAAGTGAAGTGTTTTGCAGAAGCACTCTTGTTTACTTTGTAGAAGTGTTAAGTGATGTAACTTTAGCTACTTTTAGGTCAATTTAGCGTGTTCATCTCTATTTCTTATAAGAGTTTTTATCAATCAAAATGAGTAAATATTACTGATTATGGGGCAATGTTAACGCTCTAATTTAGGTTACTCATTTCAGCGTAAAAGCTAACCGCTAAATTACGTTGAGCTTTGCGTCGTAATTTAGGTTGGACTGTAAAATGGCACCGCTGCTCCGTTGGCTTATGCGAAACAACTTTGCTAAAGATGATGAATTGATCAAATGCGCAGTTTAGAATTCAATACATTTTAATTAATTTTTAGTGGCGCCATCTATCGGAAATTAGTCGCACCATCTTAGAAACTTCCGTCGGATCATACGCAAAAACTTGCTAAAGAGGCAATTTACATTGAGGGTAGTTTTTGGTTGGCATAATTTTTCAACCAGCTTCAACCCCGCACAAGCAGAACAATACTAATACATACACACTTATGAAAACACAGGTTCTGTGTATTGTTTTTTACAGAGTGTTTTTTATTCTTTAGTTGTCCATCGTTGTGTAAACATGAATTTCAAAACAGAAGCGGGTTGGTCGCGCCAACAAACATTAAAATTAATTAATGAGTCAGGAAGGGGTTTTTCCGCAATTTCAGAAACTTATAGAAGTTTTTGCAGTAATCTTAGTAACTACTAAAAGTTATGTCAGTAAACCGTAAACATTTTTGGTTACTGAAAATTTCAGCAAAATGTTACTGAAATTACTTAAATAACTTTTACTGGTGACGAAATAAACTTATATGAATGTACCTTTAAAAATTCACTTTTCACGTTTAGATTAAAACATGAAGGTGTCCTTTTTTAATTGATGTGTCCTTTTTTTCTTTTTTGATTATTAATTTTTTCTTTCTTCAAACTCCTTTATTAAAAGTCTTATTTTCTCAATACAATAAAAGTTATAATCAACAATACAATATTCTCATCACCAAATGTAGTGTGCAGAAATGAAAATCTTTTTAGCAAATTACTGTAATATATTTGGACATATTTTATTGTTTAAAAAAGATTAATATATGCTAGTAAGAGGGCCATGCCTAAAATATATGCAATTGTTTATAATTAGTGAATACAATTTTTATTACATTTCTAAATGTCCTTTTTGCATTGAAAAACATGGTTATCGTAATCATAGCTGATCTTAAATAGAGTGCCGACAATTTACTATTTTCGGCAATTTCCTTAAAGGTTTCTCCTGTAGCTAAGAATCTTAAAGTTGCAGACAATTTTTCTTCAACCAGAATACATTTTCTCAAATGTATTCGCTTCTTTTCTTTGCCTTCTTATTTTCTAGAAGTAATGCTGCAGCCTCAAAGGTACAGGCACTAGAAATTCCTCCTAAGATTATTGCAAATTTTTCATCACTTATTCCAGCCATATTTGCGCTAAGTTTGTTTCAAAATGTATGTGTACAGCGAACGAAAGACAAACATCAAATAAACATTAAAAAAATACTAACACACACAAAGCTGTGTATACGTATACAATTTTATGCCAGATGAATTAATCCGTGGCGTAATAAAACCAGGTGGCAGCGTAAGGGCTACAAGTACAACAATACAACAACATAGGGGTTTTTGTTTGTGTAATAAAGTTGAGATTGTCAAAACAATGACATAAGATATAAATGTCAAAAGCGTAAGAAATAGAAGCATTAAAAATTTAAGAAATAAAATATCTTGCATCATGCCAACATACAAAAGTGAAGAAAAAGTAAAAAAAGAAGATTTAATCAAAACACAATATTTTCTTGTGACCTGAAATCGGAAATGGGTCTATATAATGGTGTTTTATTATATAATAATACTTATATCATCAATATCTGATAAGGAATGAAGACACCACAGAGGAATTAAAACTTAAAAGTTGGAAATAGTTATTTTTTCATAGAATTACACGTATTAAGTATACACAAAAATATACAATAAGTGCAACACAAAAGTTTATTATATATTCCTTGTTATAATAGTGGACTGCAAATGTAGTACTGCCGCGCTTTAAGATTTTCTTCCTCATAGTATTTCGTACCACAACGAGCTCTGATAAATATTTTTATCTAAAATAAATTTTATGGTATAGTATATTATATTACTGTAAGTATTTATATTACTCCCGGTATTTATATTACCGGGATTAAGGATTTTCTCACTTTAAGGATTAAGGATTTTTTATCTAGATTGTTGTTATTATTATTATTATTATTATTTTCTTTTAGTTCACTTTTTTAAAACAATAATTTAAAATATTCCTTTTTCAATAAACAGTTTTTATTCCTATATCAGCTATGAACATAAATATAATTACGCCGTACTTTGACAGTTTAAACTCACAACAAACAAAAATTCAATGGGAGCAAAAAATTGTTTACATTCCTAACGATGCCACCTGGTTTAGTACGCCCTGAATTTATCCAGTGTGTTTTGAAAAGAACAAAAATTAAACGGACTAAAAATTCATCCAGTGGGAATTGCCTCAATGTCATAACATGACTAAAGGCCGTGTCAGATAAAACTTTTGCTTCGCGTTGCGTTATAGTCTCACTTTGACATTTAAGATGAAATATACATACCTTTATGAAACATGTCACATAAAGTACTTTTAACGTAACGCGAAGCGTAAAGTTGGGCAACTTTTGTTGGTGCTTTGACAATCAGCGGGAATCTCTTTTTTTTTTTGCCAAATTCGGACTTAAATTTTAAATATCTGAATGTGTTTTAATAAAAGCTAAATATATATGTACAATTTATGCAATAAATATTAAAAAAATATGTATAATGCCAAAATTATCAACCACTTTTTATGGAAAAGAAACAATGCACGGGTGTTGTCAAAGTTTTTATTGTGACATACACCTTTTGCTTTGCGCTTTTTTGTTAAAGTTAGAAACGTCACGCAAAGCGAAAAAGTTCTATCTGACTCGGCCTTAAAGGCTCATTTAGCCGAACGTTGAAATCGTAAATGTTAGGTAAATGTGTCAGCTGATCCAAACTGTAATATGGCAAGTTGTGAAAACGCTTAAGGCCGAGTCAGATAGATACCCGTGAACTTAACAAACTCTTTAACAAACTTTTTTTTCCATTCCTCTTTGATCCCCATTCCGCTCAGAGAGAGCTGAAAATCCTCTCTTGAGCACAAATAAATGAGTATTTCTGTGAATGCTGCCACGTTAATGAATGCGATTGGTTGCTTATTTAAGGAAGATTTCATAAATTGGTTGGTTATTTAAGGAATTATTTACGAATATGACACATCAACAAAGAATCAAAAACAAATTTTCAACAAACTTTTTGCTTAGTTGTAAACAGTTGAACATCCAACAAACTATTTGGTTAGTTTTTTTTTAAATAAAAGTTAAACCAAAAAAATTTAATAAAAAAATGTTCTACAAAGTGAAAGGTGGTCTAAAATAACATAAGTGACTATCATTGTTTTTTCTCAAACAGTTGTTTTTTCATATAAAATTTTTAATAAAGTTTTTTTAAAAAAAACCTTTTTTGACCTATAACTTTGATATCTGACTTTGAGCCAAAAATTGAATTATGCCATCTTAAAGGGCATGAACAGGGCTACAATTTGGCATCATTAGATTTTTGATTTCCAGTTACTACTTCAAACAAATTTTTCAAAAATCTGTTCACTAACATGAATTTTTTTTAGTTTTTCACCTATAACTCCCATACCTGACTTTGAGCCAAAAATTGCAATATACCATCATAAAGGGCATGAAAAGGGCTACAATTTGGCATCATTAGATTTTTGATTTACAGTTACTACTTCGAACAAATTTTTCAAAAAACTGTGTTTACTAACATTCTCACTAACATGAATTTTTTTGAGTTTTTCACCTATAACTCCCATACCTGACTTTGAGCCAAAAATTGCAAAATACCATCTTAAAGGGCATGAAAAGGACTACAATCTGGCATCGTTAGATTTTTGATTTACAGTTACTACTTCGAACAAAATTTTCAAAAAACTGTTTTTACTAACATTCTCACTAACATGAATTTTTTTAGTTTTTCACCTATAACTCCCATACCTGATTTTGAGCCAAAAATTGCAATATACCATCTTAAAGGCCATGAAAAGGGCTACAATTTGGCATCATTCGATTTTTGATTTACAGTTACTACTTCGAACAAATTTTTCAAAAAACAGTTTTTACTAACATTCTCTAACATGAATTTTTTTGAGTTTTTCACCTATAACTCCCATACCTGACTTTGAGCCAAAAATTGCAATATACCATCATAAAGGGCATGAAAAGGGCTACAATTTGGCATCATTAGATTTTTGATTTACAGTTACTACTTCGAACAAATTTTTCAAAAAACTGTTTTTACTAACATTCTCTAACATGAATTTTTTTGAGTTTTTCACCTATAACTCCCATACACAACTTTGAGCCAAAAATTGCAATACACCATCTTAAAGGGCATGAAAAGGGCTACAATTTGGCATCATTAGATTTTTGATTTACAGTTACTACTTCGAACAAATTTTTCAAAAAACTGTTTTTACTAACATTCTCTAACATGAATTTTTTTGAGTTTTTCACCTATAACTCCCATACCCAACTTTGAGCCAAAAATTGCAATACACCATCTCAAAGGGCATGAAAAGGGCTACAATTTGGCATCATTAGATTTTTGATTTACAGTTACTACTTCGAACAAAATTTTCAAAAAACTGTTTTTACTAACATTCTCACTAACATGAATTTTTTTAGTTTTTCACATATAACTCCCATACCTGACTTTGAGCCAAAAATTGCAATATACCATCTTAAAGGCCATGAATAGGGCTACAATTTGGCATCGTTAGATTTTTGATTTACAGTTACTACTTCGAACAAATTTTTCAAAAAACTGTTTTTACTAACATTCTCACTAACATGAATTTCTTTGAGTTTTTCACCTATAACTCCCATACCTGACTTTGAGCCAAAAATTGCAATACAACATCTTAAAGGCCATGAAAAGGGCTATATATATATATTTATATATGTATAAATTTGTATATATATATATATATATATATATATATATATATATATATATATATATATATATATATATATATATATATATATATATATATATATATATATGTATTTTAGAATGATTGAGCTCGAGGTCGTTTTTGTAAAAATCGTTATAATTTTTCTATTTTATTCGATATTTCGTCAACAATTTGTTGACATCATCAGGAATAACAATCGAAAATTAAAATTTTCTGTATAAATTGGTTTTGAAATATGACAAAAATTTTTTCGAATATATCTATGTTTTCAAAAATATTAACATAAAAACAAAAGCATATATACAGGCTTGTATATATTTATACATGTATACATCAATACATACATGAACGTATACATATATGCATACATGAACATACACAACTACATACAAACATATATACACACACATAGAGAGAGATACAAACACATATGCATGTACATACACATATGCACATACACACATATATATGAATACATATATATATATATATAAATAACTAACATAATTACAAATTA
Source organism: Linnaemya tessellans (assembly GCA_951800035.1). Taxonomy (NCBI): domain Eukaryota; kingdom Metazoa; phylum Arthropoda; class Insecta; order Diptera; family Tachinidae; genus Linnaemya; species Linnaemya tessellans. The sequence goes on from OX637537.1 coordinate 28,367,697, forward strand.
ATATATTAACATATATTTACATACATATGTATACAACTAAACATTTACAATATTTAAACTATTCAATCAACATTACAACAAGGATAAGAATTGATTACAGAATAGTGTATATAAATAACATATAAAAATAATGATATGATATAAATATATATACACATGCGCATGCATACACATACACATATATACATATACACATATACATGTATACACGCATACACACACATACATACATACACATAAATACATACATTTATATGGCACACATACAAAAAATTTTGTTAAAACCAAAAAATGTGGCATCTTATTTTCTTAACATGCGTAAAAATTTGGCATCTTCGCTTGCGTATCCATATATATGTTTTCAATGGATGTCAGCCAACACCAGAGCCTATTGCCGGCGGCAGCTACAAGTATCCAGCGCCGGCTGTAAACCGATCACCAATCGCTCTACGGGGGTAACTTAGCGTTTACACATGCCACTGGGAGTTCGAAAAAGTCAAACGCTTACAACTTTTTACGAATACACATACATTTTTTCTAGTGGCAGCTAATTTTGCATGCGAGTAAAAATTTGGCACTTGCATGCCGCTAAATGTCAAAACGATAATCAATGTTACCCAGCCAAAAATTTAATGCAAACTTTCTGGACTACAGTAAAATTGCAATTGAAGTTTTAACATATTTAATGTATTATTATACAGTATTTCGTGAAATTCGCATAAAAAATAGCAAGTTTGTTAATTAAAGAGCATTAATATTATCAATACTTATTATATTAATAATATATGCTAACCTTTTCCCCAAAAATGCGCCTATATGGTGAATTCGGTAACTCTGCATAACAAACAAAACAAAAAGTTGAAATGGAATCAAAATTGAAGTTTACGCTTCGACGTCATTTTGAAAATGAACTAACAATGGCATGTGTAAACAGAAAAGCAAATTGCATGAGATTCGACTATTTCGAATAATTTTTCATTGATAATACGTATACAACACTAGCATACCACTACTTGCATGTGTAATTGCAGCGTAAATCAAAAAATGTCGGCTGTCGACCAGCTCACACACAATATACACATATATATTTGCAAATATATATGTGTATATTTTCCTTTCGGGAAATAGTATAATTTGTTTCGCACATTCTTACTGAAAACAATAATAGACAATATTTTGTAAAAGCAATATTAAAATATAACAAGAGATAATCTTAATAAACGGTCATTAGGATCATGTACATAGTTCTTTAGAACGCTTAACACGCGATCATAAAAAAGTTCTGGTATGTTTGATAAATCTTACTATTGGTATTACATTAATTTTAGATCTGGTCTGAATAAATGTCCACACATGAGCCAATATGACTAAACTCAATAATACTATATATATGTATATATATATATATATATATATATATCGAGGCGTGCGGTGGTCAAAGCCACCAAAATGGCGGCGTCACAGTTTAACAGACAAAACTTACGGCGGCGCCGAGCAGCCTAAGGCTCTAATCAAAACGGGAATAATCAAATATGCCGTTAATCAGGACTGCGGTAGTACATGGCCGTATAGTCATCGCAGGCGACGTGATGAAATAAACTTCTGGCGGCTAATACTTGTTACTTTGACTCATTTCGCACACGTCAGCTTTTTACATTGAAATGCGAAAGAGATTCCTTTCCGCATACAAATGCGTTTAGTTTTTCATTCGCTTCGCATTACAAAGTAACCCCCCAGATCGGGCTTTCTCTTGAACCTGCATTGACGTTCGTATACGAACAATATGTTCCATCAATTTTAATTTTCTTTGCTTTCAACATTGTACCCTTCTGACATATAATATTAAACTTGACTGCCCGGTCAGAACTTGACGAATAAACAGTGTGGAGTGTGAAAGCACGAGATTCAAAGGCACACATATGGTGGGTTGGTTTTCTTGTGGTTTGTGTGGGTATTGTGAAATGGGGTAGCGAACTACACAATCCACTTCCTCACACCCTGACAAGCAAAATTCGTATCCTTACCAATCAATTTCATGCTTGCTAATAGCCTTTTTACACTGACCTACATTTTACATCTTTCATCAATTTGCAAAGATGTTAACATCTTCCCATAAGAATTATACAGGGAAAAAAGTTTACATCTTTCTACATCTGCAGAAGATGATCTTTTTTATTTTGTTCCACCTTACATCTTTCGTTATTTTAAGTGTCATCACTAAAAAAATGCCAAAAAATCGATTATCTTTGGTCATCACTAGCAAAATGACATTGCAGAAAATAAACAAAACAAATTTATTCAACAGAAGAAAATGAGTGGCACATGTAAGTATTTCATAATTTTAATTTAATTAATTAATTTTAATTTAATTAAATATTTTTTATTTTTAACAAAAGTTATGCGTCTTTTCTTTTATTTTTTGACAGCTGAATAAATGAAAGATGTTGCCAATGTAAATTCATGTTTCACATTTTCAACATCATCCATGCGTATCACAAAGATGTAGGTCAGTGTAAAAAGGGTATAATGGGGTCTAAGCGGTTATGACTAGACGACTTAACTAATGTGTCAAATTTTAATTCGCCTTGGATTTAGAAATATAAATCCATTATATGAAAATAAGTCTTCGGTGTTTATAATCATGGTAAAATAAATATAAGATGCTAGCGCTATAGTTCTTTGCTAAAGAATTGCTCATACTTATTTTGCACAAAAACTTGATATCAAATTGTTTTGCGACTACAATATATGTTTTGTTTCAACAATATTTGACGTGGACCATGACCTTACAAAAATGTTGTACTGCTATCTTATATATACATATGTTTTCACCATGGTTTTCTCCAATGAATAGTTGCTTTAAAAATTTTCACTTAACAAAATATGGATACAGGTTTTTAAATCATTTACATCAATAACAACTCAATAGCACAATGTTCATTCGGGGCGAATATTTTTATTATTATAATATATTTTTTACAAGGTAATGAGTAGATTTATTTAATCAGCAATTTTGATAAAATACTGTGTTCTAAGAGGTGAACATAAACTCTGCAAATTTTATATACACTGCGAATAATTTACATATATATATATATATATATATATATATATATATATATATATATAAATATATATATATATATATATATATATATATATATAAATATATATATATATATATATATATATATATATATATATATATACATATATATATAATTAGTTTTTCGTTGCTAAATGAAAAAACTTGGCACAAAAGTTTTAATATTATTCAAAAGTATAATAATAATTTTTAATATCATACAAAATAAATTAAAAATTTATTATTGAGATAGCTAAAACCCCTCAATAAAAAATATTTATCATTTTTTGTGAATTTGGGGGAAGAATCTGTGTAAACACAGACTTACGGCGATTATATGGATGTGGTTCAGAGACCTACGCCGTAGGTTTTTATCGGTGGCGGCGGCTGATCGAAAATTTTCGGCGCGGCTGAAATTCGGCTCACAGCCGGCTGGTAGACAGATTCACAACAATATATATTTTGAAAAAGTGTGAATATGTTATGCTTATATATATATATATATATATATATATATATATATATATATATAAATATATATATATATATATATATATATGTACATATATATATATATATATATATATATATATATATATATATATATATATATATATATTTATATATTTTGTTGACAAATAATTTTGTTTCACAAACAACATATTTTTTCATATCAAATATAATAATTAATTTCCTGAAGAAGTCACACAAAGGAGTGACGAAATATTGAAATTAAAAATTAAACTAAAATAAAGAGACCTTAAGCTTAAATATATCAGAATACAATATATATATATATATATATATATATATATATATACATATATATCTATGTATATATATATATATATATATATATATATATATATATATATATATATATACATCCATACATATGTATATATATATATATATATATATATATATATATATATATATATATATATGTATATATATATATATGTATATATGTATGCAAAAATGGCAAGAACGGTGGTCAACCACTGAAAAGGGAAGATGGACTTATTCATTAATACCCGACATCAGATTATGGCTGACTAGGAAACATGGTGATCTGAACTATTACCTAACACAGTTGTTGTCTGGACATGGTTGCTTTAGGTCATATCTATTTCGTTTTAAGCACGACGACTCTCCGTTCTGTCCACACTGTGGTGGGAATGTGGTTGAGGATGCTGAGCATGTCGCCTTTGTCTGCTCACGATTCAGCAACTAGAGGTCGTATTTAGAGGAAGGTTTGGGGCGTACGATCAGCCCGGAGAATATTATTCCGACCATGCTGGAATCCTTATTGAATTGGACCAGAGTGTGTAGTTTTGTACAGCTTGTTCTAATGGAACTTCGCAGATGAGCACAGATTCGTAGGAGAGTTAGTACGACTTAGGATTCGTTAGCTACTGACGATTAAATATGCGCATCAGTTCCGAACCTCCTTACCTAGGAACTAAGGAGGACGTAGGAATAATACTGATAATACTACCCACCCTGATGAAATGCCAAAGCTGTCCCAGGGTGGTGCTAGTGAAGTTGTCGTGGGGCCACTATTGATAGTTGCTATCATTACGTCCATAAAAAAAAAAAAATTATATATATATATATATATATATATATATATGTATATATATATATATATATATATATATATATATATATATGTATATATATATATATATATATATATACTATATATATATATATATATATATATATATATGTATATATATATATATATATATATATATATATATATATATATACATACATACATACATATATATATATATATATATATATATATATATATATATATATATATATATATATACATATATATATATATATATATATATATATATATATATATATATATATGTATATATACGTATATAAATATATATATATATATATATATATATATATGCGTTGATATGTACTTTATTGAATATTATTTAAATTCCCTTTCAAATCTGAAAAATCAGGTTTTCTTTTATGAATTATTGCAACAATCGGCGGCTAACTTCAGATATAAAGATAGGCGGCCGCAGCTCTTCAAAAAGCTTCGGCGGCTCAAAGTTGGCTGTCGCAGGTCTCTGATGTGGAAGCTACGTCCGATTTTAATAAAAAGTAAATTTGTTTTGGATGACATATTACTTTCAAAAGTAATAAAAGCTGCGTGATATGTTTTTTGTAAAGAAATGTTTCTTCTTATGCACCCTGTAACGAATATCGATGCTGATCGGCGGAAAATTCATTATTTGCAGTACATTGAAAACCGCATGAATATGTATGTACGTATGTAGTATGTTCTCAGGGAGATTTTAATTTTAGTGTGCACACAAAAAAATGCAGCATTAACAAATTTTATTAATATTACTTGAGAATAAATTAGGTAAGAATGCTGTAATTATTAAGGTTGGTTTAATGACACTCGGTTACAACGATCCTTGTTAATATACAATTTCAGGGATGGAAGATGGCTGTTTTAATTTTGTACCAAAGAAATATTATTTATTTCTTTAATCTTTACGAATATAATTCTAAGATAAAATCTAATTAGAGAGCACTTGCAACGTTGGCCATCAGCTCTGGTTTAATGTGCATACATACATATGTGCATAGTTGTGTGTATTAAGCATGATTATATAAAGAAATGTTTAAAATAAGTATTAATAAAATATATACATATATATGATGAAATATTTACAATGTTTACATTAAATTTTGTGTTTCGTTAATTTGATGAAGTGATAGATTTTATGAATGTTTTTTGTCGATGGCTCCTTAAGGAGTTTTAAAGCTGATTCGTTCCCAAACAGTTTTCGTCTTTCATCGGAATATGATGAGCATTCAGAAAGAGTGTGATTAAATTAGCGTAGCTAGCGCCGGCTGTAAAGCGATCACTAATCGCTCTTCGGGGGTAACTTAGCGTTTACACATGCCACTTGGAGTTCGAAAAAGTCAATACAATTACAAATTTTTACTAATACACATACATTTTTTCTAGTGGCAGCTAATTTTGCATGCGAGTAAAAATTTGGCACTTGCATGCCACTAAATGTCAAAACGATAATAAATGTTACCCAGCCAAAAATTTAATGCAAACTTTCTGGATTACAGTAAAATTGTAATTAAAATTTTAACATATTTAATGTATTATTATGCAGTATATCTTGAAATTCGCATAAAAAATAGCAAGTTTGTTAATTAAAGAGCATTAATATTATTAAAATAATATTAATAATATATGCTAACCTCTTCCCAAAAATGCTCCTATATGGTGAACTCGGTAACTCAACAAAACAAAAAGTTGAAATGGAATCAAAATTGAGCCAAATTGAAGTTTACTCTTCGACATCATTTTGAAAATGAACTAACAATGGGTTATGTCAAGGCAGATTTACCAGGTACTCTTACTAGTACAACAATCAAACAACACCAAAAACCACACGTATTTTGTTGGTAGAAAATGAAGAGCTAATGTCAAAATCAAGGAAGAAGAAGCATCATTAACAAGGAAGATATAAGAAAAAAAAACATTTTATGTGGCTTGTATATAAACTTTTGACAGTAGCTCAACAAATTTCAATATACAGCTGCGGTACTGAGAGTACCTGGTAAATCTGCCTTGGGTTATGTAGACAGAAAAGCAAATTGAGATTCGACTATTTCGAATAATTTTTCGTTGATAATACGTATACAAAAATGGCATGCCACTACTTGCATGTGTAATCGCAGCGTAATTGAGAGAGTGCGATTACATAGGGTGCAAGTTGGCTGGGGTGTTTTCTTTAGAATCCATTCATGGGAGAAAATGGTGTAGCCGAGGCGTAATCTGGAAAAAGTTTTGACTGAACTTATCAATTGTTGTGGGATATACGAGCCCTAACCACTATTAATTCGTACACTGAGCATTTTTCATGAATGTGCTTTTAATATATGTATATTTTCGGAACTATAATGACTACACAAAAAAGTTTATACTTTTCTTAAAGATCATTTCATTCTCTCTAGACATACATTATAAAAGCTACATATTAAAAGGACTTTTTAAAAAACAAACAAAAACGAAAGTTCATTATTTTAAACAAAAATATTGTGACCACTATTAATTCGTACAGTCGCCAATTTTCATACTTAGAATTTTGTTACGCCACCTTTGTGTTTTAAAACGGTCTCGACCCGCTTTAGCATGGTACTAACTAGTTTTTGGCAGTCTTCTGGGGTTATCGAGTTCCAAATTTCCTGAATTTTGGACTTTAACCTGTCAACAATCCGTTGGGGTTCATTTCGAAGTTTTCTTTTCATACTAGCCCACAAATGTTCTATCGGATTAAGGTCTGGACTAGAAGATGGCCAATCCAGGACCGCGATTCCATTTTCCTCAAGCCACTTTTTCGTTTTTTTTTGCAGTATGGGAAGAAGCACCATCCGGTGGAAATATATATTCCCCGCAGTCTGTTAATTTCGATGTGAATGGTATCTGATTTTCCTCCAGGATTTTTATACATTTGTCTGCATTTACGATTCCATCTATGAAATGGAGCTGACCGACACCTTTTGAGGACATACATCCCCATACCATAACGCTAGCTGGAAACTTGACTGTACGCTTTAAGCAGTCTTTGTTGTATGCCACGGTGCTTTTACGTATTACCCTTTTTCTTGCATCGCCAACACTTACATCAAACTTGGATTCGTCGCTAAAGATAATGCTGTCCCATTGCCGTTGTACCCAAAGGCGTCTGTCCTTAGTCCATAATAGACGCTTTTTCATTTGAAGTGCGGTAAGCAATGGCTTTTCCTTGGCCTAAAAAAATTATATAAATTATCAAGTTGATTGCGAAATATCGGGTTAATCTTTAACTTACTTTATAAAAATTATAACCTATGATTTTCATTTGCAGTCGGGTCCACTCACGTTTTACGGGCCTTCCAATTGCTTCAGACCATTTTAAGGCTATATCCCGAACTGTGCTTCGACGATTTAGTTTAATGATATTTGCCAAAGCTCTTGTATCGCGATGACTTATTCTGGAAGTCCAGCCTCTGTTTGAAACATTATTGCTGAAATTTCAACTTATTTCATATTTTCTAACAATACTTTGTATTGTAGATCTTGGGATTTTAAGGTCGGTCGATATATGCCCATATGTCATTCCCGATTTGAATTTATCGACGATTAAAATTCGAATTTCCTCACAAACAGGTTTACCACGTGCCATTTTTTAAAAATTATGAAAATTATTTTAACTATTAATTTTTGTATCCTTTACATTCCTATTCTCTTATACATTTAAAATTTTTGTTTGCATTTTGATTTTTTATTTAGCTTGAGCGCAATTAATACACTGACCGAATTAATAGTGGTCAAATAATTTTTAATAAATAATAAAGGCCTTTCAGTTTAGTTAATTTTTTTAACATTTTGATGCAGAACTTAAGAATATTTCTAAATCCGTTTATAGGAAATAAAACGACCTTTCAGAAAAGTATAAACTTGTTGGTGTAATTAACATAATTGAATCTTTATTCTGGCGTTTAGTGCTAAAGAGCGAAAAAATAACTGGTGTACGAATTAATAGTGGTTAGGGCTCGTATAGGGTTGAAATAATTGGGGTTTATGTTGGAATATGCTCTGTCGAATGCTTTTTCAAAGTCAACTGCGCGTACTGTTACATGGTTTTTAGCTAATAGCGCATTTGTGATGTAGTAGTCCATGTGGAACAGTGCGTCATTGCATCCCTTATTGGCATTAAAAGCTACTTGCTCCTTGGCGATAAGTTTTTTCTTTTCCATAAACCATGATATCCTAGTAGCTACAATACGTTCAGTCCAGTCTGCTAGGTGGGTTAAAAATGTTTTGTTTTTTATTGGGTTACTGCTTCCTTCTGACAGTTTCATGGATATTTTTATTGGATAGTGGTCACTGCTTTGAAGATCGTCTAAGGCAGTCCATGATGTTAATGGTAGCAGGTTTATCGAACAGAGTGAGACGTCTATATTGGTAAACGTATTATGGTTGGGGTGATGCGTGGGGCTGCCATCATTCAAAACACAAAGATTAAGTTGGTGTATTATGTTTTCTAGCATAATGCCTCTGTTATTATTCCTTGTAGATCCCCAGATAGTATTCCAGGCGTTAAAGTCCCCTAGAACAAATAGTGGGGTACTGAAAGATGAAATTATATTGTTTATTTCCGGAATAGATATATCTTGATTGGGTGGTATATAGAAGGATATGATAGTGAATGTTACATTGAGGTTTATTTCTATTGCGACTACTTGATATGCAGAGTTAACGGTTAGTGGTTTATGGGGTGTGTTGGATTTATTCGCCCTGACTGTGCTTGCCTGAGGTGGCGCACCGAAGGCGGCAACTCCAGCCAGAAGAAAGAAATCATTTGCGTGATTCCATCAATCGAGGGCAGAGCAGCCGCCGCGGAAAAATCCACCACGACTAGCGCAGTCCGGGCGAATACTTTAGGTGATTTAAAGCGTGGATAAGTGCGAGCGGTGATATGTAGTAATTATTGTCTGATTAGAGTATTCGTTAATCGTGAGATAGGCGATGTAAACTTATCATTAGTTAAAGAGTTGTAGATAAGAGTTGTATTGTCTTTTTCAGGTGTTGTTGTATTTGGATATTTTATATTGTTTTTCAGTTGTGTTGTTTCTTTGATATTTGTTGTTTGTTGTTGTTTGGAGGTAGTTGGGGTTATTTCATTTATTTGGTTTGTTGGTAGTGCAGATTGATTGTAGTAGTGCCATTTTCTTTTTGTTCAGGTTTATTGTTTAAAGATTCTTTGCGTTTTGTAGGGGAATCGGAGACGGTAGAAGCATAAGTGGTTGTTTGGATTGCTTTGGGTAGTTGGTTGCTGTCTTTGTATTTGCGACGGGCTTCTCCTATGCTGCAGTAGTTTTCGGGTTTGATTTTTTGAATTTCCTTCATTTGGGTGTACCTGGGGCAGTTCTTGTCCGCTGATGAATGTCCACCAGAGCAATTTGTACAAAATATGAGAGTGCATTTTTCTAAAGTATGAGGTGGTAAACTGCATGTGGGACACGTGGGATTTCCTTTGCATCGATTTTTTGTGTGGCCTAATTTTTGGCAATTTTTACATCTCATTGGGCTCGGTATGTAAAAGTCTACTTTGCACTTGTACCAGGCGACATCAACAGTCTTGGGCAGGCGATAGAGATCGAAGGTGATGATCATTTTACCAGTTGGAATTCGTTCTTTGCCGTCCTCGCTCGGTTTTGTAAATTTGTATAAGTCGATGACACCTTGTGGTTTCATATCTTGTACAATTTCTTGTTCTGCAACATTTATTAAGCACGGTGCATAGATAACCTCCTTTACGGAGTTAAGAGAGTCATGAAGTTTGCATGTAATGGGACATACGTTAGCTAGTGATTTAGCTCTTAAGAATTTTTCGGCGACTCGTGTACTGCGTGCGAGTACCAGTAAGTTCCCGTCACGTAATAGCGATATAAAGTCAAATTCGCTGCTGATACTTTCTACTCCTTTTTTAATCGCGAATGGGCTAATATGTGGTAATTCTCTTTTAGGGTCATTGGATGAAATTAAAATGTATTTAGAGTTATTCTTGTTGTTGTTGTTCTTGTGATGTTGGCAAATCGGGGAATTCATTAGGTTTTTGTTTCTTGGATGGATTATCAATATAATCCTCCAATCTATTTTTGGAAAGTTTGTCCGGAGGCCCCGTAGCCATGATTGAAGAGGTTTTTCTACTTCTATGTGTTTTCATTTATCAATAAGTGGATTAAGTAAATTAACACGCAGTTTAAGTATAAAATAAACGAATGGAAGAAATAGAAGAATTAAAAATTAATTTGTGTGCACTGAGGTAATGGTTTAATAAAGAGAATGCCAAAGAAATAATACTATATTCATACTACTAAAGTTTAATGTGTTTAAGGCTTAAACTTTAAGCGAATTCTTAAACAGAGTTTATAGTACGTTTTCACTATGAGGAAATTAAGTTAATTTGAGGTAATTAGGATATTTTGCGTGTCGATAAAAAATTGAAAAATAAAAAAATTTTAAATTTCGAAAGTCTCAGAAATGCATACTTTAGTATGGACCTCCGAAATGATCATATAAAAATGCAATGCTTTCCTTTAATTTATTTAGACAATATAGTAAATATAAAAGCTTTTGGTGAGATTATAATATATCTATTATTTATTTAAAATCCTTATTCGCCACTAGAGTCTTCCTCTAGAGAGCTGTCTGCCGCAAGAGCAGTAATAGTCACCCTCATCGTCTTTGGCGTTTTTCGCCTTCAGATTCGACATTTTGCATTAGATTAAAGAAAATTTTAGCTTTTTGTCTTTAAGCTATTACAATTCGTCGAATTTGCAGGCGTAAAACGCCAAACACATTAGGTGTAATTTTCTATATTTGGTTGTTGTAACGGATTATACATTGATCCTGCTATTCAGAGAAGCTTTAGTTAGCGAACGCGGTGTTCGTTATACCATTGAGAAAAAATCTATCAACCCGGCCAAAGGCCGGCTACGCAAAAAAACCTTGAGAAATAATATGCTTTTTATTTGCGTTCTCTAGGTGGTTACCTCATGCGACGACAAAATTTTTTCACGTCGCATTATGTAAAATCTGTGTTGGCACTTAATGGGTTAATTATTAATAAATTGAGGTTATATAACAATATTGCTTCAAAAACTTTCAAATGATACTAATATTGTCTAAATAAGTTTACAAAGGTAGTTGTTTCACTGAAAGAATCGAACGAATTTTAGTTATTTATCTCTAAATAATTGTGTTTTGAATTGTTTAATTTTGCTTTTCAAAATCTACTTTTTAATTTTATAAGTGTTGTGCTGTGTGCTTTACTATTTTTATTTTAAATCATATTACCTTATTTTACTATTAACATATAAAAATACGAAAGAAGAATAATCGCAAAGTGAAAGTTGATGTACATCAGCAATATATTGTTAAAGAAGAATATAAATTGCAGGAATATAGCACGGAGTATATGGTCGGTAACCAATCGATGATAGGAGCGGATAATTCAACAATTAATACTCTCCAAATATGTACTTCCAATAACAACCATTCTGTACTTCATGCGTCAGATGCTTCCACAGACGATGCGAATGAATCCGATCATTTAAATGACCCATTTACTTATTTGCAGAACCTAAATTCCGATCACATAATGAAATTTCGTCAGCAATCCGTACTGCAGCAATTAATACAAGAACAAATTGATGTTAAACCAAACCTCAACTAAATCCCCACTTCTGAAGAACACGATCAGCCGGCTATAATTTTCAAATAAAAGTCAATTGTATCGATGAACATGCTAAAGGTCCCGGAGTTGTGTACTCGAAGGAAACTGAAAAACTTTATTTAAAAACAAATGAAAATGTTTACATTGATTGCTCCTATACACAAAAAATGCCAATACAACCGCTTAAAATACGAGTATTCCTTATATTTTGACAAATATGCCAGTTCTCCTGTACTGCGATGTTAAAATCTTATTAGCACATATAATGATACCAACGAAATCATACGTAAAAGTTTAGTGCGTTGCAAAAATCGTAATGTTGTTTACCATGGATCCGATACGGGCATAACAATAAATATCGTTATTCCGTAGTTGCACCGTAATATCCCTGACAGACATAGGATTTGTATACCATGATATAAATACTATGGTTTTTGATACTACTTTGGCATGACAGACATGTGGTATATATATACTAATATTTTTGTTTTTATTTTCGTGTAATAAAAAAAATGGAAAAAGAAAAACTTTTTAGCATAATTGTTAATAATAACAACAAAATTGCATATTTTAAGCGAAAAAAGAAACTGTGTTTTCACTATTCGTTAATTATGTACAATCGCCTTAAAAGAAGAATATGCTTTTTTCATTCTAAAATAATAAAAAAGAAGTACAGGTGTTTTTGGACACGTGTAAGTCTTTATGGTTTATAAATCCATTATAACTATACATATTCATGGACATTTTTCTTAATTAGGTTGAGGCGTCGAACTTCTCGAAAGTAGAAGTGGCGAAATTGGACGATGACTCATTCCCAATGCAATTGAACAAAGCTAAAGGGTGTAAAATGGGTTAATATATTAGTATACTACGTATATTTTCGTAGTATTGAAACCAGATATAAACCACTTTATTTTGTGGTTTAAATGTAGTATAGGTTGACACACATGTAGTATAGAATACTAATGTGGTATAGAAATCCTATGTCTGTCAGCGATATAAAGGACCCGGAAACCAATCAATTGAAACAACAATTGATTGTGAGTTTTTTACTTATTTATTTATTTAAATATATAGTCAATGGATATAATTCTTACAGACTATTAGTATAATATTGGAACAAAATAAAAACAAAGTACAAAATTTATGAATTAAGATAAACAATAATTTTATGTTTCACAGCATTGGAACTAAAAGAATAATTTACGAATTCAGACAAATAATTATATTCAGGACATAACCTCAAAAATGGGTCAGGGTCAGTTATATCTACAAAAATTAATAACAAGAGGATTATAATGACGAGTAGTACGATTAGGAATGTTAAATTAGACAGAATTTATCAGATATTCGGAACAAATGTTACCATTAATAAGGTTTATCATAAAAGTCACATTGGAACAAAACAATAAAAATTGTTTTTGTACAGACTCAAGACTATTATTGTAGATATTATAATAAGGATCCCATATGATTGAACCATATTCCAAAATAGGCCTCACTAAGGATACGTATAGCTGCTTTGTAATGTAAGGGTCATAAAACTCCTTAGTTCAACGTTTTATGAAGGCAAGAGCTGCTCTAGCTTTGTTTACAGTTAGTGTAATATGAGAAGCAAAATTTAATTTTGGATCAAGCAAAAATCCAAGATCAAGAAACGAGTCCACCAACTCCAACTGATGACCATCCAATGTGTTTCGGCTTATATCCGATTAGGTGTTAAATTTCATAAAAGAAAAATAAGACACAAGGATTTAAAATTCAAGATTCAAATTTGGAGATAATAATTCTCCCACTTTATTTATTAATCGAAATATAATTACCTTGTAAAGGTTATAAAAAATTGATATCGAACAAGTACACGAAGTGTAAGATTTGGTATCCAGAGAGTAAGTGAAAAAATTTATATTATAATCACGGTTGCCACTGAGTAAAAAAATTTTCTACCAAAATTTTTCGAAAATGTTACCAAAAAGTTACCAAAATTTGTTTTTTATAAAAACAAAAACCTTAATTTTTGTTATAATAAAAACAACAACTTTTATTGATAAAAAAACAACATAAAACGTTTTAATTCATTTTAGAACATAAATAATTATTTCAATTCATTATACCTACGAATTCCGTATTTAATTTAAATAAATTATTTAATATTGCGGTCATTTAAAATAATCTTTTGCTAACCAAACATAATGACATTTGCATATTACGCCGTTGAACAATTTGGCGCACATTCACACAGTTGTTTTTAATGATTTTTTTCTCAGTGTTGAGTAATACGGAAAAATGATAAAAGATAAGCAATAATTTGATAGTTTGTCAAGCCTTAAAAACAAAGTTACCAAGTTACCAACCCTAAAAAAAATTACCAATTTTGGTAGAATGCTACCAACTATGGCAACTGTGATTATAATTAGTCGAAATGGTCCAACAACACTTAAATACGGTTACCGGTTCACTTGTTGAAAACGCAAAGGCTTCCAGCAAGGATGAAATAAACCTTATTAAAATTTAAGGCTCAGTAGAATCCGGTTTTAATGAATTCGTATTTAAACATTGCGGGCCACCTTGCAACAACAAAATAGGTTGCAATTAAATAATTATAAAGTGAGTCATTAACGACTCCTGATGAATTTAGAATACAATATACAGTTTTAGGTAGTTTTTTTTCAATGTGGATCATTAAGGATCCCTGTTAGTTTTATTAAATAAATTCGTTGAGTCATCAATATATAACATATATTGATCAATACGGCGACAACCCCGAGATAACTCATCCGAAAATGGTATACTGAGCAAGCGGAAGTCCTGGACTGGAGTGGATACGAGCTCTCAAAATTAAGGGCACGTCTTCAGGCCCTAACACCAGAGCGACATAACCTGCACGGTTGAAACTGGGGTCCCCTAATTGAAGTCCTGCAAAGACTTCCAAAATGGTGTCCGGAACAGACGAAGACTGCGTTTTAATTCCCAACATTTTCCTAACTTTCGCTGTAATTGAAATTTTTTGTCCCGAATCATGAATGGATTCAATTTCAATTCGACAATATTGTTCGCCATTAATAGGAAAAAGTGGGAATTGTAATTTCTTAACAAACTCGTTACATATATAATTGTTTTGGCAACAGGAGTCCAAAACAGCACGGACCGGAGTTTTCGAACGAGTGGCGCATACTTTCAAGCGCAATGTGATGGAGAACGATACCGATTGCCGGACAGATAAAACGGCACCACTTGGGAGCATGGCTTGGATTTCGGAGTGGTTCCCTTGTGTTCGTGTAACAGCGAATGGTGTTGTTGTCCACAAAATTTACACTTCGACTTGCTCAAACAGTCTTTGCCCACATGTGTACTTGCTAAACAGCGGAAAAAAATTTTATGCATCGCCACCATTCTCAGTTTTCGCTCTAGGCTCATGTTTCGAAATTTATAACAATCGCAATGGGTGATTTTTGTTACACACCTTGCATTGGGACCGCTTATTGACCACGATGGTTGCGGTCTTCACCACATTGGCATTTGCGTCATGAGTCCGAACTATACATATCTGCCAACTTGGGTACTTCCACTTGCTCCACAGTTGGGTGGGGGGATTCGGCGGTACTTCTACAGGAAAACTGAGTGCTGTAGTGGTACTTGAAGTTGGCAAAATATCTGAAGTTATGGTGTTAGTTGATATGTTTAAACAAACACTGCGGTTTAAAGCTAGTTGAAGACTGACTATTTATTCTTATTAACATAATTATATACATGAACTTATTCGTAACTAAACTAAGAGAACATTAAGTAAGAACTTATTTATTAAGAGAACTTTAGGTTAAATACACATCATTTCTCCCAACTTAATAAATCATTTTCCCCCAATAATCTCAGTCTTCTTAGTCATACTCCGAGTTACCCTACTGTGATCCTCTTCCTCGTTAATCTCATTTTGACTTTTTGTAGGTGCTTCATTTAAACCTTCCCGGGAAGGCATTTCAGTTAACCCTTCCCAAGTTCCAAATAAAGTTGTATCCAACTTTCTATTCTTTCTCATATGATCCGTATGTGCCTGTTTTTGCATACCATTGACTAAAACCAAGTACCTGTAATTACTGAGTTTACTTATAACCTTCGCCTTTACCCACTTAACAAAATTGGAAAACACATTTCTGTACCATATTTCCTCCCCGACATCAAATTGTACTAGTATATTCTGAGATCCTTCCGACCCAAGTTTTATTCCCCTATTCGGTTCAACTGATTTTGAATTGATTTTCGCCGTTACATTCGATTTCTTAGAATTTAAGATATTAAGCAATGTTCGAGGTTTGTACTGAAAAATCATTTCCCCTGGTGCTAAGCTGGTTCTATACTTTGATAAGAACCGGTCAATTCTTAGTTGTAAAGGTTTACCGACCTCCTTTTGATCCAATAGTGATTTCCGCAATCCATTCTTGAAGGTTTGCACAGCCCTTTCTGGACTGCCATTTGATTGGGGGTGGTATGGAGGAGACTTAAGCAGAACTATACCATTAGATCTACAAAACTCAAAAAATTCTCTGGAGTTAAATGGTGACCCATTATCACTTACAATACTAAATGGCAGCCAAAACGTGGAAAAAATTTACCGAAGTTTTTCGATTACTGCAGCTGCTATAGTTGTTTTAAAAGGAATAGCCTCCATCCATCTGGAGTAAGCATCATATACAATCAAAATCTGTTGACAATTTAATGAACACAAATCAATATGAATTCTTTCAAATGGATATGTAGCCTCTATCCATTTTGATAGGTTAGCCGTCTTTGAGTTCTGTGTAGACTGACAAGAATCACAATTATTATTAAAGTTCTCAATATCCTGGTCTATACCTGGCCACCATTCAACTGTTCTTGCCAACGCTTTACTTCTAACTATTCCTATATGTTGATCATGAATTAATTCCAAAACACTATTACGCAAAGTAATCGGTACTACAATTCTATCGCCGTAAAATAAACACCCGTTTTCTGTAGCTAGAGAATCTCTTTTTAAATAATACTTCTGTATACCCTCTGTCTTCTCCGTTGGCCACTTGCCTGTTAGAATAGAATTATAAATTTGTGTCATGCACAAGTCATCCTTCATCGCCTCTTTTACATCTTCCGCACTCAATGGAAAATCTAAAGTGTTGAGACTATTTATACTATCACATTCAATACCTGTACTATAATCTCATTAAAAATTGTCCGCAAAGGCTGATGATCACTGTGTATAGTAAAATTAAACCCAAAAATACATTTGTGGAAATTCTTTACCGCAAATACAATGGCTAGTGCCTCTCTATGAAGCTGAGAATAGTTCCGTTCTGCTGCACTCAACGTGCTTGATGCAAACATCACTGGTCGTTCCACACCATCAATAACATGGGACAACACCCCACCTACTCCGTATGGGCTTGCATCCGCAGACACAATGATCTTCTTCGTAGGATCATAGTGCGTTAATATATTTATGTTATTAACTAATCGCTTACTGCGTTGAAAACTTTCACTATGCTCCTTTCCCCATGACCACCTTACATTTTCCTTTGTCAACCCATACAAGCAATGTAGTTCGCCAGACAAATTAGTTATACATTTATTGTAATAATTGATCATTCCCAAGTATGACTTCAATTGGGTCTGGAGCGTTAACAACGGCATCCACCTTCTGCGGGCTTGGCGCAATGCCAATTCCATTTATTCGGTAACCTAAATAATCAATTTCTGATTTAAAAAAACTCGCACTTTTCTAAATTCACCTTTACATTGTATTCTAACAACTTATCTAAGACCCGTATCAAATTGACTTTGCAATCATCTTCTGATTTGCCTCCTATTATTATATCATCAAAATAAACCTGAACATTTCCAATACCGCGTAAAATCTGATCGATAATTGAACAAAATATCTGGGGTGCTGTTTTCAGGCCAAAAACCAATCTTGTAAATTGAAATAACCCAACATGAGTGTTGATAGTCAGTAGTTCCCTCGACCGTTCTGAAACAGCGACCTGTAAGTAAGCCCCCGTCAGATCTAGTTTTGTAAATACCTTCCATCCTGTAATAGATGCCAATATATCATCTATACGTGGTATTGCGCTATGTTCCATCTCTACAAATTTGTTTATGGTTGTTTTACAGTCTACGCAAAGCCGGATAGACCCATCACCTTTATTAACAACTACCAATGGACTGGCCCAATTACTCCTCGTCACCGGTACTAACACACCCTCATCGCATAATCTATTAAGTTCATTTTCAACCTTAGCCTTCAAGCCATAAGGAACGATGTTTGCTTTGCAAACAATAGAGTATGCATCATTCTTCAATACAATTTCCGCTTTAAAAGTTCTTATAACCGAATAATTTGATTTAGTAAAAATAAGCATTATACTTTTCCAAAAACTTCCTTTTATTTAATTTTAATTCAGAATCAGTTATTGCCGAATTGACGTTACAATACTCATACTCAGTAAAAAATTTTTCCAACCACTGAAAATTACGTCCATCCAATTTCTACCCAGTAACGGATGGAAGTACATTTCTGTATTTAAAACAATAAGTTTCAGTTTAAAATTACAACCTTTAAAATTTACCTTAACCATAAGTCCCCCAAGCGTTTCAACTCGATCCCCAGAAATTAATTTAATAGAAAATTCATCTTTTAAAAGTTTACAATTAGAAAAATACTTGTAAAAATCCCCCTTATGAATCACGGTAACGCACGCCCCTGTATCTACTTCAAATTCTATATCAATGTTCTCAATGCATAATTTAAGTTTTAAGGGTTTAATTTTAAAAGATGTTATGTTATTTATATAATTACACAGTTGCTCCTCTTCATTATCTTCATTTTCCTCTTCTAGACTCGTAATATTCGGCTGTCCTCTCTTCTTACAAAACTTTTGCATGTGACCCTTTTTTCCACAGTTAAAGCAAACCACATTTTTGTAAAAATTTTGCTTCCCGTTACTCGTTTGTTTGTAATAGCCAACCTTTGCGTTGTTGTTGACTGCGCTTTCTTGTTCTGAATGCTCCCCTCTTCTTGACATTCTATACCATTTTTTCTTCAATGCGTTAATGTTTTCATGTTCCTCTTTGATCAATGCTACGTTAGTTATTGTTATTTCCACTGAATTTGCTAATTCTATCGCTTTTTGGAATTTGTTTAAATCAACTTCACTCAATAGTCGTTGCTGTATTTTTTCAGCACCCACTCCACATACAAATTGTATTAATAAAGCTTTATCCAGAAAGTCTCCAAATTCACAATATTGTGCTTGTTGTTTTAGCTCAATCACAAAATCCGCTAGTTTCTGACCAATAGCTCTATTAGTTTTAAAGAATTTATAACATTCTGCAATTATATTTCTTTTTGTTATATTAAATTGAATTAAGATTCTATAGGCTAATTGTTCGAAATTTTTAATTTAAATCTCAGAAAGACATGATAAATATTCCAAGGCACAAAGGCAAGTCAACATCAGTTTTTGTTATTCAACTTACACAGCAGAGCAGAACAGCTGTTTTCGAAAGACGCAAACCTTTCATCATCAGTGCTCATGTGTATTGTGTTTGTCACCACTTATTAGGTGGCTTAGTTGAATGTGATAACAGTTCCTATTTACACAAATTTTATTGTGAAAAAGAATACGAGAACTGTATCAAGCTGATGTTAACATGTTATTGTTATAATACCCGTGTTACCGTTTGATTATTTTTCTTCATGTCCCATTTTTCTGAATCTTTTCTGAATCTTTTCTGAATCTTAATTCAATTTAATATAGCAATATAAAATGTTCGTTAAAATTCTTACTACATACAAATTTAAGCTATGGCTTGAGCTACCAATAATAAATGGAAAAACGTTCACATGTACTTAAGTATAAAATTCAAACCAAAAAAGTTTGACTTAGGTATGATGGAACAAAAAATTCAGAAAAATGGGACGTGAAGAAAAATAATCAAACGGTAACACGGGTATTATAACAATAACATGTTAACATCAGCTTGATACAGTTCTCGTATTCTTTTTCACAATAAAATTTGTGTAAATAGGAACTGTTATCACATTCAACTAAGCCACCTAATAAGTGGTGACAAACACAATACACATGAGCACTGATGATGAAAGGGTTGCGTCTTTCGAAAACAGCTGTTCTGCTCTGCTGTGTAAGTTGAATAACAAAAACTGATGTTGACTTGCCTTTGTGCCTTGGAATATTTATCATGTCTTTCTGAGATTTAAATTAAAAATTTCGAACAATTATCCTATAGAATCTTAATTCAATTTAATATAGCACTATAAAATGTTCGTTAAAATTCTTACTACATACAAATTTAAGTTATGGCTTGAGCTACCAATAATAAATGGAAAAACGTTCACATGTACTTAAGTATAAAATTCAAACCAAAAAAGTTTGACTTAGGTATGATGGAGCAAAAAATTCAGAAAAATGGGACATGAAGAAAAATAATCAAACGGTAACACGGGTATTGTAACAATAACATGTTAACATCAGCTTGATACAGTTCTCGTATTCTTTTTCACAATAAAATTTGTGTAAATAGGAACTGTTATCACATTCAACTAAGCCACCTAATAAGTGGTGGCAAACACAATACACATGAGCACTGATGATGAAAGGGTTGCGTCTTTCGAAAACAGCTGTTCTGCTCTGCTGTGTAAGTTGAATAACAAAAACTGATGTTGAGTTGCCTTTGTACCTTGGAATATTTATCATGTCTTTCTGAGATTTAAATTAAAAATTTCGAACAATTAGCCTATAGAATCTTAATTCAATTTAATATAGCAATATAAAATATTCGTTAAAATTCTTACTACATATTTCTTTTTGGTTTTAAATGACTTTTTAATGTTGCCACCAACTCTGCATACGTATAGTCATTTGCTGTCTTAGGAGCTGTTAAAGAAACAATTACCCGGTATAATTCTGCACCGCCAAAACTGCACAAAAATCCAACCTTTTCGGGGTCTTTTATAGAATTCAATTTAGAAAGATGATCTAGTCGCCGAGAATAAATATCAAAATCTTCTCCTAGTAAAAATGAATCTATCGAACCAATAAATTTCGCCATTTCTACTTCTACTACTTTTGCCTCATTTGCTTTGTCTTCTTCTTTTATCATTTACTTTTTGCCTCGTCGCCAATGATATGTTTAAACAAACACTGCGGTTTAATGCTAGTTGAAGACTGACTATTTGTTCTTATTAACATAATTATATACATGAACTTATTAGTAACTAAACTAAAAGAACATTAAGTAAGAACTTATATATTAAGAGAACTTTAGGTTAAATACAAATCATTAGTGACGACCGGCGATGTGGCATCCACTGCTTCCTTTCCATCGCTTCATCATAATCCAAGAGGCCGTCTTCAAATGCGTCGGAGAAAGTGTTGCTATGAGAGCTCATGATTGCTAGGAAAAAAGTAGGCTAGTAATTGTAAATTACGAATAAAAGGAAATTTTTAAAATTAATCTTTCTACAAAACAACAAGCTTGGTTATTGGACGAGTAACTGTTCCACTTTGCGTGCGAACATTCACGACTCTAACATGGTCGTCAGTACCTTTGTGAATACTGGTGACAATACCCAATCCCCACGAAGTAGCAGGCAATTGTTCATTTTTTATTACCACTAAATCATTAACTTCGACCTCCCTTTGAGGATGTTTCCATTTATATCTTTTATGCAATTCTACAAGATATTCCTCCTTCCATCTTTTACAAAATTGGTGAATCAGAGCCTTTACCTTTCGATACCTATTGACAATGCTTATTGGGGTATCATAAATTGTGGGTTCCGGCGGAGCCAGAATAGCGGATCGAATCAAAAAGTGTCCTGGCGTCAATGCAACTGGTTCCCCAGGATTATCCGTCATAGGGCATAAAGGGCGTGAATTCAAACATGCTTCTATTCGAGCCAGAACGGTAGATAACTCTTCAAAGGTGTAACGACAATTTTGCACCTCCTTCCTAAAATGAAGCTTAAGGCTTTTAACTCCAGCTTCCCAGAGGCCACGCATATGAGGAGCTCCCGCTGGATTGAAACGCCACGTTAAACCTTTATAACCGAAGCTGGAACACATCCTAGCCTGACATTCCTTTAAAAACGTCTGAAAGTCCCTAGAAAGCTCATTCGATGCTCCAACGAAATTGGTACCATTGTCCGAAAACAGTATGAGGACAACCTCTTCTAGAAATAAATCTATTGAAGGCGGATAAAAAGGCGTCAGTTGATAAGTCTGCCATTATTTGGCTACAAGTACGTTGCCGATCAATTGTGCAACGTTTGCAATGGTGAATTACCGTACGAATAAAGATTTTCAATCGCGGTACCCAATATTCGCATCTATAGATTCTCAGCATCAGTTGATTACCACCGTGAATGGTAAGCAAATGTATGAATTCTGCCAGAAGTTTTGCAAAACGACAGCCGTACGGTAGAATAATAGGATACTGTTCGCGATATGATAATGAAGCAGATTTAACCAACCGACCATTCAATCTCATCACCCCTTTTTCATCCAAAAATGAATTCAACGTCAACAAGGAACTCTTTGCAGACAATGATTTCTTATCCAAAAGACCTTTATACTCCTCAGCATAAAATGCCTTTTGAGCAACAATTGCCAAAAGTAATTTGACCCTATTAAGTTCATCGCTGGAAATAATTCTCGACTCATAATTGAACCTTCCCCTATGTGATTGATATGTATGATATAACTCGTAAAGCTTTATCAAGTGACAAAAAGTTGTCCAAAATATCTTCAAATTTCGAAAAAAATTAAGCTGCACCCTTATCTTTCGACTCTCTACGTCCGTATCCAGATTCTCAAGGTTATGTTGATACCAAAATTTTTATCCTTTGCCAGCCATGAAGGGCCGTGCCACCAGAGATAAATTTTCGATAAAGTTAGCGGATCTACCCCCGGCTGCTCAAATCAGCAGGATTATCTTCCGAACGAACATGAAACCAATTATGATTACCAGTGTTCTCCTGAATGCGACAAACCCTATTTGCCACAAAAGTAGTCCACGCAGATGGCGTCTTTCGTAACCAACCTAACACAATCGTGGAGTCTGTCCAACAATAAACATGTCCAATTGGAATCTCAATTTCCAGGAGAAAATTTTTCAGCAGATCTGAGTCCAAAACAGCTCCACATAATTCAAGGCGTGGTAAGGATATTGACTTGATCGGCGCTACCTTTGTTTTGGAGGATAATAAGTTTGTTTAAATCCTTCCATCTGGGCTTTCGGTGCGAATATATATTGCCCCATCGTATGCCTTCTCCGAGGCACCTGAAAACATGAATTTCTGTAGCAGCCCCCTTGCAATAATTTACCCACCTAGACACCTTAATAAAATTTATTTGATTAAAAGATTCAATAAACTGTAGCCACTCCTTTCCTGTCGACGACGGAAGAGAATCATCCCAATCAATGTTATCACTGCGTTGCATTGGCTTTAATAATTACCGGACTTAGCCAACCAACCGGGTCATAAAACTTAGCTATACTTTATAATACCTCTCTCTTCGTATATGTCGTCCTCATCTCCAAAGGGAAAACTTTGAAAAAGAAAGAATCTAATTGGGCGTTCCAAAATATACCTCATGTCTTCGAACAGCTAGATTCTTCAAAAGCCAAAACTTTTGAATCTATTAAGTAATCAATAGGCAATCCCCTCAAAATAGAAACTTCATTGGCTGTCCATTTACGTAACTCGAACCCAGCTGATAATAAAGCAGCAGTCAACTGATCTCTCGCCATCAACGCCACCGATACGTTATGAGCTCCAGTGAGTACATCATCAACATACATGCCTTTCCTCAAAATTTCTGCAACCATCGGAAATTCCTCTTCACAATCATCTGCCAATTGCAACAAAGTTCTGATTGCCAAGTACGGTGGACAATTCAATCCAAAAGTTACGGTCTGCAACTCGTAATCAATCACATTATCCTCAGATGATCTATAAAGAATTCGTTGATAAGGAGTGTAGGAAGAATGGACAACTAAAGACAAATTTAAACAACCTCCAACGTAAAATCAAATTTACCAAGTCAGCCTGCAATGTAGGTCCTATAAACAGACAATCATTTAGACTGTTACCATTCGAAGTTTTATTTGAAGCATTAAAAACAACCCTGAGTTTAGTTGTTTTTCTCTCCGGTTTAATCACTGGGTGGTGTGGCAAATAGCATGATCCTGTGACAGATTGATTATAGGATTTCACAACTCGCATATGATCCAGCTGCAAATAATCCATTAATACCTCGTCATACATACTTCTAATTTCCGGTTTCTTTGAAAGGGAAGACTTTATTCTCATTAATTGTTTGAAGGCAATAGTTCTCGATATTCCTAAACATATATCAAGATTAAATTCCGGTCTAAAGGGTAACGATACGATGTATCTACCACTGGAATCCCTAGTCCTGCTTTTTCTATACAATTCCCCACAAATCTTATCAGAAGGCGATAAAATTTTCCTCTTCGGAATTTCCTCCAACTCCCAAAATCTTAAAAGATTTTGGTTTAAATTATCCTCTTCAGTAAAAGTTACAGCAGTGGAAAAAACGTTAATTGAATCATTCCTTGAATTCTCAACCGGACCCGTTAAAATCCACCCGAAAATAGTTTTCTGGGCCATTAACGATCCGCCAATATTTCTTCGAACCTCATCAAGAATAATCTGAGGATATAAATCTGTGCCGTGTAACAAAGCTACTGGCCTACTTTTATAAAAATTGCAATCAGCCAATTCCAAATTCGGCAATTCTCTTCTAATATCCGAAGGACAAATGTATGAAGGCAAATTGCACGATATGTTAGGTAAAACCAAAGCGCAAGTTTGCAGATTAATTTGTTGATCCAATGGTGAACCCACTCTAATATTACAAATCCTCTTCGAAATGGTGGAAGCTTCTCTATTAACACCGGAAATCCTTACATTCGTAGAATGTGACCTAAGTCGCAGTTGATTTCGCAAATGTTCAGATATGAATGAAGCTTCAGATGCTGGATCTATCATGGCCCTTGCTGGATACGTGGTATCATGGCAAATAATGGAGACCATGGTAGTTCCTAAGAACACAGACGAATTCTGTGAGAGATGGAAAACTTGTCGATTCGAGTTCGAGAGAGCAGCGGCCGATATCGGCATCTGTGAGCCTTGGTCAGAGGAACGCAAAGCAGTATTATGGTTAGAATTATTTGGTATCGATACTTCAGCAGAACTGTGTATTGAGTTATTGACAGCAGTTTCCCTATGGAGCATAGTATGGTGTTTCTTGTTGCATTTGAAGCAAATATGTTCACTAGTACAATCTTTAACTTCGTGTGACTTCGACAGGCAATTCACACAACAGTGAAATTTTTTAATAGTTGAAAATCTTTCAGATACGGACATATTCCTAAAACGACGGTAAAATCTTAATAAATTCTGTTTTGAACACAAAACACAAGAAATAGATGAACTCTTAGTCGAAACATGAGCTTTGATTTTCCGATCACCTATTTCCTTTTCACTATCTAAACTCGTAAGGTCGCATATACAATCCAAAGTCTGAATTCGTTTAGTTAAAAATGAATCCAAGTCTTGCCATGGAGACAAGGCACCTCTGTCCTTAACAGTGTGTTCCCATAAAGCAACTGCATTCGAAGGTATACGTTGAATACAAATAAATACGATTATAAGATCCCAGTTTGTTGTATCAATTTGATACACAGATATAGCAGTCAAAAACCCATTAATTCCACTTGAAGATTTTTCAGAGCGGAACTCGACTCCTTAGATACGGATTCTAAATTAAAAAGAAATTTTAATTGATTATTGACCAACATTTGCGGATTCTCATATGTCACCTTAAGGTTTTTCCAAGCAATGTCAAAACCAGTATTAGTTAACGGACACTTTGACACAATTTCCTTAGCCTCTTTCCCAGTTTTCTTCAGTAAATAACATAATTTCTCAATATTACTGAGACGGCTGTTGTTAATGTACAAAGCCGTAAAAAGATTCCTAAATGTTGGCCACGAAGGATAATCTCCGTTGAAAATATCCGTATCACATGCGCTAAAGGTAAATTATGCATCAAGTTGTCACTGCATACCACACCTATAGGTTCTGATTTATCATTCAATTCAACCCCCTTTATACGTATATTCTTCATACACCTAGCATATGCGTTCAAAGTGTTCTCATACTTCCCTTCCAACTCTTCTAAGCCGTCAGTTTTACCTTTTGCTAAAGTTCCAAGTTCCTCCATTCCATCTTCATAAGTAATCTTTACTTTATCCCACAATGATTTCAATTCATCTCTCATTATTTCCAATGTATGATCTTCGTCACGAATTTTTCCAAACCTCGCTTCAAATTTGAAAATGGCATCTGAAGCCCGTATGAAAATGTTTTCATTGTGAAATAATTTTAAAATTAATGATGATGGAATAGGACGAAGCTGTATTTAATTTTGTATGAAAACAAATCTGAAAATTTTCTAAATCACACTTAAAGATCTATACAACTCAAACCGATCGACCGTATAGTGAACAACGAAATAAGAGGAAAGGGTATTAAGAAAGAAGAAAGGATACACACAAATTGACTTGCTTGTATATTCGCAAATAATTACTTAAATATACAAAAATCTTTGTCGTAATGCAAATAATCTATATACATAATTAATTCACTTTATTCAAATTTGATTTATTTTACCCGTATGTGCGTGCACTTGTACAATAATAGGCAAATTTTCTTTTTGTTTGATATGTTATTTTAAACTCAACTATTTTTGTCCCGCACTGTATTCATGTAAATCCGACGTACATATATTTAAATCAAATCTTTTATATTATGAATGCTTAGTTAATTTTATTTAATTTCTTCTAGTTGTCCGTCCGCGTAAACAAAATCACTCTTGACAATTTTAGTATGCTACTCTTTTATTGCACAATGCACGTTAAATTAATAAAAAGGGTATGCAAATTGTAAATTCGCTATTCACAATTATTACCGGCACTGTTTTATCTTGTCTTAACTTAACCAAGCTGTTGTAACACATATGTATGTGTACACATAGAATTAATGTTTTTCGTGTATATGTATGTATGGCCGTATATTATTTTTTGCACTAAAAAATCAACCACCTTTTACTCACAATTTACTCTCCTGTTTTCCTTGTTTTCGATGACCAAATTAAATTTAAAACGATTCCTTGTGAAGGGTATAGGTATTTGCGATGCATTCTTGAATTCTTGTAAAAAATTCGTCTCGTAAGGACCAATGTTTCGGCGTATATCCGATTAGGTGTTAAATTACAGAAAAGAAAAATAAAACAAGGATTTAACATTCAAGATTCAAATTTGGAGATAATAATTCTCCCACTTTATTTATAAATCGAAATATAATTACCTTGTAAAGGTTATAAAAAATTGATATCGAACAAGTACACGAAGTGTAAGATTTGGTATCCAGAAACTAAGTGAAAAAATGTATATTATAATTCGCCGAAATGGTCCAACAACACCTCAAGACGGTTACCGGTTCACTTGTTTAAAACACAAAGGCAAGGATGAAATAAACCTTATAAAAATTTAAGGCACAGTAGAACCCGGTTTTAATGAATTCGTATTTAAACACAATGAGTAAACAGAAATAGCTTTGGTCCTAGAAAATCGCATATATTTACATTTCTTTAGCTTCAACTCCATTAAATTATAATTGCACCATTGGAAAAAATTTTAAGATCCGTTTGGAGATAAATATGGTCAGCAAGGTTATTGAAGGATTGAAAAATTTTTATACCATCAGCATACATCAGTATATTGGAGGACTTAATAACGCCAGGAAGATCATTAATGAACAAAGGAAACGAAATTGGACCAAGATGACTGCCTTGCGGAACACCAGATGAGACATATATGCATTTCGATGTGCTATTGTTGAAACGAATAGTTTGCTTTCTTCCTATTAAATAAGTTCTTAACCAGCTTATACTGTTACGAGTTACACCCAATATATCTAATTTATCAAGAAGAAGCTGGTGGTTACCTTTATCAAATGCTTTACTGAAGTCAGTGTAAATAGCATCAGTTTGCTTCTTTTGTGTAAATGCTTGATTAACTGCATAAGTAAATTGAAGGACATTAGTTGTAGTTGAGCAGCCCTTTCTAAAACCATGTTGACATGGTGAAATTAACGATGCATCATGATGGTGGAGGAAATCAGCAACTAGTTTCTCAAAAAATTTCGGAATGGCACTTAATTTTACAATACCTCTATAATTCGTTATATCAGATTTGTTGCCTGATTTATATAAAGGTATTAATATGAATCTTTCCAAAATGTGGGAAAATAACCAAATTTGATTGATGCATTAAAGTAAAGTTAATGGTTCCACGATTGTTTCAGCACATCGATTTAACACGCAACTAGGAACTCCATCAGGACCATGAGTGAGGGACATTTTAAGATTTTTCAGGCAAAACAAAATATCACTGCAAGTAAGTACAGGGAAGGAGATTCCTTGACTTGAAGCAACAGCATAAGGGTAACAAACTCTGTGATCGTAAACAGCATCCGAATAAGTATTGGCGAAGAAATCGGCAAACATATCACATATGACTTCAATATTACTGGATTCTCGATTATTAAAGTTCATTGCTGATGGATATCCACAGGTTTTTCTCTTAGAATTCACAAATAAGTAGAAATATTTTGGGTCACGTATGAAATAGTTTTTCATTTTAATTAAATAATTCTTATATAAAGCTTGGTTGATTATATTCCGAACGACTAACAGAATACTTTCCATAGTCAACAAAGGAGCCGGACTTTTTATATATTTTATAATTTTTGTTTTTAATATTTTTCAGACGTGACAGCTGCTTGGAACTCCATGGGGGTCCAATATGTTTTTGAAAAGCTTTCTTAGGAACACAATTTTCAAAAAATGAGTATATTTTATTGTACAATAATGCACGGTACTATTTAATACATCATTCCAGCAATTATCGTTTATTAACTCATTCAGTAAGCTATAATGTGTTCGTTTGAAACAAAAACGTAGGACATTATCGGATGACTTCGTCTTAATTTCAGATGGAATAGTACAACTGATTTCGATCGTAGGATGATATCGATTCTCAGGCACTGAAATTGGTTCGGAACGAATAATACTGCAATCATCAACATCATTAACAAATACTAAATCGAGTATTCTACTTGTTATAATTATAAAAAAACAGCCGTGATATTTCTATTAGAGGGCATGAGCGGTGAAATTTTAGCACAACGAATGCTGTCAGTGAAAATATCAACTTGTCTAAAGCGTGACAAACGTTTGCATGAAAATGCTGAAGTTAATTTGAATAAACGTAAACATTCTGAAGATACGAATTGTGCATCTACCGAAGTCAAAATGTACAAGTTTGACAATACTTTGGCTAAAGATGAATAAAGACGCAGACGTTTTGATGATGCGAGTGAGACCGGTGGGACACTGGGCTCATTTTCTAGTACCGTGCATCATGAGACAGAAACAGGAGATTTTGTTTTAACGCTTAAACAAAAGCGACATTTACAGCGACACAGTAAAACTGAGGAGTTGCGCAGATCGGGCGTCAATGGCAAAAGGAATCATGATAGCGATTGGTTAAAGAAATTATATTATAGAACCTGTAATATCAAACCCCATAGTCGTCCATCTGTACCAACAGAATGATTTTATTTGGTTTTATTGACTAATCTTCCGTATATTAAACGTTTTAAGTACATAATTTGATATTTTAGTTTTATAATGGCCTATTATTGTCTTGGGATAATAGCGCAAAGTATTTTAAATAGATCTACTTTCGGAACAAATATACATCCCGTATCATGCTCCGATTTTTATGAAACTTTTGTTGTGTCATGGGTAATACTCTTAAATTTAAGAATTATGGTAGAAAATTTTGGAGCGGACGCTCTTAGTTTGGAAGTTATAGGCCTCTAAAGTTCAAACATATGTATGTCTATAACATCCTCCAAATGAACGCTACATGGTTGATATGGATATCGTTGGAAAGGTCTTTACCTTTCAAACGGTATACAACAGCCTAAGATTGTACTGATTTGGAAAGGCTCAGGATTAAAAACTAATTTTTTTATATTGACTTTTTTACAAAAGTACAGTCAAGTCGTAAAAGGGTCTATAGAACGGTAATTTATTTAATACTAAGAGGACATTCACACCTTTCCTTTGGCACCTATACCATAAATATCTAATAAGGAATGAATACACCACAGAAGACTTAAAATTTAAAGATAGTTATATTTTCATAGAATTACACGTATTAACCCTCAGTACCCAAGACCGCCTATAGACGGGCTAAATTCATTGCTCGATTATTCACTTTCCAATTTTCTGTTTGCTCTTTTTTGTATTTTGTAAAATTCGGGGAAGTACAAAAATTGTTTTTGTTACATTTGCAACCTATGCTGATGCTTTGAGTAGCTATCACTATCATTTGAAGTTGGAAAGTTGTGAAATACGGACAAAATAATTATTTTGCAAAGAGTGTAAATTTAAAAAAATCAAAAAAAAATTTAAAAGTGGTCAGAATTAAAGAAAAAAATATTGGTGTGTTCCTAGTAGTGTAAAGAAAGCAAAAAGAGAAAAAAAAACAGAAAAAAAAACTTTTCACTAGCTTTTTATTGATCTTGCAGAGCTGCCCGTCCAGACGTGGTCTTAGGAAAATTCGGAAAAAAATATATTAGGTAAGTTTTAAAGTTGAACATTTCAAGAGATAAATAATAAGAGGTAAAATACAAAACTTTCGTTAGTAGACATGGAGCGTCGACAAACACAAAAGTTGTCATCACTTTGTGATGATTGGAAAAATTTTAAATATAATGACCTTCGAGAGCGATACTGACGACGAAGACATGGATAACGATTTGGATGATGATGCTTGCGATAAGGAGTGGCAAGTCAACACTGGATTTGATGAGGCGATAAATAAAGCGGTGAATATGTCAGATTCAATCTTGGTATCAGAGATTTGTGTTACTTCAAGCGGAAGTTCCGCGTCAGTGGTAAAATTATTATCTCCTTCTACTTCGCTTGTTTCAAACACTACTCGGTCATGGAAACGCAAACGCAGTGTGCCCACTGAGCAGAATATCATTTTGCCTGATGATAGTATTATACGTGAAACAGGGGAGTTCATTGGGTCCGTGTCGGATATAGATCCAAAATCTCACACTTTCAAGAAAACCTTGTGGCGCCAAAAGAACATAGTGCTGAATAACTCTGCGATTGTATTTTCTGAACCCGAACTAGGAGAAGATCTAAAAAAGCTTGACACACCTTTCAAATGCTTTGAATACTTTTTAGGCGACGCTATTATTGACCACATTGTTGAACAATCGAATTTA
Source organism: Linnaemya tessellans (assembly GCA_951800035.1). NCBI lineage: Eukaryota > Metazoa > Arthropoda > Insecta > Diptera > Tachinidae > Linnaemya > Linnaemya tessellans. The sequence goes on from OX637537.1 coordinate 28,399,540, forward strand.
TATGCCACCCAAAAAGATGTCACAACTTCCTTCTCTACAACCAATTCGGAAATTCGTCAATTTATTGGCATTTTATTTTTAATGTCAGTTTTTCGTTAATATGCGTTCGAAACAATCCAAAATACTATGCCAAGAAATAAATTTGATAAAATTCGGAGTAATTTGCATTTTAATGACAATAGTAAGCTACTCGCCAGAGATACTGCAGATCACGATTCTTTGTATAAAATACGACCCATTGTGAATCATTTCAATGAAAAGTTTCAATCCGTCCCAATGACTCAACGTTTATGTGTGGATGAACAAATGTAAGCACGGAAAATGAAGACTTTTCTTCGACAATATTTGCCAGATAAACCACACAAATGGGGAATAAAACTCTTTGTTTTATGTAACTCCTACGGCTTTTGCTATAATTTCGAGATATATTGCGGCGCAGGAGACAATGTTGTGCATGCTGGCTCACCAGACCTTCGAGTGTCAGCAAATGTGGTTGTTCGATTGTCAAGCAATGTTGCAGATTATAAAAACCACATAATATATTTTGAGAATTACTACACAACATTGCCACTCCTTGTATATCTCAAATCTCACGGAATTTATTCATTGGGGACTATTCGTTCAAATCGCATTCCGAATTGCAAGCTGCCAACCGACAATGATATCAAGAAACAACCGCGTGGATATTCTACTGAGTTTTGCGCCTCAGCTTCTGGAGTCGAAATTTCTATATCACTTTGGAAAGACAATAAAGCTGTGCGACTCGCATCGACCTACGCAGGGCACAAAACCTTTTCAGAATGAAACAAACCCAAAAACGCAGGTATCACGTTTTGTGCGCTCTGAAAAAAAGTTTGTTGACGTCGATTGCCCCAATATAATCCATGGTCGATGGTCTTATTGGTCGATATAAAATTCCAGTGAAGAGCAACAAGTATACAAATCGACTGTTCATCGCAGTCGTACTTTGCATGCAGAGTGTTTCGCTACCGAAAGCTCCAGTGCGCCCACGCCAGGATCATAAAAAAAGTGTACAAGGCAAAAATCCTTCCTACGGCCTGCAGACCTCCGTTACGATGAAGTAGGACATTTTCCAAAGTTTTTATCACGCGCTGGCAAAAAAAACTTGTAAATTTGCTGGTTGCAGTTCGGAAACCCAAATTATATGTCGAAAGTGTAACTTAAACCTGTGTCTTTCTAACCTAAAGGATTGCTTCTACGACTTCCACAACAAATAACTAGAACAAACGTTTTTTCCTCATAAATATTTACTTTTTTTCAAAACCTTTTTGTATTAAAATTGAACTAAATCTGAAATTCTTCTTTGTTTTTGCTATATTTTATTTTTATTTTCTATTATAAGCTGTTATATTTTTTATTTTTTAATAAAACATTTTATTCCTTAAAAAAAAAATTGCACTGATATTTTTGGCTTCATATCCCAAAGCTGCCCAGAGGCGGTCTAACTTTTTGGTTCTATAAAACCCGATCTGAGCTAAAAAAATTTTTTTTTCTAAATATCCTTTACTTTTAAAAAAATTCAAACCCCAAAAACAATTTTTTAATCCAGAAAAAAATTTGGGTACTAGAGGGTTAAGTATACACAAATATACAGTAAGTGTAACACAAAATTTTTTTAAATGTTTCTTGTGATAATAGTAGACTAAAAATCCAGTCCTGCCGGCCTCTAAGATTTTCTTCGTCATAGTATTTCGTACCACAACGAGCCCTGATAAATATTTTTATCTAAAATAAATTTCATTTTGTAGTGTTTGGTGATCGTACAACGACTGACTTTATTTTTTCTCTTTTAACAACAATGTCACTTATCCTAATTACATTTTTCCCGCTTACACATATTTAATTATTCGTAGATGGTACATTTATCCCTTTTACTTCCTAATAATCTGTGATACTATTTGGTTACACTTAGAGAAATAACACTTAACATCTACCTTAGGTCAACAACTCGGCCGTCCTGATTTCTAGGATCCCCCGATTCTAGGCAATTAGTTCTGTCCATTGTTTTATTCCTAGCTAACAAGCCTCTCGTTGTAACACCTACTCTTCGAAAAGTTCTTTTATTCCCTAAAACCCCATTTCTATTGCTATTGACAGAATTTTCTTTGTCCGCATCATCTTTTGTAATTGTTTGATCTTAATTGTAATTGCTCTGTGAGTCTTCTTCGCCATCATCTTCATATGTGCCTTACCTCCCTCAAACCAAGGTTTTATATTTTGAACTGCCCAAATTCCTTCATACGGTCTCTGCGTCTGCTGGAATCCATCAACGTACCTCAGACAATATCTGTCATTATCTAACACCTTATGTATCTTATAGGGGCCCTTAAATCTAGGCAACAATTTGCTTGAAACACCTGTTGGTGAGTTAAAATTTTTAATCGTTACATAATTCCGTCGTTATATGTCTACATAAGATTTATTATAATTCTGAACACGTCGCTGAACCTCTTCTGCTTTCTCTCTAATTTCTGTCACCGTTATGTCACTACATTTCTGTTCCTTATCCACTGTATTCTGTTTAAGACTATCCACTTGTTTACCTTTCTGTGCGGTTCGGAATAACATGACGCTTGGACATTGATTAACATCGTATTATTCATTGCATATTCTACATCTGGTAAAACCCTATGCCATGGTTTGCCATTCTCCTTATTCATTAACTTATTAATCATCGGTCTCAAGTCTCTGTTTATTCTTTCTACTTGTCCATAGGCCTGTGGAGACCCCGTTGCAATCTTAATGTGTATAATATTGTTATCAATCAAAAACTGTTGAAATTCTTCCGACGTGAAACAAGTTCTGTTGAATTATATAGAATATATATGAACAACTAAAATATTTAACTTTGTATATATGTACTTTGATTTTATTAATCAATTTACCCTGTGTAAATTACTTCAAGAATTTATTATTTTTCATTTTGTTCTTTTCACTTTTTGTCTAAACTTTGAATAATAAACATTATAAAATACAATCAATTAAGTATTTTTAACAGGTTATGGGCCTCACACCTAACCATTGTTAATTGATAAAAAGGATTTTAGTTGCAAAAACTAAGAAATAAAATAAAATTTCGCTTATATTGCTGCAAAATGGCATTGAACGGTCGAATTCCTTTGTTAAATGGCGCAAATTATGCAACATGGAAAGCGCAAATGGAAGCAATTCTTCTTAAGGCAAGACTATTGCAGTTTGTGACAGGAAGTTTAAAAAGACCTGTGGTTTGTGAATTATCTGAAAAGGCATCTAAAGAAGAAAAAGATGAGTTTAAAAAATCTTTGGAAAACCAACATATTTATGATGATTTACAACTTGATGCTCGTTCAGAGCTTATTATAGCAATGGAACCAAGCATAGTAAGGATGGTAAAAAATTTAAAAACAGCTTGTGAGATATGGTCTTATCTTCAAGAAACGTATGACCGAAAATCAACAAGACGCAAAGCTGAAAATTTTCGTAAGTTATTAAGTTTAAAAATGCAAGCAACAGAAAGTATATCGGATTACTTAATCAAATTTGATATTTGTGTTTCATGTTTATCCGAAATGGATGTTAATCTGGATGAAAGTTTACTAGTTATTATATTGCTCGATGGTTTGAGTGAACAATACAAAGAAATCCGTGCTGCATTTGATACATCAAATGAATTCCCTGGATTGAACATTTTGAGATCGAGATTGGTTGAAATTGGTGATAAAAATGAGCATGAAGAAGGCAAAGAAAATGCATTAAAGGTAAAGAAATGGAAACCAAAATCATTTAAATTCAAAGAAAAGGAAACAGGTATGTCCGATAGTGAATTTCCTTATAAATGTTATAAGTGTGGTCGAATAGGACATAAGGCAAAAAATTGTAGAGTCAGAACAGATCAAAATCAAGTCGTAAAAGAGCTAGAATTAATAAGAGGTAATGCTCAAGGTTGTAATGAAATAAAATCAGGTACCAGAAATGATAAATTTGCTAATTGGTGTATTGATAGTGGTGCCACATCACATATGTCTTATGATGAATCTTTATTTTCTGAAATCAATTATGATTACACTGGAAAAGTTGTGTTAGCAGATAATAAAGTGCTTGATGTTAAAGGCATTGGCACAGCTGAATTGAAATTTATTTTATATAATCAGAAAGCTAATTTCAAGCTATATAATACATTATATATTCCTGAACTGAGAAGTAATCTGGTGTCAACGACGAAATTAACAGATGATGGCTATCAAGTTTTAATGAAAGGTTCTGTTACTAAAATCATAAAGGACAGATTTGTATATATCGAAGCATATAAGAAAGATAATCTTTATTTAATTAAATCTGAAAGGGCACGTAATATTTTTTGCAGAAAAATTAACGAATTAAGCTCGAATTTCGACTTATGGCATCAAAGATTAGGACATCTTAATTCAAATGATTTAATGTTTCTGAAACAACATGAAATGGTTCATGGTTTGCCGAATATTAATATTCAACAAAAAGTAAAATGTTCTACATGCATTAGAGCAAAACAAACAAGAAGTCCATTCCCTAAGAAAAATGAAAAATCTACTACAGAAATATTGCAGTTGATCCATACAGATTTATGTGGACCAATGAAAGTGGAATCTGCACGGAAAAAATTATATTTTGCCACTTTTATAGATGACTACTCAAGAAAAGTATGGGTATATTTTATAAGAAATAAGAGTGAGTATTTGGGCGTATTTAAAGAATTCAAAAATAGTGTTGAGTTGGAAAAAGGCAAGAAAATTAAATGTATTAGAAGTGACAATGCACCAGAATTAGTTGGAAGAGATTTTTCAAAATATCTTAGTGAAACTGGAATTCAACGTCAACTGACCGTAGCTTACACCCCTCAGCAGAATGGAGTTGCTGAAAGGATGAACAGAACTCTTGTTGAAATGGTAAGATGTTTCATGGTTGAATCAAATTTACCAGAGTTTTTGTGGGCAGAATTAGTTCGCACTGCAGCTTATATTAGAAATCGCTGTCCAACAAACTTAAACCAGAAGAAAACACCAGAGGAATTATGGTCAGGAAAAGTTCCAACTATACGACATTTCCGTAAAATAGGTTGTAAGGCATTTATTTTAAATAATAGACCAGGAAAAACTAAATTTGAGCCTCGTAGTTACGAAGGTGTATTAGTCGGATATGATGAAAAATCTAAAGCATATATACTATGGGAAAAAGATACTAAATCGATTTTAAAAAGTAGAGATGTGAAATTCTTAGAAAAAGATATATGTATAGAGGAAAAATGTAATGATAAAACTACAACAAGATTTTATGAATATAATGATGATATACAGCTACGAAAATGCAATTTAAAACCGATAAAAGATAATGGTCCAAAAATAAAAGAACCTGAAGAAAACTATGAATTTTTTGATAGTACAGACCAAATAGACGCAACAGAAGAAGAAGAAGAAGAATCAGAATCTGAAATCAATTCTATAAAGCAACGTTTAAGATCATGGACTAGAAATAAAGATGCAACGAAATTAGTTAAAGGAAACACTAATGACGATCCGAAAACATTTAAAGACGTTTTAAACTGTAATGAGTCTGAAGAATGGAAAGCTGCAATGAAAGAAGAACACAAGTCATTACTGAAAAATAAAACTTGGGATCTGGTAGATTTACCAGAAAATAAAAAACCTATAAGTTGTAAATGGGTTTATAAAACAAAACTTAGAACAGATGGAACAGTTGAAAAACGAAAAGCAAGGCTTGTTGCAAAAGGTTATTCACAAGAATATGGTGTTGACTATATGGACACATTCGCACCTGTTGTTCGTCAAAGCTCTTTACGTCTTGTATATGCACTTGCAGTTCAAAATGACTTAAAATTAAGGCAGCTGGATGTTTCAACCGCATTTTTAAATGGTAACTTAGATGAAGACATATACATGTTTCAGCCAGAAGGATTTGAACAATCTAAAAACAAAGTTTGTAAATTAAGAAAGGCTATTTACGGATTAAAACAAGCGGCTCGTCAATGGTTTAAGAGAATTGATGCAGTTTTTAAACAATTTGGCTTAAACCAATCTAAGCACGATCAATGTATTTATTTCAAAACTGGGAATAGTGTAATGATAGTAATACTTTATGTTGATGATATATTGATAGCATATAATAATGAGAATGAGGTGGAAAAATTAATAAGAATTTTGAAAAGTAATTTTGAAATAAAAGATTTAGGAAAACCAAAACATTGTATTGGATTGGAAGTTGAAATCGAAAATGATATGATAGCGATATCGCAACCTGGATACATAGAAAATCTTATTCGAAAATATGGTCAAGAAAATTCAAAACCAGCAAAAGTTCCTTTGCAAAATAAAATAAATTTAGAAAAGAATCCTACAATTCCAGGAGAAGCGGAAAATATTAATAAAACGAAATATCAAGAAATTATCGGTTCGCTTCTACATCTATCAGTTTACAGTCGTCCTGATATAGCATGTAGTGTAAATATGCTCTCGCAGTTTTGCCAGGATCCGCGTAAGCAGCATTGGACTGCGGCAATGCAAATTATTAGATACTTAAATACAACTAAGAAATTTAAGTTAATTTATAGAAAAAATAATGAACCATTAGTAGGTTATGTGGATGCGAATTGGGCCACAGATATTAACGACAGAAAATCTCAAACAGGTTTTTGTTTCTTTCTCGCAGGTGCTGCAATTTCTTGGACATCAACAAAACAACGTGTAGTAGCAACATCTAGTGCAGAATCAGAATTTATCGCTCTCTCAGAAGCCGCTAAAGAAACATATTATTTGCGATATTTATTGAAAGAATTGGGTTATTTGTCTGATGAAGCAACAACAGTTTTCAGTGATTCACAAAGTGCTCAACAGATGGCAAAGTTTGGAGGTCACCATGCAAGAACTAAGCACATAGACTATAAATATCATTTTATACGCCAAGCAGTGGAAGAAAAAATTATAAACATTCAATACAAACCCACAGCCGAGATGATAGCAGACGTTTTGACAAAACCACTCCCCAATATCAAACACAATTTATTTCTTTCATCAATGGGTCTTCAAAACAAAAATTTTAGTTGAGGAGGCGTGTTGAATTATATAGAATATATATGAACAACTAAAATATTTAACTTTGTATATATGTACTTTGATTTTATTAATCAATTTACCCTGTGTAAATTACTTCAAGAATTTATTATTTTTCATTTTGTTCTTTTCACTTTTTGTCTAAACTTTGAATAATAAACATTATAAAATACAATCAATTAAGTATTTTTAACAAGTTCCCCTATCCGAAACAATATGGCTTGGTCTACTGTACGCATCCAATGCATCTATCACTTCTTTAGATCTGGTTGTTCGAGTTGGATATAGTCTTACAAACTTTGTACAGGCATCTACTACCACTAGAATATGCCTTTTCGTCGAATCCTTACAATTTATAGGTATAAAGTGATCCACGTGGATCACTTGAAATGGAACATTTTCTCTTGAAATAACGTGAAGAAAGCCTTCTTGCCCTCTGGTTTTAGCGGCAAATGCTATACATTTCAAACAATTCGATATATGTTCCTGTACTTTTCTCCTTACATATATTTTGAAACCAATAACTCCTACTAATAATTTCTGTAACCTTATCTGTACCTAAATGCCCCATTTCATTATGATATCTGAAAAGAACATGGTTTTCCATTGCCTTAGGCACGCAAAATAAGGTATCCTTTATCTTCCTATATATAATATCGTTCCTCATTTCGTACATTTTATGTTCGCCATTACCTAACATTTCTCTAATCTTATTCAATTTTTCATCCTTGGTTTGGCAAATTACTAAATTAGCTTCGAAGGTATTTTCTTCTATTGCTAATATCTTATTACACCTGCTCAAAGCATCGACATGTTGCATCCTTTTACCTGACCTGTGCTCTAACCTATAAAATATGTTCGTTGGGTTTTTGTTATATAAAAAAATAAAATTCTTTTTATTTTATTATATTTTGTAGCTTTTGCTACGTCTGTTATTTATGAAGCGTGTCTTGAAACTGATTTATTTAATGTTACAATTTTATTTTCTTATTAATAAAATGCTTATTTGTAATTTATATTCTTTTGCTTATTTAACTATTTAATAATGCTTTCTTTTGTGAGGTTCCTGTTTGTTTGTGTCTTTATTGTTTTAATTCGCGGAATTATTTGTTAACAGCAAAAGTTTGTTGACAAAATTGCATTTCTCGATAATTTTGATAAAGTGTGGAAAGTGCATTGATTGACATGGATTATATATTTTAATAGTTTGTCTGGAATGCAAAAGTAGGGTAACAACAAAAATAAAGTTGCAAAACAGGAAAATCGTGTATACAATAAAATAATAATAAAAAAATATATAAAACTATTTATTTGTTAAATTATTATACGGTGGGGTGACACTGTAACTCCCCCTCCGTTAGTTTGAGACTCCGACGAAATTTGAAGCACAGTTGCTCTTCTTTTACAAAGTATGGGTATAGTAACTACTAAAATGATCAATATTGAAATTGTAGTGCTATTTGCAGCTATATTAATAATTCTGTGTATCTTTTGGGTTTTATTAAAATCAGTAAAATTATTTTCATATTTATAGATCTTCTAATTTAATTTCATTGAATGTTCCATTTTCATTTATTTCTTTTATAAAGTTAGTTTGAATTATTTTTTCTTTTACAATTAGTTTTTCGTTTTCAAATGTTAAATTACCAACATTGATTTGACAGTTTTCAAATTTAATTATAAAATTATGACTTATATTAATAGTTTTTCCTTTGTAATTACAATTGTGTGTAAAGTTGTTAAAGAAATTTTTAAATATAATTATTCCTTCTTTTATTTCCTTTATTTCTGGTATTTTATACTCTTTAAGTGTACAACTTGCAATTTTATTTGCAGCGATGCTTAAGATACATGGATCATTAGTTTGTTTAAGATTCTTATATAAGCTAGATGTATTTGGAAAATAGACATTTTGGTTTTCATCAACTAAAATTCTGTTTTCTTTTAAAAATAATGATTTGTTTATTTTATTGGGAATTGGTTCAAGGATTATTTGTGTAAAGTATATATTGGAAAATTGGGGAATGGAAAGGATGATGACAATTTGCTCTTTTTCAAAGGATACGGCAACTTTTGTTTTAGTATACTTTTCAAAGTCACTTATAATTTCAATTTCCTGTTCGTCGAGTAAGTCCGTCGCTATGATACCTAATTTGCTAGTAAATATGACTCCTGCAATGTTGTCAATATGGTCTTTGAGTAGATTTATATCGTTATCAATCTGGTAAATGTGGTTTAGGAAATCTATTTCGTCTTCTAATGTAGATCAGAGTACTTCAAAATCACGCTTTTTCTTGATTTTGTTCAGCACGCAAATTTTTGTTCATTGTAAAGATTAAAGAAAAATTCAATGATGATTAAAAATCATTTCATTCTGATGTATACATCAAATTCTGATTATGAGTAAAATTAACAAAAGCATTTTATGAGCAAGATCGCACAGGCAAGAGAAGGGCTTGCAGTAAATTCATCGTGTCCAAACGCTCTTATTCTCATTAATTCACACAACATGTTTGAACCGACCGTCTGTGTGACTTGAGCAATATGATATACGAACAATGCAAACAACATAACCAATTCAACACTGATGCATGAGTGGAGGTACAGGTTTAGTATTTATTTGAATTTGTTCATCAAAAACAAAGTTAAAGGGAATACACATGGGCAAATGCACGGTGGTTTATGGGACTTTTTTCTTTACAAAATTGAAACAAATGAGAATGTGTGCACAAGTTTGATCATTTGTTTGTTTTTTTATTGTTGAACATGTGCCCGATTAAGAGAACAAATTTAGTTGAATTGCATACGCCGAAATACACATGCAAATATGACATAAGGGAAAAAATTTTTTTTAAGTCAAATTTCGAAGAAAGTTTACACCATGTCGCCTCGGCGTAAGGGAAAAAATATAATACGGTCCATATTAAGTGAAATAATTATGGAAAACGAATAAGTACTGGAGGGCTACTTATGCTGCAGAAAATTTGTGCTTCTCAATATTAGCTTAATAAGAAATACAAATTAAATAACACAAAAAACACCACTGTAAAGGAGAACAAATAAAAATAAACAAAAATAATAATAAATATTATTTGCAATATCGAACTGCAAATAAAAATAATATTTTCTTAAAAAAATTTCCTATTTTGTCATAAACAACGCGAATGGACATCATAAACCACTGTAAATTAAAATAAAAAAACAAGCGTGCCTTTGTTGATAGGAATGAACAAATTCATACACAATGATTTCTTGCTTTTTGTACTTTAATGTTGATCAAATTTTTGAGCGTTGAGCGGAATAGACAAGTACACAAGTTGACAAGTTTGATTCGACCTATGATGAAAATAAGCAAGTGTTCAACTTGCATGTGGTTCGATTGCCTTATAATGAACAACGCATTAAAAGCTTGAGCAAGTTTGATTAATGTTTTTATTCCTAGCTTAAAAAAGATTATTGTTGTGAGTAAGCCGATGTGTTTAGCATCAGAACCAGCAAAGAGGAATATGTTCGGTTGATTTAAAATCAACAACAAAAGAGAGTGTGCGGGCAAGTTTGATCATTTGCAAATAAAAGACAAGTTTTTTGTGCCTTTGTTATTGTTGAACGGTTTTTTAATCAACAAGTGAAGTTCTCTGATGTAGATATTTTATTTTGAATCTCGTTGCGAAATTTGTTTATATATGTTTTTACGATATATTGTTGTCTGTTGATATGAGTTGTGACATTTTGTATCTGTGTAGAAAGTGTTTTACTTATACGTGCTTTAGTTCCTACTTCGATTGAGTTAGCATTAGTAGTTGTCGTTAGATTCGTAAGCATTGATCTGATTTGTTCATCGCCACTGTCCATATATCCTGTTATAAATTTCAATCCTTTTCCCAGGCCATTTATTAAACCTCTTCTAATTCTAAAGTGCGGTGAAAGATTTAAAATTGTTTATTGTTGTATCGAGTAGCGGTATTAAGTTTGATATTGAACTAATATTATTGTCTAATATTATTGAACTAATATTATTGAGTTAATATTATTGTCTATAATTTCTACAGTAGTGTAGTAGTGTCAGATTAATTAAATGGTATATTCTACGGTAGTGGTCAACGATCCTTATGTCGTTTTCTTTGATTGGAATGTAGCCTTCATTCTCTGTTAGGTCCTCTGTTTCCATTAGTTGGGATTGGATAATATTTGCCATTGAAATGAGCAGTAAAAGTTTTATTTGTAGTTTCATCTAAAAAAAAAAAAGAATAATATTGGTAAGTTATGTAGATCTCTGATTGTCGTTGGTGGTCTGGAATTTCTTTTTTCGTTTTATGTGGGATTTATAATATTTAAAATTTCGATCTGTAACTATATGGTCATCATCTAATTTGGACACCATTACTTTTCGGAATTTTGAATGATTTTTTCCTCCTCGTTCATCCTTTAAGTATATTGGTCCGGTTTGGATGTCCACGTTCTCACGGTTTTTGTTTAATTTATTAATGATCCTTTCTTTCGCCTTTATAATTTTTCTTTAATCGAGCTGTATTCCTCTGAGTGCTGTTGGCTGAAGTAGTAGAACACGAGACTATGAAGCGGTGGGTCGTGAGTTCGAGCCCGCGCTGAGTCATGAAATATTGTGTTGAATTTTTCTGAACAGCATTAGTGCGTGGTTGTGTTAGTTGTTGCCAGCCTGTTTCAATGATGAAGGCATAGTCACTGATCACTGAACATAATTGGCAGCGACTGACACTATCATGTACTAAAAAGCAGAGTCGGCCCTGTAGCAAAAAAAATTAGCCGGCGAAGTAAAAGGTTGAAATAGCTACAAAAACAACTGTCTATCTTCTCATCTTTCCTAATCTGTCCCCTGAATACTATCCCCTCGTTTTCAGTTCCGGCGCAATGCATTGCATATATAGGGGTCATCCCCTGGGTGCTGGTCCAAGAAAAAAAAAATAAATCTATTGGTTTCTTAGCAGTTGTGGAGTGCATGGTATTATTGCAATACATTATTGTTCTATACATTTTTTTCTTCGACGCTTTCTGTGTCTTTATTAGGGTCGTGTTTCAGAATTCGGATGTGTTCATTAATAGTGTTATGGAGTCTTTCGACGTCTGCTTTTGAGGTATGGTTGTTATTTGAAGTGTGGTGTATTTCTATCCTTTGTTCTTTCAAGAATTCTTGAATGGGCAACGCCCTTAAATCCTAATTCATTGTCCATAACTAACCTTTTTATACTTCCCACTGTTGACAAATATTGGGTAAGTGCTTTTTTAAATTCGATCCAGGATCTATCCTTTATTCTTATGGCTTGAGCGAGTTTTGAGAATTTGTCTAAAAATTTTGAAATAATGTTTTTTCTAAACTGTAAAAAACGTCTGTATGTATAATTTCTCCGGGTTTATTAGGGGTTTCAGTGATTTTGTATTGTTGTTTTATTGGCTTTCTTTCGTATTTTTCTTTGTTGCATATATCACAATTATTTATGAATTGTGTTATGCGTAATTTTAGCTGTGGGTGGTAGAATTCAAGTTTTAATTCTGCGAAATTTTCGTTTATTCCTCTATGATTGTTTTTTATGTGCCCTTTTCCTATTATATCGGTCAGCTCGTTTTCGTCTGTTATATCCTCAAGAAGGTGTTTTCAGCGTATAATTTTGAAGTTCCTATTTTCACCAAAATATTTTTCAACGACATTTTTCAGTTCATTAAAAACAGATTTATCATTTATGAAAATTGCGTTAGTTTTGTCAGGGTCAAAATGATTTTTTAATAGAGTTGTTAGTGTTTGTTCGTCAAAAGTTTTAGCATCACTTGTCTTCCTGTTATTCTTGAAAATTTGTTGGTTTTGATCCTAACTTTGTTTTATGAATTACAATTTGTCTTCGATAAAAGTTGAGCGGGTTGTTTGTTTCTGAAATAATATTAGATAAGTTTTCATCTTCGTTGAAATGTATTTCTATCCTAGATAATGCGTCTGCATTACAGTTCGTAATACCCTTTTTATACTTTATATCATAATCGTATTCCTGTAGACGTAGTCCGCATCTACAAGTTTTGAGTTTGGTTCTTTAATGGAGAACAACCAAACTAATAGTCTATGGTCTGTTTCAATTAAAAATTTCCTTCCGAAGAGATAGGGTCTAAAATATTTTGTTGACCATACAATTGCAAGAAGCTCTTTCTCTATTGTACTGTAGTTCTGTTCTGCACCGTTTGGACTACGACTTGCATAGCAAATAGGATGACCATTCTGCGATAGAACAGCTCCAAGTGCAAATTTGCTTGCGTCGGTTTGAAGAACGAATTTTTGGCTAAAGTCTGGATATGCTAGAACGGGAGAATTTGTCAACAGTCTCTTAAGAGATTCAAATGATTCGATATATTCTGAATTTTTAAATTCAACAACGGAGTCTCGCAAGATATCTCGTCATGGGTTTGGCTATTTTTGAATAGCCTTTCATGAACTTACGATAGTATCCCGCTAATCCGAGAAACTGTTCTATTTCCTTTTGCGTTTTCGGTAAAGGAAATTGCCGTACACAAGTTATCTTATCTGGATTTGGTCTAATGCCTTCCTCAGATACCACGTGTCCAAGGAATTTGGTTTCTTTTTTCATGAATTCACTTTTATCCAATTGAATTTTTAAATTAACTTCCTTTAATATTTGGAAGACTTTCGTTATGGATTCTATGTGTTCTTGTAGTGAAGTTGAGAATATAATGATATCGTCTAGATAGACTAGACAAATTTTATTAATTAACTCGCCCAAAACGCTGGAAAGTGGCCGGAGCTGTTTTCAGCCCAAACGGCATACGGAGAAATTCGTAGTGGCCGCCTTCCACACTAAATGCTGTCTTTGAGATGTCCTTTTCGTGAACCTCGATTTAATGGAATGCTTTTGCTAGGTCGAGGGTGGTAAAGTATTGACAACTTCCGAGTTTTTCCAGGATCTCGTCGATATTCGGGATTGGGTATTTGTCATCTACTGTTATCTCGTTGATTTTTCTGTAATCTATATTATTATTTTTTTGTGTAACATTTCCTCTATTTGTTTTTTTTACTTCATTTTTATAACAACTTGTATAACTTTTTGAATCGTTATATCTCAGAAACGGTGGCTCGTAAGAAAAAAAGTATTGATACATTTTTTATAGATAATTTTATGATCTACAATTTTTGTCTGAGGTACTTTTATGATAAAACTTACCGTTTTGCTGAAAATCGCGAAAAACTCATTTTTTTGACCTTTGACCTTGAATTAAATTTTTTCCTTACAGGGGAATGATGGGGAACTTCTAGACATTGTTTATAATTATATTTTGAACAATTTCACTGAAATTCAGCTTGTTGGGACTTTATGTAACTTCACTCTCATTTTTTGGTCTAAATTGACCGGACTACTTGCTCTCTAACATATATTTGAAGCTTGTTTTTTTTCTCACTTGATTTGTTGAACATTTTTACACATTTTCTAACGCGGAATATTATGTCAGCAATATTTTCATGCAGAAAAGTATTTTCATCAATTAAATTACACATTTCATCTCCGGAATCTTGCTCATCGAACTCTGACTCATCGGAACTCAAATTCTCATTTAAGGTACAATATTTTTTTCTGTATATTGTGTCCACAACACAAAGATGGATTGCGTGATTTATACATAGCTGAGATTCTGCATCTATACTGCGACCGTTTTTTTGCATCACCGCTGCACCATCATGGGAAGATGCTACAATGTCACTTTCAATATTTAACGAAAATTCAGATAATTTCTTTTTTATAATTTCTTCAACGTTGTTCGCTGTAGCTCTAACACTAAGTGCTTCTAGCCCAAGATTGTATATTTCGCAAATTTTTTCTGACAGTTATAGCAATGAATAGTTAAATTAACATATTTCTTATACGAAATATCGGTCCATTCGTCGACCACAATGGAAAACCTACCTTGGTTTTGTTTAATTTCTTCAATTTTACTCTTTAGTTCTTGTTGCTTTATTAAATAAAATTGATCAATTTTCTCCCATATAGTCGATTCCGCCGGCATATTAAAATTTCTAGCACGTAAATATGATAGAACAACTTTGGACTTCTACAGAGCCTTTACGGACATTCCATCTTCGGCAACACAACGTACGAAAATATTTCACCAAGTGATTCCTTTTTGGCAGGGCATCTAAAAGGATTGTTATCAGCGACCGCCTAAGGGCTACTGGTAATAGAATTATTTTTTTCTTGCTGAACAATAATTTCAATTTTATGGATATGTTTAATGTGGCTTAGAAGTCCTGATGTCGAAGAGCCTTTGCATCTTAGTATTTTTGGACACTGTATACATCTGGCTTTATCTCTTCCATCACGTTCAAAATATTTCCACACTTCCGAAGACATCTGCGTAAAAATATAAATATGTATGTATATACGTAGTCGAATATGTGCAACTTTGTATTTAAAATATTTACAGTAACCTCTATTTATTCAGTAAGTAATATTCACTTTTTTCAACGCTTTGTGGTAATAATAGCAATGTAATTTTTCAATTATATTATGAAACAAAAACAGACGCGTCTATAATTATTTTCGAAGAAAACTTTTCTTAATTGTGGTTCTTAACGCTTTTTTACTTTTTGTTTTGTTTTGATATATTTCACAAAGCGTTCAGAGTTGCCATATGTGTAAGTGCTAAACGGTCTATGTTACACTTAGAAAAATTTTCAAGAAAGAGCATAGCTGCGATTAAAAAAAATAAAAAAAAAGCATACAGATTAACCGTGCTAAAAAAACGGATTATTCGATATTCGAAATATGCACTTAAAAAAACCGGTTTCAGTAAAACCAAAAAAACCGAGAAAACCGGGTCGAATAATAACCGTTCGATATCCCTAGTTGTAATGTCTTAATGTTCGTCACATCGCAAGGGATCCTCCATTTAGGATGTAAAATTCCAGGATTTATTATGGAATGTGTTGCTCCCGTGTCGAAGATGAATCTTAAACATCCTAGTTTTGTTTTAACGGTTATATATGGCCGTTGAGGCCATCGGCTGAAAATTTTGAACATCTGTTCTGCTTTGTTCCGGTTGTCTGGGTTGGTTATAGTTTTGTCTAAGTATTATATTTGCTGTAATGTTGGTTTTGTTGGTAGCGATTATTGTACTGACTGCTGTTTTGGTAACTTCCTGTTGTCGGTTTAAAGTGTTGTACATTATTTATTTCCATTGGTTCTGGTTGTTGGGGCGGATTATAATTACGTTGTTGATTTTGGTTATAGTTTTGGTTATATCTTTCCATGTTGCGTTGTTGGTCCCGATTGTGATTGTAGCTCTGATTGCCTTGCTGGTGATTGTAGTTTCCTCGGTAGTAACTACTATTGTCGTTAAATCTATTATAATTATATTTTTTATTATGATTTGTTCTGCTCCCCGAAGGTTCTATGTTTCCTACTTATTCTTCATTATCTTCTTCTGTCGTTTCCCTTTGCTATTCCTATTCTTCACTATGCGACCATCTTTTCCCATGCGGTCATATCCGCTCTCGAATAGAATATGCACTGCTGATTCTATGCTTCCAGGATTCCTGCAAGTTAATACAGTCCGCATTGGTTCTGGCATCTTGTTTTTGAAAATGTGCAGTGCAGATCTTTGATTGTTAAGGACCAGAAGGTTTGATTGTTAAGGACCAAGGACCAGAAGGGCATTGTAGTTCAGACGCCGTAGCCTGTATTTTATCTCATTATAAAAATCAACAGTAGTACTTTCAAAAGTGACAGATCTTAGCTCGTCATATAACTGTTCGAAATTCTTTTTCTCACCAAAATTGTTCTCCAAAATACTCTTGATATCTGTCCAAGATTGTGCCTGCGCATTAATTTCTATAATTTCTTTAGCCCTACCGACTACCTTTTATAATGTCTGAGAAGACAACTTGTGATAGTTCATCATAAGTCCTAAGCACCGGATATATTCTATCTATTAGTCTAGTAAAATTAATTAAATCGTTACGAATACCGTTATACTGAGGAATTGAATTCAAGTATTTAATAGGGTCTAATTGAACTTGGTTTGGTTCTGCCATTTTAAAGGTTTATTTTAGATTTTATTTGCAATTTTCAATGGACAATTTTTTTGTACATGTAATTAATAATATTTTCTTATAGTTATAAATTATGGAGGAAAAAAATTTTTAATAACTTATGACTATTCTTACTATATCTTTTTAAAGTTGTCTTCTTTGTTTATATTTGTCCTCTTCCTTCTTAGTGCAGATCAGGATTTTTCTCTGGTCTTCTTCTCGGTTTCACTGATTTTCTATTTCCACTTGTTCAAATAGTGCTTTTAAATCACTTTATATTTCCACTGTTCAAATAGTGCTTTTTCTTTTATTTATTTTATTGTTATTTTTGTTTATCAATGTTTAAGGTAATTCAAAGAATTTGTTTTTTCTCTTCTTTTTTTATTTAGTAATTTAATTTGTTAATGATATTTTCCACTTTTTATGTATGCATTTTATTAAAATTAAAGTTCACTTAATAAGTTTATTTGGTTAAAGTAAGGATTTTTCCTCTTTTATTATTTAACTTAAATTATAGTTCACTTATTAATGTTGTTGATTTGAATAAGGATTTTTCCTTTTTTTATTTTTTGAAATCGCGTTAAACATTAAAATGTCTAAAAGGAACCAATTAATTTTTTAATTATAAACCTTTTCGCGACATCCCATCCTCGTCGCCAAATATGTTTGTTGGGTTTTTGTTATATAAAAAAATAAAATTCTTTTTATTTTATTATATTTTGTAGCTTTTGCTACGTCTTTTATTTATGAAGCGAGTCTTGAAACTGATTTATTTAATGTTACAATTTTATTTTCTTATTAAAAAATGTTTATTTGTAATTTATATTCTTTTGCTTATTTAACTATATAATAATCTTTCTTTTGTGAGTTTCCTGTTTGTTTGTGTCTTTATTGTTTTAATTCGCGGAATTATTTGTTAACAGCAGAAGTGTGTTGACAAAATTGTATTTCTCGATAATTTTGATAGTTTGTCTGGAATGCAAAAATAGGGTAACAACAAAAATAAAGTTGCAAAATAGGAAACTCGTGTATACAATAAAATAATAATAAAAATAAAAAATATATAAAACTAATTATTTGTTAAATTATTATACGGTGGGGTAACACTGTAACTCCTATACTCATAATCCTGCATTTCTGAAGCCCACGTGGATATCCTTGGATTTAGTTCTTTTTTTATTAAGTGTTAACGTTAGGGAGTTACAATCTGTAACAATCTTAAAAACAATTCCCTGCAAATAGACTCTAAATCGTTTTAAAATGTGTATTATAGCTAAGGTTTCTAATTCGAAGCAATGGTACCGTGATTCAGCGTCAGCAGTTTTTGTTATTAAATAAAATACAGGATGAAGTTTGCCTCATTTTTTTGCTGTAGCAATATTGCCCCAAACCCTATCGCACTTGCGTCTTAATGAAGCTTTCTCATCCCTTGGATCGTATAGTGCCAATATGGGAGCTTCCATCATCAGTGTTTTTAAGGTACTAAAGGCCTCTAGTTCGGTTGGGCCTATGCAAAATACCCTATCCTTTTTTGTAAGGTCGTGAAGAGGTTTTGCTGTAACCGAAAATTTTTTGATAAACCTGCGAAAATATGAACACATGCCTATGAAACTCTGTACATCCTGAACTTTTCTGGGTATTGGAAAATCCATTATCGCCCTTATTCCGTCATCGTCTGCTCTTAAACTTTTCTCTGATATCATGTAGCCTAAATACTTGATTTCCCTCTGAAAGAAACTACATTTGTCTAATCTTAGTTTTAATTTGTTATTTACCAATCGTTTAAAAACTTCCTCTATTATTTCCATGTGATCCTGTATATCCTGTGTTGCTATCATTATATCGTCCAGGTATATAACTACTCTTCAATCCTGAGCCATGTCACTAAAAATTTTATTTATAAACCTTTGAAATGTAAAAGTTGCGTTTGTAAACCCAAATGGAATCCTCAGAAATTCAAACTGACCTAAAGGTGTTGCAAATGATGTATATATTATCGATTCCTCATGCATGTAAACATGATTACAACCGTTCTTTAGATCCATTTTTGAAAACATACTTTTGTTTACTAACGTATTTAACAAATCGTCTATCAGAGGCATTGGAAATTTAGTCTTTGTCGTCACTTTATTGAGTTGTCTAAAGTCGACACACATCCTTAAATCACCCGTTTTTTCTTAACAAGTACTATGGGTGAAGCATATTCAAATTCACTTGGACGTATAAAACCCTTTGCGAAATGAACATCTAAAATTTCTTGTAATTTTCCCTTTTCTGAGTACGAAAGCCTCCTAGGTTTGATTGTTAACTATCAAACGCATCTCACATTTTATAAAAGATTCATCAGGCCGTTTTGGTTTCACATATGATTCTTCAAACAATTTCCTAAACGCCATTTTCCGCTCAAGACATAGTTGTTCATCCACCTCATACTCTAACTTATTCTCGTCATAGTCAATTAACAACATCTGCATCTCAAAATTGTCTTTATCATTTTCGCTCCGTGTATCCGTTCCATTATACTGTATTTTCTTAGAATCAGTACTATGTGTACAACCAGTCATTGATTTATCTTCGTTACCTCGTTGATCAGTACAGCCAGTCGTTAAATTCTTAATTTTATTTACATTCTTATCATTAGGTTAGGTTGAAGAAGAGGGGCATAAGCATCCCAATCTGTCATGGATTACACTTAGGCCTCATAGGCCTGTTGTGCACTCTATACTAAGGAGTTCCCATTCCACTGTAGGGAGCCTCCACCGATACCATGGAAACCTCTGAGTTTGATTACGTCAAGAACATAGTTTCTTCAATGTACTTCCTTAAGTCTTTCCAATTAGAGCCGCTAAGGAATTCCATCTCCTGTATAATCTCCTGATTAAATGTTTGTCTTCTGACTTGGCTAAAAGCTGAACAGTAGCACAAGTAGTGCTCCAGTGTCTCGTCCTCTTCCTGGCAGGCCCTGCATGGGTATCGCCAACGATACCCATTCGTGCCAGGTGGGTCCTTAACTCTGTATGTCCTGTTATTAAATAAACCAACCTCCGTAGTGTTGGCCTTTGGGTCCCCCCATAGAATTCTAGTCACCCTACCTATGGTAGAGTGCTGCCAATCTCTTGTATGCAATTCTATTGCCCATCGCTTTAGTTCGTTCTTAAAAACCTGAAATGGCTTCGGACTATCTAGTGTGATGTTCGCCATTAATGCTCCCATCTTTGCTAGCCTATCTGCCTCAACATTTCCAGGTATCCCCTGATGTCCTGGAATCCATATTATCTCTATGCTCAAACATTGCATGTATGAGTTAATCTCATCCTTGCACTGTAGTACACACCGAGATTCAACCACATGATTCCTTAGGGCCTCGATGGCCTTCCTACTATCCGTGAATATACGAATCGGTAGTCTGTTATCGATTTCCTTCAACCATTTTATCCCTTCCGTAATCGCCACGATCTCACTCTGAAATACCGTGCTATGATTCGGCAGGCGGAAATATTTGCTAAAGTTACGACCCATGTCACAGAAACCTCCACCCGATCGGTCACCAATCTTCGACCCGTCCGTGTACAGGTTAGTTATGGGGTTCATTGTATCTGTATCCTCCCACTCCATACCTTCCGATATTATGGTGGTGCAGTGTGATTGTACATATCTAATAGGGATTCTATCGCACGTGACCGTGCGAGCGTTGTTCCCGGGTAAGACGTGTACTATACTCTGGTGTTTGGTTGTGTGTTCCCTAGTCAGCCCTCACCCATTACCATCAATCTCGTAGCAGCCAGAGCTGCTTCGTATTTAACCTGTATATCAATAGGCAGTATTGATAGAATATTTTCCATCGCCTTAGTTGATGTGGTTCTCATCGCGCCACAGATGCCGATACAGCACTGTCTTTGTATCCTTTGAAGATGTTTGATATTCACCTTCCTCTCCAAGGACGTCCACCATACTAACGAGGCGTACGTCACAATTGGTCTTACCACACTCGTATAGAGGCAGTGTGCCATCTTTGGGCTCATTCCCCATTTGGACCCAATAGCCTTTCTGCAATAGGTCCAGACTCTTTGGGTCTTGATCACCCTACTTTATATATGGTCCTTCCAGGATAACCTCCAGTCGAGCATCACTCCTAGATATTTGAGCTTTTTATTAATCTGTATTGTCCTATCTCGAAAAACCGGTGATTCCACATGTGCAATCTTCCGTTTCCTTCTAAACATACAAATTTCTGTCTTCTCTGGGTTGACATTGAGACCCCTTTGTGTAGCCCAGTTATAAGCTAAATTCAGGGCCTCTATTGCCCTTTCGCAAAGAACCCTAGGATTGTTTCCCCTTATCAGTATCGCTACATCGTCTGCAAAGCAGACGGGAGCAAATCCTTCCT
This sequence comes from Linnaemya tessellans, assembly GCA_951800035.1. NCBI lineage: Eukaryota > Metazoa > Arthropoda > Insecta > Diptera > Tachinidae > Linnaemya > Linnaemya tessellans. The sequence continues at coordinate 28,421,084 of OX637537.1, forward strand.
GGTATAATGTCTTCAGTAGGGTATTTATGGTCACCACCCACAGCAAGGGAGAAAGTATTCCCCCCTGTGGCGTTCCGCAACACACATTCCCCCCTACCCTTGTTTCGTTAACCTCGCAACTTATCTTCCTGTTCCTTAGCATATGACTGATCCATCCAGTCAATCTCTGGTCCAAGTCAAAGTTACCCAGCGAGTCAATAATGCTCGAGGTCCATACATTATTGAAAGCCCCCTCTATATCGATAAATACAGCCATGGTGTACATACCCAAATCGAAGGTTCTCTCTATATGATATACAACCTCTTGTAGGGCCGTCTCAACAGACCTGCCCTTAATATAAGCGTGTTGTTTAAATTTCAGTATATCGTGCGGTATCCTTTCCTTCAACATTGTATCCACAATTCGTTCCAATGTCTTCAGTAAGAATGAAGTTAGGCTAATCGGTCTGTAAGCCCTCGGATCCGCATAGCTTGCTTTACCCGGTTTTGGAATGAAGACAACTCTAGCCTCCCTCCATGCCAGGGGGGTATATGCATTTGTAAGACAGATTGTGAAGATATTAGCCAACTATAGTAAAAGACCTTTTTTATATATTTTTACTATTGGTATTTTTATTAATTTTTAAAATAATTCCCTTAGCTCAATCTGGGAGCTAGGTTGAAGTCAGAAATTATTCTGATTCTGTTTTACAATTATTCTTTCTTATATACTAATATTTTGCTGATTTGACAATTTAATCAATAAGTTAATATTATTTATTTTCCAATATACACCAATATAGCCAATCATACATACTTACTATTGGCTTATATTAAAAGTGTTATGATCAGCATAAATATGGGTATGCAAACGCAACAACAAACATTCATAGCATGTGCCGGTCATTAATATTGATATTTGATATTATTTTGCAAATATCTTACGGCCTCTTGTTTTGGCATTTTACACTATGCTACAAAAGTTGTGTTTACGCTACACAACCTGTCCTCTATCAGATCCATACTTCTCTGAAGAAGAGCCGGGAAAATGCCATCAGGCCCTGCTGCTTTATAGGGCGAAAAGCTCTTCACCGCTCTACATACCATTCGAGTATCTATTGTTATCCTTGGATTGTCCATATTCCTCGGGGGATGTACCGCTTCCGGATGTTTCTCCTGCACCGTACGGAAGTGTGCCTCCATAAGAAATCCTAATAACTCCTCCATCGTCTCTGCCCTCCGAGTCAACAAGTGTCTCTGGTTGAGTGTGGGTTTTCGACAGAAGTTTCTTTATTTTGGAAGCCTCACTAACGCTGTCTACCTGTTCGCAGAAAAGCTTCCAGGATTCGCGTTTGGCATCCCTTATTTTTTAATTGTAAACGTTAAGTTTACCTTTATATTCTTCCCAGTGTATATTGAGTCCCTTCTTACGGGCCCTATTAAAGAGCCTTCTGGTTTCTCTTCTGAGATTTATAAGTTGACCCGTCATCCAGGATTTTTCTTTTGGGTTTCGCCTATTTCTGAGTGGACAACTTTCCTCCAACGATTCCCTAATATCAGTACTTAGTCTATCTATCTCTGAATCTATGCGCCCTACAGTATCTACTGGTGGTGGATAGTTCTCGAGTTTGTTTTGTAAACTAGACCTAAATCTTGACCAGTCCGTCTTGGCCCTATTCCTAAATGTTATGGGGTTAGGATCAGGAAGATCAGTCTAAAGTCATGAAAATATAGCGGTGATCCGAGAAGGAATGCATTTCCGACATGTGCCAATTGCTTATTTCATCAATTAAGTTTTCTGAGCATATAGTGATGTCAATAACCTCTTCCCTAATTCTGTTGATGAAAGTTGGTTCATTCCCAGTATATACTGTGAAGAGGTTATTTGCCACTAAATATTCAAATAACGCATCACCTCTATTGTTGCAATTAGTGCTACCCCAAGAGAGATGATGCGAGTTGGCATCACAGCCTATTAAGATATTCCTACCTTTACTCCTGGCGGAAGATATGATGCGCCTCAATTCCGACGTTGGTGGAGGTGTCGGGGTATCCGAGGGTAGATACGCTGAAGCCATCAGCATGTTTCGACTGCCATATACTAAAGTTGTGGCATCTGATGTTGATAACTCTGGGGAAAAAAGAAAGTTTAGTCCCTTATGGCGTAGTATGCACGCCCTGGATCTAGCCCCGGTCTTTGCATAAAAAAGTTGATAATTACAGTCGTTCAAGCCAGAAACCTTGTTCTTAATTGTCCATGGTTCCTGTATGAACACTACGTGTATCTTACCTTTAGTTATTTGCTCCATCAGGGCTTGAGTCGCCGTTTTACTCCGATGGAGGTTTATCGGCAGCAGCAGCAGCGTCTTTATGAGATGGCTTGTGATGGGGCCTCTTGAGATACACTAATCTTCGATTCCCCTTTTTCTTTAGGCTCCGCCTTATCCTTCTTGGCTTTCTCAGTCGGGCCTACTGACCAGCCAATGGGAGTCTTCCCGACTTTGAAATATATGGCTGAGGTGGCAAAGAAGGCCTTCCCTTTTCGTTCTTCCAGGTAAGCCATGGACGCTTTGTCCAGACCCACCACGATCAAGGTGCCCTCCTCTGCCTCCTCACCGTGGAAGATTTCCCACTTGCTCGCATCGAGGTCTTTGTTCTGTTTGGTAATTATGTTTATTATGGCCTAGGTTTTCTGACTTCCACCCCATCCTTTTATATAAAAGGATGCCTTTGTTAGGGCTGGGATTTCCGTCTTCTTCCACCTTCCCATGGTGCCTTAATGTTGTTTATTCGGTTTCGTAGTATCTCCACACAGGAGTCAGACTCCAGTTGTAGAAACATTACGTCCCGAACAAACTTTCTGCTTTTAATATGAATTTGTGGAGCATCCTCATCAGCTGACAATATGTACTCCACAATACATTCGTTTATGGCACTTTCCACCTCCTTGTGGTAATGCACTGGGATTTTGCCTGATGGGCTGCTGGAATCTATGACAGCATAGCTCAGCTCTTCTGCTAGTTTCCTGCGTGCCACTTTGGCGTACGTGGGCAGCTCCTTAGCCCTCCTTTCGTCCGGTTTTCTCTTCAGTGATTTAGAAGCTTTCGCAGCTCCTCCAACCACTGACGATTTCCCTGACGCCATCGCCTGTTTGGAGGTACTAGCGCCTGGTGTGACCCCTACTCCCTTTGAGCCCTCCGAAGAGTTCTCTTTTGGAAGTTTGGACCCATCGCCCGCTACACCCCCTCCCTGCGGGGAGCGTTTTAATTTAAATTCGCTCCTCCGGCGAGCGAATTCTCTTGCCCTTCTCCGTGGAGATGGGTGTATAGGCTTCACCTTCCTTTGAAGCATCCTGCTGATTCCTCCGTTTCAATTTTGCTGCTTTCCGCCGTTGTGCGCCTGAGAGATTCCTCCTTTTCGTGGTGAGTTTGGCTATGCTAGCACTTACTTCCTCGACCATCTTATCTACTTCGGAGGACTCTACATCTTTTGGATGGGAAGAATCGAAGACCCCGCCCGTCTTTTGCGGCTGGGGATGGTTTGTCATCACCCTTGGCACCGATTCTACCTCTCCTAGGCTTCTTGTAGGCTTAGCAACAGCGGAGGCCAAGTTGCCCACCCCCGAAGTTGTTTTCTTACAGTCACTTGCTGACGACGACTCGGGGCCTGTTTGCTCACCACCAATAGCCGCCGGTCCTGAGTTATTTAAGCTCTGCACCGTAACTTTCATATATTTTAAGTTTTTTTTTCCATGTTAGTTATTCTTCGGGTACCACCCTAGCTTGGTTTTGGTTGGTCCGCGAGGGATTACGTGAATCCCTTAGGTCCGGGGTAGTGCGGACGATCAACATCCCGGGTGTGCTGAAATCCTGTTCACTGATGTGTCCAGTTCCTCAGCCCATCCCGAGGCGCTAATCGCCAACCCTACTCCAAACCCACCCCTATCCGCCACTTGGGGACGCGTCCGATGGGAGCAAATCCAAGCAAACATCTCCACACGGATTCGTATCATTAAAAACAACAAGTTTTGTTCCACTTTGTCGTAAAAAATCTCTACCTAGAACGACAGGATACCCCATAGATTCATTGTCAACCATTAATTTCGTTATAATATTTTTATTTGCAAAAAAAAAATCGAACACATTATAATTCCATAAACTTTTAATTCACTTTTATTAATACCAACATAACTCTTTTTATCATCTTCAAAAATATCCATCGAATCTGGAACAATTGACTGCCTAATGAAACTGATGGGGCTGCCTGAATCTATGAGACATTCTAAAAACATTGATATAATTTTTATTACCTGTGCCAAAACTTATATCTAAATAGCTTACATAATCATTTTGTTTTCTTTTGTCGATGTCCTCTTGTATAACTTACAATATTTTGCCTGATGACCAAATCCAGCGCACGCAAAACACGGACCTTCGCTTCGGTTTCCGGCATTCTCTCGCTTTGTGCCCCTTGCTGTTGTAATTATAGCATTTGATGTCTGGTTTCGGCCCTTGTTCCAACATTTGAGCTTTACCAGTCTTAACTCCAATACTATTTATTTCAACTACTTGGCTATATTTCTGGCTTACATTTGTTGCCGTCATCAACTCAACATTACGAAACGCCTGAAGAATTTCATTTTTTGAAGTAAAGCAACGTACCTTTGCCGTATTCAATGAATTCACCTTCATCCATTTTCAAGTTGTTGGCCAAAACAAGTTTTTCATTGTAATATGTATCAAAACGCTCCCCTTTTTGCCAAATCCGATTTTACATATTGCTTCGAATATTCAGTTTGGACTCTTTGCTGCTAAATATACTTCTCATGTCTTCTAAAAAATCGTCTATCCCTTCGTTCATATATATTGGATTTGAAAACACCCAATCTTGTCCTCTACCTTTTATTTTGTTAAATATTAAAGCACGCATCATATTATCAGTGGTTTAATATTTTTCACGTATGTTTACTAATACAGATAACCATATATCAAAGTTGTTCTCGCCATCGAATGTGGGAAGAAATTCTTTTAAAGTATCTTTTAAAGGATAGATCACAAGACATAACATTATTATTAGTAGATTTATTTTCGTTAAGCTCGCATTTAGCTAATTCATTTTGAAGCTCTAATAATTGTTTTCTTTTTTTTTTTTAATATTTCTATTTGACGCGTTAAAGCATCTAATTCTTCACATTGTTTGCTTGTTATGTTTTTAAAGCCATCATGTTCTGTTTCTTCTACACTTGTGGGATATCTGAGCTGTACGTTGTTGCTGTTGCCGTCTACTTTGCATTAAACCTCTTTTCCATTTTCATCAATGCACGTTTCGTTTTCTGATCTTTCTTTTCCTTATTTGTCTCTTCTTTACTTATTTGCTGTTTAAAAATCTCTTGGCATTGTCTATTAAATTCTTGTTAACATTGTTGTTGTTTAAAAACTTCTTTACGTTGTTCTTTACATTGTTAGTCAGTTATTTCTTCATTATTGTGTTGTTTAATATCTTCACTACTTTGTTGCTTAGCATTGGAACCTCTAGCTCCATACAGATCATTGTCCATGTTGTTGTTTGTATTATCGTCTTCATTTTGCATATTTGGTGCTAGTTGGGACATACTTCGTGTAACTGGACTTTTAGATAATTCGATTTTCTCTTCAACGTACAATTTCTTTACGCACTTCTCAGAAATTTCCGCAATATCCAAAATACTGGAGACAATTACAACTTGCAAAAAAATGTATTTTATTTTATAAAGTACGCGAATAATCCCACTTCTGATTTGTAGTGTTTGGTGATCGTACAACGACCGACTTCATTTTTTCTCTTATCCTAATGACATTTGTCCCGCTTACACATATTTAATTACTCGTAGATTGTACATTTATCCCTTTTACTTACTAATAATCTGTGATACTATTTGATTACACTTAGAGAAATAACACTTAACATCTACCTTAGGTCTACAATGTTTTACTATTTTATATTAGTGCAACATTCTCCGCATTGCCGGCCTTTGGCCGGGCTTAAGGATTTTCTCCTCTATGTATGTCGAACAGTGCCTTCGCTGAGTAAAGATTTTCTGCATTGCCGGCCTCCGGCTGGGCTTAAGGATTTTCTCCTCTATGTATGTCGAACAGTGGCTTCGCTGAGGAAAGATTTTCTGCATTGCCGGCTTTCGGCCGGGCTTAAGGATTTTCTCCTCTATGTATGTCGAACAGTGGCTTCGCTGAGTAAAGATTTTCTGCATTGCCGGCCTCTGGCCGGGCTTAAGGATTATTTCCTCTATGTATGTCGAACAGTGACTGCGCTGAGGAAAGATTTTCTGCTTAAGGATTATCTCCTCTATGTATGGCGAACAGTGGCTTCGCTGAAGAAAGATTTTCTGCGTTGCCGGCCTTCGCTGAGGAAAGATTTTTTGTATTGCCGGCCGCCGGCCGGGCTTAAGGATTTTCTCCTCTATGTATGTCGAACAGTGGCTGCGCTGAGGAAAGATTTTCTGCATTGCCAGCCTTTGGCCGGGCTTAAGAATTTTCTGCTCTATGTACGTAGAGCAGTGAGTAAAGAGTTTCATATTGCAAAAACTAATATACAAACATACTTACATATGTGCATACTCCCATACTGCAAGAACATATATGCAAGTAGCAAAAAAATATAAAAACTGAACCTATTATATCTGGCCTTATTTTAAGTTTTCCTCTGTAGTGTATTCATTCCTTATCAAATATGTATGATATAGGTGTCACATAAAAGGTGTAAATGTCTTCTATTCATTTTACTATATAATAAAATACCGTTATATAGACCCATTTTCGATTTAACGGTACTTTTGTAAAAAAAGTCAATACAAAAAATCGAATTTTTACCCCTAGCCTTTTCAAATCAGTACAATCTTAGGTGGTTATATACCGTTTGAAATGTATTTACAAGATCTTTCGATATCCATATCCACCATGTACCGTTAAGATGAAGGATGTTATAGGCATATATATGTTTTAAGTTTAGAGGCCTATAACTTCCAAACTAAGAGCGTCCGCTCCAAATTTTTTTTTACCATAATTCTTAGATTTAAGAGTATTACCCATGACAAAAGTTTGATAAAAATCGGAGCATGATACGGGATGCAAATTTAAACCTTACTTTCATTTAGCAAACTTCGCATGCAATCTTGCAGAAATATTCATAATATATCTGACTAAGTTCTTTTCTTACTCAATCTAAATTTTGTTTTACCAACTAAAAGGCTTTAAATGTTTGTGTCTTTTATGTGGTTTTGTATTTTTTTCTCTCATTTTTGTTTTAATTGATATGTATTGTCAAATACATGCTTGAATTGTCGAATCAATATCTGAAGAATTATTCATTAAACACATTCACTATAGAAGGCTACCGACTACAACCTGTCAGAAATAGAATACTTGTGATTATATGGGAATAATTATTTTCACGACTACACGGCAGGTTGTTGTCCGTGCAACTTTTGTAGTTGTAGTCACAATAAACTAATTTCTATTTTCATAGAGGAAATTCACACTGGATTAATTTTTAGTCCGCTTAACCTTTGTTCTTTCCAAAACACACTGGATTAATTCATCTGGCATAAAATTGTATACGTATACAGAGCTTTGTGTGTGTGAAGAAATTTGGTGTCTGGCGACTTTAATCTTAGTGGACTGTAATGTTTGGGATGGTAGCTGGACACCACTTTCTTTCCATATATCCGCCTATATATTGGTCAGTAATTGAGGATAGAGGATTAGGTGTTTGTATGTGTTGTGAGAAATATGTAGATATTCTTATGAAATGAGATGAGAAATATTAAGTTTAATATATGTATGTAGTTCAAATTTTTATTGTAGTGCACGAGTAAGATGAGGATTCATTAGATTACACTTTATTGAGTTCATTTCCTTATATTAATTTTAAATAAGTAGTTATAAAAGATTTTAAGTTTCAACTTTAACTTTAGTATGATTATTAATCTCAAATTTTACATAAATGGCTTTAGTTTTAATTAGGTAATGTATATAGTTCACTAGGTGTATTTAGCTAATGTATTGTTTTTAAGTTGAAAGTTGAATCAGAAGTGACTTATTCTTTTAATTTTTTCCCACTGATTAAGCTGGGTTTTACTAAGATTTTACATTATTGGAATGTCCAATGGAATTCAAGATGTGAACATTTCCAATCATTACAATTATTAGTGTTACCGTTTACAATAAACTTTATATCATGACATATTTAGTCTTTTAATATTTTTACAATGTCTTCTTCAATATATATTTGTGTACGAATATAGAAAATTATTTTTTATAATATTTTATAATGGTTTCTTCAATATATATTTATATATATACGCATATATAGAAAATTATTTTTATTATAAAGAACAAATGTCAATCGACGAATTGAAACACTTTTAATTAAGTTTTAATATTCCATGTGTCTCAATCTTTTAATGCCGAAAAAATATATTGCACCGGATATATTAATACAAACTTGGTTGCATTTTTTTATATATACCTCTGTTCAATAACACAGAGTTGTTACTTAAAGATAAGAGTAGCTAGATAATAACACAGAGTTGCAATCTTAAATTAAGAGTAGCCAGATGACAGATCACTACAATCTCGGCCGACCTGACAATACAATCGACCTCGATTGTCAATCTTGTTCCAAAAGATCTTCATCTAAAAACTCATAATCTTCATATTCACTAGTGTTGCCTTCAGAGTTCCATACGACATTATCATAGTCCCTAGGTTCCAACCATTTTCTTAAGCGACTAGAATCTACTGTGCCTCTATACGGCATTTGTGTAATTTGACATTTTTCTACATCAGATATTTCATAACGATCATTACCCAACTGTTTCCGAATCACATATGGCCCACGATATTTTGGTATTAATTTTTTGTTTACACCAGCTGATGTGTCGACATTCTTTAAGACTACTAGGTCTCCCACAGCGAATAACTTGGCTGGTTTGTGACGCTCATTAAAATATTTTAGGTTGTTTGATTGAGACTTCTCAATGAATTCTGATGCTTCTCCCCTAATTAAAGTCAGATCTTCTCTTTCAGTGTACATATCCTGCAAATGTTCTGTCAGTTCATCGACTATTTCGCCCCTTTGTTCCACTCCAAACAACAACCTACTTGGTGAATGCCCTGTTGCACTGTGAACTGTATTATTAATAGCAAATTCTACCTTTGACATTTTATCGACCCAATCAGAGTGCTCCATGTGTTCTGATAATTTAGCCAACATAGCCCTTAAATCTCTATTTACTCTCTCCACTTGACCATTTGACTGAGGCGACGCTACAGAAGTTTTTACGTGCACAATGTTGCGCTCTGACAAAAATGAATTGAATTCGTTAGTCGTAAAATGTGTTCCGCGGTCACTAATTATTCGCCGTGGCCTGCTATAGTTTTTAAAATAGTTGTTGAATGCGCAGCACGCTTCCTTTGTCCCTGGGGCATTGGCCGCATATAATTTTGTAAACGCATCAACCACTACTAAAATTTGCTTACGCTTTGATTTTATTGATGGCAAAGGGCCGAAGTGGTCAATATGCAGTGTGTCAAAAGGAATAGGTTTTTTGTCTATATTATACAAATTTCTTTCATTTTTCCTGTGTGGGGCTGAGTTAAAAATGCACTTAAGACAATTTCGTATAAATTTGTTCAACTTATCTCGCATATTTGGAAACCAATAATATTTTTTTATTTGCTTCATACATTTTTCAATACCCACATGACCGTATTTCTCATGAGTTAACCGCATTACGTTTTCTTCTAGTTCAGCAGGAACATATAATTGCATCTGTCCTCTAGCGCATAATCTAAAAACTAACCCGTTGTCTAACACATAATCATCCAAGTCTCCTGTTTCCAACTTGCCTCGAATAGCTTTTATATTCGTGTCCCTCGTTTGCGTAACTTGTATATTCATATCAATATCACCTCCATCAATCATAGCAATAATGGGTGCACGACTTAATGCATCAACGTGAGACATTAATTCGCCTCTACGATGTCGAATAATGTAGTCATAATTTTCCAACTCTAATGCCCATCTCGCTATTCTCGGGCTTATCAGTTTTTTACTCAAAGTCAGCGCAAGTGAGTTGCAATCAGTAACGATTGTAAATGAAATTCCCTCCAAGTATACTCGAAACCGCTTTAAGGCATATATAATCGCAAGCGTTTCCAGCTCGAAACTATGATACCTAGATTCAGCTTCCGAAGTACACTTTGAATAGTATGCAACCGGATGGAACTTATTGTCTTCCTGTCTTTGCAAAAGTACGGCTCCGAAGCCTCTTGCACTGGCGTCAGTATGAAGCTCAGTCTCGCGAAGGGGACTATATACAGCTAGCACAGGGCCACTAACCAATTTTTGCTTTAAAGTAAGGAAAGCCTTTTCACATTCATTTGTCCAAGCAAAAACTATTCTTTTTTAAATCTGTTAACGGTCTTGCTATTCTAGAGAAATCAAAAACATACCGACGGAAGTATGAAAACAATCCTAAACATCTCTCTACCTCGTCGTGATCTGCTGGCACTGGGAACTTCTGGATAGTTCTAATGTGATCATTATTAGGACGAATACCGTTTTCATTCACTCGATAACCTAAATAGTCCGGTTTACGATACGCGAATTTGCATTTCCTTAAGTTCAATTTTAACCCAGCCCCTTTTAATGCACTTAACACCTCAGCCAAAATATGTAAATGTTCCTCAAATGTTTTAGTAGCTATACTAATATCGTCCAGATACACAACTATTTTCCCAGCATCAATAAATTCCCTTAGCACCTTATTTATAAACCGCTGAAAAACGGCTCCTGCATTTTTAATCCCAAAAGGCTTATAACAATATTCAAATTGCCCTAGCGGAGTAACAAACGCGGTGTACTTAATTGAGTCCTCATGCATCGGCACTTGGTGGAAACTATTTTCCAGGTCAAGAGTTGCAAAAAACTTTTTATTACCTAAGTAATCCAAACAGTCTTCAATAATAGGCAAAGGGTAATTATCTTTCAACGTGATCTTATTTAATGACCGGTAATCGACGCACATTCTCAGATCTCCGTTTTTTCTTCTTACCAACACAATCGGAGATGCGTATGGAGAATCGCTTGGACGCATTATGCCCCCTTGCAATAATTGCTCTAGTTTTACCTTTACCTCGCATCGCTCGCGATATGAAAGTCGACGAGGTCCGCTATATACCGGTACGTCATTAACTAATCTTATTTTCATACAATAATCCGTTGGGTTCCTAATACTATCTATATCGTTTAAATAGTTACCCTTAATAGCCGACTTTAAAGAAAGGGAATCCACTGAGCTTAATTTGCAATCAACATCCAATTCATCTTCAGTCTCTACCACACAAACTGTTTGCATCAACTCTTCACATCCCCCGTTTTCTTCAATAATTTCTAAATCACTTAGATCACCACCAGACTCTACCAATTCGGAAACAACTTTGAGAACTCTGCTGCTAACCATTTACAACTATTGTTACATTCGGTCATTCTGTCATTTTCACTACTATTTACATAAAATGGTAATATATTAAAAAAATTTAAATTATCCCCCCTGATTGGAACCTTTACTACTTCTTGGGGAACTCTGTACAAATTAAACGACATAAGCGCACTGATTGTTTTTCTGTTTGGTTTTTTATTTATATTTTTTTAAATTCATCTTTACAAGTTTATCCTTAGCATAACACAGCCTTATTTGGCGTAACTGTATATTTAATTTTGATAAAAGATCTCGCCCAATTAGAAATTGTACAATAGCTTCATCATCTGGCAAAATTAAAAATTTATGGTTAACTTTTTTGTTTCCGAAAAAAAAAATTCACATTGAACACGACCGAACATACTTATTTTCTTATTTCCCATACCCCGATATGACGTCAATATTTTTTCATCTTCAATTAAAAACGGTACCAGGGACTTTCTTACACAGCTAATAGGGCTACCAGTGTCAAACAGAGAAAAAAATTTCATTACCTCAGTGCGCTTATCTTGTTTAATGAAGGCAACACTTACCGTTTGGAATGCATTTACAGCAGCATCGGCATCGTGTATTACAGCAGTCAATCCCTTCAGTTTAGGACAGTTCTGATGGAAATGCCCTACTTCAGCACAGCTGTTGGCTGAAGTAGTAGAACACGAGACTATGAAGCGGAGGGTCGTGAGTTCGAGCCCGCGCTGAGTCATGAAATATTGTGTTGAATTCTTCTGATCAGCATTAGTTCATGGTTGTGTTAGTTGTTGCCAGCCTGTTTCAATGATAAAGGCATAGTCACTGGTCACTGAACATAATTGGCAGCGACTGACACCATCATGTACTAAAAAAAAAGCAGAGTAACAGCACCCACCTTCGTCGGTCCTGTAGCAAAAATTAGCCGGCGAAGTAAAAGGTTGAAATAGCTACAACAAAAAAACTGTCTATGTTCTCATTTTTCCTAATCTGTACCCTCAATACTATCCCCTCGTTTTCAGTTCTGGCGCAATGCATTGCATATATAGGGGTTGTCCCCTGAGCGCTGGTCCTACTCCTAAAAAAAAAACACGAGTTGGGTGGACGCTTTGGTTTCGGGCATTTGCTCTGGTAGTGGCCAAACTGAGAGCAGTTGTAACAGCGGACTTCAGTTTCAGGTGTTTTAACCTTAGCCGTTTTCGATTTGTTGATCGCTGTAGCGCCGCTGGCTCTAGTCGCTGCGACCCGTGCCTGTTGACGTTTTGGTTCGTAGCTATCCATACGGTCAATCAATTCACTTATAGTTCTGGCACCATAAAGACGAGTAATAGCATTCGAATTATCTGGAACGCCATCGATGATGAAGTCGACCAATTCTCTTTCCTCTATTTCAGCTTTCAAAGCAATAGACTGCATCGCCACTACGTAACCGATACATGATTCATTGGGTTTTATTTTTCTTAACCGCAGTTGTTCGTATATTTGATGTTTAAACACTTTTCGATTAAACAACGCTTCTAAACTTGCTTTCAAATCCTTGTAGTCTAGCAGTCCGGTGTTAATAACATGCTGCTTGGCCGTTCCACCCAACCGGCGACGAACTCCAACACACTTTTCTTTTTTGCGTAGTCTTCGAATACAGTAAACCATTTTTTTTTATCGTAGTGGTCATCCCCACTAAACAGCGGTACAGCAGCGTCAAGCTCTGCTAAATCAATATGACGAAGGCCAGTGGGTGCTGATTGTAAATTTTCCTCCAATGCCCGTATATGTTGTTGTACTTTTAACATTTCCAAGCGCAGTCGTAAATTTTTAAGTTCGTCCTAAGCAGCAACCCTAGCAGCAGAAACACCAGCATTTGAGGCCTCAGGCATGTTTGTAGAAAAATGGCTGTCATCGGGCACGTTTACGGCAGTCACGAATGTAGATAAACATTTAACAGCGGGCACGTTGTCAGCAGGCGCATCAGAAACATTGCCAGCAGGTAGTTCAATAGCCGCGGTTTCATTGGCAGACGAATTTACAGAAAGTATGTTGGCACCAGAAACCTGTAAATTGTCTAAAATGTTACCGGCAGCTGAGGCATCATTGGATATCTGCAATTCTGGATTATTTGACTCAATTTTTACTAAGGGGTTATTATTAGCCAAATATTCATCAGCTGCCCCTTTTGGAATGGTCTCATATAACACTTTGAGCTGGCTTAGTGTGGCCGACTCGGGGAAATCTACGCCGGCTGTAGCGAGTGCACTTACTAGTGCTTGGCGACTTGGTCGCAAATCCATTTTAATTTTCTGCATCCTTTAATTTTTTTTTAATTTTCTTTAAACCTGGTACAACAGTTGTACCCCACACCTGATTTTATAAAGAACAAATGGCAATCGATGAATTGAAACACTTTTAATTAAGTTTTAATATTTCATGTGTCTCAATCTTTTAATGCCGAAAAAATATATTGCACCGGATATATTAATCCAAACTTGGTTGCATTTTTTTTATATATACCTCTGTTCAATAACACAGAGTTGTTACTTAAAGATAAGATAAGAGTAGCTAGATAATAACACAGAGTTGCAATCTTAAATTAAGAGTTGCCAGATGACAGATCACTACATTATAATTTTCGGTGTAAAATCGTAGATTTTATACAGTGTGTTAGTATATTTTTACACGAAAATGGACAACTAAAGCCTAAAAAACGCTCTGTAAAAAAACAAAACACAGAAGCTGTGTTTTCATAAGTGTGTATGTATTAGTTTTGTTTTGCTAATGCGGGGTTGAAAGCTGGTTGAAAAATTATGCCAACCAAAAACGGCTCTCTTCACCGAAAATGCCTACAACCTGCCGTATTATGCCAGCATAATTATTCTAGTGTGAATTTAAATTAGTGCTGCCAACACAGTGAAACATCTTAAATAAATAAGCGTTTAAAAATATTTTCAAATTGGCCAAGAATATGAAAATTGTTAAAAATAAAAATGTAATAGCCCTTTCAAGAATAAAAAATATTTTGTAATATATATATTTTTTGCGATCTCGGCTATTTTTTATTTATTTTTTTATTTAATTTTTTTATTTTATTTATTTTTTTTATTATAAATTTTAGAATATAGGACGCATATAAAGGATATGGATATCATTTCAAAGTACTCCAAAATGTTTTTCTGTTGTTAGACGTATTTTTTAAATTTAATCATCAATTGCAATTATTATAAAATTTTGATATTTTTTATCTGACTTTTCAAGTAAAAATGCAATTATTTTGAAAAAAGCTCGGTGCAACGACATTTGAACTCTAATTTTGTGTATACTTGATAGCCGATATCGATAAAAGACGTGAGTTAGGTTACAAATGAATTAACTCATAAACTCATTTTCATAGTGCCATAACAAAAACGGACATCAAAATGTATATATTACAGATGCAAAAACAATAAAGAGCTATAAACAAACAAAGTGTTTTAATTATTAATTTTGTTTCGATCTATAAATAGAGTTAAAATAAGCGCTTTTATTTTTATATATGAAAGTGGCACCACTAAAATGAGATGTTGACGTTGTAGCTGCCGCGTTCAAAATAATTAAGACTATACGGCGACAAGTAGCCATGTACTAGCGGCTCATGTAGGCATGTAGTAGTGAATGGGTTTAAAGCATTAAATGCTTGTGCCTTTTCTAGTTATTTGTTAGTTTAAGTTTCTTTATAAGAATTCATTTATTGCTGTCATAAGTATGTTACCTATATTTTGGTCTTAATAATCCAAATATTTAATTTTTAATACGTACCATGTACCAAAATTATAGTTAACAAAATAGTATAATTTATGTTAACGAAAAATTATATTTTTTAAATAATAAAGGTCTTACAAGAAAAGAAAACAAATTAACAAAAAAAAACATTGAATTTTTATACGAAAATATGCATTTCCAAGACTTTCGCCATTTAAAATGTTCTTCTTGTTTTTAAATTTTTTATCGATATGCAAAATATCATTTTAATGAGTTCCTAAAGTGTATAGATTCCATTGTTTGTTTATTTTTTAACATGAGAAAAGAAGCAAAAATTTTGCTCAATTTTAAATTGAAATGGAAAAATAAGCGGAAGAGCTATGAAAATGCAAAATGAAATAGAATTTTTAGTAAATCATTATCAACAAATAAAATTGGCGTCATTTTATGCGTACTTAAATGTCACTTTTTGCATTTGTAATGGTTGCCCCAAGGTTGCATTTGTAAGAACAGCCGCGCAGTGTTGCACAGATAAATTTCTATTTTAAGTATTAATATTAAGCTTGAGGATTATTTTTATAAAATAATCCCCCTTATTCTATTTGTCAACGTCAATAAGGGGGAATAACTTTAAAACTATTTATTTATATTTTATATCAATATTTCCTTTAGGATAAAAATGGAAATGTAATAATAATTTATTAAGAATAACAACATTTTTAAATTATAGAAAGTTAAATATTTTTGTTCTATATAAAAAATAAAATGAATAAAAATATTTCTATACATATAAACTTTTGAAAATTGAAACATTAAAGCGTTTTATAAAATTTTCTATTCGACATATGTCTCAATTAAATTAGTGCTTTTTGTTTGTTGTGTGGTCAAGTATGTCTATATGCCTGCATTTCATTGGTTCTTTCACCAATTTAATTGAGACAATGGGCTGAGTGAATAAAAAGTAGCTTATGCTACATAGCTTTAAGTAGTAGCACTAGCTTTATCTTTTCAGTACTAGCTAAAGCTGCTAGTTAAAACTAGAAAAAGTGTGAATAACACTTAGCTAGTGCTATATAGCTTGTGCTGAAAAATTATAGCAAAGGCTGGAAAATTTAACAGCTGGCAGAATTAATGTGCTGCCACTTTTTATACCCTTCACAAAAAAGTGAAAGGGTATATTTAGGTTTGTTATTCCGTGTGTAATTTCTTCGATATGCACATGGGACCCCATAAAGTATATATATTCTGGATCCTTATGAATAGCGATGACGATTGAGCGATGTCCGTCTGTCCATCCATCTGTACGTGAAATCGGGTTTCCCAAGCCCCAGAAGAGCTAGAGACTTCGTTCTTAGACCGTTGGATTGGAAATGAACTTAATAGAGTGCGAAGTTCCAGAGCTGGGAAGATTACACCTTTTTCTCGACGCAAAATTTATACCAAAAACCAATTTTTTTAATGTTAATTTTTTTATCGGGCTTAAGTTCGAATCTTGCACGACTGCAAATTATTTTTTGTTATTTTTTATTATTAATAAATGAATTTGTTTAAATTCTATTTATTATTTTATATTAAGATTGGAATATTAAGAATATATATTTTTTTTTTTTTTTTTTTTTTTTTTTTTTTTAATAATCATCAAACCAGCAGAACGGATCAGTACTGATTTCGAGGCCGCTACGCCATCTCATCAGCGTTCTTTGTTCAATTTTTCCCACTTTTGCAAGTGGTGCTAGTTAGTAGGAATATCAACTATTTAACCAATATTTTAACGAAAATTGAATATGAGAAGTTATCACATTCATATTATTAAGTTATTACATTTTGGTTAGTACGAAATTCCCCAACCCTGACGATTAATATTCCAAATATTCCAATATCTCTTTTTGCTTTTTCCAGAGCCATCGGCTGCTGATAGGTAAAGCTTCTTTGTTATTTATGTTCAAGTAATTGAATTTAGTTGTCAATTTACTTTGAACAAGTGCGCGTGCCCCCGCAATGTTTTAAATTATGTATGAATTTTTATTAGTCGAACTTTTTAATGTTTGTAAATTAAATGTTTTTAATGTTTGTAAATTAAACCTATATCTTGCTTTGAGAAGCCTCAATGGTCTATTAAAAACTAAAATAATAAAAAAAAATTTTCCAGGGATGGAAAATTGAAATTTTTTTCGGCCCATTCCGTATTTTGTAGCACATGTGGTAACTAAAATTGTTAAAAATTTTAAGCTTTTCTTTTACAAAACCTCTTTATACGTCATGAAAATTTGAATTTGCCAAAAATAAATTTTTTAATTCAAATTTTGCTTCCATATTTCCATTCTTTTAATTTGAGACAGCGATGCTCCTTTCTTTTCATAATTTTCTTCCTAAAAGTGGTTCGCTAACCATTTTACATTTTCTTCTCGAAACCTGTATGTCCTAATGCGGTATTCCTTCCTTTGCCGAATGTTCATAAAAGCTGGGATTATTAAAAATGTACACTTTTTTTTTTAATATAACAAAACCAATTTTAAGCACCTCGACCATATGCTTAAAAAAATAGAAGCATAAACTAGTATTTTTTAAGCATTCACTACTTTTTAATCACACCTTTTTTAAGTCAATACTGGAAAAACTAGCTTATGCTAGTCAGTATAAAGTACTAGCTTTAGCTGAATTTCTTATTCACCTCAAAGCTAGTAAAAACTTCAAAATTTCCAGCATAAGCTTTAGCTACCATTTTATTCACACGACCCAATATGTCGAATAGAAGATCTTAAAACGTTTTATCTAGATTTTGTTTTTCATTGTGCCTTTTTATATACATTTATTGTTTGCCAACGGCAGACTAATTGTATGAAGGCGGAAAAACATTGTGGGTGCTGTTGGCTGAAGTAGTAGTAGAGTAGTAGTATATATATGTATACATATATATATATATATATATATATATATATATATATATATATATATATATATATATATATATTACATTATTAAATAATAAAAACTGAGAAAATTCAATTAATTTTATACACTAAGATCCCATAGGTAACATACAAAATAAAAAACAGCACTAGAGTTTTCTAATTAAAAAAATAAGAATAACTACCAAATAATGAAGTATTTTCTTTGGTGGGTCTAATAATATGGCACACCACTGAGGACATACTTGTCCACATAGCAAATAAAAAGCACTAATTGAAACATTAAATTTGCTGTCGAAATAGAAAAAAGCATTAAGCTTCCTTACCTAGCCACGGGACCAGTGTGGTAGATGATATGTTTGAGAGTGCTGTTGGTTCACTCACGAGTGTTGTGTTGAATTCTTCCGATCACTATTAGTGCATAGTTGTGTTAATTGCTGATCTTACTCGTTCATTGCATCAGCCACTTTTATGATCACTTTTTTGCATTTATTTGCTATAGTGTTGCATTTTCGAACGGTTAACATATTGTTAACTACATATATTTCTTTATGTGTAACATTTTTAATTAATGTGGCAGCGCTATTATTACTACCCGTCATATAGAATGTTCTGGTATTATTTACTTTATAGAAACACATACAATTATACCTTTTGAATTATTATATATAACTGAAAATACCGCTCATTCTTTATAATAAAAATAGGTAAAAAAACTTTTTAAGTTAAACGGTTTTATGTTAAACATACATTGCAATGTTTAAGACAAATGTACTAAAAACCAAAAAATAATAAAATAGATACAGTCGTGGGAATTATAAACATATGCATAGACTAGACTAAAATAAAACCTTGGGGCACGTCAATTGTCTACAATCGTTGATTAAAATGTTTGTTTTGTAATGTTACACTATAATTAGGCAGTTGTTCAACCGACAACGATGGACGTGTGATAAGTAGGGCTAGAATGTGTAAACAAGCTAGCAAGCTCGATTATAAGCGAGTTTTAGGGTTTCATAGTGGTGAGCGAGTAGTACTTTTATCATATGTTTTGTCGATTAAAGACAAACTACGAGCAGTGAAACGATTCCTCGCCAGCCAGCAGTGTGAATGTCCAACGATAAACTAGTTGAAACATCTCTTTTATTTACATGGAGTGTATAACTATTGGAATTTCCATGAGAAAGAAAATAGTAAGTAATTTCCTCACCGTCTGCGGGCCAACTGCCTAACGACGAATTAAACGATTCTTCTATCGCACATTAATTCGATAATTTGTACAATTGACGTGCCCCACGGTTTTATTTTAGTCTAGTCTATGCATATGTTTATAATTCCCACGACTGTATCTATTTTATTATTTTTTGGTTTTTAGTACATTTATCTTAAACATTGCAATGTATGTTTAACATAAAACCGTTTAACTTAAAAAGTTTTTTTACCTATTTTTATTTTCTAGTTTTTAGTTTTTATTTCGCATTCTGTGTAATTCGTTTAGTGCTTCATTATTGCAGACATATGCATAATTTGTCGCTCTTATAGTTGCAAGCTACTTGTTCGTATTTGACTATTTGGTTTACCTCATGAATTTGTAATTTGGTTTTATTATACGCCATTTAGTGGCTGCGCCCATCTTAAATATTGAGGTTGTATAGTGCACTGTATTCTTCTTGTCAAGCCCTTATATTTGATACCCATATTGGTGGGATTAATAAAAAATTGTTATCAGCCATATGGTAGCGGCGGCCATCTTAGATTTCAATTTTGCATAGTAAATTGTATTCTACTTGTTGAGACCTTTCATTTGATACCCATGTTGATGGGATTGATAAAACCTAAGTTATCCGCCATTTTGCAGAGGCCGCCATCTTGGATTTTAATTTTATATAGTACATTGTATTCTACTGGTTGAGCACTTTCATTTGATACCCATATTGAAGGGATTAATAAAACATAAATTATCCGCCATTTTGTAGCGGCGGCCATCTTGAATTTATAATGATAATGAATAAACATAATTGTATTGTCACCAAAATCCAAAGTGTATACAAAATTTCAGATTAATCGGTTGACAGGAAGAGGGTGAAATTTGAATTAGTAAATTTGACCCAAGAATAAATAATAAAACAAACGGGGTGAGCTAAATAAAACCGTTTAAAAAGACACTTGCATTTTAACTTTATAGAATAAAGAAGTAAGATTCAGAAGCTGTATTTTTTTATTGGGAAGAAAACTAAAATTTTTAACAATCAGAAGTGGGATAATAATATTCACGAGCTAGAGGATTGTGTTTTTTTTTATTAAACAACTTATTGTGTAATAAGTGACAATATTGGATGCTTATCTGCTGTTGGTGTGAATTGTGGTGCTGTGGCTTAGCCGTGTGAAATTTTATTTCTTGCCGGGTATATTCCAAGAAGAAGTTGGGTTGTTGCTGCTGTGGTGCGTTGGTGAAACAAGTGACTTGGGTTGTTTGGATAGCAAAGTTCATATTGCTCTGTTGCTGTACGGGTGGTTCTGTGATCCAGAGGTACAGGCGTGCGCAATTGTAATTCCTTGCCGTAGCCAAGAGAAGATACTGTTGTTCGTGTGGAACGCTGGTACAACCGGTAACTTGGTTTGTTGCATAGTGGTAAGAAAATTGTTTTTTTATGTTGTATGGGAAAAGGGGTTGCGTTCAATAAGATGAACAATACGGAAAATCAACAAGTGCCGTATAATATGTTGGCGCAGCTTTTAGAACAAAATGCCGAACTGATGAAAAGGCTCACAATGAATATGGAAGGTGGAGTAAATCAGTTTAGTACAAATTTCAACGTGGTTCCAGACTTACACAGATCAATAAAGAAATTCAGTGGTAAGGAAAATGAAGGAGATGCTGCGTCTTGGTTCGAGTCAATAAGTGTTATGAGTGAATTGCATGGTTGGTCCAACTCATTTCGTCTAGAATTAGTGCGTTCAAATTTAATTGACGGTGCGTCTGACTGGTTTTATTCTCTAAATATTAGAACGTGGAGAGATTTTGAAACAGAATATAAGGAAACGTTTATGGGTAGAGAAAGCATTGCTGAACAGTGCTCAACTTTGTTGAATTATAAACAAAGTAAATACGAAGATGTTTTTGATTATTATTTCGCCAAAAAGAGGTTATGCGACAACCCTAAATTGTTATTTGCAGAAACTAAAACACAAATAATGCAGGGTTTACACGATCGCTAGTTAAAAACGTTTTTATTATGTAAAACTCATTCGGATTCAAATGCTTTGTTGGCTGATATTTGTGAATTTAATCGTACGATGGGAATTCAAGTGAAAGATCGCGTTGTGGTTCCAAATAAGCAAATTAAACAAGAAGAAAGTCCTAAAGAAACGACACCAAAAGTCAAAGACTCAGTCGAGGTTACTTGTTTTCGTTGTAATATGAAAGGGCACATAAGAAAAAATTTTACGTCACCAATTGTTTGCCAATAGTGCAATAAACCAGGTCATATTAAGAAAAACTGTTTTGTGAATGAGGACGATATTAAGAAGAAGGAACGAACATAAAAACTGTGCTGTTGCAAAGAGTGCAAATGAACCTGTCTTGATGAATGAAAAATATTTCTTCGACGCAGAAATAAATGGAAACCTTGTGAATTCTTACGTTGATTTCGGTAGCCAGTGCGTGATGATGAAAAAGTCTATAACAACCAAGTTTGGTTTCAAACTTAATGTGGCTCCCCCTGATAGTTCGATGGTAAGAGGTATGGCACAAACATTGGGTGTGTTTGAAGCTACTCTAAGAGTCGATCAAGCGACTGCTCATGTTGTGGTACACGTGGTGGATGATAGTATTATTGACATACCATTGCTTATAGGTCAACCGTTTACGGAACAGTCCCATATCGTTTATTACAAAAAAGGAGATCATTTGCGAATTTTTAAACAAATACAATTGCCCGAGAATAGTTTAGATTGTATAGAGATTCCAAAATTGAAAACAAGTTTGTGGGTTAAAGAAGCTACCGCCTCGCCACCAAATCATGTCGGTTTTGTTTCTGTCACTACTAGTGAAGTTGTAGACCAGGTCCATGACATATTTATAGACTCAGCCACCAATCGGAATGGATGTAGTATAATTCCTGCTTGTGTTATAAATAGCAACGCTGATGATTTAGCTGTTCCTATTTTAAATTGTACGTCAGGTGATATTGTTTTTAATGAAGGAGAGCGTGTAACAAAAGCAGAACTGTGTATTTTTGATGATTCTAAAACCGAAGACGAAAAATCTGACAAAGTTGAAAAATTTTGGGATGTAATCGATATCAACCCTGAAATATCGTAAGTTTACACAACGAAATTATTGGGTTTGCTACAACAATACAGAGACTGTTTCGCGTTAAATATTTATGAACTTGGATGTGGTGTGAATACAGAGTTTTCAGTCGAATTATCTGATAAGACTGCCATTACGTATAACCCTTACAGGTTAAGTGAATCTGAGCGAGCTTTTGTTAGGGATGAAATGAAGCTACTGAAAGATGCTGGTATTATAATTGATTCCGAATCTGATTACGCTAGCCCTATTTTGATCGTATGCAAAAAGAATGGTGACAAAAGGATATGTATCGATTATCGAGCATTGAATCGTGTTACGAAGAAAATTAAATATCCCTTGCCGATTATTGAAGACCAAATTAATCGCCTACATGGCATGAAGTACTTTAATGTGCTTGATATGCGTAGCGGATATTACCAGGTAAAAGTGGCAGAAGATTCTCGTTATGTAACAGCATTTGTGACTCCAGATGGTCACTATGAATTTTTGAAAATGCCATTTGGTGTTGCCAATGGTCCGGCCGTATTCCAAAAGCTCATAAATTCGGCGTTGGGTCCCTTGCGTTTCACTATAGCCATGGGTTATTTTGATGATATACTAATTCCTGCATCAAACGTTGATGAGTGTATAGAAAATTTGAAAACTGTTTTGGAAGCTTTAAGAAGAGTAGATTTGAAGTTAAATATTCGAAAGTGCAAGTTTTTGATGACTACAATTGAATATTTGGGATATGAGATTAGTGATGGTGCTATTTCCCCTAGCCAGTTGAAAACAAATGCCGTTTTAAATTTTAAACGTCCAACTAGTGCGCATGAAGTTCCCCAATTTATTGGTTTCACAAGTTATTTTCGAAAATTTATTGAAAATTATGCAATTCTTGCAAGACCACTGGCACATTTGACGAAAAAAGAAGTCGTTTGGAAATGGACCAATATCGGAGAGAATGCTTATAATGTTTTGAAGAAGAAATTGACTGGAAAGCTTGTGTTGTCAATTTATTGCAAGGATGATGAAACTGAGGTCCACACGGATGCTTGTAAGGATGGATTGGCAGGTGTTCTTTTACAGAAAAAGTCTGATGACAAATTCCATCCGATAGCATACGCCAGTCGTCAAACCACAAAAGAAGAATCTCGTTATCACTCCACCGAGTTAGAAGCTCTAGCAGTTGTGTGGGTATTTGAACGTTTTCGTGTCTACTTAGTAGGAATTCCATTTGTTAATAAGACTGATTGTAATGTGAGAAGCTCAATGTCAAAGAAAGATATTTTGCCTAGAATTGGTAGGTGGTGGCTGAAGCTGTCTGAGTATAATTTTGAAATACAACATACCCCAGGTGCTGCAAATAAGCATGCTGATGCATTGAGTCGTAATCCAACAGATTCACCAGAAAATACCAACCCTGTGATATTTGTGTTCTTCATTCCAGTTTAGAAACATCAGATTGGGTGAAAATATTACAAGAGACTGACCCGAAAATTACTTATATAAAAGAAGTTCTAGAAAAGCCCTTTCGTTATAGGTAAATATGGAAATATGTACATTTTAGTCATTATTGATGGCTTCACCAAATTTTGCATTCTGAAACCCGTACACAATGTCAAGAGCGAGACAACAGTTCGTGCACTTAATGAAGTTATATCCGTATTTGGAGCTCCCACCAGAATAATCTCAGAGAGAGGCACCGCATTTACCGGTACTGCCTTCCGTAAATTTTGCAGCCATAAAGATATCGTTCACATTTTAAATGCAACCGCAACCCCAAGAGCCAATGGCCAGTGTGAGAGGCTAAGTCGTACCATAACCCCTATGTTAGCAACATTATGCAATAAACCAAATGGAAGTGACTGGGATCAACATGTAGGTCTTGTTCAGTGGAGTGTGAACAATAGTACCCACCATGTCTTGAAAATAACTTCATTTAATTTACTATTTAGTTACGAGCCAAGAAAACTAAAGCCCAACAAACTAGATGATGCAATCGAAAATAATCATGAAGATGATCTCATTGCTTTGCGGCGATTGACCGTTTAAAAACCAACCAGGAGCACCAAAGACAACAGTTCAACAAAAGAAGATGTGCTGCCCAAAGTTATATACCAGGCGACTCTGTGATGGTGCGTCGTGATCCTGCCAGTACAGGAGAATCTTTAAAGCTAATGCCATTGTACAAAGGCCCATGTGTGGTAACTGAGGTGTTACCCAACGACCGGTATCGTATTGCCGATTTTCCCGATGTCCAACGGTCTCAACGATTCTATGAAGGTGTAGTACTTGCCGAGGATATGAAACGAGTTTCAACCCCACCGGATGATATAGGTAGCGATTCATCAACCGAGCCCGACAACCCCCAACCCAAGAAGTCAACTCGAGTGAGGTCTACCCCGGGTTACCTTAAGGACTATGTAATGTAGCCAATCGAGGCCGATTTTCGGATTAGGATGGCCGAATGTTAATTACATATATTTCTTTATGTGTAACATATTTTATTAGTGTGGCAGCGCTATTATTACTACCCGTCATATAGAATGTTCTGGTATTAGTTACTTTATCTAAACACATACAATTAAACCTTTTGAATTATTATATATAAATGAAAGTACCGCTGAAAGTATCGCTCATTCTTTATAAAAAGACACTTGAATTTAAACTATATAGAATAAAGAAGTAAGATTTAGAAGCTGTATTTTTTTATTGGGAAGAAAACTAAAATTTTTAACAATATGCAGTGTTGCCAGTTCATTTTCGAGCGTTATGCGTATAACATGCCGAGCAATGTTGAATTTACGATCAGGCCCAAATTCTCTATCTTCTCATATTTCTTCATCTATCCTCCCAATACTATTCCCTCCTTTTTAGTTCCGGGGCAATGCGCTGCATATGTATGTAGTGATCACCCCTGATTGCTGAACCAAATTAAAAAACATATATACTCGTATATAACGTGGTAGTACTACGGAAACAAATATAACATTACAACAACCAAGGGAATTGTTAATTGTGTGATGTCATGGTCCACGTCAAAAAATTATAGCAACAAACCACATTGATGTGTTTCACCCACTCACAGTATGAACACCATTCACAAATACGGGTGATATATGTATAAATATATATATATATATATATATATATATATATATATATATATATATATATATATTTATATATGTATATATATGTATATATATATATATATATATATATATGTATATATATATATATATATATATATATGTATATATATGTATATATATATATGTATATTTATATGTATACATATATATATATATATATATATATATATATATATATATATATATATATATATATACATATGTACATATATAAATATATATGTATAAGTATGTATATATATATATATATATATATATATAAAATAAGAATTCTCCAATGCCTGATACTAAAAAAATTTATATTAAGGCGCTCCAACTGCGCCTGTTTCTTTATAAGAATAAAACACTTGTATTTTCAATAACTTCTTAACTTTATTAATTAAACTTTAATATTACTTATATTTAATTTACTCGACTTATTTAATTCAGCGCGCAACCAAGACTAACTGTTTAACTTCCTATTTCCATTCTTGTCACCTTACACAATAATTAGGCCGCAGCAACACGCGCGAATATGAGACGCTGATTTAACAAAATTACATTCTCATGAAATAAATGCAAGCAGGCTGTACTTTAAGGCGATAGTTTAATTCAATTCAAACACATAAATCTGAACTGAAACTATTTTGCCTTATTTGTTCTTACAAGCACTTGAACCTGAAGAACGCTAATCAATCAAATAAAACACGTTAAATGCCTTAAAACGATTGACGCTTATTTTCTTTATTTTTCATTCTTATAGACTAAATTCTTTAACAATAAATTAATTTAAATTGCTTAGTAAGTAGAAATAAACAAATTTTGCATAATTGCTGAACTTAAATATTTTCCTTTTTTTATAACAAACTTAAGTTAAAAACATTAATTTCTGTTTTGTCAACAACAACGGTTAATGAACTTAATACAAAATTAGGTCATAAAATAAAATGTTTAGGTAATTGAACTTAAACAGAAATAATAAGTAGAATAAAATGTTTAGTCAACAATAATGGTTATTAAATTTAAAAACGGAAATTAAGAAATGTTTTTTAATAATGATTATTAAATACAATAATAAAAATAAAAATTGTGTTGATGTAAGTATGTATCAACACAGGCAATTATGCTGGGTACGCGTGTAAAGGCTAGTGAACTTTGTAGACGTTGAGTCAGCTATATTAATTATGTTGGCAGTATAAGCGCTGTTGATAACTCCCCCCTCTTCAAGCATCTGCGTCCCCAAATTACCTATGTTACTTGGAAGGCAGGATCGTCTGGCTGTGGAATTTGGAATGATGGCAAGT
The DNA here is from genome assembly GCA_951800035.1 of Linnaemya tessellans. NCBI lineage: Eukaryota > Metazoa > Arthropoda > Insecta > Diptera > Tachinidae > Linnaemya > Linnaemya tessellans. Next base: position 28,447,942 of record OX637537.1, read on the forward strand.
TGACTCTTCCAGTTATTTTGCGCCACAGAATGCCCACGCAAATTCCCATAGCAACCGCAATAGCAAAGTGTGATCCGAGTGACAGGTTTAGTTTGTTACCCAGATATTGAAGCTTATTCACATTGTTCAAACTTATGTTGTGGACTTGATCGATGTCCACAAGCAGCTTCTCATTGGCCACATTTACTAGGACTGGAGGTAGTGGTTGTAGTCTGGAAATAGATGTGCTAGAAAATTTTTCATTGTTGATCGTTATACTCTCTTTGAACAGCTGTATCACGTAACTGCCATTAAGTATTTCCGTATTTCGTACTTTCATTGTACCTTTGAAATTTGTAAGAATGCCTGATACTAAAAAAATTTATATTAAGGCGCTCCAACTGCCCCTGTTCTTTATAAGAATAAAACACTTGCATTTTCAATAACTTCTTAACTTTATTAATTAAGCTTAAATTTTACTTTCATTTAATTTACTCGACTTATTTAATTCAGCGCGCAACCAAGACTAACAGCCTTATGCAAAAAAAAATTAGCACAGACTGGTAAACCAATGTTAAGCAAAATTCGTTAAAGTATCATGTAAAAACGATTGTTAGCTTAACACACGTGTTGTAAACTGATGTTAACATCAAATAATTTAAAGTAGCTACTCATGTACTTTAAAGCGGTGTTAATTTTTTTTTTACAAATGTTTTGTGAAAACTTTTAATGAGAGTTTTGTGTATTTTTATATTAAAAATTGATACATTAAATTTAATGAACAGAATCGGTAAAATTATTTATTTCGATGTGAAAATGTTATTCAATGTGTAATTTTTCATTTAGAACGTACTATAAACCAATTAGCGGGCTATTATCGGGCACGAACTTATAAAACAAGGTTTGATGGTGTTAACCATAATAAAAAACCATAACTTAAAAACTAAAAGAAATCAAAAAAGACACAACAAGCAAAAATGATTTCACGTATTACTAAAAACTACAAAATGCATATACGACAATATTTAGTCATTTGCCCTTGAACTTGTTATTGCAGTCATTGCCTTTAAAGCCATTTAATATTATAATAACAAATACAAAACTTCATTTACCTTTAGAATCGTTTAATGTTACAATAATAAAACTAAATGTCATTCACCTTTAGAATATTTTAGGCAATACTGCAATAATGCAATTAAAGGCATTTTTTATAACTACTGAAATTGGATCTTTGAATATTATTATTATTAATTTTAAGTTAGACGTAAGCAATTAAATTGTATAAAAGACTGACAAAAATAAAGACAACCAGGCAAACAAAGATTAACTAATTTTCATTGCTTCACGGGTCTTAGTGATTCTACTAGAGCTCAATTATATTTTATATCAGCACAAGGTGTTTCTACCTGGGCTAAACCAATTCTAAACAAACAAAAATCTGAATTCCACAGGAAACCTTTGGTGTTCAACTTATTTCGACGTTGACAATTCAACATTTGGTGACCCCGACGGTCCTGTAACTTCGCACAGGATCATACAAAAATACACCAATCAATAGTTGGTGACACAACTGTCCTGTAACTTGGCACAGGATTAAACAAAAAAAAAAAACCACACTGGTTTTAATACTAAAAACAACGCTACACGCAGCGTTCAGTAACCCACCAAAAAATCTACATTTGGTAATCCAACGATCCTGTAACTTGGCACAGGATCACATAAAAATAAAAACAGCAAATATACTTTAATATAAATACCAACATAACATTACACCACACAACAGTTGGTGACATCAACAACATCGAGTCCACAGACAAAAATCAACATTTGGTTCATAAACCTTCAAGCTAGAAAACAAATCATCGACCATGGAAACATTTGACGTCCTACTAGCAGCGCAACAAAAGACGGCGGATAAAATAGAGGCCATAATCCGAAACTTTAAAAAGGACCCAACAACAAGAAAATCGAAGGAGTACTACCTGGAACGTTTAAATCGGCTAGACACTGCATGGCTAGAATTTGAGAACACTGACAACAAATTAAGGTGTCTATCAAATCTTCCAATGCAGCACGAATATTTTACGGACCAATACTTGCGCGTTTCAGGTGACACACTAAAGTACAAAGAGCTATTTGAGTCTGAAATCAAAAGATTCTCAAATACAACAATCAATAATGAACAAACCAATGAAGGTGCCAGCAGCTGCATACAGGGAGAATCACAACTTGACGAAATTACAAGTAAGGTTTTTCGTAATCAACAAACAAGAGCACTAAGACGAACAACGGACGAAGCCATGGCCGAAGAAATTCATGAGGTAGCACATGCAAAATTAACTCTCATTGATAAATATATGGGTGATCTCTCGAGAAACAATGACATGTTATGGCAATTAACCACTAAAGAACAAATAGATGGGTACACGGTGGATGACTTCTACAAAACGCAAGCCGAAGTGCACAACATTAAATGTACTCTACAACAACATGGCAGTCTTTCCAATGATAGTGCTCCACAACACATCAACAGAATTGAGCAGTGTCAACCACACCTGCCAAAAATTCAGATTCCAAAATTCAACGGCAGTTATCTCCAATGGGTAGCCTTCAAAGACCTGTATACTCAACTAATTCACAATGCAGCAATGAGCGAAGTTGAAAAAATGTTTTATTTGACAACACATCTCACAGATGAAGCAAAAAAGCTAATAAACCATTTGCCAATTGCAACAGCAAACTATGCAATTGCATGGAATATTCTCGTCAATAGATACGATAACAAAAGGCTCATTGTGACAACATTACTCAACAACTTGCTCTCTAATCCACAAGTGAAAAATGAATCGGCACAATCCCTAAAAAATATACATGACCTCACAAAGGAATGCATCCATGGCTTGAAAGCACAGGGACTTCCAGTGGACCAATGGGACGCAATAATCGTCCACATACTATTGAAAAAGCTTGATCTCTCGACTCAAACACTATTTGAGCAATCACTCAAAGACAACAAAAGCCTCGTAAGTCTCGATGAACTGCTTAAATTCATAGAGCATAGGTTCCAGGCATTGGAAACGCGAGGAAGATCGGGCGAATCTGGAGGGGGGAAGGATAGAGCCAAAATCATAACATCAGCTACATCAAATCCAAATTGTAAGGTATGTGGATTAACAGGACATCCCATATATTACTGTGAAAAGTTCCTGAAGATGTCCCCAGCCGAGAGACTACAATGGACGCAAAAGATGAGACTTTGTGTCAACTGTTTTAAATCAGAGCATACCACCAAATCATGCACATCACGGTCATGCTCAAAGTGCGCAAAAAAGCACAACACATTGCTGCACTTAGAAATACCAAGACAATATTCATCAAAAACCTCTGCTGGAAGCTTCGAAAAGACACAAAATCCAGCCATTGCTTCAAATAAAAATTCCCCAATCGTAGCTGCAACAAACAAGCAACTCAGCGGCAACACCTATGTATTACTCGCCACAGCAAGAGTAAAGGTGATTGGAACCAATGGCCGCACCGGCATATTCCGTGCTCTTCTAGATTCTGGATCACAGATCAATCTGGTTACAAATCGAGTGTTAAACAATCTATCATTGGATTCTTCAGATTCTTCTTTGCGCATTGAAGGAATAGGCCGTAAGGTTCACAACACATCCCGACGAATCAATGTAGAGCTACATGCATGCTCAGGCAATTATGCTACCAGAATCGAAGCATTTGTACTCCCAACCATTGTATCACCTCAGCCTACAAAATCGTTCAACACATCAGATTGGAATCTTCCTGAGAATATTAATTTAGCAGATCCATGTTTCAATCAAATGGATAAAATTGATATGCTGATCGGAGCAGAATTTTATCACCAACTAATGCGGCCACAACAAATAAGGCTCAACAAGAACTTACCAATTCTACAAAATACAGCTTTGGGTTGGGTCGTAACAGGTAAACTACAAGAAAACAACGACAACAACTTGGTTACTTGTGCAGTATTTACCCCAGAACAGCAAACAACAAACGAGCTGATTGAAAATTTCTGGAAACTTGAAGAGGCAAATACTTCAGAACGTGCACTATCTTTAGCTGAGAAACGATGTGAAGATCATTTTGTGCAAAACTTACAAAGAAACAAGGATGGGAGACTCGTTGTCCGCTTACCATTTGCAGAAAATCCATCACTTCTCGGAACCTCTAAAACAATGGCTTTCAATCGATTTTTGTCATTGGAAAAACGGTTGAACCTTAAGCCAGAACTTAGAGCAGAATATAATAAATTTATGGAAGAATATGAATCCTTGGGGCACATGGAAGAAATACAGGAAGACGACATTCCCGATGTACATTACGTCATGCCGCATCATTGCGTGCTGAAACCGGAAAGTTCAACAACGAAATTGCGAGTAGTGTTTGACGCCTCAGCCAAAACATCCAGCGGGTTCTCACTCAACGACATCCTTCATGCAGGACCAACCGTACAAAGTGAGCTATGTTCAGTTCTGCTGAGATTTCGGATGCATAAATTCGTCTTCACTGCAGACATCGAAAAAATGTACCGACAAGTTCAAGTCAATTATGCAGACCAAATGTTCCAGCTCATAATTTGGAGATATAACAAATATCAAGATATCAAATATTATCGTCTCAAAACTGTCACCTACGGCACTTCCTCAGCTCCATACCTAGCTACCAAATGCCTTCAACACCTAGCAACACAAAACACCACGAAATATCCACTAGGAGCCTCAATATTACGTGATGATTTTTATCTGGACGATTGCCTAAGCGGAGCCGACTCTATCAGTACAGCATTGGAATCACAACGACAACTCAACTTAATCCTAAAAGAAGCTGGTTTTAAACTTCGGAAATGGTGTTCAAATCATCCCCAGCTGCTAAATGGTATTGCACCTGAAGACCAGGAGATCAATTTGGACTTAGACGAAAACTCAAACTGCTCTATTAAAACGCTTGGACTAATATGGTTACCAAGGTCTGACCAGTTATGTGGACGAGCACAAGTACCAACGGCAAATTATTCAAAAGGTGTAACAAAACGAATAGTTAGTTCAGAACTTGCCAAGATATTTGATCCATTAGGAATTTTCGGGCCGGTAGTCGTACGAGCCAAAATATTTTTGCAGGAGCTGTGGCAATTACCACTTTCATGGGATGACGAATTGCCCCTGGATCTTCAAAACGTATGGAATAAATTTCGAACAAGCATAGAAGCACTAAACAAAATTAAGATCGATCGATTCGTACTAAAAACCGAAATTCCAGTAACAACGCAGCTTCACACGTTTGTTGATGCCTCGGAACGAGCCTATGGAACGGCAATCTACATTCGTTCAACATACAAGGACAAAACTGTATCAACAAGATTAATATGTTCCAAGTCCCGTGTAGCACCCATTAAAAAACAGACGCTGCCTCGGCTGGAATTATGTGCCGCAGTACTAGGGGTGGAGCTGACAAACAGAGTGAAGAAAGATTTTCGCCTACAAAATACTGCAACCTTTTCCTGGACAGATTCGAAGATTGTCCTTGCGTGGATAAATTCGACTGCAGCATCCTTCCACACTTTTGTGGCAAACAGAATAGCCAAAATACAAGAATTAAGCGAATCAAATCAATGGCGACATGTCTGCTCCAAACAGAATCCAGCTGACGCAATATCCCGAGGACTGGCACCAGAAAATCTATCGCAACATTCAATTTGGTTTTATGGCCCACTATTTCTATCAGGACAAAAAAGTGAGTGGACGAACTCATCTCCACAAGGTTTTGATATACCTTGCAACGAAGAACGCAAAATGTCGAAGCATGTTTTGACGATATCAACCTCGCAGCAAAGGTAGGAAGACATTATAAGTCAAATAAACCATCGAAACTCTTTCAAGACTCTTCAGCGCACGATCGGCTATGTCTTGAGATTCATCACAAATTCCAAAACTGCGAAAATTTGTCGTCCATCCAACAAGGCGCTCGATGCACATGAAATGGAAGAAGCTCTGAACGTTATCCTCAAATTCATGCAAGCCACGGAATTTGGGGAAGAGCTAGAACGATTATCAAACAAAACACCTGTATATAAATCCAGCCCTTTGGCCTTATTAAATCCATTCTTGGATGAATACCAGATAATGCGTGTAGGTGGTCGTCTGGAGCAATCAACATTACCATTCAAGGCGAAGCATCCAGCAATTTTACACCACAGTCATTTTATGGTAGGGTTATTGATGCAAAGGCTACATGACGAAAATCGGCATTGCGGTCCACAAGCATTGTTGGCTGCATCCAGGGCGCAGTTCTGGATCACCAACGGAAAATCAGTCGCACGCAGTACAGTCCACAAATGCATACGATGCACCAAGGCAAGGCCAGTGCTTTTTAAACAATTGATGGGAAATCTACCAGCTGACAGAGTGACGCCAGGACGTCCATTCATCACTACAGGAGTTGATTACTTCGGGCCGATTTGGATACATCACAAAATTAGGGGCAAAAGACCAGACAAGGCCTATATCGCAGTATTTTGCTGTTTTGCAACCAAGGCCATTCACATGGAAGTTGTGTCCAATCTGTCAACAGAAGCCTTTATCGGAGCATTACGAAGATTCATCAGTAGAAGAGGCCATTGTCAGACATTATATTGCGACAATGCTACTAATTTCGTGGGAGAAAACAACAAAATAGCTGAATTAAAAGAATCAATATATTCTCAATCAGCCCAAGAAAAAATTACACGAGTATGCAGCAATCAATCAATTACCTTCAAATTTATTCCACCCAGAGCCCCTCATTTCGGTGGCCTTTGGGAAGCGGCAGTTAAATCAGCCAAACATCTTCTGCTGAGAAGTGTGACCGCTGCATCACTTACATATGAGGAGTTGGAAACAATAGTGGTTGAAATAGAAGCCATCCTAAACTCGCGACCTTTAATTCCTCTCTCATCAAATTACGAAGATCTTCAAGCTCTCACACCAGGCCACTTTCTAGTAGGTGAGCCATTAACATCAGCAGTGGATGTTAACGCCCAATCTCCAAAATTACTATTAGATGCAAGGTGGAAAATAACTTCAGAGATTAAACACAAATTCTGGAAGGAATGGACACAAAAAAATATTTACATGAGCTACAACAAAGAGGAAAATGGAAGCCTCCTTCACCGAACGTCATTGAAGGCATGCTTGTCATTCTCAAAGAAGACAATACTCCTGTACTACAATGGCCACTGTGAAGAATCAGCCGAATTTACAAGGGAGATGACGGACTTATTAGGGTCTGCGACGTCAAAACAGCGAAGGGAACTTTCAAAAGGCCAATTCATAGATTAGCGCCCCTGTTCAACGATTTTCACACAGAACACTCCGAATATGACAAGCCAATATCGCAAAAGAGACAACACTCATTAGAAGGCGACTCTATACAGCCCAAACGGAAGGTAGTATCATATGCTTCGCAAGGAATCGTCAGTACAATATGTATTTCGCTCCTGCTACTGCCGATAATACTAGCTTCTCCGATCAATGTCACAGAGTTTTCTTCCAACCCAGGATTGTATTTCGAAGGCATAGGGTCGACAAAATTGGTAACTGCGACCTGGAAATTCATCATATATTACGATCTCACACCGATTTGGGAGAGGAACAAGGTTCTGGAAACCGGAATAACAGCATTTTCAAAGTTCTGCAAACAATCAATAGCTACTAAATCATGTGAAATACTCTACCTCGAACTTCAGCATACCTGGGACAATCTCATTCAAGAATCAGACCTTTTAACTCCAAGAAGAAACCGAAGAGCTGCACTAGATATTGTGGGGAATATGGCTCATGCTCTATTTGGAGTCCTGGATTCGGAGTATGCAGAACAAATGGCCCAAACTATAGCCAATGTGAACCAAAACGAGGAATATCTGCACCTGTTACTCAAAAACCAAACTTCGGTGATAAATTCGACGATTAATATTCTCAAGCAAGGCGAGAATAATATGAAGATGCACATCTCAGAGCTTAAAACCAGCATCTATAATGAGTTAAATACAGTTAGAAACGAGAACTCAAATTTGCGACAAACCCAAAATCTAATGTCCCTGGCGATTCAATTAAATACACTGGCGGCGGAGTTACAAAGAACTGAGACAGAGCTGGTCGCTGCCCTCACGCACTCAAATCACGATAAAATAAGTCCACTTCTCCTCACACCAAAACAGTTAAGAACAGAGATAGCTAAGATTAAGGGCCACCTTCCCATTGGTCGCTCGTTACCAATTGAAGATACTGACTTGCTGGAATTATACAAAATCATGAGCGTCAAGGGCACAGTAACACAGGAGAGTGTCATTTTCATGATTGAATTACCGTTAGTGAACCAGGAACATTTTGAGCTCTTCAAGGTCATCCCTATACCCACCAAGATACACGACAGGGACATTGCTATAAAAACCGATATTGCATATCTCGCTGTGAGCAGCCACCGAGATGAATATCTGTCACTAAATACACTTCAATTCAATAAATGCATTGTAGCAAAGAGCGACATATATCTTTGCACTGCGTTACAAGTCAGCGTTACTCGAGACCCCAGCAGCTATTCCTGCGAAATTGCTCTGTTTAACAACCGGACATCCCCACAATGTAGTTTCGGGAACGTACAAAACAAGGTTTCTTTTATCGCACTAAACACTATCAATCGATGGCTTTATGCAACAGCAAAACCATTAGAGCTAACTGCTGTGTGCGACTCTGAAACCATACATTTTACCGTCAAACAATCTGGCCTCATGTCCATGAAACCAACCTGTATCATCAAGGGAAATTTACTAACTATCCATGGGCATGAAACGAGTATTACTCCTCTTCATACTTCATTTGCCATGTTTGGCAATGTTACGGCAATTGGCGAACCCCCCGAGGTCAAGAGGCTACTAGCACCAAACATCGAATTGGAGATCAAATTAGATGAGCTCACCAACATCCAAAGACAGCTATCAAACATCAAGAATCTTCCATGAGATATAGAGTACCCAGTACTTCATCATCCACATATCGGCTCGTTGGCGCTACTTCTGTCATTATTGATAATAGTCATCCTAATAGGCCGGAAAATTAAATGCTGCAAGGGAGCCTCAATGAACTTGTCCCCAATGATGCCAGAATCAGCCCCACAACCAACACCACGACAGCTAAACTCTGAGGTTTAAAAAAAAAAAAATATATACCAATTTATTAACTCTTATATTATTAATTCATTTCTCTCATATATAAATTTTGCCTTTCGCTATCCGCTCAACGTGGCGGAGAATGTTAACCATAATAAAAAACCATAACTTAAAAACTAAAAGAAATCAAAAAAGACACAACAAGCAAAAATGATTTCACGTATTACTAAAAACTACAAAATGCATATACGACAATATTTAGTCATTTGTCCTTGAACTTGTTATTGCAGTCATTGCCTTTAAAGCCATTTAATATTATAATAACAAATACAAAACTTCATTTACCTTTAGAATCGTTTAATGTTACAATAATAAAACTAAATGTCATTCACCTTTAGAATATTTTAGGCAATAATGCAATTAAAGGCATTTTTTATAACTACTGAAATTGGATCTTTGAATATTATTATTATTAATTTTAAGTTAGACGTAAGCAATTAAATTGTATAAAAGACTGACAAAAATAAAGACAACCAGGCAAACAAAGATTAACTCTTTTTCATTGCTTCACGGGTCTTAGTGATTCTACTAAAGCTCAATTATATTTTATATCAGCACAAGGTGTTTCTACCTGGGCTAAACCAATTCTAAACAAACAAAAATCTGAATTCCACAGGAAACCTTTGGTGTTCAACTTATTTCGACGTTGACAATTCAACAGATGGTTTCTCTCTTGCAGATGAGCAATTAAAAGGGAAGTACCGTTTTAGCAAGGAAACAGTGAGGAAAACTGTACCATTGCACATTAGGTCAAACGACACATTTTTCTGTGCGAAAGTCCAAAAATCAACTTGCAGTTTTACTATTGCTGTTGTTGTTTTTTAATTCTAAAGACTTCAGAATAAAAAAAGTGATTTTTGTTTTGACTAAATATAAATAACCGTTATACAGCAGCGTGTCGAAGTCAACTGATTAAATTTTTTATATAATTGTGTTCCTAAGTTAAGTAGTGCGTGGTCAACTTTAAGTGCGTATATCTCGGACTGTGTTTGTGGTAATTTATTAGAGTAAAATGGAAAAGAAAGAGCAAAGTAAGTAGATATATTTTTAATTTTAACTGTTTTATATATATGTCGCTATACTTAATAAATAACTCATTAGCGTAAACATCTATAAATAGTTAAATTTTTAAAAAATTTTTATATTCTGAAAGCTTTTAAAAAAATATACCCCATTTCTCCACTATCAAATAGCACAAAATAATTAGAATATTATCTAGTGAGTTATTTGGTATTTATCAAAAATTGCGATTTTTTGCGTTTTGCGAGTAATGCCTCTTTTTTGTTAGCTAACCTCTGTATAAAAAAGATTGATCTTTCTGAAGTATGGCGAAAGGAAAGTACAAAAAAACAAAAAGTTAATGCCGTTTTGAAACACGTATGTGACAAACTTGAAAGCTCGTCGATTTCTGATGAAATTGTGAAACAAATTACCAAAAAAATTAATTTGTTCTGCGTAAAACTAGAACAAAAGTGGAAAAAGTGTCATAGAAAGACAAATGTATTCAAAAGCCAAAACCAGGCATGGCTAAATGCTGAATTAAACATTGTGGTAGATGGCATTTTAAAAAAGGCAACAAGTGGCGCTGTTGGACGTGCTCGTGTACCATTCAGCGAAAAATCGGAATTTGGAAAAAGAAAAGAAGCGGCAGAGCTTTCAAATGCGAAAGCTGATACAAGTCTTCTCGTTCGTGCAGCAGCTGTGCGTGCTGTAGAACACGAGACTATGAAGCGGAGGGTCGTGAGTTCGAGTCCGCGCTGAGTCATGAAATATTGTGTTGAATTCTTCTAAAACAGCATTAGTGCGTGGTTGTGTTAGTTGTTGCCAGCCTGTTTCAATGATGAAGGCATAGTCACTGATCACTGAACATAATTGGTAGCGACTGACACTATCATGTACTAAAAGCAGAGTAACAGCACCCAAAGAAAGTATTCAAAGTCCAACAAGACCATCAAAAATGCGTAAAATTTGTGATGAGCATCCTAAGAAGCCAATTCCATTTACTGCGGATGACGCTTTAGCCTTCCTCCTTGAACATAATTTGTCTAAAGAGCAGTATAATGCAATACGCCAGGAAAGCAATTTAAGGAATTGTGATATATATCCTCATTATAGTAAAATAACTGCCGCGAAAATGAAATGCCGTCCTGAGGGTACAAAAGCAGCAGAGAACCTTGTGAATGTTCCTCTTCAATCTATTCTATCGCATACAGCAGAAAGAATTGTACAAATGCAAAAAGAAGTTTTTATTGCTGAAATGGAAGCGGAGAAGACTGAGTTTTTAAGCACAGAACTAATATTTAGTTACGCCTTTGACAGTAGTACTGGTCAAGCCCAGTTTAAGCAAGCATTTAGTGAACAAAGTTTGTCAAGTAGCTGTGACGCGTCCCTTTTTGCTACCACAGTTATTCCCTTAAGATTAGCGCTACAATCGGGAAAACCAATCTGGAATAATCGCACACCGCAGTCTGTAAGATTTTATCTTCCTATTAAACTGGAGTTCACAAAAGAAACGAAAGAAGTGGTTTTAAAGGAAAATTTGAACCTACAAAAAGAAATTGACAATTTAAGAAACATGCAAGTATCACTTGGTGATGGAAAATTCGTCGAAGTAACATTCAAATTATTTTTGACATTAATTGATGGAAAAATTTTGAACATTTTAACCGGAAACAAATCAAACCAGGCTTGCCCTATTTGTTATGCTACACCAAAACACTTTATGAACACGTTTGATTATAAAAGTGGAATATTCCGTGCAAAAGAAGAAAACCTAAAGTTTGGGCTTAGCCCACTTCATTGCTGGATAAGAGTTTTTGAGTTTCTTTTACATATAGGATGCAAATGTAAGATACAAAAGTGGCAAATACGAGGAGCTAACAAGTCAATTGTATTGAAAAGGAAAACTGATATGCAAAACGATTTTTTGAAAAAACTTGGACTTCGCGTGGATATGCCCAGAATAGGTGGCTCAGGATCTACAAACGACGGAAACACTGCTCGCCGAGCTTTCGCTGAACATGAAATTTTTTAGAAATAAGTGGTGTAGATAAGGATATTATATTTAGGTTCAAAATAATACTGATTTGTTTATCCTGTCAGTTCGAAATAAATTTAGAGAAATTTGAATTATATTGTTTTGAAACAGCAATAGTTTTTCAGGAGCGATATCCCTGGTTGCCAATGACTTCTACGGTTCATAAAATGTTAATTCACTCAAAGCAAATAATAGAAAATGCTCCACTTCCAATTGGATTTTTTGGAGAAGGAGCTGCTGAATCTCGTCATAAAATATACAAAGCCGATCGCTTACATCACGCACGTAGAAACACTCGCTTCAATAACCTACTAGATGTATTTAATAGAGCCATGGATACTTCAGATCCATTAATTTCCACATTTTTAAAAAGACTCATTCAAAAAAGAACACGTTCCACGTTACCACCTGAAGCAGTTGAACTATTATGTTGCAGCGAACCAACAGAAGAACTTCACCATAACGAACAAGGCGTCGAAATTAATGAAAGTGAGGAAGCCTCCTTTGAATTAATTTTACAAAATGAATTGGATATAAACAATTAATAAATATTTTAGTATTAAAAAACAAATTAACTAATTCTATACACTGTGTTTAAATTAATGGGTGCTAGAGGGTTAATTTTTGGTCACTTATGGGTTAAATTCCATTTTTTTATTGGAACCATCCATAATTAAATAACCCATATAATAACTGTTTCGATTACTCTTATAATGTAGTCGTAATTAATTTTGTACAGAAAAAGTAGTCATTTGACCTAATGTGCATTGGTAAGAGAAGACATTGATGTTGAATGGTTGGTGTTGTTGTCTGTATTTTTGTTTTCAATGACTTTTACCTTCTTATGAGTTCCTTAAGCAACATCTATGACATTCAAAGTATTAACACACATAATGTAAAAACAATGAAATTTATAGTGATGTACATACAACCAACACAAGTAAAGAATGGTTGTTTTTTAAATAATCGGTTTAAACCAGTGATATGCACTACCGCATAAACACAGTTGCTCTTGTGTGTGGCGCAGAGAAACACCTCTGCTTACTTTTAACAGAGGTGGAAATGCTTTTGAATCTCTTTCTGTTTATCAAAAAACTGAAGACAGATATCTACAAATTGTATTCAATGTTTGGTACCACATATAATTGTGAAGCAGCATTTTCTACTATGAAAATAACTCTAATCAAAGTACGCAAGAACAAAAGAGTACCCAGGCCATATATATATTTGAAATAAACATTTATTGTAAACGAGTTGACAAAGTAAATAAAATTTTCATCAGTTCGATGATAATAAATAAAAATATTGTATAATATACAATAAATACAATTATAAATGAAAAACATACGAGTAGTAGCAACAAGTCCTTCAGCTCAAAATATAGATAAAATTTAAAAGTGCTTGTTATCCATCCCTGCTCTATGTTAAAGGGAAGCCAAAACCTAAGGAGAGCGAGATAAACAAAATTGTTTTCTTTCGTATATATATATTTGTTTGCTGCGCAAGCAGAATTTGTTTTTTTCTTGCTTTCCTATTACGCGTTATAGGGCAAGAGAAGCTTGATCATCTATGGTTTAAACCCTTAAAAATTGGCGTACTTATAATTTTGCACTATTATAAATATGTTTAGTTTATGTTTTTTATGTAGTATATAAAACTTTATAAACTTTATAAACTTTATTTTATATTAAAAATATGCAAAACATTGTGAAAACATCCGGCTATCAGGATGAATTAATACTTACTATTTTGCATCGTTAACTATAAAGAGACAACAGAGAATGATGACGTTGCCAGTATCAACAAGTAAAGTTATTTGAAGTATGCAATAGTTAACGCACTGTTTTTGCATATCATTTTTTAACATAGGAATGTTAGCCTTAAAGTAGCTATTAACTGACGTGAACTTCAAATATCAATTAAGATTTTTTTTTGCATAAGACCGTAACTGTTTAACTTCCTATTTTCATTCTTGTCACCTTACACAATAATTAGGCCGCAGCAACACGCGCGAATATATATATATATATATATATATATATATATATATATGTATATATATATATATATATATATATATATATATATATATATGTATATATATATATATATATATATATATATATTGGGGTGACAATGTAAAATCAACTTTGGATTTTTGATGATAAATGTGAAGATTCTTTTGCCACTTGGTGTCAAACTTACTTGCTGAAAATTTGAGCCAAATCGGATAACTCTATCCCGTGCAACTTTGAGGTCAGTGTTCAAATTTTTGGGAAATATAGTGTATTCGCCTATATTGGAGCTAAAAAAATAGCTTTTCGATATGAATTATACCGAAACCAATGGGATTAATTTGCCACATAGTGTTGAACTTGCATGCTGAAAATATTAGGCGAATCGGGTAATAACTCTATGCTGTGCACCTTTGAGGTCAAAGTTCACATTTTGGGAAATTCTGTATATTTAACTATAATTGATCTAAAAATATGGTTTTTTTAAGTATATTCATTTAAATTGTTCAGAAACTGGATGTTTGAGATATTTTTAAAAGTATTCTGAAATATTATGAGTAAATTTAACCCTCTTTTGCAACGTGACTACACATTTGCTTAAATTAGCTATATCTCCAATATTTAAAAAAAGTGTAAAATATTATTTCTAAAATCGACAAACTGAAATTTTAAAACCAATATTTTAAAATATATATTTATGTGAATGTTTTTCGTATAGAAGCAAAAGCAGTATATTTTAATTGGAATAAAAATATGTTTTTAATATAAAAGTAAGGCAACTTGAAAGGTCTTTTTCGGTAAGTTTGATTAAATGTAATAATTTCTTAAATTATATAAATTCGCATGCTTCGTATATTGTTGTCGATAGTTTTGAACGACCTAAAAAGAAACACAATAATTATTTAAATGTAAATTAGTTAAATTTAAATATAACTTACTTTGAATAAATATTGTCGCTGCTGTTCATATATTGTGATCTTCTCATGATAATCTTCAACAAGCTTAATACCTCGTTCGGCGCAGTCATTAACAACCTTTAGTTTTTGAATAATAAATTTTCCTTTTCTATAATCTTCACAATCTTTCCAGCTACTTGGGTCTTTTTGTAAAAATCCATTGAAATTTGGAATCTCTTCAAAACACTTTTTCTATTTTTGGATACAAGTTCAATCAAAATTGATGAATTATCTTTAGCGAAGAAAGTATTAAGATTTTCTTTTTTAATTAAAAACTTTTTCAAAATTTCTTCTTCCTCAAGGTTTTCTGCTTCCATAAAAGTCAAAATTTTTTTAGCCATTTTGTTTTTTGTTTCAAAGTCTATTCTATCATTGGATAAACTGAATGCTACGCATTATTCATTAAGGTAATATAGATGATTAATAAACTTTGTTATGGCTCTATCAGCAATTTGTGCATTTATTTTTTTAGAATCTTCTAAATTTCTCAAAAATAATATGTCGTTTAAGGGAGCTTGCTCCGCTTTATCTGAATTGAACCAGAAAAATGCATAGCACTTTATAACAAAACCTGCAACTTCAACTAGACCATTTTTTCCAATTCTGTGATTTCTGGGAATTGATTGCGAAACATCAATATCTTAAGGCAATATATTCCCTTAGCCATCCATCTAGCTAAATGAAGAGCACCGGGTTTAAAAAATTTTATGCCACTAGGAGGACTTCCACCCAGAAATATGATAGTGGGTGCTGTTGGCTGAAGTAGTAGAACACAAGACAATGAAGCGGAGAGTCCTGAGTTCGAGCCCCCGCTGAGTCATGAAATATTGTGTTGAATTCTTCTGATCAGCATTAGTGCGTGGTTGTGTTAGTTGTTGCCAGCCTGTTTTCAGTGATGAAGGCATAGTCACTGATCACTGAACATAATTGGCAGCGACTGACACTATCATGTACTAAAAGCAGAGTAACAGCACCCACCTTCGTCGGCCCTGTAGCAAAAATTAGCCGGCGAAGTAAAAGGTTGAAATAGCTACAAAAAAAAAAAAAAAAAAAAAAAACTGTCTATCTTCTCATCTTTCCTAATCTGTCCCCTTAATAATATCCCCTCGTTTTCAGTTCCAGCGCAATGCATTGCATATATAGGGGACATCCCCTGAGTGCTGGTCCTACTCCTAAAAAAAAAAAAAAAAAAAAATAATCAATTGCAGGAACTCTTTGTAGTCATTTCGTGGAAAGCCCTCTTTAACTTTTATATTTGCGAAATCTAAAATTTTAGCGCATCACCTACTATTTCTTTTATTCGAGGTATTGCTAATTCCGTCATATACTCATCCTTTTTTACGTTCGACCATTGTTTTTTGAATTTTTTAAATAAGCTGACTTCTGGGCCAGTCGAAGAAAAAAAACGGCTGCTGAAACTATTTCAAACACATGGTGTCAGAATGTCTCTACGTATTTTTTTTCTAATATATTGCAGGCCCCTTTAAATTTGCCACTGTTTGAGGCGGTTGTGTCAAAGACAAATGCCTCGATTCTATCCAAAACTTGATACTCTTCAAAAGAATCATATACTGCAGATGCTATTTCAACGCCAGTTCCAGCCGGTATATCAGGAATATTATATTCAAAATCGGGAGGGGTTGCAATTATTGACGGTCGGTCTTCGTTTTTTCCTGATATGCCAGATAATAGTTTTGTATCCCAGTGTATCGTTAGTGGCTGAGTATTGGATTGAAGTTTTAACCCGATTCGAGTACTATTTGCTTTTCTGAATGCATCCCTTTGCTGATGAATAGACGTGCGGTTAATAACATACCCTGATGAGTTTAATCCAACTGCATCCAAAACTGCAATAAGCATGTGAACAGTATCCCTAGAGATTAATTTTAATTTATCTAAAACTGCAGCAAGTCTGGGCGTTAAAATTTCTTTAGATGGCCTTTTTGTGTTTAAAGTATTTTGTTTTTGTGAACTATTCAAAGTATCAGGACAACTCGTCGTCATTGGGTCTATTATATGATCATTCGCTTCCGTAGATTCACCGTTTTCTGACTCATCTAAACTTGTTATATATGTAGTAAATCCTATAATATTTTTTATATGATTATAAAATATTTTTTAAATATTTTAGGTGGAAATAATGATTTTAGTATATTAAACCCATTACAGGGTAATAGAAGGCTTTGCTGGGTTTGTAAAAGTTTCACAGATTTATAAAAAATAGTTAATTACTATAAAAATTACCTTTTGATGTTGAAGGAGCCTCTTGATACTGTATTGTGCGCAAAAAGGATGACGCAAACTTTATGTTGGAGCCGGCGCCTAAAAACGCCACTGGCTTAATTTAATAATTAGGCAGTTATTATCCCTTTTTGTTTTTTGGCAGTTGAATGCTTATGGGTTTGAAAGAGCCGAATTTAAGGCTGATAAGTAAGTTAATGTTTTATTTTCGAAAAGTTTGTTTCTTATATACTAACTTAACGGTATACAAATGTGATGTATTTCCAATGACCCTTCCAATATTAACAGATAGTTTTATTTGTTCTTAATTATAATGTAGTGTACACATACTTATGCACCACCCTTTTAACACAATACAAAAACACATTTCATAATAATATTGTTCATATTAAATTACAACATAACTACGTCAATGAACTTGACACATTTTAAATACAACTTGACCATGAACACAAAAATGCTTAGTTGCAATTTGGTTTCAAAAAGTTCTTCCAACACCATGAAGTTCATTGACGTACACAAAGTCGTAAAAATACTTAGTTGCCACATTTAGATATTTTTTTTGGCAAATTTTATTCCATTATGCAAAATCAATACAAGAATTGATTTTGATTCAATTATGCTGAACAGACATAAGTTTAGTATATAAGCGCAGAAATAAGTTTAATAAAATCAGAATT
Organism: Linnaemya tessellans; assembly: GCA_951800035.1. NCBI lineage: Eukaryota > Metazoa > Arthropoda > Insecta > Diptera > Tachinidae > Linnaemya > Linnaemya tessellans. The sequence continues at coordinate 28,466,091 of OX637537.1, forward strand.
AGTCTTAACACAAAGCAAACAAGTGTTTTATTAATTCTCGAAATAAAACGGCGTGCGAACGCTGGACCAAAGCGGCAGAAGTGCTAAGAAATACTTATCCCCTTTTTTAAACCTTAAACGATATTTTTAACATACACTACATATTATTAAAATACACTACAATAATATTGAATTGTTGTATTATAAAAAATAGGTAAAGTAAAGTAATATATTAGGGTAGTGTATATAATTACAAATAATATATATAAGTGTATTAAATTATTAAATAATTATAAGTGTATTAAACATGAAATACACTACAATAGATTTTTCTTTTAGAGAGTTTTAGCTTTTTCCCAAAAAGTAAAACACTCCTTTACCACCAATCGTACACTGTCTTTAATTTTTAATTTCACAGTTCTTAAATTATAAAATATAAATCTGAGACAATCCCTTATTGATGGAAGTTTAATTCCAGTTAATTGACTTTTTTCAAAACCGATGAGATAAATTTCATCTCTTAATAAAGGCATTGTTTAAAACTATTTTTATGACAAAATACCACT
>OX637537.1:28471635-28474135 GCA_951800035.1 Linnaemya tessellans
GACAGTTTTTGAAGCGTCGTCTTAACACTCCTCTTTTTCTTATATACTTACATTTTAATTAAAACTTGAATAAAGAAAACGTTTAGGTTTGTACAAATAAGAACATTGGAATTTTAGAATAAGATGTACAGCCGTTTTGATACGATCCATCGGTATAGTAAATTTCATCCGGGGAAAAATCTGAGGAAAACAATTAGGATCTGTGCTGTTCTTGCTTGAACAACTCAAACTATCATCCGCCTTGACGAAACGACTGCAGCGTATAGGGACGGCTGGTTTCTGTGGAATAGAGATATTCGGTTTCTTCAGAATTGAGACTACATTGCTTATACCCGACGACGGCTAACCAGACGTAGAATTAAGATACTTCCAAAAAGATTTGTGTAAACCATCAGACGATATAGTAATTTATTTGGATACCATATTAACAGCAGTGTTTTCAAATAATTTTTTAAAATCTATAAAATTGGCCTCACTTTTCAACTTTTCCAGCGGTGTTGTACGAAGAAGACCAGAGGCGGTTCTAAAACAGTTGTTCAAGGCGGTGTTGATTTTGCCGATATTTTTCTTTGATGTCCAGCCGTATATCGTAATGCCATGTAAGATTGTTCCCATTACTTTGGAACGACAAATATTTAGTGCTGTTTCGTTATGGGGACCTTTGTTGCGGCAACAAATAAGTCCAAGGATGTTATTGATTTTGCACAATTTATGTTTCAATTGTTGCACTTGATAGTTCCATAAAATATTCTTGGTTGAAAATAAGCCCAAAATCCGCAACTCAATTCAGAAACCTCAATTTTAACATTTCCAATTCGGCAACTATGATCAATGCAATTTCTTTTTCTACATACGTGTAGAACTTCGGCCTTATGAGCAGGTATAACTGCACCTCTGCTTTCCGCACAAAGCTGTATTCTGTTGTCTAAGATCTTTATTTTGGAAATGATTGTTTTTGGATTCCCGGATGCAACAGCAAATAAATTGTCCGCATAAATCCTAACATAATCGATGGCGGGTAAGTTTTCAATAGCCTTTGCCAGAGAATTGGCATACACAGTATAGAGAACAACAGAAAGAGTAGAACCCTGGGGGATTCCATTATTCTACGGTTTTGAAGAAAAGATTTAACAGTTTTAAAATTTGTCTCGGGATTCCCCATTCACTCAATTCTAGTATTATATACGTTGATATTACTCAATCATAAGCCTTCTCAGTGTCCTTTGAAAGAACTATGCTGTGTTTGCCATTTCTAAAGCTATGACGCAACTTTTCTTCCAATTGGTGGCAGATTGTGTGGACTCCATGTCTAGGTATAAAAGCATGTTGTAATTTGGACAAATTTACCCTAGCATACTTTCAAAAACGTAGATAACGCTAGTAGAATGAAACGATACCACCATGGTATCGATATTTTTACTCGATATGGTATCGGTCATAAAGTATCGATACCTACTCCGTATCGTAAGAAAAATATCGATATTTACTTGTATCGGTCAAAATAAACCTAATAATTTTGTGAAAGCAAATGAAAAGAGTTCGTGTTTAAAATTCAATTTTATTAAAAACAAAAACTTAACAAAAACATAAGGACAAACAATAGATGAAATAAAAAATACTTATTTCATTCGATGTAACGTAAACATAACAATAGAATTCATGAGATCAAAACGTTTACATATTATAAATACAAACTTATTACATATCTTGAAATTAAATATTTTATAAAAAAAACATTTTTCGATGTACTTCCCAAAACCAACAATATGTCAGGATGCTTGTTAGACAATCGGTCTCTTGTTGCACTAACTGTCGCTCCAGCATTCTATATGCAAATACAATCGGGCCTATTTATACATATAAATAAAATAAACATGGGGTTTAAATCTTCCCATTCTTCTTGAAATGTTACCCAACGCGGCGTATGTATTAAATTCTATCATACCAAACCTTTTAGTGCATTCACTCAACAGCTTGTTTTGCAATAGTGTTACGCATTCTATAGTTGAAGAAAATTTGATTAACTTTAATGTAAGGCAATTACATATTTGAAGCATTTCTTGCAACAAGGATTTTTGTCATCTTTTTTGGTGAAAAATTCCTGCACTTTATTCTAGGTGCTTCACTTTGGAAGAAAAATCAAAGCCATTACTTTGTCCTAACTGCAGACAGATTGTAGAAGATACATTAATTATTTTTCAATAAAAAAAAATAACTACCAATGAGTTAATATATTTTTTTAAAGGAATTAATATATGTGGACATTATGTCCAAACAAAGTGACATTATGTCCATGGATATTATGACATGCTACCGATATAATGTCACTTTTTAGGGTGACATAATGTCCATGGACATTATGTCATGCAACCCTTTAAAATTATTCTTTTTACAGACAGATCACAAATTTCGTTTAATAACGCCACTATATTTATTGTTTTTGTATGTAACGAGTACTTTTGACCGATACGAGTACTCTTTAACGAAACCTACTTGGTAG
>OX637537.1:28475962-28478462 GCA_951800035.1 Linnaemya tessellans
TTTTTATATTGGTTGGTTGGTTGGTATACGTGGCTGCCCGCTACACGCAAGCATTCAAGTAGGATCTCTGAGATCCCGTTTTGAAAAACCACTCCACTCGTCAGTGACTACCTATGGAAGCCGTATCCTGATCTCGGGTACGGATGGTTACTAGATCCACCCCGTCGCATTGAGGTATCTAATAAGGTCCCCCAGACCTATACCTGATAACTCCGCGAGGTCGCCTATGATACTATTGCCTAAGAATTTGTGTCTCGTGTTGTGCAAGGCCGGGCATTCGCAAAGGAAGTGGTAAACTGTCTCCTCCTTGCTCTGATCTCGGCAGCTCCTACAGAATGCATTATGGTTGAGACCTAACCTGCCTGCATGTCTGCCTATTACCCAGTGCCCCGTCACAACCGCTACGAGCCTTGAGATGTCCCTGCGATTCCTGTTAATCAATTGTGCCGTTCTATTGTCGTTATAACATGGCCACATGCTTCTAGCCACCCTGCACGTGTTCAGCTTACGCCACCTGTCCGCCGCTTTCTGCCGGAAATGGCTCTGAATGGTGCTCCTTAGGGTGCCAAACGGCATGTCCACCGATACGGCAGTGGAGACGTCCTTAGCAGATCCAGCCTTAGCTAGCTCATCTGCCTGTTCGTTTCCAAAGAAACTGCTGTGAGCGGGTACCCAGATGAGGGTAGCGTCTATCTGACCCCCCAGTCTGGATAGCAGCTCTTTGCATTGGGCTACCAGAGTAGACGACGTAGTGAACGACCTGAGAGATAGGAGTGCCGCCTGGCTATCGACAAAGATACCGACTCTACCCTGAACACCCCTATCAATGAACAGCCTCGCCGCCTCCCTTATAGCCAGTATCTCAGCCTGAAATACGCTGGATTCATCTGGGAGACGGTCCCTCGAGAAGACCCCTGCGCCTACACCACAGATCATCCTTGATCCGTCAGTATACACTCTGAAGTTGAATTCCCTTTCTAAGTTATCCCTTCTCCACTCCCGCCTGGATGGTAAGAGGACTTTGAATGAAGTGTTAAAGTCTAAGTGAGGTACTATATAGTCGGTGGGCTTCCTCAGTGTCGGTGGTAGTCGGCCAAGGATTCTTGCGTGGCCATAGTCCCTTGACCTCCACCTCCCTGATGCCGCTAGTCTTGCCGCACTGCTTGAGGATGCCCGGAGTACATAAAGGTCAATCGGAATTAGGTTTAGTATAGCATTCAGCGCCTCTGAAGGACTAGTACGTAGACAACCAGTAATCCCGATGGAAGCAGATCTCTGTATCCTGTATAGTTGATCTACTACATATTTTTTACTTGTGGCGGGCCACCATACTAACGACCCGTAAGTCAGTATAGGGCGTACAATTGCTGTGTACATCCACTTAAGCATTGTGGGTTTTAGGCCCCATCTGGAGCCAAACATTCTCCTACAGGAGTAGTAGGCAACTGTTGCCTTTTTTATTCTATGGTGTATATTTGGTTTCCACGATAGCTTCGTGTCCAGGATAACTCCTAGGTATTTTGCCGTGTCCGAAAGGGACAGTTCCAGATTATTCAGCCGAGGAAGTTTAAAGCTTTGGGTTTTGGTCTTTGTAGTATATAGTACCAGTTCCGTTTTGCTAGGGTTTACTCCTAGACCGCATCCTGCAGCCCATCTACTGAGCATACCCAAGGCGTTGGACATGATATCGCTAATCACGTCCGTGAACATCCCTGATACCATTATTACTACATCGTCCGCGTAAGCCACAACTTTAACTCCTACAGCATCTAGTCTGAGAAGAATCGTGTTAACAACGAGAAGCCAGAGCAGCGGAGAAATCACCCCACCCTGTGGTGTTCCTCTACATGCCCATCTTGACATTTCGCTATTACCTAACGCTGCAGTGACATTTGTTGCCTTCAACATAGTAATGATCCAGTTGCTGATGTATTCCTCAACGTCTGCATCCCGGAGAGACTGTTGGATGGCTGCCACTGATACATTGTTGAAAGCGCCTTCTATGTCTAAGAAGGCAGCCAAGGTATACTGCTTGTTTTCTAGGGATCTCTCCACGACTCCCACCACCTCATGCAGAGCTGTTTCCGTGGAGCGTCCCTTCAGGTAGGCATGCTGACTATCTGAGAGAATAAGCGATCCTTCAAGTCGATGCCTAATATGGGTGTCTAGTAATCTTTCTAGCGTCTTAACTAAGAAAGATGAAAGGCTGATTGGTCTGAAGTCTTTTGGGTCCTCGTGACTCCTTTTTCCAAACTTGGGAATGAAAACCACTTTTACTTTCCTCCAGCTGGTCGGAACGTAATTGAGTGTAAGACAGAGTTCAAAGAACCTATAAAGCCAGGGAATAACAGAGCCCTTCGCACTCTGTAGCATCTTTGGAATGATGCCGTCCGGACCCGGCGATTTAAACGGTGCGAAGCTGTCAATAGCCCAAGAGATTCTCTCTGGGGATATTAAATCTCTATTGACAGTGTGTTGAATCCCACTAAATGGGAGGATT
>OX637537.1:28483462-28513462 GCA_951800035.1 Linnaemya tessellans
GGGTTTACTGGCTTTTGGTATTAATACCAACTTCTGCCTCTTCCATCTTGTTGGAAAAATTCCCTTACTTAAGCATGTACTCACCATTCTTAAGAACTGCTCGTGACAAAGCCTGACGGCCTCCTTTGATACTATATTTGGAATACAGTCGAGGCCCGGTGCCTTTTTGTCTCTAAACCTAGAGACAACGTTCTCGATCTCAGTTATTGTAACCGAGTGAAAATTTAATGTCCAAATTGGAGGGTTGTGCTCCCAATGTGGTGCGTCCTGCTGGGGAAAGAGATGGTCTACAATTTCCTCCAGGATTGGCCCCTCATTTAAGTTTTTTGGTGACCAGCTTATATGCGAGACCCCAAGGATTATCATCCACCTCATCACAGATATTAAGAAAACACTGCCGCTTGCTCCTACGAATTGCATCCTTCAGGGCCTTCCTCCTATTCCTGTAATTCTGTTGGTATACGCTATTCTCTAAACTACCTCGAATTTTTGTATACTGCCTTCTGGCACGTATACACTCCGCCCTCAAGCCGGCAATATCATTATTCCACCAATAAACCGGTGGCACCTTTCCGGATCTTTTCCGCCTCACCATAAATGCATCGCACGACCGCATAATATGGTTTACCAATTGTTCTGCCATATCCTCAGCTGAACCATTTAATTCCATACCTTCCATACAGATGGCAAAAATATCCTTATCAAAGGTATTCACTTTCCATCCCGACAAACCTTGTGCACGGGGAGTCACATGCCGTATATCATCCTGTATATCCATAATAATGGCACTGTGATCGCTGTAAGTATAAACATCAGATACTCTCCAGTTTACACGGTTTATAATGGTATCGCTGGCAAACGTAATATCAATAATTGATCCACCATTTCCTCCTCTAAATGTTTCCTCATCTCCAAAATTCAAGAGCACAACATTCAGCGCAGAAAGGGCCTCTAATAGAATCCTTCCCTTTGCATTTGTCAAGGGGCAGCCCCACTCAACAGCCCACGCATTGAAATCCCCTGCTATTATAACAGGACTCCTGGCTGTGTATATATAAATATATATATATATATATATATATATATATATATATATATATATATATATAATATATATATATATATATATATATATATATATATATATATAATATATATATATATATATATATATATATATATATATATATATATATAATATATATATATATATATATATAATATATATATATATATATATATATATATATATATATGTATGTGTATATTAGGGTGCACCTTATTTAAAAAAAAGCGAAATAGCACCTTAACTCCCTTCATAAATGTTCTCCGTAACAAAAAAGTATGTTATAAAAAATTTTAGGTAGATTGCATCAGGGGAAGGCGTGCCGCATCCACCCACAAATTGTAAAAATTTTATAAATTGTTATAAAATAACCATTAATGTATTTTCAAGATTCACTAAACTTATAAAAAAAAGAATAAGTAGTTTAATTTAGTTTTTACCAACTTTTTTATTACAATTTAACATTCATACAAAATTATTTATTTTTGAATTTAATTTCGTACTTAAATATATTAATTTAAGTTATTTCATATGCTTAATAAAACCGATTTGTTTGCATTTGGATATTGTTTCCTATAATCAGCTACAATTTGCATTATGGACTGTTTCTCCTCTTCATCACGCGACAAAACTTGATTGTATTCTTCCATAAGCTTTACAGCCCTTTCTGCAGTATCATTGACAACTTTCAATTTACCAACCATTTCCAAGCCAATTTTATACGATTTATCGTTTTCTCATTCCCTAGGATCTTTCTTCAAAAAATCCGTTTGGATACAATATCGGCTGAAAAAATTTAAAGTTTTTTGCGAGATAAAATCTTCAATATTTTTATTAACGTACTGCTCTATGTAATGAGGAAGAATTGTAATTTTTTTGTTGTCATCTTCATGGGCTCGATCTAGCGCTGCAACCATGAGTCGTTTTGACTTGTTTGAAATTTGAGTATCATAAAATGAAAGCGCTACTATTTCTGGCGATAGGTACCATAAATGATTGCAGAATTTTCGAATTCTTTAATGTAAACTCTTGTATCTCCCTTGTATCCCCAATAACATTTTTCACATGTAAGTCTTCAACTCCAGACTTAAAATTACTTTTGTCTATTTTAGTCCAGGCATCTCTAAATCTATGAAATATTTTGACACTAGAACCCGAAGATGTTGATATTTTTGCATCAAATACACTCCGTAAAAGTATTTCAAATATGTAATGACGACATGGATAATACAGAAGATCTTTGTTTAGTGTTTGTTCTAAAAGCACACATGCGCCTTGTATTCGTCCTGTGTTTGATGCGGTGGTATCGCAGCACAGTGCTTCCAATTTTTCATCGAGATCCCATTCTTTGAGTAAGTCAAAGACAGTCGTTGCTTGCTGTCTTCCCGTACCTGAAGTTATCGCTGGGATGCCGAGTAGCTGATCTGTTCCATTAAAAGATACAACTACAGGCAGACGATCGACGTGTTCACTACCCATCAATGATGGCAACATTTTACCATCCCAGTGAACAGTCACCGCCTTAATTTCTTTATTTTTAAATGTTTCGCGGGTTGTTTTTCTGCATCAAATCGAAACTTTGTACGCGATCGGCGAATTGAAGTGCAATTTATAATTAAATCGCTAACGTTATGTTGCAATGCTTGCGCAGTTGCTATAAGGATTCGAACGGCGTCACGGTCACTTACTTTACACCTATCTAATACTGACACAAGCTTTGGTGTGATAAAATTATGTCTACCTCGCTTTTTTCTTGAAGTACTAGGACCTACTTCATATGCTGACTCTGGAATTTGTTGCACTTCACAATCTTCAATAGTCTCTTCATCACTTGATTGCCATTGGACGGCTTCACATTGATCTATAAAATTTTATAAGAAATATTGCAGAATAATATAATAGATTCAAACTGAGGACTTGCAAGTGAAGACATGACTGAAATCGCACTACACCTTTAATATTTACCTTGCAATACGACTGTATGTTTCTCGTGGAAACGTTGTTTTTTCTCTTCCCTAAGCGATTTTGCCTTTTCTTTTTTCGCCAAGTTGCAGTCACAACCTATCATTGCACCAGGTCTTCCCTGTTTTCTTTGATTTGTTAAAAAAAGCTTATCTTCTGCCAGAGTGATAATATCCAATGCATCGGCATGTGCGACACCAAACAAATCATCAAATTTATTTACGAAGTCTTTTTCGCGTTTTTCCTGGAGTAATGTCCGGCGTTTCGAACTTTTTTGCAAGTTTCTCCATTCTAAATACAAACCTTCAACTTTTGAGACACATTTGTCAAAAGCTCTAAGTGGTATTCGTGCTTTGTTCCATAAAACTTCTACCTCTTTCACTACAAGGGAAGCACTAGCACGCAAGTCTAGTTTTACTTTTCGCATATTGTAAAATAAAACACGCAAAACTTGACCATTTGAAGGCAATTTGGCACCGATTATTTGGCAGGCATCATAGCCGAGAAGGTACAACTGCTCCTGTCGTCTTGTGTTCATATTTATTTTTGATATTATTTTACAAACTTGATTGTTTTATCGCTTTATTTCTTTTAATAACACTTATTTTTTCACTTGTATATGTACTTACGCCCATTCGATACAAATATTATTTAATTGAAGTGCGTTTGCTTTTATTCGGGAATTCACCGTTTTGTTTAGCAATTGAAGCGATACTACACAACTGGGCGTTATTGAACTTCAAAAGATGCCGGACTTAACTGACCACATATTTTTCAGTTGTTGTCTGAGCTCACAAACGATATATTAATTACATTTGCTGTTAAAATCCCGATATTCTTAAAATCATAATATATATTTTTAAAGTATTGCTAAACATTTTTCCTCATTATTATTAATTTGTAAACGGATAAAGATTCAGGTCGAATAAATTAATTATAGTTTATATCAAATTTACCAGAGTTTTATTAAATGACCCGCAAATTAACATCTTAACTTATTTCATATGAATTTAGCATATATAGCCAACTTGTGGGCGGATGCGGCACGCCTTCCTGTATTACAATCTGCTTATAATTTTCCACAATGCATTTTTTTAATACGTAGAACATTCTTGGGTGGAGTTACGATCTAATCTGTTAAAAAAAAATTGTCCCATACATATAAGGCGCACCCTAGTGAATATACATAAATATGTATATATAGTATATATATATATATATATGTATATATATATATATATATATATATATATATATGTATATATATATATATATATATATATATATATATATATGTATGTATATATATATGTATGTATATATATATACATATATATATATATATATATATGTGTGTGTATATATATATATATATATATATATATATATATATATATATATGTGCACATATGTATGTATATATATATATATATATATATATATATATATATAAATATATATACAGTAGTCGCTCGGTTATATGAACTAATTCAAACAGAGCCTGTTCACTAAATGGAGAAGTTCACTAAATCGAGAGAACATCAAATAAGTAATTCATATGACTTTTATTACACTAATTTTTTATTTTTAATACTTTTTTTTAGTAATTAATGAACATGAAAGAAGTCCTGTACAACAAATGAATCTTTGAACCACTTTTGGAAAATTGCTGCCGTCATCCATGCGTTTTTAGAATGGCCATAATCAACGGGTGGAGTAAAATTGTTGAAACATCTTGGATATGTTGCTTTCCTTATCACCAGAAGCATTTGTGCAGGCCAGGAATGTAAGACGTGCTTCTTCGGTTTTTCTTGCATGTGCACCTTTTTCACTTCTTAAAACGTATGTTTTGTCTGAAAGCAGTTTCCAAAATAGGCCAGTTTCGTTCGTATTGTAAATTTGATGATGTATTAAATTGGGTTCTACTATTAAAGAATGGGGTCCTTTTATAAAAGGTTCTACAAACTCCGGATTGGACGATAATTTTTTACCGGATATATTTAAAAACCGTATACCAAATCGTCGCTTAAATTTCTGCAGCCACCCATCACTTGCAGTAAAAGAAATTTTTTCTTTCAATTGGTCGTTTAAATATTTTGCTTTTACTTTAATTAATTCACTTGTAATGGGTAAATTCTAAGTCTTTGTTGATTGCACCAATGATATAGCTTCGCCTCCACCAACGGCATATCAGCTTCTCTCAATGTTTTCCTTTTAATTTTTCTTTTTTGTATTCGTATGCACACGCTTGCTAATCTCGGGGAAGAACCGATTTTTAATATGTAAGATAATCACTCAACACTCAAAACATTAACAAAATACAGTTTGAGTTTTTTCACTTATTTCGGGGAAGAACATACTTCCTGTTCAAACACAGTTTGAACACGTAAATTATGTTACCTAAAATAAATTGTATGTATGTATAACATAATTTTTATATTATATATAAAAATATAAGGTGAGCGTAGGTAAACACAAGTTATATAAAAATACGTTTAACATCACTCATTTCGAACAAATGTGGTGATTTTGAATTGTAAACGAACTATTTTTTAAGATAAGAGAACCTTCTTGGATCGTATGTTTTTAATTCTAAATTCAGTCTTCACTCGCTTAGCACACGACAACCTTGTTAGAGGATACCAGAATTGTAGTACTTAAAATTAAATTAATAAAGCATTAATAAGAAGTAAATCACAGCATTCCTTTTGGATTTGAAAATTACAAACAGGTGAGCATTCCACCAACACGGCACTTCACCCCGCTAATCCTTCTCTTTTTTGTTACAACCCCTAAATTATAATCGAGCAACTGGGCCGATTATAATTCTAATTCCCTTTAACAGAACCCTCTGTGCGGTGTATTTGTAAGGGAATTAATTAAATATATTTGCTATTTCAAAGCAAATTATTCACTTCCAATAAGACAAACATTAAAAAAAATTAACGGTTGAAAGCTGTTCAAATAATAGAGATAGGCTGTGTTCACTCTTTAGAACCCCATGTGTTTAAATTTTGTTGTTCACTATTCTGGATGTTCATATAACCGAGCGGCTACTGTATAAATATATATATATATATATATATATATATATATATGTATGTATGTGTGAATATAAATATATATATATATATATATATATTTATATTCACACATACATATATATATATATATATATATATATATATATATATTTATATTCACACATACATATATATATATATATATATATATATTTATATTCACACATACATATATATATATATATATATATATATATATATACGATAAAAAAATTAACAATTTATATATATTTATATATACAGTAGCCGCTCGGTTATATGAACATCCAGAATAGTGAACAACAAAATTTAAACACATGGGGTTCTAAAGAGTGAACACAGCCTATCTCTATTATTTGAACAGCTTTCAACCGTTAATTTTTTTTAATGTTTGTCTTATTGGAAGTGAATAATTTGCTTTGAAATAGCAAATATATTTAATTAATTCCCTTACAAATACACCGCACAGAGGGTTCTGTTAAAGGGAATTAGAATTATAATCGGCCCAGTTGCTCGATTATAATTTAGGGGTTGTAACAAAAAAGAGAAGGATTAGCGGGGTGAAGTGCCGTGTTGGTGGAATGCTCACCTGTTTGTAATTTTCAAATCCAAAAGGAATGCTGTGATTTACTTCTTATTAATGCTTTATTAATTTAATTTTAAGTACTACAATTCTGGTATCCTCTAACAAGGTTGTCGTGTGCTAAGCGAGTGAAGACTGAATTTAGAATTAAAAACATACGATCCAAGAAGGTTCTCTTATCTTAAAAAATAGTTCGTTTACAATTCAAAATCACCACATTTGTTCGAAATGAGTGATGTTAAACGTATTTTTATATAACTTGTGTTTACCTACGCTCACCTTATATTTTTATATATAATATAAAAATTATGTTATACATACATACAATTTATTTTAGGTAACATAATTTACGTGTTCAAACTGTGTTTGAACAGGAAGTATGTTCTTCCCCGAAATAAGTGAAAAAACTCAAACTGTATTTTGTTAATGTTTTGAGTGTTGAGTGATTATCTTACATATTAAAAATCGGTTCTTCCCCGAGATTAGCAAGCGTGTGCATACGAATACAAAAAAGAAAAATTAAAAGGAAAACATTGAGAGAAGCTGATATGCCGTTGGTGGAGGCGAAGCTATATCATTGGTGCAATCAACAAAGACTTAGAATTTACCCATTACAAGTGAATTAATTAAAGTAAAAGCAAAATATTTAAACGACCAATTGAAAGAAAAAATTTCTTTTACTGCAAGTGATGGGTGGCTGCAGAAATTTAAGCGACGATTTGGTATACGGTTTTTAAATATATCCGGTAAAAAATTATCGTCCAATCCGGAGTTTGTAGAACCTTTTATAAAAGGACCCCATTCTTTAATAGTAGAACCCAATTTAATACATCATCAAATTTACAATACGAACGAAACTGGCCTATTTTGGAAACTGCTTTCAGACAAAACATACGTTTTAAGAAGTGAAAAAGGTGCACATGCAAGAAAAACCGAAGAAGCACGTCTTACATTCCTGGCCTGCACAAATGCTTCTGGTGATAAGGAAAGCAACATATCCAAGATGTTTCAACAATTTTACTCCACCCGTTGATTATGGCCATTCTAAAAACGCATGGATGACGGCAGCAATTTTCCAAAAGTGGTTCAAAGATTCATTTGTTGTACAGGACTTCTTTCATGTTCATTAATTACTAAAAAAAAGTATTAAAAATAAAAAATTAGTTTAATAAAAGTCATATGAATTACTTATTTGATGTTCTCTCGATTTAGTGAACTTCTCCATTTAGTGAACAGGCTCTGTTTGAATTAGTTCATATAACTGAGCGACTACTGTATATATATTTATATATATATATATATATATATATATATATATATATACATACATATGTGCACATATATATATATATATATATATATATATATATATATATATATATATATATATATATATATACACACATATATATATATATATATATATATATGTATATATATATATATATATATATACATACATATATATATACATACATATATATATATATATATATATATATATATATATATATATATATATATATATATATATATACTATATATACATATTTATGTATATTCACTAGGGTGCGCCTTATATGTATGGGACAATTTTTTTTTAACAGATTAGATCGTAACTCCACCCAAGAATGTTCTACGTATTAAAAAAATGCATTGTGGAAAATTATAAGCAGATTGTAATACAGGAAGGCGTGCCGCATCCGCCCACAAGTTGGCTATATATGCTAATTTCATATGAAATAAGTTAAGATGTTAATTTGCGGGTCATTTAATAAAACTCTGGTAAATTTGATATAAACTATAATTAATTTATTCGACCTGAATCTTTATCCGTTTACAAATTAATAATAATGAGGAAAAATGTTTAGCAATACTTTAAAAATATATATTATGATTTTAAGAATATCGGGATTTTAACAGCAAATGTAATTAATATATCGTTTGTGAGCTCAGACAACAACTGAAAAATATGTGGTCAGTTAAGTCCGGCATCTTTTGAAGTTCAATAACGCCCAGTTGTGTAGTATCGCTTCAATTGCTAAACAAAACGGTGAATTCCCGAATAAAAGCAAACGCACTTCAATTAAATAATATTTGTATCGAATGGGCGTAAGTACATATACAAGTGAAAAAATAAGTGTTATTAAAAGAAATAAAGCGATAAAACAATCAAATTTGTAAAATAATATCAAAAATAAATATGAACACAAGACGACAGGAGCAGTTGTACCTTCTCGGCTATGATGCCTGCCAAATAATCGGTGCCAAATTGCCTTCAAATGGTCAAGTTTTGCGTGTTTTATTTTACAATATGCGAAAAGTAAAACTAGACTTGCGTGCTAGTGCTTCCCTTGTAGTGAAAGAGGTAGAAGTTTTATGGAACAAAGCACGAATACCACTTAGAGCTTTTGACAAATGTGTCTCAAAAGTTGAAGGTTTGTATTTAGAATGGAGAAACTTGCAAAAAAGTTCGAAACGCCGGACATTACTCCAGGAAAAACGCGAAAAAGACTTCGTAAATAAATTTGATGATTTGTTTGGTGTCGCACATGCCGATGCATTGGATATTATCACTCTGGCAGAAGATAAGCGAAAAAAGAAAAGGCAAAATCGCTTAGGGAAGAGAAAAAACAACGTTTCCACGAGAAACATACAGTCGTATTGCAAGGTAAATATTAAAGGTGTAGTGCGATTTCAGTCATGTCTTCACTTGCAAGTCCTCAGTTTGAATCTATTATATTATTCTGCAATATTTCTTATAAAATTTTATAGATCAATGTGAAGCCGTCCAATGGCAATCAAGTGATGAAGAGACTATTGAAGATTGTGAAGTGCAACAAATTCCAGAGTCAGCATATGAAGTAGGTCCTAGTACTTCAAGAAAAAAGCGAGGTAGACATAATTTTATCACACCAAAGCTTGTGTCAGTATTAGATAGGTGTAAAGTAAGTGACCGTGACGCCGTTCGAATCCTTATAGCAACTGCGCAAGCATTGCAACATAACGTTAGCGATTTAATTATAAATTGCACTTCAATTCGCCGATCGCGTACAAAGTTTCGATTTGATGCAGAAAAACAACCCGCGAAACATTTAAAAATAAAGAAATTAAGGCGGTGACTGTTCACTGGGATGGTAAAATGTTGCCATCATTGATGGGTAGTGAACACGTCGATCGTCTGCCTGTAGTTGTATCTTTTAATGGAACAGATCAGCTACTCGGCATCCCAGCGATAACTTCAGGTACGGGAAGACAGCAAGCAACGACTGTCTTTGACTTACTCAAAGAATGGGATCTCGATGAAAAATTGGAAGCACTGTGCTGCGATACCACCGCATCAAACACAGGACGAATACAAGGCGCATGTGTGCTTTTAGAACAAACACTAAACAAAGATCTTCTGTATTATCCATGTCGTCATTACATATTTGAAATACTTTTACGGAGTGTATTTGATGCAAAAATATCAACATCTTCGGGTTCTAGTGTCAAAATATTTCATAGATTTAGAGATGCCTGGACTAAAATAGACAAAAGTAATTTTAAGTCTGGAGTTGAAGACTTACATGTGAAAAATGTTATTGGGGATACAAGGGAGATACAAGAGTTTACATTAAAGAATTCGAAAATTCTGCAATCATTTATGGTACCTATCGCCAGAAATAGTAGCGCTTTCATTTTATGATACTCAAATTTCAAACAAGTCAAAACGACTCATGGTTGCAGCGCTAGATCGAGCCCATGAAGATGACAACAAAAAAATTACAATTCTTCCTCATTACATAGAGCAGTACGTTAATAAAAATATTGAAGATTTTATCTCGCAAAAAACTTTAAATTTTTTCAGCCGATATTGTATCCAAACGGATTTTTTGAAGAAAGATTCTAGGGAATGAGAAAACGATAAATCGTATAAAATTGGCTTGGAAATGGTTGGTAAATTGAAAGTTGTCAATGATACTGCAGAAAGGGCTGTAAAGCTTATGGAAGAATACAATCATGTTTTGTCGCGTGATGAAGAGGAGAAACAGTCCATAATGCAAATTGTAGCTGATTATAGGAAACAATATCCAAATGCAAACAAATCGGTTTTATTAAGCATATGAAATAACTTAAATTAATATATTTAAGTACGAAATTAAATTCAAAAAATAAATAATTTTGTATGAATGTTAAATTGTAATAAAAAAGTTGGTAAAAACTAAATTAAACTACTTATTCTTTTTTTATAACTTTAGTGAATCTTGAAAATACATTAATGGTTATTTTATTTTATGGTGAGGCGGAAAAGATCCGGAAAGGTGCCACCTGTTTATTGGTGGAATAATGATATTGCCGGCTTGAGGGCGGAGTGTATACGTGCCAGAAGGCAGTATACAAAAATTCGAGGTAGGTTAGAGAATAGCGTATACCAACAGAATTACAGGAATAGGAGGAAGGCCCTGAAGGATGCAATTCGTAGGAGCAAGCGGCAGTGTTTTCTTAATATCTGTGATGAGGTCAATGATAATCCTTGGGGTCTCGCATATAAGCTGGTCACCAAAAAACTTAAATGAGGGGCCAATCCTGGAGGAAATTGTAGACCATCTCTTTCCCCAGCAGGACGCACCACATTGGGAGCACAACCCTCCAATTTGGACATTAAATTTTCACTCGGTTACAATAACTGAGATCGAGAACGTTGTCTCTAGGTTTAGAGACAAAAAGGCACCGGGCCTCGACTGTATTCCAAATATAGTATCATATATATATATATATATATATATATATATATATATATATATATATATGTATGTGTGAATATAAATATATATATATATATATATATATATATATATGTATATGTGAATATAAATATATATATATATATATATATATATATATATATATATGTGTGAATATAAATATATATATATATATATATATATATATATGTATATATAAATACATATATATATATATATATATATATATATATATATATATATATGTATATGTACATATATCTATATATATATATATATATATATATATATATATATATTTATATTCACATATACATATATATGTATATATATATATATATATATATATATATATATATATTCACATATACATATATATCTATATATATATATATATATATATATATATATATATATATTTCTTTATTTATTTATATGTATGTATGGTGATCGCGAGATCGCCCCCTACGGCAGTGAACACGCCGAATAGGGGAGGTTTTGGCACCACAGATGGTGGTGGTCAGGAACCAAAAGGCAAGGTTGAGAAACTAGAAGAGAGGATAGCAAAGCTATTAGACTTTCTCAATACAAGATCGAATGTCCACAAGGATATAGTATCGATGTCTCGAGAAATACAGGCATTTTATATGGAGGTGGCAGATGAGCTGAGCAGTGGAACTGCTAGCAATTGCAAGGTGCACTGCAATAAGCAGACGCAGACAGGGATACTGGCTTTGTAAGCATATCAGCTGGCATTTCATTTGTAGCTAAATGGATCAGATCAACAACTTTTTCTTGAACCTTTTGGAGAACAAATTTTTATTTTGTGTCAATGTGTTTGGTTCTGGCTGAATATGTATTATTAATACCAAAATTGATCGCACCAATGTTATCACAATACAATTTAATAGTACGTATAGAATTAACAAAAATCTCATTTTCTATTTTCTTTATACAAACGCATTCTTGTACTGCTGCGGTCATTGTCATGAATTCAGCTTCTGTTGTGGATATGGCGACGGTCGGTTGTCATTTTGAGTACCATTAAATGGCACCGTTTTGCAGTTTGAATACGTAGCCTGTTGTAGATTTACGTTCGTCTTCATCACCAGCCCAATCAGCATTGCAATACCCTTGAATTTCAGTCGGTTTTTCTATATACGTAATTTTCTTATTCATTGTTCCTTTTAAATAACGTAGAATTCGCTTAACTGCTGCCCAGTGTGCTTTACCTGGGTTTTGATTGTATCTACTTAGTACGTTCACAGCGAAGCAAATATCCGGTCTGGATACTTGAACACAGAATTGCAATGCACCAACTAATTGACGGTATGGTACATTCATCATCTCTTTTAAATCTTCTTCGTTGCTTGGACACATCTTCTTTGTTAACTTTTCATTTGGCTCCATTGGTGTGGTCAACGCGTTACAGTTACTCATGTTAAACCGAGACAAAAGATCTTTGATCTAATTAGTTTGATCAAGAGAAAGTGTACCAGATTTTCTGTCACGTGTTCCACGAATACCAAGTACCGATGATATCTCTCCCATGTCTTTCATTTTGAACTCATCGAACAGAACCTCGGGTAGCTTCTTTTCCATTTTGTTGTTGTTCGAGAATATGATGATGTCATCTTCATAAACTGCCACGATGAAAATGCGATTTCCGTCAACGAAATAGTACACGCATTGGTCGGTCGATGATCGCTTCAGTCCAAAATTTAATAACACCTTGTTCAATGTGGTGTTCGACACTCGACTCGATTGTTTTAGACCATAAATCGATTTGGTGAGCTGAACCCCTCTGACTGTGTCATATAAATTTCTTTTTCAAGTGTACCATGAAGAAAAGCTGTCACAACATCCAATTGACGTATGTTTAAATTGAACTTTGCTGCAACTGCCATCAAATATCGAATTGTTGTGAATCAAACTACCGGTGAAAATGTTTCGTGATAATCAACGCCTTCGATTTGCGTGTAGCCCTTTGCAACTAATCTCGCTTTGTGACGTACGACTTTTCCATGAGTGTCTCGCTTTGTTTTGTACACCCATTTACACTTGATTGGCGTTTTACCCGGCGGTAGCTCAGCCAATTTCCATGTCTGTTTCGCTCGCAAAGAATCAAACTCTTCCTCAATTGCAACCTTCCACAAATTGACGCTATCACTCGATACTGCTTGCTTATATGTGGATGGATCACTTGACATAGATGCACAAACAAACGTAGCATAGTTTGGTTTCGGTTTGCTTGCATTTCGTGCTGATTGTCTAACTATTGGCGTTTCATCAGCATTTTCCTTCATCTCTCGACTTTCTAATGTATCTTCTGGCTCCCATTCACTAGCACAATCATTGACGATCGATCGGCTGCTGTTACTGTATGTATTGTATCATTGTTGTCTTCGTCGTCGCTTTCATTATCACTAGCATTTGGTGTTGATGATGCTGCTAGATCAACTGAATCATTTGCTTGTACAGTATGTGAATCATTTGATGAAAAATCGGCTTGAGTTGGCTGCACTTCCTCCTCTGATTCACTACTGTCATTCTTGTCCTCCTCTCTTTTTAAATATTGTAAACAGAATTGATTAATTTTGCCAATTTCAGAATCATTTAACTGAGTTGTTACACTCGATTCTAAGAAAATTACATCCCTGCTCGTTATTATTGATTTTGTTTGTTTGTTGTAAAGCCGATACGTTTTTGAATCGCTTGAATATCCTACAAAAATACATTCCTTTGATATATCGTCCAATTTCTTCCTTTTTGCCTCTGGAACTTGTGCATATGCTTTGCAACCAAACACTTTCAATAATGACAAATTCAGCTTTCTACTGGACCAGATTTCTTCAGGTGATTTATCACCGCTGCCTTTGCATGGCACTCGATTGATGATGTATGGCGCTGTCATTACTGCTTCTGTCCAAAATGCCTTCGCAACACCTGAGTCAATCAACATGCATCGCACTTTTTCCAGAATCGTACGATTCATCCTCTCTGCTACACGGTTTTGCTGTGGTGTATGCACTGCCGTTTTTTGTTTTTTTTTTTAGGAGTAGGACCAGCACTCAGGGGATGACCCCTATATATGCAATGCATTGCGCCGGAACTGAAAACGAGGGGATAGTATTGAGGGGACAGATTAGGAAAGATGAGAAGATAGATAGTTGTTTTTTGTAGCTATTTCAATCTTTTACTTCGCCGGCTAATTTTTGCTACAGGGCCGGCGAAGGTGGGTGGTGCTTTTTAGTACATGATAGTGTCAGTCGCCGCCAATTATGTACAGTGATCAGTGACTATGCCTTCATCATTGAAACAGGCTGGCAACAACTAACACAACCACGCACTAATGCTGAAAAGAAGAATTCCAGCACCATTTATTTGACTTTGTCGAAGCTTATTTTCTCCTTAGCGATTTCCAAACCTATAACCATTGAATCGAACTTGGATGGCAAACCTACCAGCATCAATGAAACTGCTACTTCATCGTCAATGTTAAAATCAGCACGTTTAACTTGTGACCATAATTGACTCATTTTGTTCACGTACATTGAACCAGCATTCTTTTGTTTGAGTGATACCATTTGTTGTAACAATTTTACTTTTCGGCTGTTACCCGTATCATCAAACGCTGCCGTAATGCTGTCCCACGCTTCTTTAGCTTTTGTAGCTGACTCAATATACGTGTAATTGGACTGCTCAAGCAATAGCGTGATTTCTTCTATAGACTTTTGATCTCTTTTCTTCTCTGCTGCCGATGCAGTATCTGCCACTGCAGTTTCACAACAACTCCACAAATCTTTTATAATTCAATGAGATTTAGCACCAACTTTCCATTCGCCAAAATTTTCACGGCCTTTTAACCGATCAAACGGAATTGAACTGTTCATATTCGTATCGCACGATGAACTTTCCGTATCGAGGTTAAAATTTTTCACGTCCAAAAAACTTTCCAATGTTTCGTCGGCTTTTGCTGCTAAACTGTTGTATGTTTGTTTTATTCACTTCGAGTTTTAACTAAAATTAACCACGGATGGCCCATAACCTGTTAAATTAATATAATTTATTCTGCTGTATTTTTTTAGAGGAATTGTTAACCAGCTAAAACTTCAGGTAAAGAAAAAAACAACCTTCTTTGTTGAGTGTTGAACTGAACAGGAGAGCTTAACTCTCCTTTTAATGACAAGCGTTTTCTTTTCTTGACATTTGACAATGTGTATTAGGTGCTTATGCTAATTATTTACATTCTAGTACAATTTCCCATAGATTTTCTATAAGATTCAGATCTGGCGATTGTGCTGGCCATCTCAAAACGTTAATCTTGTTGTTAACGAACCACTCTTTCACACATTTAGATGTGTGTTTAGTGTCGTTATCTTGTTAGTATTTCCACTTAATCGGCATTTCCTCCTCTGCATGTGGCAGCATTACATTTTTCAAGATGTCTCTATAAACAAAACGATCCATTATTCCACTTATATTATGAATTGGAACAATACCATTGCCTGAAAAACATCCCCAGACCAAAACGCTACCCCCACCATGTTTCACTGTGCCTTTGGTGTAACGTGGATTAAGACGTTGGCCTTTCGGTCTCCTAACTAATCTTAATCCATCGGAACCTTTCAAATTAAATTTTGATTCATCGAAGAAAAGTACAGAATTCCATTGTGTCGTGGTCCAATTAATGTGCTCTCTTGTGAGTTCAATCCTGGCCAATCTATTTTTTCGTGATATAAAGAGTTTTTTTGCACTTTTGTACGCTTTTAGACCACCTTCTACAGCCCGCCTTTGGATTGTTCTGGGAGTAAGGTTTAATGCCAATTATGTGGCAATGGTTGTTGACGACATGACTTTTCTTAACAAACGTATTATTGGCTGGTCATCCCGCTTGTAGTTTTTTCGTGGGCGTCCACCTTTGTGTTCTGTATCCAGAGTACCATAACAACGAAAACGGCTGATAATTCTTGATATAACGCTGTGATGAATATAAAATTTTTGTGCAACTGAAGTTACGGATTGACCGTTAGTAAAATCAGCTATTTTTTCTTTTAAATGCACTAAATATGTATTTATTTCGTGCCATTTTGTAAAGTAACTTACGAAAAATGTTGACTACAAGTTTGACGGCATAAAAACAACTAAAAAATAAATGCAAATTTTCTCTATACGCGCTTACTTTGATCTTAAAAAATAAATAACGGCATTTTTTATAAGTATTTTTTATTATCAAAAGTAATAAGAAAAATTCAAGGTTACGTGCATTAGTTTTGTCCCTGAATTTTTGGACGTTCTTGCATGAAAAAATAAATATTTTTTTTAAACTGCAATCTACAAATTTGCTTTCTTTGTTTAAAACATGTAAAGGAGTAAACCTTTTTAAATGTAATAATTTTTTTATAAAATATGCATTTATTTGAATGTTATTAAAAAGTTTATCAATAAAGACGAGTTCGTGCTTTAGTTTTGTCCGATACTATATATATATATATATATATATATATATATATATATATATATATATATATATATATATATATATACATTAGGGCGGGTCAAATTGTATGGAGCGATTTTTTTTTTGATGAAGCGTATAGCAAAAACGTAATCTATAGGTGATTCTGAGAAATTTTGCTCAAGAGACCATAGCTCTATGTCGGATTTGGAGCACCCCAAAATTTCAAAATAGAAATTTTTCATATATACATAGAACAATTTAATTAAATTCGTCATTAAATCGGATAGAATTATAGTAGATTTATCAATCTGGGCTTGTTTGAAAGATATTTTTATCACCTTTCAGAATCTGTATTGATACCTGTACAATAAGTCGTCAATGACAACATTGTTCAATTGAACAACTTTGTAACACTGCATAATGACGTTAAACAACCTTGTAACACTGAATAATGGCGTTACAAAATAATGGCGTTTAAATTTAGTGTGACACAATCAAAGAGTGCAGTGATAATATCAAAGTTATTATGGAGAATCAAGAACCATCAACATCGTCTGCCGTGTCTTCGCAAATGGAAGCAACAACATCAACAAGTTTTGACTCTAGAACAGGGGTCCTCAATAGGAGAAAATATTTAATTATAATGTATTTGTGCATTTTTCATGTGTTAGTGACTGTTTTTTTAAACAACTGCGTACAAATAATGTTGCCAGACATGACGTAATTTCGACGACTTTTTATGCCAAAAATAAAATGACATGAAATATTGAAATAAAGTTTTCATTAATATGTATTTCTTACATTTAATTAATACAGACGAAATTTCTTATAGTGAATAAATTATACACTCCACGCTATATTTATTAGGCCCAAAATATTTTTAATATTTTTCCGAATTTATTAATGTACATTATGTTGGAATATTTTTACTTATATATTGCCATTTTATCTGACTTAAAAATATTGTGTTCCGTCATTTCTGTTTAAAAATAACGTGATCTAAATATTAAATTTGAA
Source organism: Linnaemya tessellans (assembly GCA_951800035.1). Classification (NCBI taxonomy): domain Eukaryota; kingdom Metazoa; phylum Arthropoda; class Insecta; order Diptera; family Tachinidae; genus Linnaemya; species Linnaemya tessellans. Next base: position 28,501,362 of record OX637537.1, read on the forward strand.
CGAAATATTTAAAAGACCAAATCTAGGAAATTATAACAGAGGAGTAAAAAAATCTAAATATGTAAGTGGAATCAAAACATTTTGGTTCTTACTTTTAATTAAGAGAAAAGACATATATTATAAAAAAGACTTACAAATCAAAAAATTTGCTTTCAAGTGAATTCATCTATTAAAATGTTTGTAATTTTGAAAAAATTCCATATAAGGACTTTACTAGACGTTGAAACTCGTACTTCTAGCAATATAATTCGTAAAATATTAGTAATAGGTGATAGATACATTAAAGAAGCTAATTAAAAAATCTAAATAAAAAAAAAGAATATTTATCATGTCTTTCTGAGATTTAAATTAAAATTTCGAACAATTAGCCTATAGAATCTTAATTCAAATTTAATATAGCAATATAAAAAAATGTTCGTTAAAATTATTACTACATACAAATTTAAGCTATGGCTTGAGCTACCCAATAATAAAAATTGGAAAAACGTTCACATGTACTTAAGTATAAAATTCAAACCAAAAAAGTTTGACTTAGGTATGATGGAACAAAAAATTCAGAAAAATGGGACATGAAGAAAAATAATCAAACGGTAACACGGGTATTATAACAATAACATGTTAACATCAGGTTGATACAGTTCCCGTATTCTTTTTCACAATAAAATTTGTGTAAATAGGAATTGTTATCACATTCAACTAAGCCACCTAATAAGTGGTGACAAACACAATACACATGAGCACTGATGATGAAAGGGTTGCGTCTTTCGAAAACAGCTGTTCTGCTCTGCTGTGTAAGTTGAATAAAACTGATGTTGACTTGCCTTTGTGCCTTGGAATATTTATCATGTCTTTCTGAGATTTAAATTAAAATTTCGAACAATTAGCCTATAGAATCTTAATTCAAATTTAATATAGTAAATAATAATAATCGGCAAAGTAACTTCTGAGATATAGAGTCTCGGAAAAAAGAAAATAAAAAATTCAAAATATTTATAGGAATAAAAATATTTCTTATTTTACGAATATTTCAAATTGAACTGTAGAAATTTTGTGGTATTTTTCATAAAACTACCGTAATAATTTCACATTAACGATTTGAAAAAGTAATATGAAGATTTTGATGTCTTTTCTCCAAAATTTTACGATTTTGCATCTATTTTGTCTGGCAACTATGTGAACAAGAAAGAACATTTCAAGGTGTTGCCGTTGATCACAAAATCAAATTGATAATAATATAAGAAGGCAAACTTAGTTTTCGCTTTTATACAATGAGTGAAATTGATTTTTGTTTTTTGTAGCCTATATTCTATTCAAAGTTTCGACCGAAATGCTTTCAAAGCCCATATAAAAAATATTTAGTCGGCATATGCGTGGACAAATTTGGTAAACTAGTATCTACTCTGTTTTTACTATGAAAAACATGTGAAATTTTTCTGAAAACAATTTTGCTAAACATTTTTCGAAAATTCAAACAGAGTACCGGCCTTATCGCTGTGAGCCCTTGTATGTAGCATAATTTTTTGGCCTCCTAAGCGCACACAAAAATTTAATTTAATTGACTGTTAAAGTTCGACAAGGCAAGTCGTATGTTTTTTATAAAAAAAACAAAATTAATGCAATATTAGGTACTTTCCTCAATTTTATACACATAGAATTTAATGTTAAAATTGGGAAATATTTTAATATTATTAATTTTGCTGCATAAAATAAGCTATGAGCTAATGAAAAATAAATAAATAGAATTTTCTAAAATATGATAAGAAAATTCGGAAATAAAACTGTAAATGGTGTAAAAATAATGAACCAAAAATTTTAAAATACTCGTACAGCTAAGTAAATAATAACATTTCTTTCGATTTAAAAAAAATGTTCCTCTGTAGAAAATTTTCATAAGGCTTATATTAAAAAATTCTATTATAGACAATACTATCTTCCAATGAAGATATAAAATATTATAAAACCATTTTTATATCATACAAAATTACTAAGAAGCATAATATATATAAATTCATCCATCCAAGAATACAAAAAATCGAACGATGGCAACGCGGGTTGAAAATTTATTCATGCATTTGTTGTTGTCTATGAATAAAATTTTTATTTTCTCTTCTCTCATTGATGTGAATTTCGTTACTGTTCGGGTTGCGTATGTGAATATGTGTAAAAAATCCCATTGGTACTCGTTTCCTGAGTGTAAGTGTTGAGTTGCCCTGCTCTAGAATGACTAACATGTCTCATCAAGATATTGTTGTTTTTGGTTTATCAAGTGATTTAAATGATCTTAGTTTGCCTACTAAATGTGACATTTTAAAATATTGTTTTTTTTAAGTGATCGTGCTAAATTTTAAGACAAAATGTTCTGATATAAAACTTTTACTCCTCACGTATCAGATAAATTGATCCACATTTGGTGTAAATTAAATATTGAAATCATTAACAGAAAGAGTGTTTTAAAAAAATTAGCTGGTTTGCTTGCTAAATACCAGAAATATGTACAACATAGAAACAAAAGAGATGAATTCAAAACATTTGTTGATTCAATAAACGAATTATTTTATATTGCCAAATGTAATTGCGAATTAAAAACAACAGAATGCCCGTTTGGATTGATTCCAGAACATCTAAAAGAATTTATGATGGACCAGCATAATGATAGAAAATTTACAATACCTGAATATACGGAAGACGTTGAAGAAGTAGCTACAACAATACCAACACTTACAACTGGTACCGATGATCCAAGATACGAACCACCTGAATTACACATGGATGAAGATGAAAATGAAGCAACAACAGAAATTCCAGAAGCAACTCTTCAAACGAAATGGGGGCATTATACTCAAAGATACGATGCCTTAAATTTTGCTATGATCGGTGTTTCCGATAGAGTTGCTTCATGTTTAGCAACAGCTTTATTCGAAGATATAAATTTTAGAGATATTCATGGTATGGATAAATCAAAAGTGGCTAGAGGAAAAGTTAAATCTAGAGATGCAGTGCTTCGTACACGACATACAAATTCTTCCATAACTGCATTGTGTCTCGATGGTAGAAAAGATGCCCCATTAACTACAGAGAAAATTAATGACAAATATCATACCACTATGGTAAAAGAACCGCATTTAGTTGTTCTGAAAGAGCCCTATAATGAGTTATTTGGATATGTAAATTTGGGTAGTCAAGAAGATGCAAAAACCAAACACAGAAAACTGAATGATTTTTTAACAATAAAACATTAACAGTTGATCAATTAATTGGCATATGCAGTGATGGTGAGCCAGCAAATACTGGAACAGAAAATGGTGTTTTACGATTATTTGAAAAACAGTTAAATAGACCAATTCACTGGTTTATATGTCTGTTTCATTTCAATGAACTGTCATTTCGTCATTTATATGAAGCATTGGACAAAACAGGCACCAGTGGACCACGAGCAGCAAGTGGAAAGTTATTCAAAGCTATTCAAGAATGTGAGAAATTGCAGGTATGTAACAATTTTTTATTTAATATCATCATTTATTATCATTATTTATTGTCATTATTTTACTTTTTCGATTGGAATAAAGTTAAATTAAAATAATTGCATTTTAATTGATCTAAACATTTCATTTTTCAGGTATTAGCTGATTTTGATCCAATACCACTGGAGAATATGCCTGCAATGGTGGATCACCAGCTAAAGGAATTTCAAATGGTATTATTACAGTTTATGTGCCAATGTACTTCAATGTGAAGTTTTATAACTTTGTTGTGTACGGCAGTGCACTTTTATTAAAATTTATACGTTGGGCTCGATACTTACAACCAAACTTTCGTAATATTGTAGATGGTGTAATTAAAATCAACTCATATCTTATTAACAATGTTATTTGATGATCGAAAAGCAATACGGGATAGAGCTATCAAAAAGATTTTACACTATCGAGAAATATTGTACGATCCAACTAAACTCAGACTTTACAAAAAATATATCTTAAATTTCTATGCTACCGATTATGTCAATATGGTTGATATGAATAACGAAGATATATTATTTGAACCAGCATTTAATCGACAGATTCCATATGATCACTTGGTAGAATACTTAGATTTCGATGAACCACCACTGGCTGATCCACAAATTCCAATGCACATACAAGGAACAGAAAAACATGTACAATTATTAACGAGTGTTTCAAAACGAGTTATAGAAAATAATCGTAAAGGAGTTATGGCAGTGACATTAGAAAGTCGTAAGAAAACTCCTCGAATGGAAAGTAAAAAGGACCTTAAAAAATAATATTACCACATTAAAACAAGATTCGAACTTAAGCCCGATAAAAAATTAACAATTTACCACATTAAAACATTAAATTGTAGGTCGAGAATAATATTTAAAAATAAATTGAATTGAAAATGTAAAAATAGTGTTTTATTTTGTTGAAACCTTGAAAATGTTTCAGATCGATTTTCCTACAAAAAGGAGTTCGAAAACAAAAAAATTGATCGTAATATTTATATGTTGTTGGAAATTATCTGAACTTTCATAATCTGCAAAAAAAAACTCGAAGAAAATTCAGAATTTATTAGTTAAAAGTTCATTTTAGGCTGTTTTTAATATTGGTATCAATACATATTCTAAAAGGTGATAAAAATACCTTTCAAACAAGCCCAGATATCTACTATAATTCTATCCGATTTTATGACGAATTTAATTAAATTATTCTATGTATATTTTGAAATCTCTTCAGCAAAATTTCTCAGAATCACCTATAGATACGGTGACCATATATTTCAACCCAAAAAAGAGGACATTTAGAAATGTAATAAAAATTTATTTTACTATTTATAGTCAATTGCATATATTCTTGCCATGGTCGACTTACTTACATATATTAATGATTTTTAAACAAAATATGCCCAGAACTTAAAATATGTCCAGAAATATTACAGTCATTTGAGAAAAAGATTTTAATTTCTGCACAATCCATTTGATGATAATAATTTCTATTGCATGTGTGATTTTGACTTTTATTGTATTTAGAAAATAAAACTTTTAATTTTGGAGTTTAAACAAAGAATTATTAATAATCAAAAAAAAAAAAGGACAATAAAGGACATTTCAATTAAAAAGAGGACACTTTAATTTTTGTTTATCTAAGCGGACATCATGTAAAAAAAGAGGACTGTCCTCTTAAAAAAAGTACGAATGGTCACCGTACCTATAGATTACGTTTTTGCTATACGCTTCATCAAAAAAAAAAATTAACCCGCCCTAATATATATACATACATATATATATATATATATATATATATATATATATATATATATATATAAACTAGAGCCCCTAATGGCGTCGTTAATGGGGACCGGAGAAACGCGACGCAAATCGAATCACCTTTTTCTATATAAATGCACTGAAATTTAATTTATTGGGGAAAATATTCAAAACAAAGCAAATATTTTGCATATTTGATAAAAAACAAGTATGAATACATTTTTATTTATTTCCTTTACTACAACAAATATTTCTAATTGTTATAAAGAAATAACAAAACAATCAATTAAAAAAACAACAAAAATTAAATTCATTTACATAGCGCACTGTTTCCTCTGAAGAGCGTCAACTCAAAATTTAAAAATTTTCCGTAGAGGCAAAACACTGAAAATTCTTTATACTACTTTATATCACAAACAGGGATACAATTGTATATTTTTTTCGGAAGAATACAGATATTGATGTAAGATTTTTACAGTGGGAAGATATGCCCACTGTACATTGATTTCTGGGAAAATGAGAAAATTGAAAAATTTCGAGTTGACCCTCTTTGGAGGAAGCAGTGCGATATGTACGAATATAGTCATAAAAAGAAGGTACATTAAAAAATTTTAATTTATTTAGCTTATATTGAGCTCCATTCAACTTGAAATTGCAACGGCGCGATTCGAATTTTTCCAGTTTTTAAAAAGCGACGCAATTCGAAACGACGCGAATCGGGACGACGCAAATCCGGGCTCTAGTGTATATATATATATATATATATATATATATATATATATATACATATAGATATATATATATATATATATATATATATATATACATATATATATATATATATATATATATATATACATGTATATATATATATATATATATATATATACATATATATATATATATATATATATATATATATATACATATATATATATATATATATATATATATATATATATACATACATATATATATATATATATATACATATATATATATAAATATATGTATATATATATATATATATATATATATATATATATATATATATACATATATAAATATATGTATATATATATATATATATATATATATATATACATATATATATACATATATATATATATATATATATATATATATATATACATACATATATATATATATATATATATATATATATATATATATATATATATATACATATATATATATAAATATATGTATATATATATATATATATATATATATATATATACATATATATATATATATATATATATATATATAAATATATATATATATATATATATATATATATATATATATATATATATATATATATACATATATATATATATATATTCTTATACAGCTCTCATATGCAATATGCTCATAAAATACGAATTCATTCAACCATTCCACCTATATAGGTATATATATATATATATATATATATATATATATATATATATATGTATATATATATACATATATATATATATATATATATATATATATATATATTATTTATTTGGACGTAATGATAGCAACTATCAATAGTGGCCCCACGACAACTTCACTAGCACCACCCTCGAACAGCCTTGACATTTCGTCAGGGTGGGTAGTATTATCAGTACTATTCCTACGTCCTCCTTAGTTCCTAGGTAAGGAGGTTCGGAACTGATGCGCATACTTCATCGTTAGTTACTAACGAGATTTTAGAGGTATTGATTCTCCTACGAATCTGTTCTAATCTGCGAAGTTCTATTAGAACTAGCTGTACAAAATTACTCACGCTGGTCCAATTTAGTAAGGATTCCAGCATGACCGGTATTATATTCCTGGGGCTGATCGTACGCCCCAATCCTCCTTTTAAATACGACCTCCAGTTGTTGAATCGTGAGCAGACAAAGACGACATGCTCAGTATCTTCAACTATATTCCCATTGCAATGTGGACAGAACGGAGAATCGTCGTGCTTGAAACGAAATAGATATGACCTAAAGCACCTATGTCCAGACAAGAACTGTGTTAGGTAATAGTTTAAATCACCATGTTTTTTAGTCAGCCATACTCTGTCGTCGGGTATTAATGCATAAGTCCATCTTCCCTTTCCAGTGAATGACCAGCGTTCCTGCCACTCTCGTAAACATAAGTCCGAGTTATCCCGATTTATGATCTCTAAATCGATTGGAATTATACCTGTAATGACAAAAGCCGCTTCGTCCGACACTCCGAAATGCACTACATACTCTCGAAGCACCTAACCTATACGCAGGTGATACCAACCCCACATATGTGGAGTATCTAAGTGAATCTGACTATACTGGGTGTGCATATAGGATAATGCTCCTTACTACTCCAGCGATCAGTTTCCTCTGAATATATTTTGGCCCTCTTGCATTTGGCATAATCCGAGATAGTGCCAAGCAGGTTTTGGATGCCATATATCGCTAGTGCTCACGAAAAGATAGACGTGTATCAATTATCACGCCCAGGTATTTCAGAAATGCCTTCGATTCTATGCAACAGGTGCCATCATTCGGGGTAATAGTTTCCCTAGCCTTACGGCTACTAATCAAAACCGCTTCGGTTTTATTATCAGCTAGAGCTAATCCCATTGATGTGATCCAGGAACTTACTAATTGTACGCAGGCATTTGCAAAGGTTTCTGCCTCTAATAATTCTTTGGCCTCACACACTAACGCTATATCGTCTGCGAATCCCACTATCCTTACTCCATCGTACATTACGTTCCACAACAATGGTCCAAGTATCGATCCTTGGGGAACCCCACCGTTAATCCTACGTTTCCTTATACCTACATCTGTATCATAGATCAATTCTCTATTCCGGAAATAATCCTGCACTATTCTTATTAGATATTCTGAGATGTCTAATCGAGTCAAAGCATCAACAATACGCACCCAGTTTGCTGTGTTGAACGCGTTTTTTACGTCCAACGTCACAACTACACAGTACTCTTTTGTACCACTCCTCCAACTCTTGCCATAGATAGTTCGAGCAGCAGTTTCCACTACCATATTTATAGCATCCACTGTTGACCTTGCTTTCCCGAAGCCAAATTGGTTGTCTGATAGGCCATGTCTGTTTTTAACCCAATTTCCAAGTCTTCTGCTGATTACACCCTCTAGCAATTTCCCACATGTATCTATCATACACAGTGGTCGATAAGATGAGGGGTCATCTAGGGGTTTATTGTCCTTTGGTATTAACACCAACTTCTGCCTCTTCCATCTTGTTGGAAAAGTTCCTTCACAAGCATGCATTCACCACTCTCAAGAACTTCTCGGGACACAGTTTAACGGCCTGTTTCAACACTATATTTGGAATACAGTCTAGGCCCGGTGCCTTTCTGTGCTTAAACGTAGAGACAACGTCTTCGATCTTAGTTATTGTAACCGAGGAAAAGTTTAAAGTTTCGTTAGGAGGGTTGTGCTCCCAAGGTGGTGCCTCCTGATGGGAGAAGAGGTGGTCTACAATTCCCTCAAGGATTGGTCCTTCACGCGGTTGCAACGGGCATAGGCATTTAAGTTTCTTTGTGACCAGATTATATGCAAGACCCCAAGGATTATTATTTACCTCATCAAAAATATTAAGAAAGCACTGCCGTTTGCTCCTACGAATTGCCATTTTTAAGGTCCTCATCTTATCCCTATAGTTCCGTTGGTATGCATTATTCTCCAACCTACCTCGAGTTCTTGTATATTGCCTTCTGACACGTATACACTCAGCCCTCAAGCTAGCAATATCATTATTCCACCAATAAACCGGTGATCCCCTTGCGGATCTCTTCCGCCTCACCTTAGATGCATCGCATGGCCGCGTGATATGGGTTACCAATTGTACCGCCATATCCTCAGCTGAACCATTCAAGTCCATACCCTCCATACAGATGGCAAAAATATCCTTATCAAAGGTATTCACTTTCCATCCTGTCAAACCTTGTGCCCGGAGGGTGACACTTCGTATATCATCCTGCACATCTACAATAATGGCACTGTGATCGCTGTGGGTATAAAGATCAGATACTCTCCAGGTTACACGGTTTATGATGGTTTCACTGGCAAACGTAATGTCAATAAGTGATGCACCATTTCCTCTTCTGAAGGTTTCCTTATCTCCAGAATTCAAGAGTACAACACTCAGCGCAGAAAGGGCTTCCAATAGAATCCTTCCCCTCGCATTTGTCGAAGGGCAACCCAATTCAACAGCTCACGCATTGAAATCTCCTGCTATTATAACAGGATTCCTGCCTGCAGCGTCCATCACTATGTTGTCTACAATAACACGAAAGTCCTCAATAGAATACATAGGAGGAATATAGCAGCTGTACAAACATATGCCGGAAACAGTGGCCCGCGTGTACCCGCATTGTGGTGCTGACTTCTCCTTCAATGTCAAGGAACCGGTAGTCCATATAGCCGATGTATCTGTATTATCAGCAACCCAATTTGCAGATACAATCCTCTTATATGGCTCGCTAAGTACAGCGACGTCTTCATTTAAATCTCGTACGCTTTGCATAAGCAACTCCTGTGCTGCTTGGCAATGATTGAGATTTAGCTGTAGTATGCGCATTTTGATTCTTAAGTACTGTTCTAACCTTTTAGCCTTTGCAGTGCTCTCTTGTAGTACCGACGAACTACACATCCGGTAACATGGTCACCATTAGTGTTTGTACCCTTTCTACAGATCCAGCACGACGGTTTATTGGAACATGTTCCAATCCTGTGGCCAGTTTCCCCACACCGCAAGCAGTTTTTGGATAGATCTTGTCCCCTACAATTTGCCGCCCTATGTCCATAGTCGAGACAGTTGTAGCACCTTTTCGGTGCTGTCTTTTCCCGTATTCGACATACGACCCAGCCGATGCGTATCCTCGACATCTCAAGAAGACGTCTAGCCAGAGGAGCACTCAGGCCAATTGTGGCAGTTTGTGTAGCTCCATACGCTCTCCTCAGTGATTTAACTGCAGTCATCTGCAGTATCTTAAATTCGTCGGATCAGCTAACTATAGCATCATAGATGTCCTCCTTAGAGGTCACCTCATCTATGTATGTCCCTAATTTTAATCCTAACCTCCTGGTATAGGGCCCGTACTTTGAAAGCTTCACCCAGTACCGCTTCCACTTCTTACCTGAAGACACCTGTGTTTTGGTGAGCAGGTCTACTCAGCTCTATTAGCAGCTCACCTGTCGCTGTTTTCCGAATGCTCCCTCAGATTGATAAGCTTGGGGTCCTTCTTCACCTGCCTGAGAATATCAGCATAGGAAGCGTTTTCACACGATTTAATAACCGGGGCATCCGAACGTGACACCTGCTTATTTCTTATCTTGTTTCTATTTTCTGCCCTATAACGAACTTTTATCCAACCAGGTTCGGCATAGCAGCACCATCCGGTAACGCTGATCCTACAGAACTACCCTCACTACTTCCGACATCATCTACTAAATCCTTCCTCTTTATCTTAGCCCTATTTCCATTTGGCATAAGAGTATTTTCATCTCTTCTATGCTTCGGGGTCGCGCCTGCAGGGACAGGGGGAGATGGTCCTGTCATATCCCCTGTCTGCGTCTGCTTGTTGCAGTGTGCTTTGCCCTTACTAGCAGTTCCACTGCTTAGCTCATCTGACATCTGCATATACAACGCCTGTATTTCCCGAGACATCGAAACTATATCCTTGTGGACATTCGACCTTGTTTTGAGAAAGTCTAATAGCTTTGCTATCCTCTCTCCTAATTTGGCAACTTTGCTCGTCGGCTCTTGCCCACCACTTGCTGTGGAGCTAAAACTTCCCCTATCCAGCATGTTCACCACCGTAGGGGGCGACCTCAGGATCACCGGCCTCTTCAGAAATGGATTTTCAATTTTTCCATTTCCTGAGCTTCCCGCGCCCGCTCTTAAGTTAGATTTATTTTTATTATCCATTCGGTTGGGTCCAAACCAGTGGTGTTCAAAAATAAAAGTCAAGATGTATTGGTGAGAGATTTTGCACAGCAAACATAATGCCAAACGCTTAAAATAAGAAACAAAATCAAAGTTTTTGCCATATATGAACAACTTATTAAGTGAATGTAATTTTAATTTTAAGAAAAAAATATCGGGGACCGTAAATAGCAGTTATCAATATAAAAAAATAGAACAGTTATATTGAGAAAAACCAAAAACAAATCTATTTAAACCAGTTTTTTATGTAAAATTAAAACTTGTGTCATTCCTCATTATAATTTTTAAAATCGCTTTGAAAATTTTAAGTTAAACATTCCATGTTAATACTTGCATGACAATTGCGAACTATACTCAATTTGGTTAAACCATTCTTTTAATTTTGTGAAATAAATTTCTTCTTTTCGTTAAGAAGATTCTCCTCTTTACAATTAATTTTATTAATTTCATCATGATAAAAATGAAAATATCTTCAAAACATTTTCATTTCCCGCTTTAAATGTTTTGTAACATAAAAGGCATTGAATGTTATGAGAAGCATCATTTATGCTTTTATTCAATTTCGACTTTAATCTTCGTGTTCAATTGCTATTGAATCGGTTGTGTTTGCTATGCTTCGTCCAACAAGAAGCAACAACAATGTTTAATAAATTTCTGAAATAAAATGACAATGACCATCCGCATGTGTTCTCATGGCTTGCTCAACGACGACTGAATGAACATTTTTATAAGAGCATAACAAATGTGTGTAAATTTTTTAAACAATTGTTCTATGGGCTGAACACCACTGGTCCAAACTCGCAGCCGCTATCTCCGTTCGTTGTGCAGTCACGTTAAGATCCCATAGGTCCCTTTGAAAGCAGTG
>OX637537.1:28515962-28575962 GCA_951800035.1 Linnaemya tessellans
TATTATAAAAAATTAAATAACTTCAAAATTTAGTACGAAGTTGCTTTATTTATGAGTTCTCACAAGCTTTTCCGCATACTTAGCGCAAGGTTCTTCAAAGTATTTGTTTTAATTTCCCTCCATTCACTTTGCATTTTTTCCCAAAATGTTTGAATATTTGTTCTGGATTCCATCGACATTTCGTCATCTAGGATAGCCCAAAGATGCTCTATGGAGTTTAAATCTAGGCTTTGAGCAGGCCATTCTAATTTTTCATCATTATTTTCTTTAAAATATTATTTAGCCACCTTACTCGTGTGCTTGGGATCGTTGTCTTGTTGAAAGATAATTTCCCCCAAGCCCATTTCCTCCGCAATGCTGTAAAGATCTTCTTCCAAAATGTTTACATAGTGCTCTTCAGTCATTTTAAAATCAATTTTAACCAACTCCTGAAGAGGAAAAACATCCCCACACCATGAGGCTTCACCCACCATGTTTTACAGTATGGATAAGGTTTTTCGATTTAAGCCTTGATGTTGGTCCACAAGTAGTTAGTAACTGTATGTGCGAGAACAATTAAAATACTCAAATTTCAGCAATCAAATTTTAAAATTTTAATTGCCAAACTAGTGTTAATTGTTTTTTTTTTTGTAATTTGATACTTTAATGTTTGTGTGTGTGTATTTTCCCACGGTTAAATAGGGTGTTCACATTGTTGTTTTTTTTTTATAATGTTTTGGTAGGCGTGGGAATTTTTGTCTGTCCATATGACCCCTTGAGAGTTTGTGTCTGTCCATATGAGACCGTGGGAATTTCTGTCCGTCCATATCAGAGGGGAGTTTGGTGGAGGGGTCCTGTAGTAACCAAAACAAGTTTGTATATGTGAACGTAAGACTGTGGGAATTTTTGTCTGTCCATATGAGACCATCGGAATTTGTGTCTGTCCATATGTAACCTTGGGAGTACATTTCCGTCGGTATGTGAGCGTGGGAATTTGTGGCTGTCCATATGTGTGCGTAGGAATTCTGTCTGTCCATATGTGCTATGGCCTAATAGAAAATGAGAAATTTTTAGTATCTGACTCAAAATTTTTTAGGAAGTACAATATTTCAAAAGTGTTTTATAAATGGATAGCCCTAATGTTTGTGGTTCGTTTCTGCTTGCTGGATGTAGATTTCTTCTTTTATTTTTAGCTTGTTTTTAATTTTGGTGTGTGTTTACTTAAGATATTTTGTCCAACAATTCAGTTATTTCTTTTTTGTGTGCAATGCTTGAGTATGGGGGAATAATTTGATTATTCTGATGTTGAAGACGTTGTGAAAAAAAATTTACTATTGCATAAATATTGAATCTGATATTTTGTTTATTTTATACATGACGATCATCGATGGATTTTATTTGGGGATCTGCATGGTGGTGAGATTTCTGTATTTTGTAGAATATGAATATTTATGCTATGTTTACCTGTGTGTTTTTGTGTTCTGAATGGGGGGGATTGAAATGTCTGCCTGTCAGACAGGCTGTGAGTGTGACGATTGGTGAGTCTGTATGACAGTCCGATTTTTTGCTTTCCTGGATTTAGCGCAAGTGGGTCAGTATGAAATGAAATAAATTTGTAGATATTTATGTACGCATATATATATATATATATATATACATATATATATATATATATATATATATATATATATATATTTATATATATATATATATATATATATATATATATATATATATATATATATATATATAAACAAATAATAAGCGTTTATTCTTTGTGCCCAAATATTCCCTTGACTATTTGAATGAATGAACCATTGTTTAAACATATGCATTGTTTTAATGTTTATTAATAAGTAATATGTATCAAATTATGTATAATTTTTTTTTATATCATAATGTAAATTTGCCTCTACTACGTCCGCTGCCTCTACCAACAATTGATCGTCTCCATACATCGCAAGAAAAATAGGTACATCAATTTTTCGGAGTATTTAAAAACTCGAAATTTCTATTTGAGGTTTGATTGCTACCTCTTTTGGATTATTTTGATGGTCTGTTGTGGTTGGTTGCGAAGACACCGCTAAACAGAGATCCTCATCGCCTGTTAGCAGATCATCGTATTCTGCATTCGAATGATATGATGTCTCAGGTGCAGACGTTGGCTACGATGACAGCTCTAGGAAAAGTTCCTCATCTCCTTCAAGATATCTCTCGAACTCTTCCTGTCTGGCTTTTCTCAGATATTCCTTCAAATGATGACGCTGAAGTCTGCGATACATTGGTGTGTACGAGAAGGGCTTCATTTTACAAATAAAAGCTCAATTAAAAATTTTAATAATTCTGCTTTTAAAAATTTGTTTAGCTGCAAAACTTTTGTAGTTTGTTATTTACATATGTAAATATTATCCACGTAGCAGTTTCTTTTGCTACAAAATTTTGGAACGTCTCTACATGCATAAGCATGTCTACATATTCTGTGCATATCACTTATCAAAATGTTTGTTTACATAAATATTGTCCATGTAGCAGTTTCTTTTGCTACAAAATTTTGGAACGTCCCTACATGCATAAGCATGTCTACGTATTCTGTGCATATCACTTATCAAAATGTTTGTTTACGTAAATATTGTCTACGTAGCAGTTTCATTCCCTTAAACATTTTGGAACGTCTCTACATGCATAAGCATGTCTGCGTATTCTGTGCATATCACTTATCAAAATGTTTGTTTACATAAATATTGTCTACGTAGCAATTTCATTCCCTTAAACATTTTGTATCGTAGAGGCATGCATAAGCATGTCCCTGTACTCTGTATATATCACATTCCGTTCAAAACTTTGTAACGTATCTGCATGCACAAGCATGTCTCTGTACTCTGTACATATCACTTATCAAAATGTTTGTTTACATAAATATTGTCTACGAAGCAGTTTCATTCCCTTAAACATTTTGTATTGTAGAGGCATGCATAAGCTGCATCTCATATACCCGCTGTACTTCTAAAACTACTTTTTTAAAATTTTGCAACCAACGATTTTTGTAGCTACAAGTTACTAACTACGCAAATACTGAAAACTACTTTTTGAAATGTAGCGTACTAGACCATACTAAACATTTTCACGAATTAATGTAAATCAAATTTTTTAAGATTGAAGTCAGTGCATTTTTGTATATAAAACCAATAAGTCGTGAATATTTCAAAACTCCTTGTGTTTTAAAAAATATAACTTTTTTTATATTACAAACTAAAAACAGTATATAAGTGCATTTATAAGTTGTTTCAACATATATATATATATATATATATATATATATATATATATATATATATATATATATATATATATTAAGGTTTTTTCAATAAATAAATATTAAAAAAAAATGAGTTCTTCAGTTTTCCGTTGTAATATCTGTAATAAGCAATTCAGATACCAAAAGTGCTATTTAAATCATTGCAAAAGTCATGTTCAACCCCAAGATGTGCAGCAGTCCGTACAACCCCAAGATGTATATCATTCCATACAACCCTATAACCCAATGGTCTACAACAATTTGCTATATCAGTATCCCGTGCGGTATCAGTATCCAGTGCAGAATCAGTATCCAGTGAAGTATCAGTATACAGTGCAGAATCAGTATCCAGTGCAGTATCAGTATCCAGTGCAGGTTCCAGCGTATCCTTTGTATCCGTATCCAGTGTCAACCAACCAATTCACAGCACCTATGGAAATTCCATATCCCATTGAATATAGTGTACCTACACAGTTGCAGCAAAATAATAGACCCAATAATAATTACCCAAGCTATTTGCCGGTAGAGAATTCTCCTCAAGACATGGATATAAGTCAAGTTATTCCACATGATCAAGCAAATACTCAAAATGATGAAGTAGAAATGGATATCTCAAATTCTGCGGATGATCTACACTCTCAAGCTCCAAATGAACGCAAATATTATATAATAAATAGTGCTTTTAAAAATAATATTACAACATTTGGAGTTCTAATAAATAAAGATTGTATTCTATTTGAAGATGTTATTGTGGATAATAAAACTATTATCAAAGAAAGACTTGAAAATAGTCTTGCCGTGCACAACATAATTAAATTTAATATTACTCTAATTGTAAGCGATGAAATGGAATTGTGTACTATTTCTCACCGGGCAAAGATGGATCTTCTGTGCATTGGAGATGATGTTGAGGAAATTATGGCAAAGCAATTTCAAGAAATCCACAACAAAATGTCTGAATTCCAAGAACGGGATTCAGGATGGACTTTAATTAGAATTGTTCGCCTCGAAATCGCCATAAATAAGTCATCTTTGGTGAGAGGATCGAACTGGATAAGTACGCCGGAGAAATTAAAAAGTAGAGCTGCCTGCATAAATGTTGAAAACAAGGACATTTACTGCTTTAAATGGGCTATAATATCTGCACTGGATACCTCTGTTATTAAAATACCACAACGTTGCAGCTCATACAACATTGCAGACATCAGCGCTGACATCATATACATGCAAAACGGAATTGAGCTTGATTTCAAAAATTTAAAGTTTCCGTTGGCATTAAAGAGTATTAGGATATTTGAAGAAAGTAATCCAAATATCAGCGTCAATGTGTTCGGATACAACGATGAAAGGAATGAAATTGTTGGACCATTCTATAACACCAAGAATGAAAAATCTCAACATATAAATTTGTTATTAGTAGAAAATGCTGGAGGATATCAGCATTATATTCTTATAACAAATATATCAAAGTAAGTAAAGAAATATACATATACATTTATTTACGTAAATATATTAATATGTATTCTTATAACTTTTTTCTTTCCACAGACTTTTAAAATCCCAGACTACCAAGCACTGCAGAAAACTTCTGTTTTGTAACAGCTGCCTCCAATATACCCACAATGAGAGGACGTTAGAACAACATAAAGAAGAATGTGGGAAAATTGTTGCGGAGCTACCGTCTGAGGAAAAAGTGGTGTTGCAGTTTAAAGACCAGCAACGACAAATGGATGTACCATTTGTTGTGTATGCAGACTTTGAATGCATACTGCAGGAGGTTAGTATTAGAGCAAGTGATAAAAGTAATTATATTAAGAAGCATATACCATGTGCTTATAGTTATTATATTAAATGTAAGCATAATGATAGTTTAGATAAATTTAAATTATATACGGGTAGGGATGCAGCAGAAAAGTTTGTAGAAAATTTGATTGAAGATTGTGAAGATATTTATAATGAATATCTAGCAAACAAAAGGAAAATGGATGCTTTATCTCCTTTCGAAATTTTTAATTTACAAAATGCAATAAATTGTCATATTTGTCACAAACATCTAGGCAATGATAGAGTGGGAGATCACTGTCACATAAGTGGTAAATTTAGAGGCGCAGCTCATAAGATTTGCAATTTAAAATTTCAAGTTCCTAAATTTATACCAGTTTATTTCCACAATTATTCTTCCTATGACTCGCACCTTTTTGTTAAAGAGTTGGGTAAAAAATCCGACAATATAAAAGTTTTTCCGCTCAACAAAGAATTATATATATCACTGTCTACATTTTCAAAAATGACCGACAACTACAACCTTGAAATTAGATTTTTAGATACAATTCATTTTATGTCAGATAGTTTAGAATCTTTAGCCAATAATCTTTCAGAGCAAGACTTTAACATTATTAAAAAACAATTTAAAACCAAAACAGAGTTTGATCTTGTGAGAAGAAAAGGCGTTTTTCCCTATGATTTTCTAGATTCTTTTGAAAAATTGAATGTTGGTGAACTTCCAGCAAGGGAAGATTTCTTCAACCAGCTCAATAATAAGGAGTGCTCGATTGAAGACTATGATCATGCAAAAGAAGTTTGGAATGCTTTCAGCTGCAAAACCTTGCAAGATTACATGGAAGTATATTTAAAAATGGATGTGCTCTTACTTGCAGATATGTATATTTGAAAGTTTTAGAAAGGTTTGCAAGAACATCTACAACTTAGATCCATGTCAGTATTACACTGCACCAGGACTATCGTGGGATGCTATGTTGAAGCATACAAATATAGAATTAGAGCTTTTGACGGATATAGATATGTACAATTTCTTCAAGAAAGGAATACGTGGTGGGCTTGTACAATGTAGTAATCGTTATTCAAAAGCTAACAATAAATATTTAGCTGATTTTGATAGAGAGAAGCCCTCAGAATTTATTGTGTACTTAGACGCAAATAACCTTTACGGTTGGGAAATGTCTGAGTATCTACCTTATGGTGGATTCAAATGGATGTCAACTGAAGAGCTAAATCTAGATCCGACAACCATAGAGGATAGTTCAAGCGATGGATATGTCTATGAAGTTACTTTAGACTATCCTTCTCATTTGCATGACTCTCACAATGACCTTCCTTTCTGTCAAGAAAATAAAAATATTTTGCAAACAAAGCACATTAAATTACTTGCAGATTTTTCTACAAAACAAACATATGTCATAAACAATGTTTGCAGTAAGAAAGTGCATCGGATTCTCACCTATAAGCAATCAACCTGGTTGAAAGGTTATATAGGCTTGAATACTAAACATAGGGCTACTGCAAAAAATGTTTTTGAAAAAAAATTTTTGAAATTGTTAAATAATGCAGTATATGGTAAAACTATGGAGAATGTGGAAAAGAGAAAAGATGTACGAATAGTTACTAACTGGAATAGGACAAACTGTAATCAATTAGGAGCTCAAGATTGGATTTCTAAACCTAATTTTCATAGTTTGTCAATATTTTCTGAGGATATGGTAGCGATTGAAATGAAAAGAGTAAAAACCTATTACAATAAACCCATATATAGGATTTTGTGTATTAGAGCTTTCCAAATGGAAAATGTATGATTTCCATTATGGGTACATGCAACCCAAATTCAAGACAAACTTATCATTAAACTATATGGACACAGACTCTTTCATTTACACAGTACAAACTGAAGATTTCTATGCTGACATAAAAACTGACGTCGACCATAAGTTTGATACATCAGATTACCCAAAAGACAATGTATATGGATTTCCTCTGGTAAACAAAAAGGTGTTGGGTATGATGAAGGATGAGAATTGTGGAAAGGTAATGAAGGAATTTGTAGGATTGCGATCAAAAATGTACTCTTTTAGTGTGCAATATCAAAGTGATATTAAAAAATCGAAAGTAGTAAAGAACTGCATTCTTAATAATTATAGTATAGCTTCATATAGAAATTGCTTATTCAATAAGTCGACTGTGAATGATGGTATGCTAACATTTAAATCAAAAATTCATAAAATTTACACAAATCAAATAAATAAAGTTGTATTAAATTATGCAGATGACAAAAGAAAAATAAGAAGTGATGATAAGAGTACATCTGCATGGTATCATTTTCGAATCGAGGAAACAATCCCGATTACGAACTTATAATGCTATTGTGGCAAATTTCTAGATTAGAAAAGGAAGAATCAATGGGATAACTGCATCTAATTTTTTAGGTAATAATTTCTATGTGTAAGTAGTTAAATCTAGTAATAAAAGAAAACATGTTTTATTTTTAAGTTAAATATTGCTTTATTGATAAGAGAGAGAGGGAGAGAATGAAAACTAGAATTGTACAAATATATTATATATTAAAAAACATTCAAGATTTTGTTTTATTTTGATTACTTAGTTTTAATGAAATAATGCATAATATCAATTAATTAAATGGCTAATTGCCATTTTTCTTAAATAATATACCGAACACCGGCAGGTGTCTGGTCCCTCCACACAATCCGGATGGCTCCAAGGACAGGATTTGAAATGGCCATCGTCATTGTCTTCATCTTCCCTTTCTTCGTTTTGATCCAACATGTCTAGAAAATATTTCATCATATCCCGGTGTTCATGTAGTTGACATCCTTCAAAGTTGATTAGGAATTGCTCAATCTTGTCTCTTATTTGACTCATGTTTTTTTATTTTAAATTTAATCTTTTTATTAGCAAAATTTACTTGCGATCCGTTTGACTGTTACTTTGCAACTATCGTTGTTCATTTCAACGAACCTGGACGTTTTTAATCCGAAAAATAATTTAAAATTTTGAGTGAACGACTCAGAAAAATGTATACATATTTATATCATCTCTCTATCTTTTTTCAACTACTTAGTTTTAAATACTTATGTAGATTTAATTTTTCCTCACTTCGTCTTTTGTCAAAATAAAACAAAAAAATCATTGTATAACGATTTTCTGTTAGGCTTCTTACAGTCTAGAAAGCTAAAATCGAGATTAGTTTGCAATAAAAGTTCAAAGCTATAAGTTGTGAAAAATTTCTACCGCAATGGATCTAGTGAAAAAATGTAATTCGTGCAATACATAAACCTTAATACATATAAAGGATCTAGATGATTCAATCAAATACAATATCCTACGTGCAAAGCGGGTAACTACAAAGTACGGAGAAACAGTTCAACTTGAGCTGGAAAACAATATAATGTTTCTCCCCAACCGATACAATGCATTAACCAATATAGAATTAGAAGATCATTCGAATGATAAATATCGACTACAAAGAAAAGAAGAGCGAAACCTGATCTTAGAAAGCGATATGCACGAGTTTTTGATACCAAACTCCCAGTACTCTGTTTGGCAGTAAAAATATTTTATATATATATATATATATATATATATATATATATATATATATATTGTAACTAATACAATAAAACAACGAAAGAATTTTTTAAAATATAAAAATATATGCTTGTGTTTTATTTCAACTCTTTAGTTGTTTCATAAAGAAATTTTAAACATAAATGACCACAATTAAATGTATTAAAGTTTTGATATTGATTGTAGTTGTATTCAATATTTCTACCTAGATATTTGATTAATTCTAAAAGAGGTTGTAAATTTCCAAAGCTGTCGAAATATTGTTTTTCATCCTTGTTTCTATAGTATGCTACCCAAAGAGTACCTGGTCCTGCTGATAAATCTAAGTTAATTATTCCACATTCTACTGTCCTTGGCCGTTTTGGTAGAGAGTCCAACATATAAATTCCTCTAAAGTGTGGAATATTTCTTGAAAATTTTCTTAGATCAAGTTCTGATAATGGTCTGTAAGGTAGGATTTCTAATAGTTTTTTGAATGACAAGTCCATAACCCGTTTTATATGGTTTAAGGTACAGTCCTCCCACTGCAATAGACTCCATTGCCTTATTGTGTCTGGTGGCTTCCTCAAGCCTTAGCTATAGCGGCACCTCCAGTTGTTAGACTAACAAGTGCACCTAGAGCAGTTAGAATCGGAATTAGCGGTAAAAATCCACCAATTTTGGGAACATTGATTATGCGTGGTATTACAACGCGTTCCTTTTTCCCCTTAAGTGATCTGTTGATAACTTTACGAGCGATTTTAATGGCCGAGTTAATGTATTGTGGTTTTTTCTTCCGTAATGTTTCTGTTGCTGCTGTAATTGAACTATTGAACAGCTTTTTGTCATTTAAATGAGTTCGATAGTCTTTGCCTATTTCTGCTCTTCTTCTCCATACCCATACCAAATTTAGTTTTTGCTTTCATTGCATTGGTCACCATATATGCAAATGTTTTTTCTGCAAGATTGCTATCGTTTGAAAGAACTGTTTCCCAAGCTTTATTTTGAAGAATTTTATCAGCTTGGTGTCTACTGTTTAAATCTTTGTTTTTGCAGTAAGCTATATCGTTATTTTTGCAAGCAGCATCCAATAAATTAATTCCTTTATCTCCTCTAGCTAAACGCTTTTGTAATCTTGTGCCAGCTCCACAGTACTGATATCCCGGAAGATGTAAATCAAAAGGTAAAGAATTTATTGTTTTATTTAGTAAACCTTCTCCAACGATAGTTTTCTTATGACTGAATGTTTTTTTTAAACGTAACCATATTATTTTGTTCTAGAATAAAATATATTGTTTTGTGAACTACTTGTAGGTTATTGAAATGCGCTTAGTAAAACAACACAAAAATATTTTAGTTTGTAATGTAGATGTATCTTCAAATGACAGTACAAAAATAAGACATAGTTCCTTGCTACCAAATTCTATTCGAGCATTAATAGTTGGTCCTTCCAATTGTGGAAAAACTAGTGTAATGATCAGTTTGCTAGAAAGTCCTAATGGTCTCAAGTTTGAAAATATCTATTTATACTCAAAATCGCTCTATTAACCTAAATATGAATACCTAAAGAATTTAATTTCATCAATTAAAGGAATGGGATACTACACATTAGCAGACAATGAGTCTGTTGTTCCTCCTAGCGAAGCTAAAAGCAATTCAATTACGATTTTCGATGATGTTGCATGTGAAAACCAAAACAATATACGTGCATATTTTTGTATGGGGCGCCATAAGAATGTAGACTCATTTTACTTGTGTCAAACTTACACAAGAATTCCAAAACATTATGTTAATGTTCTGGAATTTGCAATGTTTAAACAATATGCGAAAAATATGAGGTATGTATACGATGATCATGTTGCCAGCGACATGAACTTTGAAAAGTTTCAATATATGTATATGTCAAGAATGTTGGAAGGATAAATATGAATTTTTGATGATACGTAAAGATAATGAACTAAACAATGGTCGCTATAGAAAATCATTTGATTACTTTATCATAACATAAATTACTGTTCATCAAAGGTATCGCTTAGTATATAATCTGACTTTAAACTTTATACATGTGATTGTTATAACGGGTCATCTAAATAAAACTTGATCTGATACATAATAATCTGATCTGATACCTGATAAGCTGATCTGATACCTGATCAGATACTTGATAAGCTGATCTGATACCTAAAATGCTAATCTGATATCTGATTTGATACCTAATAGCTAAAATGAATGATAAAATTCTAAAAGACTTGGTGACAACAAGAAATATAGTGAAGAAAAAGCTTCGTAGTATAAAAACTGGTGAAATAGATACACATCAGCAATTAAGAGATACATTCAAGCCCACAACAGAACCTTTAAAAGAATTTATAAATAGCTCTAAATATATTGATATACCGATTAAAAAAGAACAGAATGATAAGAAAACTGAATATGAGGACAGTGCGAGTTTTCATCTTCAGAACTCAACAATGAAGTTCGAAACAAGTACCCCTAAGAAACTAATTGAAGAATCAATGTTTAAACAGTCTAATAGTGAAAGTAACAGTGATTTTGATGAATATGACTTTTACTCACAACATTCTAATCATGACGAGAGTTATCCTGACTTATCACTATTGCAATCCAGAAATGAAATAGAACGAATGGAAATTTGGTACTAGCAACATCGAGTAGAATACAAGTTGGTGGTCAAATATGGGCTCTCATCCCAGGACTGTTTTCTTTAATGTTTCATAAAACACCAAAAAATTCGAACTTGAAATCTATAAAACTATATTACTTACTACCAATGCACACAGAAGAGCTTATAAGTCCGATGGTCAAATCAAGATGACTAGAGGGTGCAAGTACAAACATATTATTGGAAAACTTTTCAAAGAGAAAAGTCATAAGACCTCATCGGAATTAACAAAGGCTAATTACTTAGGTAAGGGGTTAATGCAAACTATATATACTGGGATGAACCAAACGAGTTGGTAGATCGACTTAGACTACTGCTTGCATCACAGTCTGCAGGTCATACTAATCACAACAACGAGATTATCTCAATTATTGAAGAACTGCGTGAAGCTAATATAATAGTATAAACTATATAAACACACATACATTTTAAATATAAATTATGTCTGTTGATAAATTCGGACATTATCTAAACGACACTAGCAGTATAATTTCATTGGAAATGCAACTTAATTGTTGGGGTTCTTTTTGGATGCGAACAACAACATTGATGTCCAAAACAAAAGAATCAAAAATGTTGCAAAAGGTTGGAGGAAAACGATGCTATCAATAAATTGTTTTTGCAAACTCAAATCGAAGAAGTAGCACACAAAATGTTAAAAGAATTTAAAGAAGATAACAAAAAAATGCACAAAACTCTAAAAAATCAAATCGAAATGCAACAACATGAAATAATATTACAATTGGAAGAGAATAAAAAATTGCTAGAAAGCATTTCCAAGATCAGAGCATCCTTCGAAGAAGAAATTGAAAGATTAAATGAGAAAATGTATAGATTTGAAAATTACATGCTTGTGTCAATTGCTGAAAGCGCATCAGATAGATCACAACACACCCAAAAGACTTCTTCAAGCTTAAGCATGGATACAAAAAGAAGTTTAGTGAACGAGCTCCATAAGGAAGCTCGAAAAATGTTTGGACGCCGTAGAGTTGTTATGAAAGGAACAGATGATCTTTGGCAAGCGGATTTAGTTGAAAAGGGGACTATTCCACATACAATAAAAATTATAGATTTTTGCTAACTGTAGTTGATACATTCTCCAAATATGGGCAGTACCTCTTAGAAGAAAGACAGCTGTTGACACAACGCAGGCAATTGGGGCGTGTGCCAAAAAACTTACAAACAGATGATGGTAAAGAATTCTTCAACAAACACTTTAATCAATTGATGGATAAATACAACGTCAATCACTACTCAACCTATAGCATCAATAGTAGAACGATTCAATAGAACATTAAAAGGAATGATGTAGAAGGAGTTTAGTTTTAATAGTTCCTACAACTGGCTTGATATATACAGAGATTTACTTAATGCATACAATAGAAAAGTTCATCGCACCATTAAAATGCCACCGATTAAAGTCAACTCAAAAAATTAAAAAACTGCTTCTAAATACAGTATAGTCATTTAAAGATGTACAAAATGTCAAAATTTAATGCAGGGGACCATGTACGTATTAGCAAATATAAAAATATTTTTGAGAAAGGCTATACTCCGAATTGGACAACAGAAATTTTCACAATCAAGATTTCAGAATACATAACCTACAACATACATATTAGAAGATTATCTTGGAAATGCTATTAAAGATGGCTTCTACACGGAAGAACTGTCAAGAACTAGATCTCCAAATACATATCTAGTTGAAAAGGTGATTCGACTGAAAGGGGACAAAGCATTAGTTAAATGGTTGGGATTTTCTAATAAACACAATTCCTGGATAAGCAAAGATGAAATACTATAGTTGGAAAACGAAATAAATCGCCATCCGCAATGATAACAACGACAATAACATCAATATTTTTAATAACTAATGTTAATTTTAAAATAAGATTATGAAATATATATGCAAATCATTCTTATAAACCATGCTGTGTAGTAAACTTTATTTATTTGTGAACAGGCTGTTATAATGTCAATAACACTTACTCTGAGCTCTAACTCATCAGCGCTATATGCTAATTATTTTCCTCCCATTTACTTAAACGACACATATGACTGTGCGCTAACTGATTTTCATTCATACAACAGTATTCCCAATGTATACTCCTATAACAATATGTTTCATATAGGGAAACATGTAATTGAAATACCAATTGGATCTTATGAATTGAAGGATATACAGGCATGTTCCAGAAAAGTAAAAGTAAATGAAGTTAATTTTTTAAGTTTTTATTTTTGATTTTATCCAAAATTGTTAGTTTTTTTTTTTTTTTGCTATAATTTTCGTATGCTTTTTAAATAATTTTTCATTTCTAACTGAAAAATGTAACAGCAAACTACTAGTTTTGCAGAAAATCAAAAATAAAAATTTAAAAAATTTAACTTCATTTACTTTTAGTTTTCTGGAACATGCCTGATAGTTGACTACATAGAAATAACGACATAGAATACAAACGGCTTAGTCCTGGAGAGCATATTTTTATAGAAGCTAACAACAATACGATGCAAGTTAAAATAAATAGTTCTAAAGATCCGATATATTTTAATAAAGAAGATACAATTGGGAATCTTTTAGGATTTAATAGTAAAATCCTAACACCGACCGATGATCATTACTCAGATCTTCCAGTTAATATTTTTAAAGTAAATCTCTTGCGAATTGAAAGTAGTATCGCTACTAACACATATATGAACAATTCAAAATCCCATACACTTCATGCAGGCTATAAAATAGATGAGATTCCAATGAATCTCATTTATTTACCTGTAAACACCAAAGAGATGAGTTCTCTATCACTGCGCGTGGTTGATCAGAACGGTAATTTAATTAATTTTCGAGGAGAGGAAATTACAATACGAATACATTTAAGGCCAGCAAGTATATCACAAAATACGGCAGTCATCCACAGATCTGCTCGTCAAAGGTCACTTACAACAACAATCAAAAGTTTTCTCAAGTCTTGGAATTTCAAACTGAAAACAAAATGAGCTCAATAATAAACGTATTGGATAAGCTATTGTCTGATGAAAATATAATAAAAAAGGACTATCATACCTACATACCATGTCTACAATCGTACAACAATAATGATGAGATTCGAATCTCAATACAAAATCAAGATTTGTACGTGTTACCTAGTGAGAGCTATATATAAATGGAAGGTTTCGTTGTAGATGAAAAAACTGGAAAATTTTCAGAAAATTTTAAATTGAAAAACAACTTTGTTACACATTTATTTGATGAAATCCGCTACGAGCTTAATGGCATTGAAATCGATCATACAAGGTATTTAGGAACAACAACCACAATAAAAAATTTGGTATCTTTATCACCAACTGAAAGCGTTATAATGCAAAGTGGTGGATGGCATAAAACTGATGATGTGAATCTTTTAAGAATGGATATTTTAATTTTTATGTACCACTAAAATGCTTTTGGGATTTGCTGAAGACTACAACAAAGTTATACTTAATGGAAAACATGAATTGATACTCTTGCGCAATGAAAATGATGAAGCTCTTGTACACTCGAGCGGTTGTACTGAAAAATCGAAACTTACAATTTCACTCATCTCCTGGAGAATCCCACACGTACAATTATCTGATCAGAGCAAGTTGAATATGATTAAAATTATTAACAATGGTTCTTCTATACCGATGGCATTTCGTAGCTGGGATTGTCATATGAATCCACAATTGAATACAGGGACAAGTCATATTTAGAATGTTAAATTAGCTGCAAGTAAAGAGCGACCACGTTTTGTATTGGTCGCATTTCAACGAGATAACAAATTTGTTCACTGTGACCTGAATAAAGTACATTTAAATTCAACGTCTTACCCATATGATCTTAACATAAAATTTAAAAATGATACCGTTCATTTTCTGTATGATATGTATGTAAGATTTCAACAAAGCTACTATATGAAAGAGCCTCAACCATTGTTAACTGCCCAGGAGTTTAAAGACGACGCTCCAATTATTGTAGTAGATTTAAGTTATCAGAACGAATCAGGCAATACCGGACCGATTGATATAAAAATTGAGTTTGAAACAGCAACAAATATTCCAGCGACGACATCAGCTTACTGCGTTCTTATTCATGACCGCGTAATAGAATACATACCAATAAGAGGTCAAGTCCGGAAGGTCTTATAAATTAAATAACATGGAGTTGATATTGTTTTTGTAGACTTGCAAGGTTTCAAAAATAATTCAAATGAATTCATCGCAAAAGAACTAGCTGTAGTTTTCAGCAATAATGAATGCCTCAATTTCATCATAAAACCTCCTTTTGATTTCTCATGTTTATCAACCAAAAAAGAGAGAGAAGCAGTTTGGTTAACAAAAAACTATCATCATATTAACTGGAATGATGGATCAGTCTCATTTCAATGCGTTTGCAAGTTTTTAAAATCCAATATAAGAAATTCACAAATATATGTTAAGGGGGGAGAGAAGAAAAAATGGCTAGAAAAAATGATTCATCAAACAGTTTATAACATTGAAGACATTGGCTGCATTAATTTTAAACAAATGGAAACTAAGCATTCAACATATCTCTATTGTAGCTATCACGACTATGGTGTTTGTGCCTTAAGGAATGCAATTTTACTTAAAAATGAAAATGTTAACAAACTTTTAAATAAATGCTTATAAAAATTAAAATAAATGTCTTTTAATTCAAATAAAAACCTACATACATATTTATTTCAGAGAACACACAAACAAACACAATGGTTCATTCATTCAAATGGTCAGGGGAATATTTGGGCACAAGGAATAAACGCTTATTAATTGTTTGTATATATATGCGTAAATGAAATAAATTTGTAAATATTTATGTACGCATGAATATGTACATCTTATCACATTTCATACTGACCCACTTGCGCTAAATACAGGAAAGCAAAAAGCGGACTGTCATACGGACTCACCAATCGTCACACACACAGTCTGACTGACAGGCAGACATTTCAATCGCCAGACAGAAAACCATAACAAACATAGCATAAATATTCATATTCTACAAAATACAGAAATCGCACCACCATCCAGATCCCCAAATAAAATTCATCGATGCTCGTCATGTATTAAATAAACAAAATATCAGATTCAATATTTATGCAATAGTAAATTTTTTTCACAACGTCTTCAAGATCAGAATAATAAAATTATTCCCCCACACTCAAGCATTGCACACAAAAAAGAAATAACTGAATTGCTGGACAAAATATCTTAAGTAAACACACACCAAAATTAAAAACAAGCAAAAACTAAAAGAAGAAATCTACATCCAGCAAGCAGAAACGAACCACAAACATTAGGGCAATCCATTTATGAAACACTTTTGAAATATTGTACTTCGTAAAAAAATTTTGAGTCAGATACTAAAAATTGCTTATTTTCTATTAGGCCATAGCACACATGGACAGACAGAATTCCTACGCACACATATGGACAGACACAAATTCCCACGCTCACATACCGACAGAAATGTTACATATGGACAGACACAAACTCCGATGGTCTCATATGGACAAACAAAAATTCCCACGGTCTCACGCTCCCATATACACCCTCGTTTTGGTTACTACAGCACCCCTCCACCAGACTCCCCTCACATATGGACAGACAGAAATTCCCACGGTCTCATATGGACAGACACAAACTCCCAAGGGGTCATATGGACAGACAGAAATTCCCACGCCTACCCCAACATTATAAAAATAAAAATAAATAAAAACAACAACAATGTGAACACCCTATTTATCCGTGGGAAAATACACACACACAAACATTAAAGTATAAAATTACAAAAAAAAACAATTAACACAAATTTGGCAATTAAAATTTAAAAATTTTAAAATTTAATTGCTGAAATTTGAGTATTTTAATTGTTTTCGCACATACAGTTACTAACTACTACCACGCTCTTTTCCAATTTGTAAAATTTTTTAGTTCGTATTTTGACTCCTCTGTCCAAATAATTTTGTTCCCAAATGATTCAGCCATATTTTTATACTTTGTAAAAGTCAATCATTTTTTTCCATTGTATGATCGTAGGAGAGGTTTTTTCTTAGCGAAGGTACTTTTTGAACCACTTTCATTAAGTCTTCTTTGGACAGTTCGAGTCGAAATATTTAATTCTAGCTTTTCTTTTATATCTCTGGCTGTCATAAAGGGTTTCACTTTGCTAGAATTGCAATATGATCATCCTCAAGTTTCGTCGTCTTACATTTTCTGCCACATAATTTTTTCAAACTTTTAATGGACTTCCTTATTTTATATAAAGCAATTATTTTTCTGACCCCAGATTCTGATATTTTATACTTGGAACTCAAGGCTTTCAATTTCATACCATTTTCACGATCTTCTACCAACATATCTTTCTGAGTTTCGGTTAAAAGCTTCATTTCGAAAAAGTGTGGGTCCAGGCTTATTTTTTATATATTTAAGTAATATTGATCGAGAAAGCTTATTTATTATTTTTTAATAACCTATAACAAATTTTTGTAAAAAAAATCGGGAATACATTATAAATTTCACGATTTATGAAAAAACGAAAATTTTTTTTACTTTTCAATATATTTACATAAGAAACCTAAACGAACGGCTTTAAAAATTACAATGTTTATGGAAATAATTGAGACATTCCAGCAAATAACTTGACAATAAAAAAAGTAAATAATACACGTAGATAAAAAATATTGAAAATTAATGAATAAGGGTACACAACCGCACTTTATTTTGTCCGACAGTGTATATATATATATATATATATATATATATATATATATATATATATATGTATATATAAATATATATATATATATATATATATATATATATATGTATATATAAATATATATATATATATATATATATATATATATATATATATATATATATATTGTATAACAGCTAAGAGATGTAACTCGCATCATTTCTTTCTAGGTTGTTGATAAAAATTGCAACAATACCTCACCTCAGGCCGATAATAACTTTCAAAACTTAAATAGCTGTAACCAAAATAATTCAAATAAAATAATAGCAATAACCACATCTGGGAGTGCAGCAGGTATACGTAATATAAACACAAATGACCACCAACAATCCAGTCAAGTGATGATAATACATGGTCAGACAGAAAATGCTCTGCCGACTCTACAACATATTGGTGTTGCACCTGCTTTGCTAAAGACTACAGTGATGGCTACCAATTATAGGCCAGAAGCAAATAAGCAGTCACATAACATATTTCATAACAAGCACTCACATTCACAACATACTGTATTAGTTAACAAGAAACCGGCAACATCCTCTTTAAACCAGAACAACTCGGCGCCACTTCATCATGTAAATGTAAGAATTTTTTTTTAAACACATACATATATACGTATTATTGCATATGTGTATACTTGTGTATATTATAATTATTTATTATACTTACTCGTATATATATTATAATGTATTAACATACTATTTTAGAGTCAAAATGTTACAACAGATGGCATGATAATGATCGAGGATGGTACACCATCTACTTCCCTGAATGGCGGATATTTAAGAAAGGTTAATACTAGTAAAATCGTAGGAGATGATGTAAAATCTTGTAACATCAGCGTGTGCGAAGAGCAAGTAAATATAGAGAGGACTGCTATAAATAATGGCGATGTAGAAAGTTCATTAAATGTAGATGCCACTAACGTTAAAAACATTACTCAAATTCCTAGTGGCAGTGCTCGAGATGGCCACGGCGTTAAATCCCCACAGGACAAACTATCATCTAATGTTTTAAATAATGGTTGCTGTACCTCGGACATAAATGTTGCAATAACTGCTGGTGAAGAACCTAAAAGTACTTTTTCAAACCGCTTACAAATAACAAGTAATGTAGCGAATCAACAAGAATTTAACGAATCCAATTGTGCTTTTGAATCAGAATACGATCCAACTGCATATTCACTGGAGGCGGTGAATCGTATTTCACAAGCTTCGCAAAGTAAGCACCGTTGCGCATTGGAGGTCAATAACTCGGTGGCTACTACAGCCCCTGCTACAGTTCCTGCTCCACCACCTGCTCGTCGTTGCAATACCTCTACTAATCTGAGACCATCTTCTGTGGGTGGTTCAACACACCGTCTTAATAGTAGTACATGTGGTGCTGGAGCTACGGCAATTGTCACAGCAAGGGGAAGTGGTGGTGGAGATCATTCTGTTACACAATTTGCATTGATTGATGACGAGAATGTTTCAGCTTTGCAACAAGTGACAAAAGGTGGTGGTGCTCTTACATTGGCCAGTCAATGGAAAAGTCAATTCGATGATTCTGAAGATACTACTGATAACGAATGGAAGCAGGAAGCACAAGTACGATTAGAATAAGTAATCAAATTTAAACTAAAAATATTTTGAAAATTCAAAATTGATGTTCCATTTTTTTGGTGTATGAAACAGGTGATCGTTTTACAATTTGCATGTGCATATATGCGTACACATATATTCATATGTATATCAATGCATTGACTCAATCTTTAATAAGACTGTATTATGTACATAATTTATTTTTTCTCGCACATACTAATTGTCATCCCGTTCATCTGGAATATACATTTCGTTCTCCATCATCTTGCGCGTAGAATTGGTTGCACTGTCGCCTCCACAGCTAGCAAGTGTTAACCGGTATTTCAAAGTTTTATATTAGCTAAAGGTGGACGCTTACACAAAACGTGTGTTGATGTTTCACCCTCTTCCAGGCTGTAATTAATGCAGGTTAACATGAATCTTAACTGCTGTTCTGCCCACTGACTCCTTGAGCATCAGACGAACCTGATTATAAGTTGTTAATATCCTGCTACCATATTTGCAATTCAACCACTGTAGAATCATAGCTCTAGTCATACTATACCACAGTGTAATCCTTGATTATTATTAGCAAAACGTCCCAAGAGATTTCTGTTTTGTGAGTTTATCTACTGTTTCGATTCTTGTTATTCCGATGTGTCCCTTCGCTCACACCAGGTGTCCTTTCCCTTATTAGCAGGTGTATTCCTTTTGAGTTTTGAAACGCATTCTAGCATCACTGGCTGATCCTATTATCGTCCTTTTATTCATGTGTTACATCGGCATTTGGTCTCCCTAACCACTATGTATAAGGTCAGAAATAGTTCTGTCTTTCTTAGATCCAAAGTAATGCAAAGGACATTTTTTCGCCTCAGGTTGTGTACCAATGCCGGCAACCATTAGGCATGTCTGACGCAGAATTTAGCTGTCTTTGGGTTAAATTTAAAATCAGTACACACTTTTTACACTTCGGGTTTCTTTATAGACGTCCAAACGCGGAAAGACATGCTACAGTATATGGCTTCGATACTCCTTCCGACTCCATATCGAAGATTCTTAATAGTTGTACGACCAGTACATCTTGGCTTCGCCATTCGAGCCACACAACCTCAGAATGCCAATTTGCTGAGTTGTTCGCCGCGCACAATCACTTTTGCAATTAGTTAATGAACCAACACATATTCTATGTGTTGAAGGGCACCAACAAAATACCCTTGACCTTTTTCTAACTTCACATCCTGAAAAGTATGAAGTTACCGTTAATGCACCTCTCGGTAACTCGAATCATTGCACCGTTTCCGCAACCTTTCCGTTCTCCAAACTTCGCAACGTTTCGCGTGCACCTACGAAGCGTAGAGAATATATTTACGAAAAAGGTCGTTGGGCCGAGCTAAACGGATTCTTTCGGAATTTTAATTGAAAACTATGTTTTCTTGACAATGATGTCGATTCCATGGCGAAAATGGTTGAGAATACAATTCTGCTGGGGATGAAAGCTTTTATTCTCTGCAAGCAAATTTCAGTTAAGCCTAGGACGACGTCTTGGTTTAACCAAGCATGTAAAAATGCAGTACAATCAAGAGAGGAAGCGTTCATAATTACCGTCTGCATGTTCTGCTATATCGAAGGTGATGGAAACTTCTTTCTCCTACTCTATTTCTAATTTTTCTCAACGATCTATTTTCTCAAACTTTCTGTCCTAGCCACTCTTTCGCAGATGATAGCAGCCTTTCGCATTCATATTCGTTTAGCTGCAGGCCGTCAACGCCTGAAATCGAAACGAAGAGGCAGATTATGAATGACGTCCTGAATAATGACCTCGTAAAAATATCTGACTGGGGCCAAGCAAAAGAGTCGATTTTAATGCTCGTAAGACCCAGTGTTGTATGCTTACGTATCGACGTACGTATGACCATGCTGCTTCATTCGTTTCTATGGGTGGTGTAAGTATTAAGGAGTCAGGGGCTTTTGATGTTCTGGGCATGAAAGTGCACTGTGATGCCAGATTTACGGATCATGTCTTTCAAGTCGCAAAAGAAGCATTCAAGTGCCTTGGCTTCTTAAGACGGTGCAAGAGATACTTCACCCCTTCTGTTCTTCTTAATATTTACACCACTTATATCCGACCAAAGATGGAATACAACTCTCATGTTTGGGCCGGTGCTTCAAAGTCTATTTTGAAGTGTACGACCGCGTACAGGAGAGGGCGATGAAACTCATCGGAGACAGTAGGGTAGCCAACTCTATTGACTCTCTCGAGCATCGTCGCAATGTGGGGTGCGTTTCGTTGTATTATCGTTACTACAATGGTATGTGCTCTGGTGAAATTAGGGATCTTGTTCCTGAAACCCATTCTTTCGTACGCTCAGCGCATGCGTTTGTGGTCGATATTCCAACGAATTGCACTACGCATTCCAGAGAAAATTCGTTTTTTCGCCAAACAGTCTGTATGTGGAACAAACTACCTGCAGATGTCTTGACCGCCACTTACAATTTGCAAATCGAATGTCCACAGACACTACTCCCTTTATCCTCCTTCCCAAAACCTATATTCCCAGGTCCAGCGCAAAATGTACTGCATATGTAGGGGTCATTCCCTGAGTGCTAGTATTGCTCCTAAAAAAATAACTTTCCATGCGGAGTGCCGACATAACGTCCTCATACAAATTTTCATGAAAAAACCCGCTAGCGCCATCTAGCCTACTCTTGAGTTTTTTTTCCCAGAAGTCTTCGGCTACCAGCCAGTGTATCAAGTGTAGTACAGATTCAGTGCACAATAGGGATATGACTTTTTTGTAACATATGTATATTGTGCATGGCCGTACATGATGAGAAATGGCAAAAAAATAATAACTGCGTTTGTAGTTTGTCATTTTATTAGAAAGAAATCCCGCACCGCCCAAGATTAAAAATTGTGAGTTTTAAACTGGAAGAAGAAGACAACTCAATTGAAAAGGCCTAAAATTTTTTGTAATATACAAATATTCTGTTTATTTGTGAGTTCTCTTTTACTTTTTTATTTTCAAGATAAAGTAAAAATCACAATAATAGCTTGCAAATAGTTTTATTTTTTTATTTTTTCATAAGATGCAATAGATTGCAAGTTCAAAGTGCGTTCAGTTGTACAATAAGTATAGATTTCTTGTGTTACTTTAACCCTCTATCACTCAAGGACACCGATTTATCTGATTTTTTGTATAGGGGACGATAACAACAAAGTAAAATATACGTATTTTTTTATTTATTTTTATTATTTAAGGATAAAATGATACAAAAAGGGTGTGTTGCAACACTCCTTATTTGCCAGAAAAAACACAACCAAATGGAAAAATTATAAAGAACACTGTTTCACAATAAAATGTAAGCACCTATCTATCAAATTTATAAAGATAACACCTAAAACACGTGGATAAGACTTTATTATTATTATATTTTGAAATCGCGGCTAATGGTAACTGTGCGAAAATACCAGCGGTCGGATAACAAATGCCAATTTTCGGCAAGTAGTGCCAACTAATTGGTTTTTTGGTGCAAGTTTGTTAGATCACTTTGTATACCACCGGCTACAGTGAGCGATTATATTAAGCAAATTTATCTATATTAATTGTGAGGCACCCCAAAGGTTTGTTGCCTACAGTCTACAGTATGATACAGAGGGTTAATGGCTCGTTCTGCACAAATATTCGTTTTCAATTTAGAATAGCCCAATATTCCTTCACC
Source organism: Linnaemya tessellans (assembly GCA_951800035.1). Classification (NCBI taxonomy): domain Eukaryota; kingdom Metazoa; phylum Arthropoda; class Insecta; order Diptera; family Tachinidae; genus Linnaemya; species Linnaemya tessellans. Next base: position 28,539,344 of record OX637537.1, read on the forward strand.
CAGTGTTTAAGTAAACATTTATGAGCATTACAGATGTTTCCAAATTTTCAAAGTTATTGTAGCGAAAACGTTGATCTGAAAACCATATATCGTAACATGCGCTGCATATAAATTGACAAATTGGCAAAAGTTCTGTCTTGTGTTCGGGTTTGAGTATAAAAGTTAAAAGTGCCAGAATGGCTCTGTAACTCCAGCGGGCGTTACTGAGTGCTGGTAATACACGGAATTTGATAAAAAGAAATAAGTTATTTTTCTCATAATATTTGAATGCTTGTCCTACTTCGTACAAATACTGCATGTCATCACGCCACTTGATACTGTGTATTTCCAATATGATATCGCTTTGCTTGAAGTTTTGTTTTAAGATTCTCGTATTCGGTAATCAATTCTGTAAAAATATCGTACGAAATATTTGGTGATGTTGATTTTTCAACAAGCATTTCATTCATGACATGCTTTAGAATCAAATCTAAAACATGATGTTGACAACCAACATATTGCGGAGGTGAAAGGCATTTTTCCTGAAACGATGGCTGCAGTAAATGAACAATTCCATTTTTTTTTCTTGTATTGACATTTGTTGTATCACAAATAATCATTTTAATGGAATTCCATAGTTTAAATTTATGTAAAATTTTTTGTATGCCTGCAATATAATATCATAGTTAGTTATCTATTTAAAAAATTGTTATTTAATTATCACCATCAAATATTGACAAAGTTTTTTCATTATGAAGCGCCATGACCGCCAACCTGACTTCTTTAAACTCGTTTGCCAACACCACTACCTGCACTTCTTTTTTATCATATTTCTTCCCATCAAAATGCATACACCAATTTTCTTCATTTCATGTAGCCATATACTTTTCTTCCATACGTTACGCTGCTTTTATTGAGGCCTTATAGACACCAGATTGTGAGGGTGTTGGAATATCAGTACCCGATTTCATCAACTCTACAAATTTTTCTGCATTTCTCGTGCTCACGTTGGAAGTTTGAACTATTTTCACTGCAGCCTTAGTTGAACAGGTCACTTTTTTAACTCTTGGTTCATAGCTATCATCGTCTGATGATGCATAGAATTCTGTGTCTTCTTCTAGGGACGATATTGTTGTGTCAGATACATATACATATGTCTGGGACCAAGGCGGTCGTGACTTTTCTTTTTAATAAAGCAGCTTTTTATGGATGAATAATCATTTCCTTGGCTGTTGTGTATACAACATGTCTTTTCTTGTTTGAACTGCGTACAACTTTTTATCTTCCATGCTTAGCCAAATGTCTTCTGGAATGGTTACATCAAATAATAATCCAAACACTTGTTGGGTTTCCATTAGGTTGCGCTAAAAATTTACAGTAACGATCTAAAAGCTTTTCTACTTTTCTTTTTATCGAAGATTCAAGTACACACGGAAAATTTATTTTCGACCATAAATCAAGCAATTCCTTGGCAATAATCTTTCTTTCGGTTCTTGCCGATGCGTTGTACCGTCCTATTATAACCATCTGCTTTGGTACTCTGCACATTTCATTCAAATTTTTATCTAAGTTAATTATTTCTCGTCTTTTGTTTTTTAATTTTTTTTTTTTAGGAATAGGACCAGCACTCAGGGGATGGCCCCTATATATGCAATGCATTGCGCCGGAACTGAAAACGAGAGGATAGTTGTACTTCTTTCAAAATGAGTCAAATTATTTTCCCTTATTGACGAATTTTTCGAAACAGCACTTGCACTATTTCTAGAACTCATTACTTTAATTTAATATATAAATATTTCTGTATAAATGCAACCACACAGTCAGAAAGTACGCACCAAGTGATGAGCTCATGAAAAATAGTAGACAGCAGCATTTTGTTTACAGACGATTTCTGGAATTTACCGTTACTTTCCAGTCACACAGCAAAACAAATCAGAGAACGTAAGCGAGAAACCATTGGTTATGCTTTTCTTTGAGAATTTACATGTAAACTTTTATCTTGGTCGGGATTTTTTTTAATAAAATGAAAGACTAAAAACGCAGCTATTATTTTTTTGCCATTTCTCATCATGTACGGCCATGCATATATGTTTTTTTTTTTCACAAAATTCAAAAAGTCATATCCCTCAAATTTTTCATTCCCAAGACGAATGAGTGTCTTTGTCACTGGCTTTGAGTCTTTATAATTATTCCTTGAGTGGAAGTTTCCTCTTTTCTCATGTGGCTATAACAATTCTTTCTTGTCTCTTTCTTCATTCTAACTTAGTTGTGGAGTTCCTCTATCCATATTCTTCTGTACTCTTGTAAATTTGTATATCTTACTTCGTTTTTCCAAATATTACTCCAAACTGAATTGGTTTGTGATTAGGCATAATTACTCTGTCAATTATTATCCAAGCATTTCAGCTAAGTACAGACTGTTATCAATCAACTAAGCACTGCGTTAATCTATGAAGGTGGGCGTGATCTTTTCGATTATAAACAAGTAAAAACGTTATATTCGACAAGGTCGAATCTTAAATATCCTCCAAATATTTAGTAAATGAAAACTATATTTTTATTCGTACTAAAATTTAAATTTTTATGGTGTCTGGCTCAAGTAAACAAGAAAAAAATATATTTTAATGCGATCGTTTCCATTGTGTTGAAAAGAGCATGACTGAGACACCTTTCCGTCAGCATAAAAACTTACATATTAATATTTTATATTTAAGACATTTAAGTGCCCAATATTAAAACTCTATACAGGGTCCGTGAAAGGCCGTGGGGGAGACATCTCACCAAAATCTTAAAAACTAAATTTTCGGGGTAGTTAAGTGTAAAAAAAAAATTTGATGAGGTCATTTAGGTGGCAAAGGAGGGTGGATGGGTAGGGCTGGGGAAGATCAGAGTTCATATTACATTCGTCGTAAAAGCTTATAAATTAAATATTTACCGAATGTAGTATTAAGGAATATAATTTGTGAAATATGTACACTTTGTTTCATATAATATGTAACTTCAACGCCCACTAAAGGGGACGGGGACCAATATCGTGTTTTCCACAGACGGAAGTATGGGCATCGTCTTAGACTGATCAAAAATATATATACTTTATATGCTCCAATTCTTTTTGGAGGATATTAAAACTGTATTTTGTTGGGGTCACTCTAGCAAGGCCCGTAGAAGAGACATTTCAGCTTTACCATAAAATACTAAAAATTAATTTTTGGGGTGATTAAGTGTAAAATTTTTTTTACAGGGCCATTTAGGTGGCAAAGGGGAGGAGGAAGGTAGGGCAATGGATGATCAGGTCACGTCTCAGCTTCGTCATAAGAAAATGTTATGTTTAAGGAATGTGGGCTTAAGTAATACAATTTATTAAATGTTTACACTATTTTTGCATATAATAACGCCCACTAAAGGGACAGGGTCTTAGAATTACTTTTATTTTTGGCACCAAGTTTTACGCGTTGGACCTTCTTTCTCCTAAAAATATATCATTTGCTTAACAAAACTAAAAAAAAAAGTTTAAAAATTATGTTGTTTTTTATACCCTTCACAAAAGAGTGAAAGGGTATATATAGGTTTGTCATTCCGTGTGTACTTTCTTTGATATGCACATGGGACCCCATAAAGTATATATATTCTGGATCCTTATGAATAGCGATGACGATTGTCCGTCCGTCTGTACGTGAAATCGGTTTTCCGAAGCCCCCAGAAGAGCTAGACCGTTCTTGAACCGTTGGATTGGAAATTAACTTAAATAGAGTGCTATTGAAATTCAGAAAGATCCGAAGTGTGGTTCCAGAGCTGGGAAGCTTACACCTATTTCTCGACGCAAAATTTATACCAAAAATCAATAATTTTTTTTAATGTTTGTACATTAAACTTATTTCTTGCTTTGGGAAGCCTCAATGGTCTATTAAAAACTAAAAAAATAAAAAAAATTTTCCAGGGATGGAAAATTAAAAAAAATTTTTTCGGCCCATTCCGTATTTTGTAGTACATGTAGTAACTAAAATTGTTAAAAATTTTAAGTTTTGCTTTTACAAAACCTCTTTATACGTCATGAAGATTTGCATCGGCCAAAAAACATTTTTTTAATTCAAATTTTGCATCCAGGGGTGGGAAATTGCATTTATTTTATACGTGAAAGTAATCAAACAGGCAACTGACGTTGTTTTTTTTGTTTGCTAACTAAACCTGTCTTATTATTTAGGAAGAACAAAATTGGTATCAAAAAGTCAAAAATAAAAAATTAAATTTCGAATCCAGGGATGGACAAGTGCAATATTTAATAATACATGAAAGTGACAAAAACGGTTAAAAATTTGAAATTTTTCTTAAACAAAATTACTTTATACCACATGAAGCGTTGCACTGATAAAAAAAACAAAAAAAAAATAAGATTTCGCTTCAAGGGTTGGGAAAATGAAGGTTTTTTTTTGCTACATGCAATATTTTGTGGTACATGTAATAACCAAACTGGTTAAAAAATTTTAGTTTTTCTTAAAAAAAACTACTTTATACCTCATGAAGATTTGCATTGATAAAAAAACTTTTAAAAATTAAAATTTCGCTTCCAGGGATGGGAGGTTTAAATTTTTTTATACATAAAAGTAACCAAAGAGGAATTAACGTTGTTTTTTTTTCGCCAGCTAAAACTATTTTATATTTTAGGAAGAACAAAATTGGTATCAAAAATTTCCAAAAAAAAAAAATTAAAATTTCGAATCCAGGGTTGGACAAGTGGAATATTTTATAGTTCATGGGGATGACCAAATGGTTGAAAATTGTAAATTTTTCATAAATAATACTACTTTATTCCCCATGAAGAGTTGCATTGGTTAAAAATAAAAAATGAAAAAATTTATATTTCACTTCCAGGGTTGGGAAGTCTAAAGTTTTTTTGGTACATGCAATATATTGTAGTACATGAAAGTGACCAAAATGGTTGCAAATTTTTCTTAAATAAAACGACTTTATACCTAATGAAGACTAGGATTGGTAAAAAAAGTTTTGATTTCGCTTTTAGGGATGGGAAATTTAAATTTTTTTTATACACAAAAGTAACCAAAGAGGCAAATAACGTCGGTTTTTTACTAATTAAAACTACTTTTTAGTTCAGGAAAAACATAATTGGTATCAAAAATTAAAAAAAAAATCAAAATTTGGATTCCAGAGTGACTAAAATGGTTACAAATATTAAGTTTTTGTTAAATAAAACTATTTCATGCCTCATTAAGAGTTGCATTGGTAAAAAAATTTAAATTTCGTTTCCAGGGTTGGAAAATTGAAACAGGCAATTGACGTTGTTGTTTTTGTTAATTAAAACTATTTTATAATTCAGGAAGAACAAAATTGGTAATAAAATCTTAAAAAATCAAAATTTCCAGGGTTGAAAAAATAATATATTTTATGGTACATGAAAGAGACCAAAAAGTTTAAAAATTAAAATTTTTTGTCAAGTAAAACTATGTTACATATTTTAATTAAACCTACTTCCTGTTTTAGCAAGAAAGAAATAAGAATTACATCTGTGAAGGGTATTTAAGATTCGGCACAGCCGAATATATCACTTTTACTTGTTAGAGGTTGGTTTTGATCATCTTAGGGGAACTTTTTTCCCTCTAGCCCTATTCAGCCCATTTACGAAGTTGTCCTGTGCTATCCTTCAAGAAATATTTATACCAAGTTTTCTTTGAACTGAATCGTGATTTCCACAGACGGACGGACATGGCTAGATCGTCTTAGATTTCATCACTGATCAAGGATATATGTATATACTTTATGAGGTCTCAGAGGGATATTTCGTTGCGTTACACACGGAATGACAAAGTGAATATATCCTCCAATTCTGTTTTGGAGACCATAAAAATACTACTTCCACAACTCCTTTTGAAGGAGCTGCTTCCGTTGTTTCATAAGGATATGTCGATGAAATAAGGTACGTTGCCGCAGCACTTGCAATAATTGCAACAATAAGGTCTGGCAATTTTCGCTTTCCCATTCGGATGTGGCTATTGTTACTAGGGCCTATGTTACCTTCTATGTAGCATGTGGTACCGTCTCGTTGAAACCACGTATCAGCCAAGACCTGCTCTTCCATTTTTTGCAAAGAAAAAATATTGTAATCATCGCCATTCACAATTTTTTTAACCGATCAAGAATTTTGGTAACAAAATTCAACAATTTCCAAGGGATGTTCGATTCATGGTTAAATTGTAGTCCAAACTGAACTAAAAGCCTATTGTCTATACATCGTTTTATTAGTTGGTCATACACACGAAAAATTAAAGAAACGTTTGTCCAAAAATAGAGGTTACCTTTATTTTGTCAAATAATTTATAGAAGTGAACGTAGCTTAAGTAAATGAATTTTATGTATTTTTTTTAATTTTCGTGTATTTGTTAGTGTAAACGTTTAATATTATACTATAATATTTTTAAGCTTAAGGTCTTTTTATTTAAAATTTATTATATTTCAATATTTCGTCACTCCTTTGTGTGACTTCTTCAGGAAATTAATTATTTTATTTGATTTGAAACAATTTTTGTTTATGAAACAAAATTAGTTTTCGTATTAGTAAGCATTTACTCAGAGACTGGATTTTACTCTTTATTTTTATAATGAAAACCAACAACTTTTATTATTTACATAAGATAAATTATTATTTATTAATATCAGCTACAATAGCTGACATACGTACGGAATTGAAACTGTAAATAAGGATAATGATATTAGGAAAGGAGCCAGCTTAAAAGAAAGTCCTGGATACATTTTTGCGGTTTTTGCTGTCTATGTACGATTCCAAGTTGCACTATAAAAATAAATAGAAAGTTGGCATTTCTTCAATTGTGGTCAGTAAAGAAATCAGTAAACGTTTTCCCTATTCATAAAAATTATTTAATTGAAAAAATATATCCTAAAATATGCTACTATATATATAGAAAGGTTATACGTATTTTTCGGCCAAAATATTTGATTGTATATGTATTAAGTAAATTTGAATTTTTCAACCACTTTTAGTTCCAAAGTAATTACTTCAATAAATTGCATTAAGTCCATTAGAGGATCTACCGTAAAAATAAACAAATGAGAATTTGAAGACACAATTTGTCTTTAAGTCTACTGAAATCTCCCAAAGCCGTTTTCCAGTCATTTACATACGTGCATGTAAATAACTATTATAAATCATGTTGGTCTACATTTTTGTCTCACTTCCTAATGTGCATACTGTGTTTACATGTGTTTAAAATATTCTTTATTATAATTATTTATACTTATTTTTCATTACTTCTTTTTTGTTTTTCTCTTTATTACTTTATTTTATATTTTAATACTTCCCACAGAATCCTGTTCAAAAAGCTAAATTAAGTTTCATCTCGCTGTTTCACCCAAACCTATCTGATGTGTCCTTAATGCAGCAGCAAAAAAATCAATTGTCTTGTATGGATGCTACTCGACTGCCAGAAAAAAATCAAACTGATACTGTAGTCCCCGTTGCAAAAGAAGAGCATTCATGTGATGGTGAGATTGCACAACCTAACGAAGATCAACCACAAATAAAATCTTCCTTCGCTCCTATTAAAGTTATTTCAAACAAATCTCCTACTCCTATAATTACTCCTTATAACCCAAAGAAGTAAGATTTTTCTTTGTTTTCGTAAAATAAGTACATACTCATTTATTTCATTTTTTTCTAAATTGATTTGTTAGGTACAATTTAAATATTGCCGGTATAGAAAACTATGCTAAAATACAGACCTTAATACCACATTGTTGGTCCGAGCCAGTCATTGGTAATGTCTTACGCAGAGGCATAGAACCACCCATTGTACAACAAGCAGCATTCGACAACATTGTAAGCATTTTTTTTATAATTTTCATAATATAAGAAATAAAATAAAAAACAGATGTCTTCGTGATAGCCGCTTAGTACTTTCCTTAGGTACATATATAATATATTTATGTGTATGCAGTACATACCATGTACATGTGCTTGTATTCAGTTCTAACCGCCAAAACAGCTTAAGCGACCTGCTCTTCGAAAATCGTTTTCTGACGAAAATCTATTATTTATGATAGAGACGTGCCAGGTACCGTTATGGAAATACAGCAGAATAAATTTTTCCTTAAGTGAATTTAGAAAATAGAACAAAACTAGAGCCAACATTTTAAGGATATCAATGAAACAGTTTAGAAACACTTTGTTAAGGGCAATAACTGATTTTCAATATATGAAAAGATCTTCAAATGCCTTAACCTCCACAAAAATGCTTTGCCTTATAGCAAATTAAATCTCACACAATTTTATGTACCCAACATTTAGACTCTACTTCATTTGAAACCAAAAATAATTAAATAATATTTCTCATGTAAAATTTAGTTTTTGTCGCTTAAACTTTTTTGGCGGTTGTGGTTCCATATGTGTATATATATATATATTTCATTGTGATTAACCAAACAAACAAATTAAATTCCAATAAGTGTAATCCATTGCACTTATTTTTCTTCTTAGTACTTGAAGTATCATCTTCGCAAATATATTATGGTTTTTAAGAAAATGTGTACATATTCAATAGAAATAAGTTTTCTATTTTACTCATATTGTTGATATGAGATATATTTACAATCAGATTAAGATTAATAGCCTTAAGCGTAAAAATATTAATATGTTAATCACTTTTAATTGCTTTAATAATAATGTGTTCCAACATATATGTGTCTTGTAATATTGGGCCTTATTACGGTTCTCGATTCGACTCGCAAGAATGTAATAAATTAAAGAAAAATTTAAGATTTTTCTTTAATCTATTACAAACACTCGAGTCGATTCGAGAACGGTAATAAGGTAGATTATATAGAACCTTTAATATCTTAGCTCTTTCCATTATTTATACTACAGGAAGTCTCAGCTTTTAAATGAGAGCAATTTAAATATTCTTGTGACATTAGCCTGATACGCAGCCAACCGATAGACACAGCTATAATATATATATATATATATATATATATATATATATATATATATATATATTGGACTTATACATTAATACCCGACATCAGATTATGGCTGACTAGGAAACATGGTGATCTGAACTATTACCTAACACAGTTCTTGTCTGGACATGGTTGCTTTAGGTCATATCTATTTCGTTTTAAGCACGACGACTCTCCGTTCTGTCCACATTGTGGTGGGAATGTGGTTGAGGATGCTGAGCATGTCGTCTTTGTCTGTTCACGATTCAGCAACTGGAGGTCGTATTTAGAGGAAGGTTTGGGGCGTACGATCAGCCCGGAGAATATTATTCCGACCATGCTGGAATCCTTATTGAATTGGACCAGCGTGTGTAGTTTTGTACAGCTTCGCAGATTAGCACAGATTCGTAGGAGAGTTAGTACGTCTTAGGATTCGTTAGCAACTGACGATTAAATATGCGCATCAGTTCCGAACCTCCTTACCTAGGAACTAAGAAGGACGTAGGAATAATACTGATAATACTACCCACCCTGATGAATATATATATATATATATATATATATATATATATATATATATATAGATATACATATGTATATATATATATATATATATATATATATATAGATATACATATGTATATATATATATATATATATATAGATATACATATGTATATATATATATATATATATATATATATATATATAGATATACATATGTATATATATATATATATATATATATATATATATAGATATACATATGTATGTATATATATATATATATATATATATATATATATATATATATGTATATGTATCTATAAAATATATATACTCGTATATATTGTAATATATTTTTAAAATTTTCATGTAGATATAATGCCTTTTTTATATAATTTTATTGTTTGCCAACGGCAGACTAATTGTAATAACAAAATAAAATTTATTTGTTGTGTTTTCTGTAATTTCAAATCTTATGGTTTTGCTTGTGTAATTTTCAATTAATTTTTGTTATGAAATTTTTCTTTGACATATTGTTGTCACAATACTATTTTAAATGAAATTTATTTGTTGGTAGTCAAGCAATGTCTATATGCATTTCATTGGTGCTTTACCAAATCATCAGTAGACTTTAACTTTTCAAAACTGTGGTTTTGTTGTACGGCGAACTTATTTTTTTTCCTGTAAGGCGATACGCTCTAATGTGCATGTGTATATATTTATGTTTAAATAACTTGTATTTATATTCGCCTAAATTACTGCCATAAGTTGTTCATGTTGAAAAAAGAAAAGAAAAAGTTAATGTGTTATAAAATTATTCATTATAATTTGTTATTGTTGAAAAATTGTTTGTTACTATAAATTGTTAATATTGAGACATTTTTTTGTGGTTATTGTATTTGAGAAAGTAATATGTTGAATAATTTTTTATGACATGTTTCAAAACGATTTTTCTACAAAATTTTAATCATTTTCATTTCCTAAAGATGCTAGCAAGCTGTTAACGAAATATTGAATAAAAATTAGACGAAATAGAATTTTATGAAAAACGACCACAAGCTTGATTAATATTACAATAAACTTATAATGTCAATAAAATAAATCAACATATGTATATATACATATATATGTATATATATATATATATATATATATATATATATATGTATATATATACATATATATATGTATTTGAGGTCTGCATCGAATAAGTATTTTTGCTACACGTGAAGATCTCGGTGGTTTCGATTACAGCACATGCTTCTTATTTTGCTTAGCACTAAAGCAGTGAAGAGAACTGATATGTAGTTTGTCAAATACATTCAAGCATGTAGCCACAGCCAAATCTGCTCTCAAAAAATATGAACACGATAAATCGAGTACCCTAGAAACTATATATATGTAGACAAGTTAATTTTTTTATGTATGATTTTGGAGGAAGTCATCATAACACGGTAAACAACGCTAAAGTCATACATACACACGTATGTACATACATGCATATATAGAATCTTTTTTGCTTTAAAACAATTTTTTCAACTTCAATGGTCGTTTGAAATTTTCCGCTACAGTCATTTAATGGTCAAAAAAGATCTTAAAATCTTCCATGAAAAACCCTTTGTTACAAACGCCATGTTTTTTCATGTCTGTTTTTTACACATTTCGGTACCAATAACAATAATTACCATGAAAATCGACGAAAGGCTAAGTACAACCACAAAAAATCTGTTGTATTGCTCTCTAAATATATACATAAGTACTTGCAATCAAACTTCTTTACACATCTTTTTACATGCATTGTATGAGTGCGTAGTGAGTGAAGAAATATGAATCCTTTTTCTGCGATTATTACTGGAATATAAAAAATAGCCAGCAAAGTTAGATACATACAAAAGACGGGGTTCAAAACGAATATTCACGCTTATAGCTGTTTTATTTGACAAATTTTTATACAAAATATGTCAAAACAGTTTATAAACATAACTATTTTTTTATGGCCTTATATAAAACAACTACTAGAAACTCTCAGTTGAACTCTATCCCCTAATTCCCTTATTTAGGCTACCATCTATTGTGGGTCATCTCTTGAGTGCCGGACTCAGCAGGCAAAACTATACCCACTTCATACATACATATGTACAAATATATTGTGATTGTTTAGGAATACAATGATCTTTTTATATTATTGTATATAAAGAAATTTTTTGATTGAAAGAAGAAACTTTAACAGAATATAAAAACTTCCTGAAGAAGTTAGCCATATATATGTACATATATATATATATATATATATATATATATATATATATATATATATTTGGTAAATATATATATATATATATATATACAATATATATATTTGGTAAATATATATATATATATATATATATATATATATATATATATATATATATTTGGTAAATATATATATATATATATATATATATATATATATTTGGTAAATGTTAGTATTTTATCCAATGAAAGATTGTGTTGAGCCTCTCACAACGAGTGCTTTTAATAAAAAAAAATGAGAATGGTGGTGGTTTTTGGTTTGAGTTGTTGAAAATATCAACTTCATTAACAGCAACCGAGTACTTGGTACTAAAACAGTAGTTGGTGTCAAGACAGTGATGCCACAACATTTCCCCGGCCGGAGCGGGCTCACCTGAACCTTAGTGGTACCGTAACCCGTCTACCACTTGAAGTCACCTTGGGCTGTGTTGTTTTAGGTGAAAAACTTAAAGCTGGGCTGGAGTTGAGATCATCGTTGCTAGGAACTTGTTGAATTATACCATCAGGTAATATTTGTTGTTGAGTATTGCTATCAGCGGAAACACAAGGTGCATATGGAACTGATGAATCATTGTTGAGATCATTGGATTCGGTAAAAGCTGGTTTCAACCGGTCAATGCTGATGTTGCTTTGTCGATCCTTAACCAAAATCGTAAAAAATTTGTCAAATCGTTTTAAAATGGGATAAGGACCATCGTACGGATGGGTAAGTGACGGCCGAATCGAGTTGTTGCGGATGAAAACGTGCGATGAGTTTTGAAGACTTTTCGAAATGAATGTTTGAGGCGTCGAATGGTGGGCGGTGTCGGTTGGCTTAATTTTTTGCATTACTGCTCGAAAATCTAATATAAAATCGCTGGCAGAATCGGAGATCTTGATGTGATGAAAAAATTCTCCCGGGATCGTTAACGTCGAACCGTATACCAGTTTGGCCGGCGATACCTTTAAATCCGGCTTAAAGGCAACTCGAAGTCCAAGCAAAATTGTTGGCAAATGGTGCACCCAGCGTGCTGGATTATGGCATAAGATGGCTGCCTTAAACGTGCGGTGCCACCTTTCAATGATGCCATTAGACTGCTGCGGATGGTACGGTGTTGTACGAAGATGCGTCGCACCAATTGTATATATCAATTCTGCAAAAACTGGAGATTCAAATTGGCGGCCACGATCTGAAGTTATTCGAGCAGGAACACCAAACGTCGAAATCCACTGAGCTAGAAGAGCTTTTACGACTGTGTCGGCTGACATGTCTGGAATCGGAACTGCTTCCGGCTAGCGTGTAAAACGGTCAATAATTGTCAGGCAATATCGTTGTCCGTCACACAATGGAAACGGACCCACGATATCGATTTTAATATGAGAAAAACGTTCCTTAGTTGGCACATATTTGGCGGGAGCCGAACGAGTGTGTTTCTGCACTTTCGAGCGTTGGCATTGTAGGCAGTTTCGCACAAAAACAGCAGCATCTTTCCGAACCCCAGGCCATCAAAATCTATTAGTAACCAGTTTAGTGGTACCCCGGACCCCTGGATGCGACAAATCGTGAATTTTTTCTAAAATTTGCCGACGGAACTCCTTCGGGAAGAAAGGGCGAACACGAGACGTAGCTGTATCACAGATTAGTTGGTCGTTGCAACCTGGGATTGGAAAAAATTTTAGGTTCAAAGAATTTGTTTGCATACTTGCGTTTTTAATCATGTTTTGGAGCTCTTGATCCGTTTGTTGAGCGGCTGCAATAGGAGGGTAGTCTAAAATTTGACTGATGGAGTCGACTCGGGAAAAAGCGTCAGTTGTAACGTTTGATAAACCAGGCGTATGGCGAATATCGCTGGTAAACTGACTAATGAAATCGAGTTGACGAATCCTACGAGGCGAAGCTTTTTCTAGTTTATGTTTAAATGCAAAAATCAGCGATCGGTGACAATGTAACACCGCCGCCCCTCTATCATATAGCGGAAATGACACACGGCTTGGTACACCGCTGCCAAGTCCCGATCATACGTTGAGTATTTCTGTTGTGTATTCGTCAGTTTTTTTGAGGCGAATACCGTCGGCGTTGACCAAATGTCCGAGAAATTTTATTTCGGTTTTTCCAAATTCGCATTTGTTTACGTTGATTTTAAGGTGATTTTCACGAAGACGACGAAAAACGGCGACAAGATCTTGGCGATGTTGTTCGATGGATGACGAAGCGACGCAATATCGTCAATATATGGAAAAACAAAATCAAGACCCCGTAAAACCTCGTTTATGAGCCTTTGAAACGTCTGGGTGGCATTGCATAGCCCGAACGTCATAAATTTGAACTCATATTGGCCGAATGGAGTACTAATGGCCGTTTTCGAAACGTCATCCGGGTGAATCGGTACCTGGTGGAAGGCTTTTTGAAGGTCGATCTTCGAAAAAAATTTCTTACCTCGCAAATTTGTAGTAAAGTCGGTCAAATACGGCATTGTGCATTCAGGGCACGATAATCCCCGCACGGCCTCCAGGTACCGTCACTTTTGCTGACCAAATGCAACGGGCTCGACCAATTGCTGTTGGATGGCTGGCAAATACCGGTTTTCATTAAAAAATCGAATTCGGCTCTAGCTGCTGAAAGCTTTTCCGGCGACAGACGTCGCGGGCGGCAGAAAACGGGTTGGCCTGTCGTTTCAATTCTGTGTACAATTGATGATTTCGTAGCTGAACCATATGGCGATAGCTTGGTGATATCGGAGAATTGCTCCAAAATGTCGGCAAAAGAATTGTTCACATCGTACGTTTTGATGACGGCTGCTTCGGAGTTAGATAGTGAACGTGAACGCGTTGAAAAATTTTCGAATTTTCTCGTCAACTCAATAACAGCTGCATGTAGCTCGCTGATTTCACTTGGCGGTTTTTGTAAATTCAGTCGGTGGACCAGATGAGGCTGCAACCACTGACTGAGCAAACTCAGGCAGACGTTTTGCCCATAGGCCTTTCAGGGCCGCGTCTCCCAGCATATTTCCAGCAACGCGTTTCATCTCGAAATACAGTTCAGACGGTTTCTTGTCACCGAGTTGGAGCTCTGACAAAAGACGGTTGAGACGACGCTGTTCGCTATCGGCGAAATGATCGATGACTTTCGATTTTACGTAGTCGTAACGATCTGTCTGTAGGAGAGTTGCAATGACGTCTGCCAACCGCGAGAAAACATTCGGATCCATAGATGCTAATATCGTTGCTGTCTTCTGCTTGTCTGCGGTTATGCCGAAAGCCGTAAACCAAAAATCCATGGTAGTAAACCAGGCCTCAATGTTGGTGCTGGACATTTGTGGTACCGGCAACCTGGCATACACGACGGAAATATTAGCAGCAGACGCCTGCGAAAGGCCCCTATCATTGACAGCTGCATGTGCCCCGTCGTAGCGAGACATTATTTTCACAAACAATTGTTGCGTACTTACTTGCTGAGAAAAACAGAATAGCGAACAAGTGCAGCAACCAACCGACGCCACCAAACAAAAATGGCGGAAATCAAAAAAATTGGCGAAAATTTCCAATTAATTTGCAAAAAATAAAAATAAAATATCCAATTTGCAAACACAATCCGTATACGGGGTCACCAGTTTGGTAAATGTTAGTATTTTATCCAATGAGAGATTGTGTGGAGCCTCTCACAACGAGTGCTTTTAATAAAAAAAATATGAGAATGGTGGTGGTTTTTGGTTTGAGTTGATCAAAACATCAACTTCATTAACTGCAACCGAGTACTTGGTACTAAAACAGTAGTTGGTGTCAAAACAGTGATCCCACACATATATATATGTATATATATATATATATATATATATATATATATATGTAAATATATATATATATATATATATATATATATATATGTAAATATATATATATATATATATATATATATATATATATATATATATATATATATGTATATGTAAATATATATATATATATATATATATATATCTATATATACATATATATATATATATATATATATATATATGTAAATATATATATATATATATATATATATATATATATATATATTAGTACTTTTTGTTTGCTATGTGGTCCAGTATGTCTATATGCCTGCATTTCATTGGTTCTTACACCAAATCATCAGTAGACTTTACCCTAATTCCAAAGTAACAAAACCTCTCAGCTTATACATAAACTCCCAAAAATGTATTGAGAATTACACAAGCAAAACCATAGGATTTGAAATTCAAGAAAACACAACAAACAAATATTATTCGATTTAAATCTATTTTGTTTTTCCACCTTCATACAATTAGTCTGCCGTTGGCAAACAATAAAAGTATATAAAAAAGACACAATGAAAAACAAAATCTACGCAAAACGTAGAAATTTGTAGAAACGTTTTGCGAAGATTTTGTTTTTAATTGTGCGTTTTTTATATACTGTTATTGTTTGCCAACGGCAGACTAATTGTATGAAGGTGGAAAAACAAAATAGATTTATATCGAATAAAATTTGTTTGTTGTGTTTTCTTGAATTTCAAATCCTATGGTTTTGCTTGTGTAATTCTCAATTCATTTTTAGGAGTTTATGTATAAGCTGAGAGGTTTCGCTATTTTGGAATTAGGTTAAAGTCTACTGATGATTTGGTGTAAGAACCAATGAAATGCAGGCATATAGACATACTTGACCACATAACAAACAAAAAGTATTAATTCAATTGAGACAATATGTCGAAAAAACGATTTAAAAAAAAAATATATATATATATATATATATATATATATTATATTTTTTTGGACGTAATGATAGCAACTATCAATAGTGGCCCCACCACAACTTTACTAGCACCACCCTGGAACAGCCTTGACATCTCGTTAGGGTGGGTAGTATTATCAGTATTATTCCTACGTCCTCCTTAGTTCCTAGGTAAGGAGGTTCGGAACTGATGCGCATACTTCATCGTTAGTTACTAACAAAACTTAAGACGTATTGATTGTCCTACGAATCTGTTCTAATCCGCGAAGTTCTATTAGAACTAGCTGTACAAAATTACACACGCTGGTCCAATTTAATAAGGATTCCAGCATGACCGGTATTATATTCCCCTGGCCGATCGTACATCCCAATCCCTCTTCTAAATACGACCTCCATTTGTTGAATCGTGAGCAGACAAAGAAGACATGCTCCGCATCCTCAACTACATTCCCACTGCAATGTGGACAGAACGGGGAATCATCGTGCTTGGAACGGAATAGATATGACCTAAAGCACCCATGTCCAGACAAGAACTGTGTTAGGTAGTGTTTTAAATTACCATGTTTCCTAGTCAGTCATACTCTGACGTCGGGTATTAATGCATAAGTCCATCATCCCTTTCCAGTGGTTGACCAGCGTTCCTGCCACTTTTGTAAACATAAGTCCGAGTTATCTCTATTTATGATTTCTAAATCGATTGGGATTACACCTGCGATGATAAAAGCCGCTACGTCCGACACTGTTCGAAATGCACTACATACTCTCAAAGCAGCTAACCTATACACAGGGAATACCAACCCCACGAATGTGGAGTATTTAAGTGAATCTGACCACACTGGGTGTGCATATAGGATAATGCTCCTTACTACTCCAGCGATCAGTTTCCTCTGAATATATTTTGGCCCTCTTCTATTCGGCATAATCCGAGATAGTGCCAAGCAGGTTTTCGATGATTTGGATGCTACATATCGCAAGTGTTCACGAAAAGATAGACGTGTATCAATCATCACGCCCATATATTTCAGACATTTCTTTGATTCTATGCAACAGGTGCTATTGAAGTGATCCAGGACTTTACTTATTGTACGCTGGCATTTGCAATGGTTTCTACCTCTAATAATTCTTTGGCCTCACACACTAACGCTATATCGTCTGCGAATCCCACTATCCTTACTCTTTCAGGCAAACTCAATCTTAGTACTCCATCGTACATTACGTTCCACAACAGTGGTCCAAGTATCGATCCTTGGGGAACCCCACCGTTAATCCTACGTTTCCTTATACCTACATCTGTATCATAGGTCAATTCTCTATTCCGGAAATAATCCTGCACTATTCTTATCAGGTATTCTGGGATGTCCAATCGAGTTAAAGCATCAACAATACGCACCCAGTTTGCCGTATTGAAAGCGTTCTTCACGTCCAACATCACGACCACACAGTACTCCTTCGTACCACTCCTCCAACTCTTGCCATAGATAGTTCGAGCAGCAGTTTCCACTATCATATTTATAGCATCCACTGTTGACCTTGCTTTCCTGAAGCCAAATTGGTTGTCTGATAGGCCATGCCTGCTTCAACGCAGTGCCCAAGTCTTCTGCAGATCACACCCTCTAGCAATTTCCCACATGTATCTATCATACACAGTGACCGATAAGATGAGGGGTCATCTAGGGGTTTATTGTCCTTTGGTATTAACACCAACCTCTGCCTCTTCCATTTTGTTGGAAATGTTCCTTTACTCAAGCATGCATCTACCACCCTTAAGAACTTCTCGGGACACAGCTTAACGGCCTGTTTCAACATCATATTTGGAATACCGTCCAGGCCCGGTGCCTTTTTGTGCTTAAACGTAGAGACAACGTCTTCGATCTCAGTTATTGTAACCGAGGGAACGCTTAAAGTTTTGTTAGGAGGGTTGTGCTCCCAAGGTGGTGCCTCCTAATGGGGGAAGAGGTGGTCTACAATTCCCTCCAGGACTGGTCCTTCACTCGGTTGCAACGGGCTTAGGCATTTAAGTTTCTTTGTGACCAGCTTATATGCAAGACCCCAAGGATTATTATATACCTCATCACAGATATCAAGAAAGCACTGCCGTTTGCTCCTACGAATTGCCATCTTTAAGGCCTTCCTCTTATTCCTATAATTCTGTTGGTGTGCATCATTCTCCAACCTACCTCGAGTCCTTGTATATTGCCTTCTGGCACGTATACACTCAGCCCTCAAGCTAGTAGAGTTGTGTCACTGAGCTATGAGCTAGTTCTGTTGAACGTTTCAGTGAGCTGAGCGAAATGATCGCTCACTACAATATATGATTTTAGCTCAGTACTGAGCGCTTTTGTTTCAGAGCGCTTTTGTTTCAGAGCGCTTTTGTTTCAGAGCTTTTTTGTTTCAGAGCGCTTTTGCTTGAGAGCTGAGCGGTTTTGATAATTTCAGTCATATTTGTAATAATACCACAGTTTCTTAACATGCTGCCACACAAATGTAAATACGTCATTGTATATGGGCATTTCCAGAAAAAAGTCCACCTTGATCGAAAAATTAAAAGTTAACAAACAGATTTTTTCCTAATGTATTATAAAAGAGAAACTTCTAAAATAAATTAAATTTTAGAGCTCAAAGCTTTCTTTTGTTGGGATGGTGAAATACTGAGCTACAAGTTTGAAGTTCCCGTTTTTGTAAGTGTTTCTTAACTTCAAGGGCATTTTCTCTTTATAATTAACATTGCTAAAAGCAATTTCATAATAATACTCTTAATGCAAAACTGTTGCTACAAACATATTTAATCATAAAACAAATGCAAAAAATAAATTTAGTATTTTATAGTTTTTATATAATTTTCTAATATTTATGTCTTTTTCGCATTTTTTTAACATAGAAATTTTAGTAATGTAACGCCAGTAACGTAACGCCAGACCAATTTTCATAAAAGAAAAAAAAGGAAAAAAGGATTGTTCAATTTATAACTTGGAAAATAAATGTATATTGGTCCAAAACCTATCAAAAAAAATTTTGATTAAAAATACTTGCCCAATTCGCAGAGTTCAACAATTTTGTTATCAAAGTCAAATCGCACTTCCGTTTTTTGTAACGTAACGCCAGGGGGTCGATTCTGGTTCTGTGAAAACGTGAAATGAAAAGTTTTTTCAGCTTTTCATAGTAATTCTGATTCGCGTACTATGAAAAAACGTAAGGACAATTATGTGTTTTCATAATGTAAAAAACAGACGGAATGAAACGAAATTTTTTCATATTTGCACATCAATGGTGATTCTGGTTCAATGCAACTGTGTAAACAACTGTCAAAAAGTTTTCATATGAAAAAAAAATTTTCACTTAATTTATTATCGTGATAACAATGGAGAAGATCAAAACGCGCAACAGTTTATGGAAATACTTTTAAAAAAGTGAATTCAACTATTAATACTTTTCATTCAACTTTTAATATTTTTCATTTAACTTTTAATGCTTTTCATTAACTTTTATATGTATGTATATGCATTATATATATATATATATATATATATATATACATATATATGTATATATATATATATATATATATATATATATATATACATATATATATATATATATATATATATATATGCATATATACATATATATATATATATATATATATATATATATATATATATGTATATATGTATATATATATATATATATATATATATATATGGATATATATATATATGGATATATATATATATATATATATATATGGATATATATATATATATATATATATATATATATATGTATATGTATATATATATATATATATATATATATATATACATATATGTATATATATATATGTATGTATATATATATATATATATATATATATGTATATATATATATATATATATATGTATATATATATATATATATATATATATATAGATATATATATATATATATATATATATATATATATATTAGAGCGGGTCGATTTTTTTTTCGAAAAATCGCATATGCGGAAAATGTTCTACGGATCATTTTGAGAAACTTTGCTTAAGAAAGTATGGGTCTAAAACCGATTTGGATGCCGCGATTTTTAAGGGGAAATTTAGTTTTAGGTAGTATAAAAAATTGTATCAAATATGTTTACATAGAAGTAAATTACATGTACAAAACTTATATTTTTAGCTTTTTGACAATAATTGGAAGGTTTAATTTTTTGAAAAGTGGTACAGTGGTTTCCCGGTATTACGAACGATATGACACATTCGATTTTTACGATCGTAACATCAGTGCAATCAGCGAGTAAAAACCTTGAAGAGTGTAAAAAAAAAATTTCCTCTGTATATTAAATTAATGAAATTTTCGCATTTGAAAACGCAAAAATGTAATATTTATCAATTCGCAAACTTTAAGAGTACTTTTATTTTGAAATAAAATTTTACACATGTTTTTTCTTTAAAGGAATTGAAAAACTTTTTTGAAAACTATTCTGAAGTTTTAAAAAAGAAATCGCTTCCAGCGTTAACGAAAAGTAAGACCAGAGTAGAAAAAAATTTAAGAAAAAAGTGTTAATAGATAGGCTCGTTCGTTAAATTAAAAAATCGCTTGAACAAGTGGTGCCTTTTTAACGTTTTTATTTTTATTAAAAACAGTGCAGTTGCAATTTTTTTCTAACAGTCTAGTTTTCGTTGATAAAATTTTTTAATTTTTATTCAGTAAATTTTTAAATTCATAAATAAGTTTTTATAATCAATAAACGTTTGAATCTTTAAATTTATATTCAATAAAAGGAAAACAAAACATTGTGATAAGTACTAAGATTTGTGTGATTTAAGTTCAACTACGCGAGTGAAAAAATAAATCGTTCCGCTGTTCGGCTTTTTTATTGGCTATTCCATTTTGCATTTTAAATTTATAATCTAGTAAAATGGAAAATAATTTTTCATCTTCTTCATCTGAATCTACCATATCTCATATGGCTTCCCCAGATATTTGCATTTTTGGACCACCAGCAGATTTTAGTGGCCTTAACTTACCAAGCAAGCGTGATGTATTAAAGTATTATTTCTTCTTGGGTTACCAGGCAAAAAAAGAAGGAAAAAAGTGTGCTTACAAGAACTTCACTGCTGACGTGTTAAATAAATTAACTGAAATATGGAATCGACTTTTTATTGATCTTATGAATGAAAAAAGCATTTTACTAAAACTAAACCAGTTCATTGAAAAGTACCAAAGAGAAATAAAAACTAAAAGTAAATTAAATCGTTTTGTGGAATCGATTGATGATTTGTTTTTCATTGGAAAATGCAAATGTAATTTAAAAGTACATGAATGCAAATGTGGAGAAATTCCAAAAAGGTTGACATTTTTTATGCTAGATCAACACAATGATAGAAAACTGACTATTCCAGAGAATCATTCTGACCAAGTATCAACAATAGCAACCTTCCTACCAGTGAGTCATGATTCGACATATCAACCAAGCCAGTTAAACATGGAGGTGGAGGAGCTTATAGAGCTAAGTGCACCATCTGAGGATGTATTAATTTCACCGAAACCACGAGCTTATACCAAAAGGTACTCGGCTTTAAATTTCGCGATGATGTGCGACAGATTCGGCATATCTGACAGAGTAGCTTCAGGTTTAGCGACAGCTCTATTTAAGGATATTGACTATAGAGATGAAACTGGAGACCTAATAATTATGGATAAAAATAAAGTCGCCAGAGAAAAGATGAAGGGACGGGAAGCAGTACGCAAGAGTCAAGCAGGAGACACCAACCTATGCTACTTTTCATTTGATGGCAGAAAAGATGACGCATTAACAATGGAAAAAATTGACGGCAAATACCACCAAAGCATGGTTAAAGAAGCACATTTAGTCGTCCTTAAAGAGCCGAACTCGAAACTATTAGGATATGTTACAGTTCAAGCTGAAGATGCTTTAACAAAGCAAAGGCAGCTTAGCGAGTTTTTCAGCAAAAAAGGTTTCAGTTTTAATAATTTAATTGGTATTTGTAGTGATGGAGAAAACACTAACACAGGCGTTTCAAATGGCATAATACGGCGTTTCGAGATCGCATTGGGAAGACCATTGCATTGGTTTATATGTCTCCTACATTTTAATGAATTGCCTTTTCGTCACCTATTCGAATTTCTGGATAATTCGAAAACGAGCGGACCAAGAACTGCCAGCGGCTTAATTAGTAAACAAATTACGTGCTGTGAGAAAATGGTGGGAAAATAATTTTTCCAGAATATTTTTTTTAACATTTATTAAAAAAAGTTTAAAATTTTTTCAGAGGGTTGTTGAATTTACAGCCATTCCGCTAGAGAACATGCCACCTTCTTCATCAGACGAATGGAAGCTTGATTTATCTAATGACGTAAAGTATTTGCTTCAAATGGCTTCAGCAATATCGAATGGTTTTATTTCTGTTGACTTAGCTAACATAAAGCCTGGACCTGTAGCGCACTCCCGTTGGTTAACCAAGGCCAGCAGAATTTTACGATTGTACGTCGCAACAAGTTCACCCACTAGTTACTTAAAAACTCTAGCAGAGTACGTAATAAGAGTTTATGTTCCCATGTACTTTAACATCAAATACTACAATTCTGTTATTTACGGCAGTACGCTTTTATTTAAGTTTATTCGCCTCACACAGTTTCTTCCCTTGAATGTGCGGCAAATTGTTTACTCTGTAGTTCAAAATAACTCATACTTTGCTCATCCAGAAAATGTTATGCTTTCAATGCTTTACGATGATCGTAAATCAATACGCGACCAGGCAATACAAAAAATTTTGTACTACCGTAACAAACTTTGCGATGCAGAAAAACTTAGAGAGTACAAAAAATGTAAAATTAATTTTGACTGCTGCAATTATTTCAATATGATAGATTTAGATGATGACAGTATTTTATCAGAACCACCAATTACAAGAGATATTCCGTATGACTATTTGAAGGAATATTTAGAATTTCAAGATCCACCACTTCCTGACCCACAAGTTCCATGCCACATTCAAGGAACTGAACGATGCGTTAAACTTTTAACCAGTGTTTCTCGGCGCGTAACGGAAAAAAATCGTGAAAGTATTATGGCTGTGACTGATGTTAGTCGAAAAAAAAATCCACGCTTGGAAAGCAGGCAGGACTTAAAAACTTAGTTATTTAGTTCTTTTTTCAAATCTAGAAACTAACTTTGTATTAATAACAATACACTTAAAATTTATTTTATTCTTTCTGATTTTATTGCTAAATTAATAACTGCAAATAAAACAATAAATCGTAGAAAACTTAAAGGATAATTTTAGTTTTATTTCAATATATGGTCAACAAACAAAAGTATACCTTTCCCTCGATTAACACCTTAAAAAAAGTATTGTGTAAATCGAGGGATAAGTGTACTTTAAAAATAAGAAGTAAAAACAAAGGGTTTAGAAGAAAACTTAGCGTTTTTTTACCCTCAGTGGGTCCCTCACACTCATAAATAAGCTATCTGTTTAAGTTTTTCTAACAAAATTTTCTATAACCTGAATATGAAACTTCCCTTTAAAAATCGCGGCATCCGAATCGATTTTACACACATAGTTTCTTAGGCAAATTTTCTTAGAATTGTTCGTAGATTACTTCCCGCATATGCGATTTTTTCATTTTTTCCGTCCCATACAAATTGACCCGCTCTAATATATATATATATATATATAGATATATATATATATATATATATATATATATATATATATATATATATATATATATATATATATATATATATATACGAATGTGTATATGTATATAAATTACCATTAACTTTTTATTTATAATCTTTATTATTATTTTTTGTACAATTGTTCTGAAAGAAGTGGATATAATTTTTTTATTTTTATTCATTAATGCGTGCGAGTTTGTTTTTATTTTTTTCATTTGACAATTACTCAGAACCCGAAGTAGAGGTTAAGTTAGCATCGGCGGTTACTAACAATTATTTAGCGGCAGCTTACCTAAACTAATTGCCGTACAAACACATATATATGTATATATATATATATATATATATATATATATATATACATGTATATAGATATATATATATATATATATATATATATATATATATATTTATATATGTATGTGTGTGTACATGAGTGTGTGTGCACATGTATATATATATGCACATATATATATATATATATATATATTATGAAATCTTTTTATTTGACACATTGTTGTCACAATACTACTATATATAACTTAACCACCAACAAATAAATTTCATTTATATATATATATATATATATATATATATATATATATATAGATATATATATAATATATGTATATATATAGTATATATATATATATATATATATATATATATATATATATATAAATATATATGTATGTATATATACCTATACATATCTATATATATATATATATATATATATATATATATATATATATATATATTTACATGTACGCGCGTTTGTAACAATGGTTACATATGTTTTATTGTTAAATATGTGTATGAAAATAGCTTCCCTTTGCAATGTATTAATACTAATAGTTGCAATTATACTTAGTGTTTTATATTTTTTTGCTAATATTTGTTTAATAATAACTCAAGTTAGACACAAAATGTTTAACATGTTCAAAAACTCAACCAACAGTAGATGAACATTAAGGCGGCGGCTCAAGAAATTACAAAATTGTGTATGCGGCCTAACGCCGCACTCGAAACTTTTAAACTTCGCCCTCTGTAAGTGACATTGAAAGTTATATAGCATGGTTACAGTATTTTCATGGATAAACTGGAATGAAACAGTTTTTCATAACATGAACGGGAATCGCATTTTGTGTAAATGTGATTAGTGTTATGAAAAGTTTATATGAAAACGAAAATGAAAAGTTTTTTTTCATTTCACGTTTTCACAGAACCAGAATTGACCCCTGGTCACTTTTTGGAGTATATCTTGCAATTCTTAGGCTCAACTATTTCCATTTTTTGGCTGAATATAGAGCTATCCAATCACTTCTCTAATGTGAGAAAAAAACTTTTTTAAATTCTGGTTTTTAACGTTTTTTTTTCAACATATCGTCGTACAAAAGTAACGTAACGCCAAAATGGAAATGCCCATATTTATGTTATTGTCGCATGTCTACAGAGCCAATCTTTATGTTCAGAACATTTTTACAAATAAAACTGGTGCGATGAAACCATGTTTTGAAAAATACCAGTACATGAGAATGGTTTTATTAGAAATGAAATATCCACCAATGATGTTTAAATATTTTCCACCTTGATGCTGTATATATGTATATATATATATATATATATATATATACATATATATGTATATATATATATATATATATATATATATATATATATATATATATACATATATATATATATATATATATATATATATATATATATTTATATATATATATATATATATATATATATACATATGTATATATAATACACACACACACATATATATATATATATATTTATATATATACATATGTATATGTATAATATATATCTATATATATATATATATATATATATATATATATATATATTTATATATATACATAAGTATATATCTAAGTGAGTCTGACCATACCGGGTGTGCATATAGGATAATGCTCCTTACTACTCCAGCGAGCAGTTTCCTCTGAAGATACTTTGGCCCTCTCGTGTTTGGCATGATCCGAGATAGCGCCAAACAGGTCCCTGATGCTTTGGATGCTATATATCGCAAGTGCTCGCGAAAAGATAGCCGTGTGTCAATCATCACACCCAGATATTTCAGAAATGCCTTTGATTCTATGGAACAGGTGCCAACATTGAGGGTAATAGTTTCCCTAGCCTTACGACTACTAATCAAAACCGCTTCGGTTTTATGATCAGCTAGAGTCAATCCCATTGCAGTGATCCAGGACTTTACTAATTGTACGCTGGCATTTGCAATGGTTTCTGCCTCCAGCAATTCCTTAGCCTCACACATCAGCGCTATATCGTCTGCAAATCCCACAATCTGTAGTCTCTCAGGTAACCTCAACCTTAGTACTCCATCATACATTACGTTCCACAACAATGGTCCAAGTATCGATCCTTGGGGAACACCACCACTAATCCTACGTTTCCTTATACCCGCATCTGTACTATAGATCAATTCCCTATACCGGAAATAATCCTGCACTATCCTTATCAGATATTCTGAGATGTCCAATCGAGTTAGAGCATCAACAATATGCACCCAGCTCGCTGTGTTGAACGCGTTCTTCACATCCAGCGTCACAACTACACAGTACTCCTTTGTGCCATTCCTCCAACTCCTGCCATAGATAGTCCGTGCAGCAGTTTCTACTACCACGTTTATAGCATCCACTGTTGACCTCGCCCTCCTGAAGCCAAATTGGTTGTCTGATAGACCATTTCTGTCATCAACGCAATTCCCAAGTCTTCGGCAGATCACACCCTCTAGCAACTTCCCACATGTATCTATCATACACAGTGGCCGATAAGATGAGGGATCATCTAGGGGTTTATTGGCTTTTGGTATTAATACCAACTTCTGCCTCTTCCATCTTGTTGGAAAAATTCCCCTACCTAAGCATGTATTCACCATTCTTAAGAACTGCTCGGGACAAAGCCTGACGGCCTCCTTTAATACTATATTTGGAATGCAGTCGAGTCCAGGTGCCTTCTTGTCTCTAAACCTAGAGACAACGTCCTCAATCTCAGCTATTGTAACCGGGGGAAAATTTAATGTCCCAATTGGAGGGTTGTGCTCCCAAGGTGGTGCGTCCTGCTGGGGAAAGAGATGATCTACAATTTCCTCCAGGATTGGCCCCTCACTCGGTTGCAACGGGGTCAGGCATTTAAGTTTTTTGGTGACCAGCTTATATGCGAGACCCCAAGGATTATCATCCACCTCATCACAGATATTAAGAAAACACTGCCGCTTGCTCCTACGAATTGCATCCTTTAGGGCCTTCCTCCTATTCCTGTAATTCTCCTGGTATACGCTATTCTCTAACCTACCTCGAGTTCTTGTATACTGCCTTCTGGCACGTATACACTCCGCCCTCAAGCCGGCAATATCATCATTCCACCAATAAACCGGTGACCCCTTTACGGATCCTTTCCGCCTCACCATAGATGCATCGCACGACCGCGTGATATGGTTTACCAATTGTTCTGCCATATCCTCAGCTGAACCATTTAATTCCATACCTTCCATACAGATGGCAAAAATATCCTTATCAAAGGTATTCACTTTCCATCCCGACAAACCTTGTGCACGGGGAGTCACATGCCGTATATCATCCTGTATATCCATAATTATGGCACTGTGATCGCTGTGAGTATAAACATCAGATACTCTCCAGTTTACACGGTTTATAATGGTATCGCTGGCAAACGTAATATCAATAATTGAACCACCATTTCCTCCTCTAAATGTTTCCTCATCTCCAGAATTCAAGAGCACAACATTTAGCGCAGAAAGGGCCTCTAATAGCATCCTTCCCCTTGCATTTGTCAAGGGGCAGCCCCATTCAACAGCCCACGCGTTGAAATCCCCTGCTATTATAACAGGACTCCTGGCTGCAGCGTCCATCACTATGTTGTCTATAATAACACGAAAGTCATTAATAGAATACCTAGGAGGAACATAACAGCTGTACAAACATATGCCGGAAACAGTGGCCCGCGTGTACCCACATTGCGGTGATAACCTCTCCCTCAATATCAAAGAACCGGTAGTCCATATAGCTGCTGTATCTGTATCATCAGTAACCCAATTTGCAGATACAATCTTCTTATATGGCTCGCTGAGTACAGCAACGTCTACCTTTA
The DNA here is from genome assembly GCA_951800035.1 of Linnaemya tessellans. Classification (NCBI taxonomy): domain Eukaryota; kingdom Metazoa; phylum Arthropoda; class Insecta; order Diptera; family Tachinidae; genus Linnaemya; species Linnaemya tessellans. The sequence goes on from OX637537.1 coordinate 28,567,689, forward strand.
AGTCTCGTACGGTTTGCCTAAGCAACTCCTGTGCTGCTTGGCAATGATTGAGATATTCCACATATGTGGGGCTGGTATGCCCTGTGTATAGGCTAGCTGCTTTAAGAGTATGTAGTGCATTTCGGACAGTGTCGGACGAGGCGGCTTTTATCATTGCGGGTATGATCCCTATCGATTTAGAAATCATGAATAGGGATAACTCTGATTTATGTATGCAAAAATGGCAAGAACGGTGGTCAACCACTGAAAAGGGAAGATGGACTTATTCATTAATACCCGACATCAGATTATGGCTGACTAGGAAACATGGTGATCTGAACTATTACCTAACACAGTTCTTGTCTGGACATGGTTGCTTTAGGTCATATCTATTTCGTTTTAAGCACGACGACTCTCCGTTCTGTCCACACTGTGGTGGGAATGTGGTTGAGGATGCTGAGCATGTCGTCTTTGTCTGCTCACGATTCAGCAACTGGAGGTCGTATTTAGAGGAAGGCTTGGGGCGTACGATCAGCCCGGAGAATATTATTCCGACCATGCTGGAATCCTTATTGAATTGGACCAGAGTGTGTAGTTTTGTACAGCTTGTTCTAATAGAACTTCGCAGATTAGCACAGATTCGTAGGAGAGTTAGTACGTCTTAGGATTCGTTATCTACTGACGATTAAATATGCGCATCAGTTCCGAACCTCCTTACCTAGGAACTAAGGAGGACGTAGGAATAATACTGATAATACTACCCACCCTGATGAAATGCCAAAGCTGTCCCAGGGTGGTGCTAGTGAAGTTGTCGTGGGGCCACTATTGATAGTTGCTATCATTACGTCCATAAAAAAAAAAAAAAAAAAAAAATATACATAAGTATATGTATAATATATATATATCTATATATATATATATATATATATATATATATATATATAGTATATATTATTCCACCAATAAACCGGTGATTCCCTTGCGGGTCCTTTCCGCCTCACCATAGATGCATCTCACGACCGCGTGATATGGTTTACCAATTGTACCGCCATATCCTCAGCTGAACCATTCAAGTCCATACCCTCCATACAGATGGCAAAAATATCCTTATCAAAGGGATTCACCTTCCATCCCGTCAAACCTTGTGCCCGGAGGGTTACACGACGTATATCATCCTGCACATCTGTAATAGTGGCGCTGTGATCGCTGTGAGGATAAAGATAAGATACTCCCCAGTTCACACGGTTTATGATGGTTTCACTGGCAAACGTAATGTCAATAATTGACCCACCATTTCCTCTTCTGAAGGTTTCCTCATCTCCAGAAATCAAGAGTACAACACTCAGCGCAGAAGGGGCTTCCAATAGAATCCTTCCCCTTGCATTTGTCGAAGGGCAACCCCATTCAACAGCCCACGCATTAAAATCTCCTGCTATTATAACAGGACTCCTGGCTGCAGCGTCCATCACTATGTTGTCTACAATAACACGAAAGTCCTCAATAGAATACATAGAAGGAACATAGCAGCTGTAAAAACATATGCCGGAAAAAGTGGCCCGCGTGTACCCACATTGTGGTGCTGACTTCTCCCTCAATGTTAAGGAACCGGTAGTCCATATAGCCAAAGTATCTGTATTATCAGCAACCTAATTTGCAGATACAGTCCTTTTATATGGCTCGCTAAGTACAGCGACGTCAACATTTAAAACTCGTACGCTTTGCTTAAGCAACTCTTGTGCTGCTTGGCAATGATTGATATATATATATATACATATATATATATATATATATATATATATATATATATATATATATATATATATGTATATGTATATATATACATATATATATTTATATATATATATATATATATATATATATATATATATACATATATATATATATATATATATATATATATATATATATATATATAAACTATAGTATATATGTGTCTATAACTTCCTTCATATTATTGTTTTTATTATTCTGCCAAATACTGAATGCTTCTCTGGATCTTATTACCTCTAGGCAAGACTATTTCTGTCTCGGCTTTACCGAAATTTTTTGAAATGAAGTATTTCATTCCCAGCAAAATTATTTTGTATCCCAGAAAGACATGATAAATATTCCAAGGCACAAAGGAAAGTCAACATCAGACTTTCCTTTGTGCCTTGGAATATTTATCATGTCTTTCTGAGATTTAAAAACAAATTTCGAACAATTAGCCTATGAATCTTAATTCAATTTAATATAGCAATATAAATGTTCGTTAAAATTCTTACTACATACAAATTTAAGCTATGGCTTGAGCTACCAAAAATAAAAAAAAATTAAAATATTGGAAAAACGTTCACATGTACTTAAGTATAAAATTCAAACCAAATAAGTTTGACTTAGGTATGATGGGACAAAAAAATTCAGAAAAATGGGACATGAAGAAAAATAATCAAACGGTAACACGGGTATTATAACAATAACATGTTAACATCAGGTTGATACAGTTCTCGTATTCTTTTTCACAATAAAATTTGTGTAAATAGGAACTGTTATCAAATTCAACTAAGCCACCTAATAAGTGGTGACAAACACAATACACATGAGCACTGATGATGAAAGGGTTGCGTCTTTCGAAAACAGCTGTTCTGCTCTGCTGTGTAAGTTGAATACAACTGATGTTGACTTCCCTTTGTGCCTTGGAATATTTATCATGTCTTTCTGAGATTTAAAAACAAATTTCGAACATTTAGCCTATGAATCTTAATTCAATTTAATATAGCAATATAAATGTTCGTTAAAATTCTTACTACATTATTTTGTATCCATTTCCTCCATAACATAGACACAAACATTCGTTTGAGGCGTTAAACATAATATTAAAACATATAAAAAACAATGACAAATTATTTGTCGGCACCCTGGTACTCCTTTCAGGTAATTTCAGACAAACACTTCCCGTCATTCCACTTTCAACATACGCTGATGAGACCAATGCTTGCTGGAAATTATCTCCGCTATGACGTAATGTTGAAAACGTTCAACTAAAAGTAATTAAGCGTCCTCATGCTTCGATATCCATCTGCTGAAACATTCTCGAAACAACTGTAACATATCGGTGATGGAAAAGTTTCTAAGGATGAGACTTGATGCATAAAATTACCGGATAATTTCTGCACAATCACTGATTCGCAAGATGCTCTCATTAACCTAATATTTCCCGATATGCACACACAATACATTCATTGCGATGCCATTGAAGCTACGAACTTTCCAACAGAGTTTTTAAATTCATTGGATTTACCAGACATACTACCGCATAATTTAGTGCTGTTGGCTGAAGTAGTAGAACACGAGACTACGATGCGGAGGGTCCTGAGTTCGAACCCGCGCTGATTCATGAAATATTGTGTTGAATTTCTTCTGATCAGCATTAGTGCGTGGTTGTGTTAGTTGTTGCCAGCCTGTTTCAATGATGAAGGCATAGTCACTGGTCACTGAACATAATTGGCAGCGACTGACACTATCATGTACTAAAAGCAGAGTAACAGCATCCACCTTCGTCGGCCCTGTAGCAAAAATTAGCCGACGAAGTAAAAAAGGTTGAAATAGCTACAAAAAAACTGTCTATCTTCTCATCTTTCCTAGTCTGTCCCCTTAATACTATCACCTCGTTTTCAGTTCCAGCGCAATGCATTTCATATATAGGGGTCATCCCCTGAGTGCTGGTCCAAGATAAAAAATAAAATAAAAAAATTGGATCTGCGGTTATTTTGCTTAATAATTTGAACCCACAACGGCTTTGCAACGGCACGTGATTAGTCGTTAAGAAATTAATTAATTACGTTATCGAAGCTATTATTTTAAATGGCAAATTCCGGAGTGAAATTGTATTTCTTCCACGAATCCCTATTATACCTACAGATGTGCCAATTCAATTTAAACGCATTCAGTTCCCCATTAGATGACATTTGCAATGTCTATTATTAAGTCTCAAGGCCAAACGATGTCTGTTTGTGGTTTAGATTTGACCAAACCATGTATTTCACACGAACCATCCAGATTCCATTGCACTAAGATTAATATTGCTGACTTTTATTTTCTGAATTCACAAATCAAAATTAGTGTAAGAACAAATGTAAATAAGTATACGAGTAAGATGACAATGATGCAGCTTTGTAAAACACCATATGTGATACAAATAGAAACGCTATTTTATTCTATTTTCGAAATTCGTTGTATATATATTTAAAAAATGATTACCTTAAATTAAACAAGTAAAAACGCTATATTCGACTGGATCGAAATATTTAGTAAAAAAAACTATATTTTGATTCTTATTAAAATTTACATTTTTATGGTATTTCGTTTAAGTAAAAAACCAGAAAAAAATTATTTTAATACGGTCGTTTTCAACGTGTTGGGAGGAGCATGACTGAGACGCCTTTCCGTCAGCATAAAACGTATTAATATTTCATATCAACGTGCAAAAAAGGAACTGAGTTCCTTTAAGACATTTCTGTGCCCAATTTTATATATATTTAAAAAACTCTATGCAGAGTCCGAGAAAGGCTGTGGGGGAGACATTTTACTTAAAACTTAAAAACCAAACTTTCCGGGTAGTTGAGTGTACAAATTTTTTTTGGTAAGGTCATTTAGGAGGCAAGGAGGGGTTAGGCAGGGGAAGATCAGAGAACATATTACGTTCGTCGTAAAAGCTTATAAATTAAATATTTGAGGAATGTAGGCTTAAGGAATCAAATTTGTTAATTATTTACACTTTTTTTCATATAATATGTAATTTCTACGCCCACTAAATTGGGAGGGGTGTAACGCAGTTTAATTTCCCAGTCGAGGTATCCTTAATCTGTCTAGGCTCGTCAAAGGTCTGCTTCCTTTGCAATATGGCCACCACTGTAGTCCAATTCGTGTACTTAGGTTTCGTACTCTAAGTGAGGCAAAGTGAATATTCTTCCCTTTTAGCGAAGGGGTTAGTTAGAAGGAGGTGTTATGGTGTCATCTCTAATAACTCGTACCGCCATCTAAATTACTTATCTAGGGATTAAACCAATTTAGTAGAATAGTTTCGGGTGATACAAATGCTGTACTATAATACGAACGATATAAATGCTTCGGATATCGTTCGTCAAACTACTGTATAAAAATAAGGACGATATAAATTCTTCAGATTTCGTTCAATATAAATTCTGCGGATATCGTTCGGCTAACTATGGTAATATAATAATACGAACGATTTAAATTCTTCAGATATTGTGCCGCTATCTACGGTAATGATAATAATAGGAACGATATAAATTCTTCGGATATAGTTCGGCTAACTACGGTAGTAATAATAATTCGGACGATATAAATTCTTCGGATATCGTTCAGCTAACTACGGTAATAATAATAATTCGGACGATATAAATTCTTCGGATATCGTTCGACTAACTACGGTAATGATAATAATACGAACGATATAAATTCTTCGGATATCGTTTGGCTAAAGACGGTAATAATAATAATACGAATGATATATATTCTTCGGATATCGTTCGGCTAAATACGGTAATAATTAGAGTTGTGCTCTTCAGCTCAGTGAGCTGACCGCTCATTTTAGCTCAGCTCAGTTTACTGAGCTAGTTCATTGAATACCTCAGTAACTTAGTTATAATGATACAGCAAGGTTGATTAAAGACGTTCTAACCATATTTATTAAAGATGACAAAAACTATAAGAATAATATCGTGGAGTTTCATAGACGAATATATATATATATATATATATATATATATATATATATATATATATATATATATACATATATACATATATATGTATATATATATATATATATATATATATATATATATATGTATATATATACATATATATATATATATATATATATATATGTATATACATATATACATATATATATATATATATATATATATATATATATATATATTAAAAAAAAATAAAATATATATATATATATATATATATATATATATATATATATAAAAGAAAGTCGTGTTAGTTACACTATTTATTACTCAAGAACGACTTAACCGATTTGGCTGCAAATTGGTAGGAATTTAGCTTAGAGTCAGGAGATGGACATAGGATACCAAAATGGCGAATACCCCAAGGATGTGGGCCATTCCTTTTAATCCACCCCCTTGATATGGGTGTCAAATGAGAGCGATTTTTGAAAAGGAAATATAAAACAATACAATTATTTCAAAAACAATATGGTGGACGCTTCAAAATGGCGGAGCACTACTTTTTTCCATCCGCGTGATATGGGTATAAAATGAAAGGGATTTTTGAGAACGAAACATAAAATATAATAAAACATCTTACAAAAAAAGGGCGCACCACTCCCATGACATGGGTACCAAATTTAAGAAGTTTTGGAAGTGGGAACACAAAATATAATGAAATATCTAGAAATACTTTTTGATTCACGCCCCAAAATGGTCATACGACTACTTTTTATACACCACACGATATGGGTATCAAATTAAAAGGATTATTGAGAAGGAAACTGAGACTAAAGTATAGTAGTTCCAAAAAAAAAACTAACAGAGAGATTTATTCTGACTTTGTCGACCTAAAGAAACTAAAACAATCGATTTTGTATATATTTTCGTTTCGCATTTTCTGTGACGATATATGACTTTCTATATATACACTTGAGCAGTAGGATTTTAAGCATTGATTTTATAGTAAATTTTCATTTCAAATATTTTTATAATTAAGATATACATATGTCTTTTTCTTTAAAGCAAAAAATATTATTTAACAGCAAAGTAACCATATATTACCAAAAGGTATAACGGGTCTCGTTTTATTTTTTATGCAGATTCAAATTTATGCGATTTTTAAATGAAAGATTTTTTTTTTAATTTCAACAGGTTTTGACATTTTAGATGTTTTTAGACTTTGTTACCGAGTTTAAATTAAACCAAGTTTGCATCACTTATATAGTCTTTACAGTATGTTTTATTTTGTGTTTTTATATCCTCCAAAAAAGAATATGGAGGGTATATTCACTTTGTCATTCCGTTTGTAACGCAGCGAAATATCCAGCCACAAATTCTTGATCAGTGATGAAATCTAAGACGATCTGAGCATGTCCATCCGTCTGTGGAAATCACGATTCATTCCAAAAAAAAGCTAGACTCTTGAAATTTAGTATATATCCAGATTAAGTTCGGAGATGGGCTAAATCGGGCTAGAAGAACTAAACCAACCTCTAAAAACCAACATAATATTTAAAGTTTTTTTGTAATTTTATTAAGAAAATTTGATATTTTTATATTAAAAATAAAACTTGGAGCCATAATAATTTTTGGACCCTGCCCCCTTTAGTGGGCGTAATTATATGCCAAACTAGTGTAAACATTTAACAAATTGTTTTGCTTAAGCCTACATTCCTTAAAAATAAAATTTTTAAGCTTTAATGACGAAGCTGACACGTAACCTGGTACTACTCTGCCCTACTTACCTCCTCACCCTTTGCCCCCTAAATGACCCTATTAAAAAAATTTTTTTTTTTTAAATTTTGTATATAATTATACCAAACATTTATTTTTAGAGTTTTATGACAGAGGTGAAATGTCTCCCTCACAGCCCCTCCAAAATACAGTTTCAATACCCTCCAAAGAGAATTGGACCCCATAAAGTATACATATATATTCTTGATCAGTGATGAAGTCTAAGACGGTCTAGCAATACCCATACGTTCGTCTGTGGAAAACATGATATTGTCTAATTTTGAACCCTGCCTCCTTTAGTGGGCGTTGACGTACGATATTATATAAAGTAACTCTGTCCCACCAAGTTAAACATATTAATTTACTTACTAAATATATGGAGGGTATTTCAGATTCGACCCGGTCGTATATAACGTTTTTACTTGTTTTTCTATGCGTAGACGATACGTATGTGTGAGTGTTATTATTGAAAGAACAAACTGGAGATTTCCCTTCTTATTAGCTGATGTTTTTTTAATCACGCTTATTTTCTTATTTTATTAGGTGGTTCATTTGTTTATTACAGTGCAGTGAGTGCGTGATTCGTTTGCTGCAACATTCAAATAGAAATCAATTTTCAACCTTAATAAACATTTCACTTTGGGAAAAAGTATGTGTAAAATTCATAAATTTTTGTGGCTTTTTTATTTCCTAGGTGCTTGTTTATCATTTAAGATTTAACAATGCTTAACCACCCAACAAATAAATTTCATTTTGTAAAATAAATATATTTTTGTTGATTTTTTTAAGCGAT
>OX637537.1:28578462-28668462 GCA_951800035.1 Linnaemya tessellans
TTTCGATAAAGCTTTTTATTACAATGAAAATGAATATTGCTTAAATTTTTTTGCCTTTAAAAAATATATTTAATCCGTTATTTGCCGCCTGTTTATTTTATTTATTAAATCTATTAATAAGAAGCTTCGAAATTTTTATTTTGCCAGTTGTCAGATTATTTTCCTATCAAAAAAATTTTCTGTATAGACTATATGCTTTTATGTAGTAAGAATTTTAACGAACATTTTATATTGCTATATTAAATTGAATTAAGATTCAGAAAAATGGGACATGAAGAAAAATAATTAAACGGTAACACGGGTATTATAACAATAACATGTTAACATCAGCTTGATACAGTTCTCGTATTCTTTTTCACAATAAAATTTGTGTAAATAGGAACTGTTATCACATTCAACTAAGCCACCTAATAAGTGGTGACAAACACAATACACATGAGCACTGATGATGAAAGGTTTGCGTCTTTCGAAAACAGCTGTTCTGCTCTGCTGTGTAAGTTGAATAACAAAAACTGATGTTGACTTGCCTTTGTGCCTTGGAATATTTATCATGTCTTTCTGAGATTTAAATTAAAAATTTCGAACAATTAGCCTATAGAATCTTAATTCAATTTAATATGCTTTTATGTTCAAATGTTTGGAAACGATTGCAAAAGCAGAGCATTAATGTTAGACAATAACTAACAAAAATTTTCCTTTTCAACTCACATTTGCTTGCGCGTTATTGTAGTTTTTTATTAGTGTTTACTTACATAAATAGTTCTTCATAAAATCACGTTAAAATATATTATATAATTATTATAATAATAACTTAATAATGTCCAAAATAATAATTTCTATTAACGTATGATTATTCTAGCACGCTTGCTTATTCTAAGACGCATTAGAACAATCTTTTATAAAAATCGAAAAATAAAACTCATGGAAATAAACATTATTGCGACCTTATTCTGCTGTTATATCCGATGTTTGAAATAAAAATGCTATGTGTAGTCAGGCTGTTATGACGTATAAACTAATTAAAAATAGATATTTTATTCAGCCATTTTATTAAAAGTAGCTAATCCCTCTTATCGTGCTTAGCGCATTTCTACCACGCCTAGTACTAGATTAAATAAAATTACAAAACTTTTCATTATTCTATTATAGGCCATACTCCAAAAACGCCAGTCACGACAATGCTGAATATAAATGACCATAATCACTTTATTTTTATAATAATAAACATATATATATATATATATATATATATATATATATATATATATATATATATATATATATAGAATTTGTCCAAAAATATAGGGGCAGCTATTGAGTACTCATATATACCTATACATTACAATACTAATTTAACTTGAAAATTTTAGCTAGTAAAGTGTTCATTTACTTTTTCACATTTTTGTGAGCAATTGTGGAAAATTTCTTGTTACTCTCTCGTTGCTAATTTTTACTAGTAAAGTAAATGAACACACCTATTGTCACATACCTTCGCCGGTCCTGTAGCAAAAATTAGCCGGCGAAGTAAAAGGTTGAAATAGCTACAAAAACAGCTGTCTATCTTCTCATCTTTCCTAATCTGTCCCCTTAATACTATCCCCTCGTTTTCAGTTCCGGCGCAATGCCTTGCATATATAGGGGTCATCCCCTGAGTGCTGGTCCAAGATAAAAAAAAAATTTAGATAAAATTAGCTATTTAAGCGACAAACCAATTAAAAGTATTAAAAATTAACAACCTTGTTTTTTATTTTGACATTTTTGTTTTTTTTAACGATATTTAATCAATAGTGCTTTGAAAAACCTGTGAAACTAAAAAATAAATAAAACAGAAAAAATGGGTAAACGAGTGAATTTATCTGTAAAACAAAAAAATTTTTTATTATTGTTAAACATAATTCTTCAACAAGAAAAGATAAATACAAAATCGATGTGTCTACTGTTTCCAAAATCATAAAAAACGAGGAGAAGATTCGTGGGCTGGCAAATTCATCTAACTTAAAGTCTAAAAGACAACGAAAAGGCGATCATCCTAATATTGAAATGGCTTTTACCATTTGGTTCAATGATGTGCTTAGCTAAAACACTGTTGTAACTAGTTTAATGCTTATGAACCAAGCTAAAGAATTTGCTGTTCAATTGGATGCAGAATTTGAGCCAGATCCAAGTTGTTATTCCGATGGAGGAAGTGCTCAAACATAAACTTTGGAAAAATTCATGGAGAATCTAAGGACAACGACAAATTGGCGGCGGAATATTTTAAGACTAGTTTTTTACCCCATTTGCTCAAAGAATATTCTGCAGATTGTGTTTTTAATGCTGACGAAAGCGGTCTATACTACAAAGGATTACCCAAGGGGTATAAGACTCAAAAATCTTGACTTACACTCTTATTTATATGTACTCGTAATTCAACTGGTTCATATAAACGAGTATTTTGTATTGGGAAACCAAAAAAGCCGAGATGTTTTAAAAACAAAAACAAACCAGTCGAATATTTTTCCAATAACAACAGCTGGATGACGAGTTTAATATGGAATAAAATACTTTCTACGATAGACAATGAAATGGTTAAGGAGAACAAAAAAATAATTTTAGTTATTGATAACTCCTCTTGTCATAAGGTAATCACATCACTGTCAAGTATAGAAGTAAAATTTTTAGCACCAAATACCACTGCACTAATACAGCCGTTAGACCAGAGCATTATACATGCTTTTAAATACCAATATTGGCAGATTATAGTAAAAAAGCAATTATGCGCTATAGAAGAGGGAAAAACTGTGCCAGATTATCTGAAATCGGTTACAATATTGGATGCATTAAATTTTGTAAAACGGGCATGGTGGTTGGTGACACCTGAGACAATTGCAAATTTTTTCAAAAAAGTACACATATCAGTTAAAAGTTTCCATTTATACTTCAATTTTTAATGTAATATGTTTTACAGGCTGGCCAATACTGATCTCAATGAAAGTGATGAAAACGAAGATTTTATTGCCGAAGTAGTTTCTTATCCATCTGAAAATTTGCATTGCGATGATGATCTTGTTTGTTTTGGAAATTTAAGAAATTAAGAAATTTTACAAGCGGTTTACGAAGAAGACTCTACACAAGAAGATGATGATTGTGAAAATGATAACGAATTGTTTATTGTTGAAAAATATCCATCCACAACAAAGGATATTTTAAACTTTGCAGATGTTTTGAGAACGTATTGTATGGAAAATTAATTGGAGTGCATATTTTTGTTTGACAAAATAGAAAAAAAGGCTCTAAAAAATTCATTGAATTTAAGCCAAACTAAAATAACAGATTATTTTCATTAAAAACTTTGTTATTTTTAATAAATAATTTTTATTATATTAAATATTTAATATAATAAAAATGATTATATTTTTAGAAAATATTTAATGCAGTTTTGAAGGCAATCAATAATATATTTTAAGTTTTTTATTAAAGTTTTTATAATTTAACCTTTTAACGTACAAAGTATTTATGTATTTGTTTATAACGTATACAATACGTTTACAAACATACTATACACATATAAATGAAATAAATCTGTTTTCTTTTTTATAATCACATAAATCGTTTATATCCGATTTTGTTTATATGCCATATTGTGGTATATAAAAAAATTAGTCTAATAATAACATTAGCGATATAGTCACAACATTGCGTGCAACTAAGGGATGTGACTATAAGCGAAAAGTACTGTATATATATATATATATATATATATATATATATATATTTATATACTTTATATATACTATATATATATATATATATATATATATATATATTTATATATATATATATATATATATATATATATATATATTTATATATATATATATATATATATATATATATATATATATATATATATATATTTATATATATATATATATATATATATATATATATATATATATATATATATATATATATATATTTATATATATATATATATATATATATATATATATATATATATATATATATATATATATATTTATATATATATATATATATATATATATATATATAAATAGATTCAAATATAACGACAATGTGGCTATATGTACTTGGCAGCACTGCCAACTCATCTCTAGTTTTCAAAATGTTATAACCCTGGTCAACACAATGCAGATAATATTTGAATTAACGGAACTGGAATATGCCGGATACATCGTCGAGAATATGCAAGATCATTCGAGGCTGTGCAATAATAAGTGTAGATAACAACAACGAAAAAAACCTAGCAATATCAATGCTAAGAGAAGATGATTTTATTCTTAATGATCTTGTACGCAAGTATTCGCTGCTAAGTCTGTGTAAAAGCTAAGTCTGCTTTTACACACATCAGTTTTTCTTGAAGCTGTTCTCTACAGTTCTCTTTTAAAACTGTCCGTTTGTTTACACACAGACAGTCTGTGTTCAATTTCTTAATATGACGCCATTAATGAGAATAAAATAACAAAAGAGAATTGAAGTAACTTTCCGGTACAATCAAGTATCTCTTCTTGCTTCTTTCCTCTCTCTCCCATAAACTCAGACTTGCTTCAAGAAAAACTGATGTGTGTAAAACAGGGCTCCTCAATGGGAGAAAATATTTAAGTATAATGTATTTGTGAATTTTTCATGTGTAATTGGCTGTTTTTTTAAGCAAGAGCGTACAAATAATGTTGCCAGACGACGTCATTTTTACGACTTTTTATGCCAAAAATAAAATGACATGAAATATTTAAATAAAGTTTTCATTAATATGTATTTCTTACATATAATTAATACAGGCGAACTTCCTTATAGTGAATAAATTATACACTCCACGCAATATTTGTAAGGCTAAAATTATTTTAAGCTTTTTTCCGAATTTATTAATGTACATAATGTTGGAATATTTTGACTTATATATTGCCATTTTATCTGACATAAAAATATTGTGTCTGTTTAAAAATAACGTGATTTAAATATTAAATTTGAACGAAATATTTAAAAGACCAAGTTCAGGAAATTATAATAGAGGAGTAAAAAAATCTAAATATGTATGTGGAATCAAAACATTTTGCTTCTTACTTTTAATTAAGAGAAAAAACTTATTTTATAAAAAAAGACTTACAAATCAAATCAAGTTAATTCATCTATTAAAATGTTTGTAATTTTGAAAAAATTATATATAAGGACGCTACTAGACGTTGAAACTCGTACTTCTAGCAATATAATTCGTAAAAAATCTAAATAATAGTAATAATAATAATCAGCAATGTAACTTCTGAGATCTAGAGCCTCGGAAAAAGAGCCTTATGTACCCTCTTCTCCCCATAAAACTTTTTGCAATAAAAACATTTATAGGAACAAAAATATTAAACAGAAGCAATTTCTTATTTTACGTATACTTCAAATTGAACTTACTCATTGTTTTTAAATATTTTTGTCAAAATAACACCGTTTTATATAAAAAATTGAAAGCATTTTTTAATTCTGTAGAAATGTTGAAGTATTTTTCATAAAACTACCGTAATAATTTCACATTAACGATTTGAAAAAGTAATATGAAGATTTTGATGTTTTTTCTCCAAAATTTGGCGATATTGCATCTATTTTGTCTGGCAACTATGTGAACAAGAAAGAACATTTAAAGGTGTTGCCGTTGATCACAAAATCAAATTTATAATAATATAAGAAGGCAAACTTAGTTTTCTTTTTTATAAATGTGTGAAATTGATTTTTGTTTCTATAGCCTATATTCTATTCACAATTTCGACCGAAATGCTGTCAAAGCCCATATAAAAAGTATTTAGTCGAAATAAGCGTGGAAAAATTTGGAAAACTGGTTTATTATGAAAAACACGTGAAATTTTTCTGAACACAATTTTGCTAAATATTTTTCGAAAATTTAAACAGAGTACTAGCCTTAAGGAAAACAAGAAATTTATAATTTTTATATGTCAATTTTTTCAAATGAAATAATTAATGTTGCTAAACCTTTTTCGAAAATTCAAACAGAGTACCGGCCTTATCGCTGTGAGCCCTTGTATGTAGTATAACTTTTTGGCCTCCTAAGCGCACACAAAAATTTAATTTAATTGACTGTTAAAGTTCGACGAGGCAAGTCGCATGTTTTTTATGAAAAAAAAATTTACTGCAAAATTAAACAAAATTTGTATTTTAAAAGGCTTATATTAAAATATTCTATTATAGACAATACTATCTTCCAATGGAGATATAAAATATTATAAAACCATTTTTGTATCATACAAAATTAATAAAAATCATAATATATATAAATTCATCCATCCAAGAATACAAAAAATCGAACGATGGCAACGCGGGTTGAAAATTTAGTCATGCATTTGTTGTTGTCTATGAATAAAATTTTTATTTTCTCTTCTCTCATTGATGTGAATTTCGTTACTGTTCGTGTTGCGTATGTGAATACGTGTAAAAAATCCGATTGGCACTCGTATCGGGAGTGTAATGGCTGAGGTGCCCTGGTGTAAAAGCAGACTAAACATGTACACAAATATACACAGCAGCATACACACATAGCACAAGAAGAAACAAAACTACACAACACTCATACATTTGACCACACATTGTTACAATTACCAAAACACAAGACAGCATTGTCATATACACAAACACACGCACATATATAGCTACATGTTAAGTAAAGCACAACCAACAACAACCATGGCCAGATGCTTCGCGAAGCTACCAGACGACGTCACTTTGCTATGTAAAGTCGCTGCCATAGATCAACAGGATTAGTGTGATTTTAAATCTAGACGTGTTAATATCGCTAAGTGTTTAGTAGTACAAATACTCGTGTTAATTAAGTAATAAATAAAGAGTTGCCGCATTATATTTCTAAAATTAATTGTCTGTGTTTTTAATTTGATGCAATTAAACGAATCCTTGAAGTATAAGTAAAAAGTGTTTTTACGAAAAGTCCTAAAAACGTAACTATATATATATATATATATGTATATATATATATATATATATATATATATATGTATATATATATATATATATATATATATATATATGTATATGTATATATATATATATATATATATATATATATATATGTATATATGTATATATATATATATATATATATATATATATATATATATATATACTTATATACATTTAGCTCATACTCCACCTCTTCAAAAAGCCACATTATACTTCCGATTGATTTTTAATATTTTAAAGACGATATTGGATTATATTTGCCTCTGAAACTCCACGATACTATTCTTATAGTTTCTATGGAATGGAATTAGAAGTTAGGGTCATCTGACTTAAGGTAGTTTTTAAAACATTGATTTCTGGTCTAAATTCATCCTGATCTAATCGTTTGTTGTAAGGTGGCCAACCAACTATCGTCCGGTCCTTCCGCAGACGACGCATTAGTGGGAACACTGGATTGGGTCACATCATTTGAAGTCATGTTACTGGTCGATTCTAAAATATGTGGGAACCCCAGTGAGGCGGGTAATTCAAGTACCTATGTATATATGGCGACACGTTCCACAAAGGTTGGGTAGCCGATACCCGCAGGTTACTTGGGGGACTACGTAAAACCTTTGGGGTAGGAGCTAATGAAGTATCAGTAACTCTTGCCGTAAGGGATAAACTCTACCATCAACAGGAAGGCCAAAAGAGGTGGTTACTGAAGAAAATATCAAGAAAATCCTCAAGTTACGTGAAATTGTTGAAATGTTAAACATTCATATGAACGTGTGTTCAACATTTTGCATGAACATTGCATATGAAAAACCTATCGGCAAGATGGGTGCCGCGTTGGCTCAGTGTCGAAACAATTTACACAATAGCTATATAAATTATAGCCTATGTGTTATTCTGATGTATAAGCTAAATTATTATAAAGTTTCAATAAAATCCAATCAGTAGTTTTAGCGTGAAAGGGGAACAAAGATCCACACTCACAAACATTCGGCTTTATAACATTAGTAGGATATATATATATATATATATATATATATATGTATATATATATATATATATATATATATATATATATATGTATATATATATATATATATATATATATGTACATATATATATATATATATATATATATATATGTATATATATGTATATATATATGTATATATATATATATATATATATATATATATATATATATATATATATATATATATATATATATATATGCAAATTAAAATTCTGTTATTTAATTTTATTAAAAAAAATTTATTTCATGTCAACCTTTTCAGTCAACACCTCAAACCAAACTTGAACTAATTTACAAAAAGTATGTCTTATATCTAAATAGCTTATTCTTCTTTGCAGCAAAAAGTATTATTTTATTTGCTTGTTTGGCGAATATTTACAAATGCATCAAGCATTCATTCAGCCGGTAGAAACATTACACCGTTTATATTTGGTAGACATATCGTCAGCATAATTTGTGGGAAAGAATTTATATTATATTTAAATAATCATAAATTCATATCTTAACTCCTCCCCCTGTAAAATCAACCGTCCCGATTGTTAATAAACTTCGAAATTGTCGTCCGGGGCTAACAGGAAGCGGTTATTCAAGATCTGAAGCCTTTGGTTCTTCATTGATTATTTTTGACACATTGAAGGTAGTGTAGGTCTTTTGCCTTTGAATCTGTAAATTGTGATAAGGAAACTGAAAATTAAAAATGCGGACAGGACTAAATTTAATGAAAACATAATGTTTCCTTTTGTTGATATTGAGTCGATCTCGTCAATATTGTCTGAAGTTCCCTTATCATTTCTAATGAAAGTACCTCTTGAGTTGGGGAGTTAATATTAGGAAGCTGTAATACAGCTGGAAGTGGGTTTAATGTTGTCAGTTCTTTTGAAATAAATGTTTTATTTTCTTATATGATTGTGTCGTTATGGAATTTTACTAAGTAAGTACCAGATAATTGATATGATTTGTTTCCTGATATTTCCAAAAATCCTTCGAACTGATTTAAAAATATCATGCCTTGATAGAGTTCTTGTACTGAAGGTATGTGCAGGTTATTAATTACTACGCAATCATGCTTTTTGCTGTTCAGAAGTGGTGGTACACAATCTGTTTCGCTTATATCTAGTAAATTATTTTTAATTTCATAAACCTTATTCTTACATTTTACAATTTCTTCTGAATTAATTTTTAATATAATTTGATATTTTTTTACCGGCTTAATAAGTATTTTTTTCACAAGTGTCTTTTTCTATTGCTGGTAAATTTATAATCAATTCGTCCCTAATGATCTTGACCTTGTTCACAATAGTATCTTCCACTGTTTTCTGAACTTGTTCAATTGACTGTATCGTTTTCAAAATTTTATTGGTGGTATCAGTTAGCACATTAATTCTTTCGATAGAGTCTCTGTTTATAATCCTCTGTCGTTCGTTGTTCCTAAGAAGACCATTCATTTTATTTACTACTATTTCATGATCTTCATGGTCCGGTGTTCCGGCTATCCATTTCCATATTGTTCCCAGGGCATCAATTGAACGTTTATTTCTCGGTTTCATTCTTTTCAGTTGATTTCTGATTTGAGTTATATCATAAAGAAGGAATGGTAAGTTAGTACTGTTCTGCGTCAATTTGTGTTGTATTTCGAGGTTCAAGTCGTTAGTTGTTCGTTCGTAGTCAGTCAGGTTTAATACGTGAATAAGCTTAAAATTTCCATTTTGTAATCTAGTTTGTCCTAAATGGATCGAAATTAATTGTGAATTAGTGTAGTCCAGTTTTTGGACCTCGGGCTGACAAGCAGCACATAATGTAAGTATTATGACAGCAGTAAAAATCATTTTCTGCAAAGGGAAAAAATTTGATTAAGTATTCAGGTCTTTATATTATTCTTATGGATGATTCTGTTACGAGACTGGATTCTAACTTTGTTCCCTAGATCTTCCTGAACCTTTTGTTTTTTGAATCGAGGTAAGAGTTTATTACGCTGCCCAATTATTTTCTCATAGATAACATCCCCCGGTTGGTATGTCCTCACACCATTACGGTTGCTTCTTGCAAGCATCTTCTCTTGTGCTTTCGTTAATACTTCATGCAAGTTATGCGAGACTTTATTGAGAAAAACGTCTGCTGGTTTATTTCCTGTGACGGAATGAATGGTATGGTTGTACTGTTGAGCTGCCCTATAGAAAGACTCTGTATCGTCGATCAAGTGAAACTCTTCCCTAAGGTATCTGGCGATTTCAATAAGGGTAGAATGGACCCTTTCAACCTGTCCATTTGTTGAACTATGGCGAGGTGTGCAATAATAAAGTTCTATTCTCAGTCGCTGCATTAGTGCTTTAAACTGAGGTGACGTAAATCCTGGTTCGTTATCGAGAGTAATCTTTTTTGCATCAGGGAAATTCTGCAAAACTTCTAATACCTTTTCCCCCAAATTAGTTTTGTCCTCTATAGACTTTATAATTAGAAACTTTGAATATGCATCAATGCAAGTTAGAAATTCAAGGTCAATGTTAAGGCACTCCCCCTCTTTGTTAGGAATTGGAGCATCTCCGATTTGTACTCTTTGCGGGTGTCTATTGTACTTGGTTTTATTACAGATTTCGCAGTGTCTTATAAATTCCTTAAAATGATTTAACATTTTGGGCCAGTAATATTCCTTATAAATTTGCTTATAATTTTCCTTAAAGTTCCTATGAGCGCGAATGTGTGTTTGCTGGATTATACACTCTTGGTCATCGCGACCAGGTACGTCAATAGGGAATATTTTCGTGAAAATAAATTTATTCGTAAAAACACCTTTAATGGTTTCTTTAAATTCGAAAAGATCTTCCAAGGTACAATGTATTGCGGTCACCAATTTTGGTTGAAGAAATTCTAAAAGAATTGTTTTTAAATTTTCTCTAGTATCGTATTCAATTATATGTCTAGTTCTGCCAAAATTTACTATTGATTCATGTATCGTAAAGTTAGCCTTACTGAGAAGAATCTGTTGCTTAAATTCATTCAATGGCTTAGAAGACTCAGGTATATTAATATCATCACTACTTTCCACTGAATGCTGAGTGCTATGTAATGATTCGCTATCCGAAATGTTATTTAGTAATTGCCTTGTCTGCTACCGCATTTTGTGTCCCTGGTTTGTACACGATTTTTGGTGCAAATTCCTCAATAAAAGCATGCCACCTTTTCATCTTGGCATTAGGATTTCTAGTTGATACACAAAATGTTAAGTGGTGGTGATCAGTATGGATCTCTAAGTCCGATACACCGTATATCCACACACTATAGCGTATAATTCTTTTTCATTCGTTGCGTAATTCCTTTCAGGGGAATTAAGGGTCTTTGATATGAATGTAATGGTCTCCCGTTTAGGCTTAATACGGCTCCTATGGCAACGTTCGATGCGTCTGTTGTCAAAATATACTTGCTATTAAAATCAGGCTGCACCAATTCTACTTGGTCTATCAGCAATGCCTTTACTTTATTGAAGGCTGCGATCGCTTCCTCGTTCAACTGGATCTCAGTTTTCTTTGACATGCTTTGTGATATCCTGCCATTTTCTCCTGATAGGTAAAATGTTAATGGCTTGGTAACAGAGGCATAATTCTTTATAAATTTCCTATAATATCCGGATATTCCCAGGTAGCTTCTAAGTTGTCTCAAGGTAACCGGTAAGGGGTAATTTTGTATAGTTTCAATCTTCTTGGGGTCAGTTTTTATTACATTATATCCTTCTATGTATCCTAAAAATTCAACTTGCTTTTTGTAAAATTCAGAGTTTTCTAACGAAATCTTCATATTTGCTTCCTTAAGGGTTTCTATTATTTTAGTAAGGTGAATGGAATGCTCCTCTATTGAAGGGGAGAATACAATTATGTCATCGATATAAACGTGACAAAATTTACCAATATAATTCCTTAGAATATCGTCCATTGCAGACTGAAAAATGCCAGGAGGATTCTTCAAGCCAAAAGGCATCCTTAAGAATTCATATTTCCCGTTATTCACGGAAAATGCCGTTTTAATAATGTCTGACTCCTTCATTAATATCTGGTGGAAGCCAGACTCTAAATCAATTGTGGAGAAGTACTTGGCCTTCCCGAGATTCGACAAAATAACATTACAGTCAGTAATGGGATAATTTACCGCAATCGTCTGCTCATTTAATTTTTTATAATCAATGACCATTCTCAACCTTGAGGAACCATCTTCATTAGTTCCTTTTTTTGGCACAACCCAAATTGGCGAGTTGTACGGACTTCTACTCGGACGAATAATTCCCTCGTCTAATAAGTTTTGTATTTCCTTATTCACAAATGTGTTAACAGACATCGGATATGGATATTGCTTACTCCATATAGGAGTTTCAGCAATTGTGTTAATTTAATTTCTTCATTAATTTTGCGCCTCAAAGAGTCAATTTCTTCAAGTGTTTCTATATTATTAATATTCTCAATTTGTTCTCCGTCTTCGGAGGTGGTTTCCTTATAGGTTTCCTTTTCTTCCGTTTCTGCGTTATTAAATTTCAGAAACTTTTCACAATGGTCTCCACTTGACAAAGTTCCTTTCTCAAAATCTAGTACAATATTTGCCTTTTTCATAAAATTTTACCCAATCATAATGTCGGCTTCGAGATTAGAAATCTCATAAAATCTTTCTCTTATTCCAAATAGTGTTGCTACGCTAAAATGATTAATAATGGTCGACCCATTTATTGTTTTCACTCTTTTCCTTATGACTAATTCTTGCCTATTTCTAAAAACGTTCGGGCTACAGTAGCTACTTGTAGCACCACTGTCAATTAATATTCTATACATTCGTCCAAATGTTCCTCTTTTTGTAATGTAGGGCAATCCGGTGTGAATTCTAAAAAAGAATTTTCGTTTAGCTTGTTTATCCGCTGTGCCTTATGTTGCGGTTGGTGGCTAACGTGGCCACTTGGTGGAAGTTGTCTCTTTATTGCCTGATGTGCAGGATTAAAGGGTGTATGTTGTGGATAGTTGGTAAAGGGTCTTTGGAAATTGTAATGATTTCCGTTGGCTGGAAATGAAGGATTGTTGAATGCAGTTTGTTGGGGGTAATTATTAAAGGGTCTTTGGAAATTGTAATGATATCTGTTTCTTTGTGGAGGTCTATTGGTGACGTTAACTGATGTGTCAATGTCCATAGGTTCTGCTTTTGAAAAGCTCCCTACTGCCTGGTGATTATTCCTTGTCTGCCTTGGTGGAAATCTCAGTGTGTTTTGATTCCTATGATTTTGATTTTCATGCCTTTTATCGAACTGATAGTCAAATGTTGCCCTAATTTGATTTGATTGAAGCTCTTGCGCTTTGGCAAGGGCATTCGGAAGATCACTAGCTGATAATGAAAATAATATATTAGCAAGCGGAGCATTTAGTCCTGTTATAAATACTCTTAAGCATATTGCCTATTTTTCTTATTCAATTCCTTGCAGACTGTGGCATTTGACCCGTGAGTCATGATTGTTTTATTAATTAAAAGGGTCAGTTTTTCAGATAGGTCTCTTATCGGCGTAAGCGAAGTCGAGGCGGCTTATAATTGCAACAATGTTTAATACGGTACCATGATTGGTTAGGATGTTATTGGCCTCATCTGTAACTTTATTCCGAGGTATCGTTAATGCTGCAAAGTAACGTTTGCTACCCCTAGTATATAGGGTCATTGCATTAGTGGCAGCTTCGCGCCAACTCACATAGAAAATATTTTTTCCATTATACATAGGAAGTGACTTAATCACATCCAAGCTTTCATCACAAGTAATATTTTCCCTAATATAACCTCTTGCTTGCTGATATTCAGTAACTGTGTTAAATTAGCTAGTGTCCTAGTCAGTTCGTCTATTCTAGTTTGTAATGGGCCTATTTGGGCATTTATTAATGACTCAATGTGGTTTGCTGTGGCCATTGTTTCTTTCGAATTTAATCTTTCAAATGCTGTTGTCAAAATATCTATTTCCTCTTCCGTCCACCAATTCTATTTCTTCTGGCAGTAAATCTAATTCTTCACTTATTCCTTCCAGATTGTATATTTTTATCGAATTTTTAATTCAACTTTTCCAAATTATTTCAATTCAACAATACTCGCAAAATATCACTAAAATAAATTAAATTATTCTAACTTACTTATAATATTAAATTATTGCTAGAATTCGCTGTATGGAATCTTCTCTTCTGTTGTTGTGTTGTTGTTTTCTTCTGTCGTTATTGCGGCTGATGTTGGGACCTTATTTTCCAGTTGTATGAATTTATGGAATAGTTTATTTTTCACTTCACAATTATTCGTCGATATTTTGTTGATTGACCCTTGAGTTGAATTGCTGTTCTCTTTGGTTGTTTGACGTTTGTTTTATTTTTTGTTTGTTGAGGAATTATTCTTAGTTGAATTCCTGCAGTTCTTTTTGTTTGTTTGACTTTTGTTTTTTTGTTGAAGAATTATTCTTGTTGAATTCCTGCAGTTTATATTTTTTTGGATCGGTTTTCGTTTTTTGTTAATGAATGACACTAATTTACAATTAAGCTTAAACACTTCATCAGGAATTGCTTTATTATTTTTTTATATTAAATGGTTCCTTTTAGATATATTTTTCTAAGTCACGTAAACAGTTAGTTTTATATGTATTGTTTTAAATTGGCTTTTTTGTTATCGCCCTTTTTTTCTCCGTTCTTTGGCGGATACTTATTTCTTAGGTTGGTGGACCGAAACCGTTCCTTACTTGTTTTTTCAGGATATGACTACGATTTGCGGTGCCCCACGTTGGGCGCCAATTAAAATTCTGTTATTTAATTTTATTAAAAAAAATTTATTTCAAGTCAACCTTTTCAGTCAACACCTCAAACCAAACTTAAACTAATTTACAAAAAGTATGTCTTATATCTAAATAGCTTATTCTTCTTTCCAGCAAAAAGTATTATTTTATTTTTATTTTATTTGCTTGTTTGGCGACTATTTACAAATGCATCAAGCATTCATTCAGCAGGTAGAAACATTACACCGTTTATATTTGGCAGACATATCGTCAGCATAATTTGTGGGAAAGAGTTTATATTTTATTTAAATAATCATAAATTCATATTTTAACTTGCATATATATATATTGGTCGCAAGTTTTATATACCATGATTGGATGCTGCTTTAAACTCTTTTCGATAATACCAAATTTTATTTATGTCGTCTTGGAGCTAAGTACAAAAAATTGGAAAAACTTGGGCAACAATAGAACCAAAATATTTTGGGAATCATCATAAAACATATCAAGCTTTATTTTCAGAGGGGTAACAAAATCACTTTTTTCTCTTCCATACAAGTAGAGTCGCTCTAATATATACACATCAGTGGTGGGCACTGTCAATGTATTGGTAAATTATGTATGCGTTGAGGTTGCGAACTACCCACCAACCACAAAGCCAAGCGTTAGAAAGATAATGGTGCATTATATATTTATACATAAGTAGATTTATTTCCTAACTTGAAAAAACGTTGATTTAGTAAAATTATTAAATGAAAATAAATCTTTTTCTAAGTAAACAGTCAAATGAAAAAAATTAAAAAAGATAGGACAACAATTTACAGATGGAGCGAATGGAATGGCATTTCCATAGGGCAATGAAACATGTAGGATTTCTACAGTTCTACAGTTTCACGCTTTCATCCAAATTTACAGCTTTGATAACATAAAAGGCATTGTATGTTACCAAATGCATTATTTACAACAAAATATTTTCCTTATATCATATTAATTTGAAATGAAACACGTATGTTTGCTGGACAAATATTCTTGATATATAAAAAAATATGTAAGCATCCGGCTGATGTTAATTCCTCGCTGTCTCATCGACGACTAAATTAAAAAGGGTAAGAATACGTGTAAATGCTATCAGCTATATATATATATATATATATATATATATATAAATATATATATATATATTTATATATATGTATATAGATACATATATGAATATATATGTATAATGTATGTATATATATATATATATATATATATATATATATATATATATATATATATAAATATATATATATATATACACATATATATATATATATGTATATATATATATATATATATATATGTATATGTATATATATATATATATATATATATATATATATATATGTATATATATAAGAATATATATAATATTTGTATAGGTATATATATATATATATATATATATATATATATATATAGATATATATATATATATATATATATATATATATATATATATATATATACATATATATATATATATAAATCTATATATATATATATATATATATATATATATATTATATATATATATATAAATCTATATATATATATATATATATATATATATATATATGTATATATTATATATATATAAATCTATATATATATATATATATATATATATTTTATATATATGTATATCTATATATATATATATATATATATATATACATATATATATATATATATATATTTTATATATATATATATATATATATATATATATATATCTATATATATATATATATATATATATATATATATATGTATATATATATATATATATATATATATGTATATGTATATATAAATATATAGGTATATATATATATATATATATATATATATATGTATATACACATATATATGTATATATATATATATATATATATATATATAGGTTTTTACTCTCAAATTAAACCATTTTCGGAACAAATTTAACTTTTTTCAAATTAAATTTAGTTATTTTCAAAACACATTAACTTTTTTTCGAAGTAATTTGAATTATTTTCAACACGAATTAAACGTTTTCCTTTTTAAATTAATTTTTTTTCCTTTATAATTCAATGTTTTTCTTTTCAAATTCAAATTATTAAAATACGAATTAATTTGTTTTTTAATTCAATATTAAAAGCTTACAAAATAAAGGCCTTGTTTATAAAAAATAATTTATGTGTATTAAGCTCTTATTTAACGTATTTCTATGGGTCGTAGTTTAATTTTTAAACTTTTCGATTAGTACTACTATGAACTAGATTTGAGTTAAGTTTTAAAATTTAATAGAATAACTATAAAAAAATGTAAATTAACTTAATTTTTAAGGTTTCTTCCTTTTTTTTAATTTCATTACATTCGAATGAACTTATTTTTTAGATTTGGTAGTAAATGTAATTCAAAAGGTTTTACTGTGTATAACAGTACAGGATTGGAAGATATTCCAGTGGGACAGGCAGTTGTATTTTTTTAACAATATTAAAGAAAACAAAATATATAAAAAATTGAAAAACAAATCAGTTTGAAGTCAAAAAATTTGTTAAGTTTAAAAACATTTAAATTTTAAATAAAACAACTTAGTTTTAAACAACATTTAAACACACTTTAAAAACAATTGAATTTGAAAATGAAAATACTTAATTTTAAATTAAAAAAAGTGAATTTAATATGAAAAATGTTGAATTTAATATGCAAAAATTTTAATTTATTTTAAAAAGAATTCAATTTGTTTGAAATAAATGGAAATTTGTTTTGAAAAAAATTTAGTTTTAATTTAAAAAATTTTAATTTGATATAAAAAATTTTTAATTTGGGAGTAAAAACCTATATATGCATATACGAGGGCGGTTCGGAAACTTCTTAGCCTAGTACAAAAAGCGCGGTATAAACAGAAAAAAGTTAAGTGTTTTGGAAACTTCCATCTCTGCTATGAACACATGTTAAATTTTGTTTCGATCTGGCAACTCCCTCATATAGAAACAGGTGATCACAAAAGACGCATCCGCGATTTTTTAACAATGGAAAAATTAGAAATGCGTGGTGTCATTAAATATTTACATAATATTTACATATATATATATATATATATATATATATATATATATATATATATATATATATATATAAATATATGTATATATATACATAGATATCGCCCACTAAATCAAAAAAGGATCACAACACAAAATATAAACAATTTTGGAAATATATTTTGTTATACCCATAAAAGTTTCCTTTGTCACAAATTTTTAGTTGCATTAACTATAAACTTTCCAATTATGATTTGTCAAATTAAAATTTTATCGAAGAAAATTATTTTAATGCACATAAGCAACGACATTCTGAATAACTTTGTTATTTTGGTATGTCTGTTTATGATTTAGTGTGCGGTATATATGATTATAAAGGGTTTTTCAAAAAGAACTTTGTTTTCTAATCCAAAATATTTAGATGAAGATTATTAAAACTTTTATTGTATTGCGAAGAGGAAAGTTTTGCAATTATGAATGAAAAATGAAATTTGGCAAATGTCCACCATGTCAGTGATATCCACGTCATCAATAATAGTCCAAAATTGAGTGGTGAACATCTCTCGATGGCGTGATACCGCGTTTCCAGCCTCATCTTTGGAAAAAAAAACGGCTTGATCACGCCTCCAGACCACATAGCGCACTATACAGTGACACGTTGAGCATGCAAAGGCTTCTCAATAATCGCTCTAGGATTCTCAGAATCCCAAATTCGGCAATTTTTCTTGTTGACAGAAGGTCTCTGAGGGACGATTATGTTGTTCGAAAATATCACGAATTTTGGAAATGTAAGTTTAACAGAACCAAAATTTTCATAGAGGATTTTATTTATGTTAATGCGATTTCGAGCGAAATTGATTTCATTCTAGCAATTGCCAATGCATCTACTATCGAAAAACTAAATATGTTGTTGGTGTTGAAAAACAAAGTTCTTGTTGTAAACCCTTTACATATATATATATATATATATATATATATATATATATATATATATATATATATATATATATATATATATATATATATACAGGGCAAGCCAAATAACTTTTTTTTTTGAAAATGCTATAAAAAAAAGTACTGAATATTTTCTCAAATTTCTTTTTTTATTTGAAAGTATAATCCTTCCGGTTAATAATTTCATTCAAATGGCTGCTTCGGCTGGCCATGCAGTAGCCTACACGATCGGTCCAATTTTTAACCACATTAATTATTGTGTCACCAATGGCTTCACGAATATTGTCCTTTAAGGCGTCAATTGTCTCTGGCTTGTCGGCGTAACACTTATCTTTGACGGCATCCCAATCGCAGTTCCGAGGTGGCCAATCGGCATCAGCTCTGCGGCTGATAATGCGATCTTCAAAAATAGGGCGCAAAACATCGAGCGTAGCTTCGGCTGTGTGGCACGTAGCGCCGTCCTGTTGAAACCAAATGTTGCCAATATCCTCCTCTTCAATTTTTGTGAACAAAAATTCTTTCAACATGGCCCGATAACGATCGCCATTGACTGCAACGGCCACTTTTTGCTCATTTTCGAAGAAAAATGGCCCAATTATGCCTCTGGACCAAAATCCGCGCCAAACAGTGACTCGTTTTGGGTGTCTCGTCTTTTCAATGTATGCGTGCGGGTTTTCTGTGCCCCAAATGCGACAATTTTGCTTGTTTACATACCCGCCAAGATCAAAATGAGCTTCATCTGAAAAGATGATTTTTTTTTGACAAAATCGGCATCTTCTGTAAGTCGATCGCAAGCCCATATTCAAGCGTATACAGAACCATATTCATTCAGCGGAAGGATAAAACTAATTATCTGTCAAATCAGACATGAGCTAAGTGTTACCATTCACGAAATAAGCACTAGTTGAAAAAAAACGTTAGATGGCGGACCCTTTATATATATATATATATATATATATATATATATATATATATATATATATAGATATATAAATACATATATATATATATATATATATATATATATATATATATATATAGCAAAATAGTTTCTTTTTTATATCTGCATTAAATATTTCAAATTTCAAGATGGTATGTTTTCAAAAATATTACAGAAGAAGACTTAACATGGCAAAATGTATCAGGAGAAAATCCATATTAAAAACGCCTGGCCTTATTCCAATGGAAACCAGTGTATATATGTATACATATGTATATATATTATTATCTATATATATATATATATATATATATATATATATATATATATATATATCTATATATATATATATATATATATATATATATATATATAGAAGTAGTTAGGAACTGTATGTGCGAGAACAATTAAAATACTCAAATTTCAGCAATTAAATTTTAAAATTTTAAATTTTAATTGCCAAATTTGTGTTAATGGGTTTTTTTTGTAATTTGATACTTTAATGTGTGTGTGTGTGTATTTTCCCACGGTTAAATAGGGATGTTCACATTGTTGTTGTTTAATTTTTTTTATATTTTATAATGTTGGGGTAGGCGTGGGAATTTTTGTCTGTCCATATGAGACCTTGGGAGTTTGTGTCTGTCCGTATGAGACCGTGGGAATTTTTGTCCATCCATATGTGAGGGGAGTTTCGTGGAGGGGAGCTGTAGTAACCAAAATGAGTTTGTATAAGTGAGCGTGAGACCGTGGGAATTTTTGTCTGTCCATATGAGAGCTTGCGAGTTTGTGTCTGTCTATATGTGACCTTGGGAATACATGTCCGTCGGTATGTGAGCGTGGGAATTTCTGTCTCTCCATATGTGAGCGTAGGAATTCTGTCTCTACATGGGTGCTATGGCCTAATAGAAAATAAGAAATTTTTAGTATCTGACACAACATTTTTTAGGAAGTACAATATCTCAAAAGTGTTTTATAATTGGTTGGCCCTAATGTTTGTGGTTCGTTTCTTCTTGCTGGAGTGAGATTTCTTCTTTTATTTTTTAGCTTGTTTTTAATTTTGGTGTGTGTTTACTTAAGATATTTTTAATTTTGGGGTGTGTTTACTTAAGATATTTTGTCCAGCAATTCAGTTATTTCTTTTTTGTGTGCAATGCTTGAGTGTGGGGGAATAATTTGATTATTCTGATCTTGAAGACGTTGTGAAAAAAAAATTACTATTGCATAAATATTGAATCTGATATTTTGTTTATTTTATACATGACGAGCATCGATGAATTTTATTTGGGGATCTGGATGGTGGTGCGATTTCTGTATTTTGTAGAATATGAATATTTATGCTATGTTTAAGTGTGTGTGTGTTTTTGTGTTCTGAGTGGCGATTGGAATGTCTGCCTGTCAGACAGGCTGTGTGTGACAGTCCGCTTTTTTGCTTCCCTGGATTTAGCGCAAGTGGGTCAGTATGAAATGAAATAAATTTGTAAATATTTATGTACGCATATACATACAAACAAATAATAAGCGTTTATTCGTTGTGCCCAAATATTCCCTTGACCATTTGAATGAATGAACCATTGTGTTTGTTTGTGTGTTCTCTGAAATAAATATGTATGTAGGTTTTTATTTGAATTAAAAGACATTTATTTTAATTTTTATAAGCATTTATTTAAAAGTTTGTTAACATTTTCATTTTTAAGTAAAATTGCATTCCTTAAGGCACAAACACCATAGTCGTGATAGCTACAATAGAGATATGTTGAATGCTTAGTTTCCATTTGTTTAAAATTAATGCAGCCAATGTCTTCAATGTTATAAACTGTTTGATGAATCATTTTTTCTAGCCATTTTTTCTTCTCTCCCCCCTTAACATATATTTGTGAATTTCTTATATTGGATTTTAAAAACTTGCAAACGCATTGAAATGAGACTGATCCATCATTCCAGTTAATATGATGATAGTTTTTTGTTAACCAAACTGCTTCTCTCTGTTTTTTGACCGATAAACATGAGAAATCAAAAGGATGTTTTATGATGAAATTGAGGCATTCGTTGTGGCTGAAAACTACAGCTAGTTCTTTTGCGATGAAGTCATTTGAATTATTTTTGAAACCTTGCAAGTCTACAAAAACAATATCACCATCCATGTTATTTAATTTATAAGACCTTCCGGACTTGACCTTTTCTTGGTATGTATTCTATTACGCGGTCATGAATAAGAACGCAGTAAGCTGATGTCGTTGCTGGAATATTTGTTGCTGTTTCAAATTCAATTTTTATATCAATCGGTCCGGTATTGACTGATTCGTTCTGATAACTTACATCTACTACAATAATTGGAGCGTCGTCTTTAAACTCCTGGGCAGTTAACAATGGTTGAGGCTCTTTCATATAGTAGCTTTGTTGAAATCTTACATACATATCATATAGAATTGCATACCGTTCATTTTTAAATTTTATGTTAAGATCATCATATGGGTAAGAGGTTGAATTTAAATGTACTTTTAAATTAGTGAGGTCACAGTGAACAAATTTGTTATCTCGTTGAAATGCAACCAATACAAAACGTGGTCGCTCTTTACTTGCAGCTAATTTAACATTCCAAATATGATTTGTTCCTCTATTCAATTGTGGATTCATATGACAATCCCAGCTACGAAATGCCATCGGTATAGAAGCACCATTGTTAATAATTTTAATCATATTCAACTTGCTCTGATCAGATAATTGTACGTGTGGAATTCTCCAGGAGATGAGTGAAATTGTAAGTTTCGATTTTTCAGTAGAAACGCTCGAGTGTACAAGAGCTTCATCATTTTTATTGCGCAAGAGTATCAATTCATGCTTTCCATTAAGTATAACTTTGTTGTAGTCTTCAGCAAATCCCAAAAGCATTTTTAGTGGTACATAAAAATTAAAATACCCATTCTTAAGATTCAAATCATCAGTTTTATGCCATCCACCATATTGCATTACAACGCTTTGAGTTGGTGATAGAGATACCAAATTTTTTATTGTGGTTGTTGTTCCTAAATACCTTGTATGATCGATTTCAATACCATTAAGCTCATAGCGGATTTCATCAAATAGATGTGCAACAAAGTTGTTTTTCAATTTAAAATTTTCTGAAAATTTTCCAGTTTTTTCATCTACAACGAAACCTTATAGCTCTCACTAGGTAACACGTACAAATCTTGATTTTGTATTGAGATTCGAATCTCATCATTATTATTGTACGATTGTAGATATGGTATGTAGGTATGATAGTCCTTTTTTATTATATTTTCGTCAGGCAATGGCTTATCCAATACGTTTATTATTGAGCTAATTTTGTTTTCAGTTTGAAATTCAAAGACTTGAGAAAACTTTTGTTTGTTGTTGTAAGTGACCTTTGACGAGCAGATCTTTTCAATTGTGGTTTAGGTTGTAATATCTGTGGATGAGACTTGACTGCCGTATTTTGTGATATACTTGTATTGTATATTATCATTACTTAGTTGGTCTTAAATGTATTCGTATTGTAATGTCCTCTCCTTTGAAATTAATTAAATCACCGTTCTGATCAACCACGCGCAGTGATAGAGAACTTATCTCGTTGGTGTTTACAGGTAAATAGATGAGATTCCTTGGAATCTCATCTATTTTATAGCCTGCAGGTACATTAATCGGAAACTCATGAAGTGTGTGTGATTTTGAATTGTTCATATATGTGTTAGTAGCGATACTACTTTCAATTCGCAAGAGATTTACTTTAAAAATATTAACTGGAAGATCTGAGTAATGATCATCGGTCGGTGTTAGGATTTTACTATTGAATCCTAAAAGATTCCCAATTGTATTTTCTTTATTAAAATATATCGGGTCTTTAGAACTATTTATTTTAACTTGCATCGTATTGTTGTTAGCTTCTATAAAAATATGCTCTCCAGGACTGAGTCGTTTGTATTGCTCTTCTATGTAGTCAACTATATCTTTCAATTCATAAGATCCAATTGGTATTTCAATTACATGTTTCCCTATATGAAACATATTGTTATAGGAGTCTACATTTGGAATACTGTTGTATGAATGAAAATCAGTTAGCGCACACTCATATGAGTCGTTTAAGTCAATGGGAGGAAAATAATTAGCATATAGCGCTGATGAGTTAGAGCTCAGAGTAAGTGTTATTGACATTATAACAGCCTGTTCACAAATAAATAAAGTTTAATACACACCATGGTTTATAAGAATAATTTGCATATATATTTCATAATCTTATTTTAAAATTAACATTAGTTATTAAAAATATTGATGTTATTGTCGTTGTTATCATTGCGGATGACGATTTATTTCGTTTTCCATCTATAGTATTTCATCTTTGCTTATCCAGGAATTGTGTTGATTAGAAAATCCCAACCATTTAACTAATGCTTTGCCCCCTTTCAGTCGAATCACCTTTTCAACTAGATATGTATTTGGAAATCTAGTTCTTGTCAGTTCTTCCGTATAGAAGCCACCTTTAATAGGATTTCCAAGATAATCTTCTAATATGTATGTTGTAGGATATGTATTCTGAACTCTTTGGATTGTGAAAATTTCTGTTGTCCAATTCGGAGTATAGCCTTTCTCAAAAATATGTTTATATTTGCTAATACGTACATGGTCTCCTGCATTAAATTTTGACATTTTGTACATCTTTAAATGACTGTATACTGTATTTAGAAGTTGTTTTTCATTTTTTGAGTTGACTTTAATCGGTGGCATTTTAATGGTGCGATGAACTTTTCTATTGTATGCATTAAGTAAATCTCTGTATATATCAAGTTGTAGGAACCATTAAAACTAAACTCTTTCCACATCATTCCTTTTAATGTTCTATTGAATCGTTCTACTATTGATGCTTTCATGATGCTATACGTTGAGTAGTGATTGATGTTGTATTTATCCATCAATTGATTAAAGTGTTTGTTGAAGAATTCTTTACCATCATCTGTTTGTAAGTTATTTGGCACACGCCCCAACTGAAAAATAGTCTCCATTGCCTGCGTTGTGTCAACAGCTGTTTTTCTTCTTAGAGGTACTGCCCAAGCATATTTGGAGAATGTATCAATTACAGTTAGCAAAAATCTATAATTTTTATTGTATGTAGAATAGTTCCCCATTTCAACTAAATCCGCTTGCCAAAGATCGTCTATTCCTTTCATAACAACTCTACGACGTCCAAACATTTTTCGAGCTTGCTTATGGAGCTCGTTCACTAAATTTCTTTTTGTATTCATGTCTAACTTTTAAAAAGTCTTTTGGGTGTGTTGCGATCTATCTGATGCGCTTTCAGCAATTGACACAAGCATGTAATTTTCAAATCTATAAATTTTCTCATTTAATCTTTCAATTTCTTCTTCGAAGGATGCTCTGATCTTGGAAATGCTTTGTTGCATTTTTTTATTCTCTTCCAACTGTAATATTATTTCATGTTGTTGCATTTCGATTTGATTTTTTAGAGTATTGTGCATTTTGTTGTTATCTTCTTTAAATTCTTTTAACATTTTGTGTTCTACTTCTTCCATTTGAGTTTGCAAAAACAATTTATTGATAGCATCGTTTTCCTCCAAAGCTTTTGCAACATTTTTGATTCTTTTGTTTTGGACATCAATGTTGTTGTTCGCATCCAAAAATAACCCCAACAATTTAGGTGCATTTTTCAATGAATTTATACTGCTAGTGTCGTTTAGATAATGTCCGAATTTATTAACAGACATAATTTATATTTAAAATGTGTATCCGTTTATATAGTTTATACTATTATATTAGCTTCTCGTAGTTCTTCAATAATTGAAACAATCTCGTTGTTGTGATTAGTATGACCTGCAGACTGTGATGCAAGCAGTAGTCTAAGTCGATCTACCAACTCGTTTGGATCATCCCAGTATATATAGTTTGATTTATGAGGATTTACATGCATCAATCCCTTACCTAAATAAGTAGCCTTTGTTAATTCCGATGAGCTCTTATGATTTTTCTCTTTAAAAAGTTTTCCAATAATATGTTTGTACTTGTACCCTCTAGTCCCCTTGATTTGACCATCGGACTTATAATCTCTTCTGTGTGCATTGGTAGTAAGTAATATTTTTTTATAGATTTCAAGCTCGAATTTATCATAGTTTTTTGGTGTTTTATGAAACATCAAAGAAAACAGTCCTGGGGTGAGAGCCCATATTTGACCACCAACTTGTATTCTATCTTGATTTAACTCGATGTTGCTACTACCAAATTTCCATTCGTTATTATAATCTCTATGTGGACCATAGTTAGTATCTAGTTCATTTCTCGATTGCAATAGTGATAAGTCAGGATAACTCTCGTCATGATTAGAATGTTGTGAATAAAAGTCATCTTCATCAAAATCGCTGTTACTTTTACTATTAGACTGTTTAAACATTGATTCTTCAATTAGTTTCTTAGGGGTACTTGCTTCCAAATTCATTGTTGAGTTCTGAGGATGAAAACTGGCACTGTCCTCATATTCAGTTTTCTTATCATTCTTTTCTTTTTTATTCGGTATATCAGTATATTTAGAGCTATTTATAAATTCTTTTAAAGGTTCTGTTATGGGCTTGAATGTATCACTTAATTGCTGATGTGTATCTATTTCACCAGTTTTTATACTACGAAGCTTTTTCTTTAATATATTTCTTGTTGTCACCAAGTCTTTTAGAATTTTTTCATTCATTTTAGCTTTTCAGATATCAGATCAGCTTATCAAGTATCAGATCAGGTTATCAGATCAGGTATCAGATCAGTTTATCAGGTATCAGATCAGCTTATCAGGTGTCAGATCAGGTTATCAGATCAGGTATCAGATCAGTTTATCAGGTTATCAGATCAGGTATCAGATCAGTTTATCAGATGAGGTTATCAGATCAGCTTGTTAGGTATCTGATCAGATTATTATGTATCAGATCAAGTTTTTGCTTAGATGACCAGTTATAACAATCACATGTTATCATATCATCATACACAGTCGACTTATTGAATAAGCAATTTCTATATGAAGCTATACTATAATTATTAAGAATGCAGTTCTTTACTCCTTTCGATTTTTTAATATCACTTTGATATTGCACACTAAAAGAGTACATTTTTGATCGCAATCCTACAAATTCCTTCATTACCTTTCCACAATTCTCATCCTTCCATCATACCCAACACCTTTTTGTTTACCAGAGGAAATCCATATACATTGTCTTTTGGGTAATCTGAAGTATCAAACTTATGGTCGACGTCAGTTTTTATGTCAGCATAGAAATCTTCAGTTTGTACTGTGTAAATGAAAGAGTCTGTGTCCATATAGTTTAATGATAAGTTTGTCTTGAATTTGGGTTGCATGTACCCATAATGGAAATCATACATTTTCCATTTGGAAAGCTCTAATACACAAAATCCTATATATGGGTTTATTGTAATAGGTTTTCACTCTTTTCATTTCAATCGCTACCATATCCTCAGAAAATATTGACAAACTATGAAAATTAGGTTTAGATATCCAATCTTGAGCTCCTAAATGATTACAGTTTGTCCTATTCCAGTTAGTAACTATTCGTACATCTTTTCTCTTTTCCACATTCTCCATAGTTTTACCATATACTGCATTATTTAACAATTTAAAGAAATTTTTTTCAAAAACATTTGTTGTAGTAGCCCTATGTTTGGTATTCAAGTCTATATAACTTTTCAACCAGGTTGATTGCTTATAGGTGAGAATTCGATGTACTTTCTTTAGAACTAGACCATACTGCAAACATTGTTTAAGAACTCTATAATGTATGACATATGTTTGTTTTGTAGAAAAATCTGCTAGTAATTTAATGTGCTTTGTTTGCAAAATTTTTTTTATTTTCTGTACAGAAAGGAAGGTCATTGTGAGAGTCATGCAAATGAGAAGGATAGTCTAAAGTAACTTCATAGACATATCCATCGCTTGAACTATCCTCTATGGTTGTCGGATCTAGATTTAGCTCTTCAGTTGACATCCATTTGAATCCACCATAAGGTAGATACTCAGACATTGCCCAACCGTAAAGGTTATTTGCGTCTAAGTACACAATAAATTCTGAGGGCTTCTCTCTATCAAAATCAGCTAAATATTTATTGTTAGCTTTTGAATAACTATTACTACATTGTACAAGCCCACCACGTATTCCTTTCTTGAAGAAATTGTACATATCTATATCCGTCAAAAGCTCTAATTCTATATTTGTATGCTTCAACATAGCATCCCACGATAGTCCTGGTGCGGTGTAATACTGACATGGATCTAAGTGGTAGATGTTCTTGCAAACCTTTCTAAAACTTTCAAATATACATATCTGCAAGTAAGAGCACATCCATTTTTAAATATACTTCCATGTAATCTTGCAAGGTTTTGCAGCTGAAAGCATTCCAAACTTCTTTTGCATGATCATAGTCTTCAATCGAGCGCTCCTTATTATTGAGCTGGTTGAAGAAATCTTCCCTTGCTGGAAGTTCACCAACATTCAATTTTTCAAAAGAATCTAGAAAATCATAGGGAAAAACGCCTTTTCTTCTCACAAGATCAAACTCTGTTTTGGTTTTAAATTGTTTTTTAATAATGTTAAAGTCTTGCTCTGAAAGATTATTGGCTAAAGATTCTAAACTATCTGACATAAAATGAATTGTATCTAAAAATCTAATTTCAAGGTTGTAGTTGTCGGTCATTTTTGAAAATGTAGACAGTGATATATATAATTCTTTGTTGAGCGGAAAAACTTTTATATTGTCGGATTTTTTACCCAACTCTTTAACAAAAAGGTGCGAGTCATAGGAAGAATAATTGTGGAAATAAACTGGTATAAATTTAGGAACTTGAAATTTTAAATTGCAAATCTTATGAGCTGTGCCTCTAAATTTACCACTTATGTGACAGTGATCTCCCACTCTATCATTGCCTAGATGTTTGTGACAAATATGACAATTTATTGCATTTTGTAAATTAAAAATTTCGAAAGGAGATAAAGCATCCATTTTCCTTTTGTTTGCTAGATATTCATTATAAATATCTTCACAATCTTCAATCAAATTTTCTACAAACTTTTCTGCTGCATCCCTACCCGTATATAATTTAAATTTATCTAAACTATCATTATGCTTACATTTAATATAATAACTATAAGCACATGGTATGTGCTTCTTAATATAATTACTTTTATCACTTACTCTAATACTAACCTCCTGCAGTATGCATTCAAAGTCTGCATACACAACAAATGGTACATCCATTTGTCGTTGCTGGTCTTTAAACTGCAACACCGCTTTTTCCTCAGACGGTAGCTCCGCAACAATTTTCCCACATTCTTCTTTATGTTGTTCTAACGTCCTCTCATTGTGGGTATATTGGAGGCAGCTGTTACAAAACAGAAGTTTTCTGCAGTGCTTGGTAGTCTGGGATTTTAAAAGTCTATGGAAAGAAAAAAGTTATAAGAATACATATTAATATATTTACGTAAAATAAATGTATATTTCTTTACTTACTTTGATATATTTGTTATAAGAATATAATGCTGATATCCTCCAGCATTTTCTAATAATAACAAATTTATATGTTGAGCTTTTTCATTCTTGGTGTTATAGAATGGTCCAACAATTTCATTCCTTTCATCGTTGTATCCGAACACATTGACGCTGATATTAGGATTACCTTCTTCAAATATCCTAATACTCTATAATGCCAACGGAAACTTTAAATTTTTAAAATCAAGCTCATTTCCGTTTTGCATGTATATGATGTCAGCGCTGATGTCTGCAATGTTGTATGAGCTGCAACGTTGTGGTGTTTTAATAACAGAGGTATCCAGTGCAGATATTATAGCCCATTTAAAGCAGTAAATGTCCTTGTTTTCAACATTTATGCAGGCAGCTCTACTTTTTAATTTTTCCGGCGTACTTATCCAGTTCGATCCTCTCACCAAAGATGACTTATTTATGGCGATTTCGAGGCGAACAATTCTAATTAATGTCCATCCTGAATCCCGTTCTTGGAATTCAGACATTTTGTTGTGGATTTCTTGAAATTGCTTTGCCATAACTTCCTCAACATCATCTCCAATGCACAGAAGATCCATCTTTGCCCGGTGGGAAATAGTACACAATTCCATTTCATCGCTTGCAATTTTAATATACTCTCCAATTAGAGTAATATTAAATTTAATGATGTTGTGCACGGCAAGACTATTTTCAAGTCTTTATTTGATTATAGTTTTATTATCCACAATCACATCTTCAAATAGAATACAATCCTTATTTATTAGAACTCCAAATATTGTAATATTATTTTTAAAAGCACTATTTATTATATAATATTTGCGTTCATTTGGAGCTTGAGAGAGGAGATCATCCGCAGAATTTGAGATATCCATTTCTACTTCATCATTTTGAGTATTTGCTTGATCATGTGGAATAACTTGACTTATATCCATGTCTTGAGGAGAATTCTCTACGGGCAAATAGCTTGGGTAATTATTATTGGGTCTATTATTTTGCTGCAACTGTATAGGTACACTATATTCAATGGGATATGGAATTTCCATAGGTGCTGTGAATTGGTTGGTTGACACTGGATACGGATACAAAGGATACGCTGGAGCCTGCACTGGATACTGATACTGCACTGGATACTGATTCTGCACTGGATACTGATACTGCACTGGATACTGATTCTGCACTGGATACTGATACTGCACGGGATACTGATTCTGCACTGGATACTGGTACTGCACGGGATACTGATATAGCAAATTGTTGTAGACCATTGGGTTATAGGGTTGTATGGAATGATATACATCTTGGGGTTGTACGGACTGCTGCACATCTTGGGGTTGAACATGACTTTTGCAATGATTTAAATAGCACTTTTGGTATCTGAATTGTTTATTACAGATATTACAACGGAAAACTGAAGAACTCATTTTTTTTTAAATATTTTTTAATATTTATTTATTGAAAAAATCTTAATATATATGTTGAAACAACTTATAAATGCACTTATATACTGTTTTTAGTTTGTAATATAAAAAAAGTTCTATTTTTTTAAAACACAAGGAGTTTTGAAATATTCACGACTTATTGGTTTTATATACAAAAATGTACTGACTTCAATCTTAAAAAATTTTATTTACATTAATTCGTGAAAATGTTTAGTATGGTCTAGTACGCTACATTTCAAAAAGTAGTTTTTAGTATTTGCGTAGTTAGTAACTTGTAGCTACAAAAATCGTTGGTTGCAAAATTTTAAAAAAGTAGTTTTAGAAGTACAGCGGGTATATGAGATACAGCTTATGCATGCTTCTACAATACAAAATGTTTAAGGGAATGAAACTGCTTCGTAGACAATATTTATGTAAACAAACATTTTGATAAGTGATATGTACAGAGTACAGAGACATGCTTGTGCATGCAGATACGTTACAAAGTTTTGAACGGAATGTGATATATACAGAGTACAGGGACATGCTTATGCATGCCTCTGCGATACAAAATGTTTAAGAGAATGAAACTGCTACGTAGACAATATTTATGTAAACAAACATTTTGATAAGTGATATATATGTACAGAGTACAGAGACATGCTTGTGCATGCAGATACGTTACAAAGTTTTGAACGGAATGTGATATATACAGAGTACAGGGACATGCTTATGCATGCCGCTACGATACAAAATGTTTAAGGGAATGAAACTGCTACGTAGACAATATTTATGTAAACAAACATTTTGATAAGTGATATGCACAGAATACGTAGACATGCTTAAGCATGTAGAGACGTTTCAAAATTTTGTAGTAAAAGAAACTGCTACGTGTACAATATTTATGTAAATGACAAACTACAAAAGTTTTGTAGCTAAACAGATTTTCAAAAGCAGAATTATTAAAATTTTAAGTTGAGCTTTTATTTGTAAAATGAAGCCCTTCTGGTACACTCCATTGTATCGCAGACTTCAGCGGCATCACTTGAAGGAATATCTGAGAAGAGCCAGACAGGAAGAATTCCATAGATATCTTGAAGGAGATGAGGATCTTTTCCTAGAGCTGTCATCGCAGCCAACGTCTGACGCAGTCCCAGAAAATGCAGCATATGAAGAGATGCTAACAGACGATGAGGATCTCCTTTTAGCGGTGTCTTCGCAGCCAACGTCTGACGCAGCCGCAGAAAATGCAGCATATGAAGAGATGCTAACAGGCGATGAGGATCTCCTTTTAGCGGTGTCTTCGCAGCCAACCACAACAGTTGATGGTCCAAGAGAGGTAGCAATCAAACCTCAAATAGAAATATTGGACGTGCAAATTCTCCCAAATATAGATATACCTATGTTTCTCGCGTTATATGAAGACGATCAATTGTTGGTACAGGCAGCGGACGCAGTGGAGTCAGATTTAAATTAAGATATATACATATTACTTATTAATAAAAATTAAAACAATGCATATGTTTAAATAATGGTTCATTCATGGTCAAGGGAATATTTGGGCACAACGAATAAACGCTTATTATTTGTTTGTATGTATATGCGTACATAAATATCTACAAATTTATTTCATTTCATACTGACCCACTTGCGCTAAATCCAGGGAAGCAAAAAAGCGGACTGTCATACAGACTCACCAATCGTTACACACACAGCCTTTCTGACAGGCAGACATTCCAATCGCCACTCAGAACACAAAAACACACACACACACACACTTAAACATAGCGTAAATATTCATATTCTACAAAATACAGAAATCGCACCACCATCCAGATCCCCAAATAAAATCCATCGATGATCGTCATGTATAAAATAAACAAAATATCAGATTCAATATTTATGCAATAGTAATTTTTTTTCACAACGTCTTCAAGATCAGAATAATCAAATTATTCCCCCACACTCAAGCATTGCACACAAAAAAGAAATAACTGAATTGCTGGACAAAATATCTTAAGTAAACGCACACCAAAATTAAAAATATCTTAAGTAAACACACACCAAAATTAAAAACAAGCTAAAAAATAAAAGAAGAAATCTCACTCCAGCAAGAAGAAACGAACCACAAACATTAGGGCCACCCATTTATACAACACTTTTGAGATATTGTACTTCCTAAAAAATGTTGTGTCAGATACTAAAAATTTCTTATTTTCTATTAGGCCATAGCACCCATGTAGAGACTGAATTCCTACGCTCACATATGGACAGACAGAAATTCCCACGCTCACATACCGACGGACATGTATTCCCAAGGTCACATATGGACAGACACAAACTCGCAAGCTCTCATATGGACAGACAAAAATTCCCACGGTCTCACGCTCACTTATACAAACTCATTTTGGTTACTACAGCACCCCTCCACCAAACTACCCTCACATATGGACGGACAGAAATTCCCACGGTCTCATACGGACAGACAAAAACTCCCAAGGTCTCATATGGACAGACAAAAATTCCCACGCCTACCCCAACATTATAAAAAATAAAAAAAAAATTAAACAACAACAATGTGAACATCCCTATTTAATCGTGGGAAAATACACACACACATTAAAGTATCAAATTACAAAAAAAACCCATTAACACAAATTTGGCAATTAAAATTTAAAATTTTAAAATTTAATTGCTGAAATTTGAGTATTTTAATTGTTCTCGCACATACAGTTCCTAACTACTTATAGATATATATATATAGATATATATATATATATATATATATATATATATATATTTATATATATATAGATATATATATATATATATATATATACATATATATATATATATATATATATATATATAGATGTATATATATATATATATATATATATATATATATATATATATATATATATATGTATATATATATATATATATATATATATATATATATATTATATATATATATATATATATATATATATATATGTATATATATATATATATATATATATATATATATTATATATAATATATAAATGAAATTTATTTGTTGGTGGTTAAGCAATGTCTATATGCATTTCATTGGTGCTTTACCAAATCGTCAGTAGACTTTAACCACAGTTTTGAAAAGTTTTCGGAAGTATATGCATAAGATAAGAGGTTTTTAACTTTTCAAAACTGTGGTTAAAGTCTACTGACGATTTGGTAAAGCACCAATGAAATGCATATAGACATTGCTTAACCACCAACAAATAAATTTCATTTATATATTAGTATTGTGACAACAATGTGTTGAATAAAAAAACTTCATAATATATTATATATATATACATATATATATATATATATATATATATATATATATATATATATATATGTAATATATTATATATACATATATATATATATATATATATATATATATAAATAAATATAAATATATATATATATATATATATATATATATATATATGTATATATATATATATATATATATATATATATATATATGATATATATATATATAACATATATATAATATATATATATATATATATATATATATATAACATATATATAATATATATATATATATATATATATATAATATATATATATATATATATATATATATATATATATATATATAACATATATAATATATATATATATATATATATATATATATATATATATATATCTATATATAATATATATATATATATATATATATATATATATATATATATATATATATAAATATATATATATACATATATATATATATATATATATATATATATATAAATATATATATATATATATATATATATATACATATATAATGTATATGTATATATATATATATATATATATATATATATATATATATATTAGTGCTTTTTGTTTGTTATGTGGTCAAGTATGTCTATATACCTGCATTTCATTGGTTCTTACACCATATCATCAGTAGACTTTAACTTAATTCCAAAATAACAAAACCTCTCAGCTTATACATAAACTCCCAAAATGAATTGAGAATTACACAAGCAAAACCATAGGATTGGAAATTTAAGAAAACTCAACAGCAAAATTTTATTCGATATAAATCTATTTTGTTTTTCCACTTTCATACAATTAGTCTGCCGTTGGCAAACAATAAAAGTATATAAAAAAGGCACAATGAAAAAGAAAATCTACACAAAACGTTTTTAAAATCGTTTATTCGACATATTGTCTCAATTGAATTAGTGCTTTTTCTTTGTTATATATGAAGGTTTGTTTGTATGAAGGTGGAAAAACAAAATAGATTTATATCGAATAAAATTTGTTTTTTGTGTTTTCTTGAATTTCAAATCTTATGGTTTTGCTTGTGTAATTCTCAATTCATTTTTGAGGTTTATGTATAAGCTAAGAGGTTTTGTTATTTTGGAATTAGGTTAAAGTCTACTGATGATTTGGTGTAAGAACCAATGAAATGCAGGCACATAAACATACTTGACCACATAACAAACAAAAAGCACTAATATATATATACATATTATATATATATATATATATATATATATATATATATATATATATATATATATAGATATATATTATATATATATATATATATATATATATATTATATATATATATATATATATATATATATATATATATATATATATTATATATATATATATATATATATATAAATATATATATATTTATATATATATATATATATATATATATATTATATATATGTATATATTTATATATATATATATATATATATATATATATATATATATTGCAGGTTTTTCGTATGGATATAACACGAAATGTTTGCGTTAGAGAAGTTTTTTCGGAAGTCGCAGATGCCTCCATACTACAGCCTGAAACTGCTTTCGGTACTGGCTTATATATTAGTCCTACACATAATCAAACTGCTGGAACAGATGTGGTGGCTACGGGTGATATCTCGAATGTTAGCTGTGGCTTAGTGGC
Source organism: Linnaemya tessellans (assembly GCA_951800035.1). Classification (NCBI taxonomy): domain Eukaryota; kingdom Metazoa; phylum Arthropoda; class Insecta; order Diptera; family Tachinidae; genus Linnaemya; species Linnaemya tessellans. Next base: position 28,614,167 of record OX637537.1, read on the forward strand.
GATTAATACCAAGGATCTCAGTAGTTTAGCCATTAGTAAATATCGTAGCAGTTTACCTAATGTCGCACTACCAAATCTACTTAATGTTGACTGCGCTGATCAGTTTGGAACCGGCGAGACTATTGTGACTCAAAAAGAGAAAGTTTATCCAGAAATAGATACTCAAAAATGTGTTATTACACATAATATTATACCTTCAGGCGATTTGAATAAGGAAGTACTAACTCTTCTTCCTAACAACAATGAATTAGAAGAAATAGGGATGGCACAACAAGATGAGGGCTGTATTAGTGGACGTCTAGAGATACGAGTTATACCTAATGGTAAGACTTAAGTAACTATAAAGCTATGTTGTTCTTACTTTTTTATGTGCTATCCACACGATACATCATTTAATTAACATAATATCTATCTAATATCATTTTAATTTCTTCTTCGTGTTTCAAAATTAAAATCAGCAACATCTGTTTTAATGCTGTATAAAATTTTAATACAATCGAAAACTACCGAATGTTTATTTTTTTCTCTGCACTACACACAACACAGTTTATATGTGTGTGTAATATTACAAATAAGCAAAGTAAACGACACCAACTTCTTAAGGCCTAATTCAGAAAAAAAACATTTCATGCTTATAACCTGCTTATTTGACATATTTTTATACAGCATTTGTAAAATAAGAAGGTTATAAGTATGAAAGATTTTTTATGAATTAGGTCTTTGGTATTTATGTTTTATTAATATTGCTACACTTTTTATAATTTTAGAATCAACCTCCCAAAATGAATTGATATACTACTGTTCAACTGCAATCCAAAGATCTCCTAATGAACAACTAATAATGGGAAATGCTATACGCAATGGTAATGAAGAAGGTGGTAGAGATGATAACATAACTAGAAATAAGAAAGAAGCTTGTGATAATAGTAAGGATATAGCGTCAATTGATTTGACCAAAAATTCGCCGGAGGATAGTGAAAAGACAACAAAAAATTTAGAAGATGTGGCTGATCTCTTAAAAGGGGAGGATAGAAATGATCTGAAAACAGGTGAAGATTTAAAACAAATAACAGAAATTAATGATAAAAATGAAACAATAACTCCTACTGCTGCTAAAGCCACCACGGGTACACAAAATCAAATTATTTTGAACACGACAATGCCCATAGGTACAACTGCAATAAGTAAAATCCCCATATTGCAATACAATCTGCGTCAAGCTAAATGCGCTTCTTGGGCCGGTGGTGAGTTAACAACTCAACAAATTCACTCACATCTCACAAGAAACAGCAGCCAGGGAAGACAAACGTTTAGTATCAATGCCGCTGATATTGTCCATTTTAATGAAGATTTGCCCACTTCTCCCACTTCCACTAGTATCAACAAACAAAATCTTCCCGATAAATCTGATGGTGTTGTATTTCAAAACCCTGATATTACGGATCTAACACCAGGTTTGTTATGCTTTTCATTCATATGTGCATTCACAACTAAATGCAATAGTTGAAATAAGCGTTGAATTTTTTGTTTCTTAATATTTATGTACAACTGTACTTACATATTTGTTTTAACGCTACTACACTTTGCGGATTTTTGTTAATGTTTGACGCGAACCATTCGGTTACTCACAAGTGGATGTTTGACTGCAGAATTTATGAACCAAAAGCAGAGTTCTTATATCAAACTAAAAAAAAATACTCGCACAACAAAAACATTTTGAAAAATATTAAACCTATTTTCGATTTTTTTTCTCTTATTTAAAGCTCGTAGTTTATGTCGACATGAATTATCATTTAAATTATCTAGCCATTAATTGGCACTTTCACAGAGCATGGTTTTACTGCTGTAATGTTTCTGTTTGTCGCATTACCAAAAGGAAGAGCTGTGATTTTGATACGAACTTCTATAATCGTATCCAAATTAAATTAAGGTTTAAATCAATAGCAAGAATAAACTGCGTTTGCGATAATTTTTTAGCCCAAGTTTACTTTTAATTTAAGACCTTTCGGATTTGATCAGAAACCATATAGGTTAGATTAGGTTAACAGATTGCGGGTGAAAGGAAAAGAAGAGTCCAGTCCACTTGGGTTCAATTAATTTGCTCCCTTTGTGTTCAGCCCAGAGACTGTAGGCGCTGCTCCTCCAGAGCAGGACAGAGGCAGAAGAAGTGTGTTATGCTTTCCTTATCCTCCTCGTCATTGCAACTGCAGCAGTAGTCATTATAGGGGAGAACCATGCGCTTGACATGGACCCCAAAGGTGCAGTGACCAGTAAGTGTGGCCACTATACTGCGTAGATGACCTTTTGCGAAATTCAAAAGATCCTTTGTCCTCTTAGAGTCTAGGCGGTGCTATAAAAACCTTGATATCTTGCAAGTGGATTCTCTGAACCACCTGTCCTGAGCTAAATCGAATAGTGCAGCATCAAAGCGTCTCCAGCAAAATGAATCCCAAGGTGATGCGTGAATGTCCTGCAATCCCGTCAAGGGCTTTGCGGCATTCTGGGACAAGTTGGGATGTGCTATACACCCCCGACCTTATTGCAGCCTAACTGTCGGTAATGAATTGGATGTCGCGGTTTGATATCCGATAAAACCTCAGCCACAGCGCTGCTCTTTTGATGGCAGATAGTTCCGCCTCCAATATACTACATTCGTCCGGGAGTCTGAAGGACATCTCGATTCCAAAGTCTAAAATAAAGACACCTCCACCGACCTTCCCTCCCCGCTTACAGACGTCCGTAAAAATCTGTACGGATCCGTGTAATGGGGAGAAAACCTAAATTTCCTACAGAAGTAGGGTAACGGAGTACTGTAGTCTATAAGATTTGGTAAATACCTATCGTATCTAAAATGCTAGCATGACTCCATGGTTTATGGGTCCATGCACCTATTATGCTCAGTCTGACTGCGGTGCGTAGAGCCAGCTTCATAGCAGTTAAGTCCACAGGAAGCCAGCATAGCATGGCAAAAAGCGCCTTTGTTGGCGTTGTCATTATAAGTGCCACTCTGCGGAGAACCCTCTCTATATACGATCAGATTCTCGCTACGTCCTGTGCTTTCGACCAGACTACAATACCATAGAATAGTATAAGTCTTATCTCAGTCTCTAGTATCCAATTATTCAACTTTGGGCTTATACCCCAAGTAGGGCCAATGGCTTTCCTACAGACATAAATTGCCATGGAGGCTTTCTTTACTCTTTCCTGGACATTAGACGTCAATAATAGCTTGTTATCAATTACTACACCCAAGTATTTGACATTATCCGAGAGATCTAGGGCAATCCCATTGAGTTTTGGGTGGATGAATGAGGAAATCTTGTACCTTCTCGAGAAGAGTATCAGTTCCGTTTTAGTTGGGTTGAAGCTGAGTCCGCTTCTCGAACACCGTTCCTTAAGCTCTTTTAATACTGTTTCCAGCCTTTGTGACATAGTGTCCAAATGGAAACCCGATATTGTCACTGCGACATCGTCTGCGTATGCAACAGTTTTAATATTCATAGTCTCCAGACTTTTAAGCAGCAGATTTGTAGTAACATTCCACACTAACGGTGACAGCACCCCCTGCGGCGCACATAGGGGTATTTTGCAAATCTTGCCAAGCATTAATATTTTTTTTGTTTATATTTCTTCTAAAAAGTTATTGGGTGACCCTACATTGATGAAACTTGGCAGAAATATGTATTATGCTCATATCCTATTTAAGATGGAAAATAAAATTTTTTGTTTTAAGTTTTCCCGTACTTTTGTTTAGAAAACGGAACTGTTAACGTCGGCGAAAGTTCAGAAGGCTAAACATGGACCTAGAAGATAGTCAAATTCAATATTTTTTCTGCCCCTTTTTGTGGGTGGTGACATTAAATATTATTTGCAAAAATAATGTAAACATTAATAAATTACTACGCGTTATTACCATAAAAAATTAAATCTTCGGCTTTATAGGAAGGGGGAGGTATCCCTCGAACTCCACCGCACAAAACGCGTCTGTTAAAAAAATTTTTTTTTCCTAGTTTCCAAAAAGTATTCATTTTTAAGCTTTTAAGTCGAGGGAAGGTGTCTTCCCAATGCCAAACCAGTCCCCAACCACAGGTATTGTCACTTTTCCTTCCAGCCATGAGCATTTCATGGTTAAAAATCGGTACTTTTTTCGTTGTTCTGAATGCCAATATATTTTGAAATTCTTTAAACACTCCCTTACTGCTGGTATATTACCATCTCCGTGACATTTACGCACAATTTCCTGAGTAAAAATTTTAATTTCTCTTCAACGGGCGTAGCATTAGATTCCTGTAATATTTAAAATAACTCTAACCTTGTATAAACTTTTTTCATTTTACTCTCGAAGCTTTAAAAAGGTTCTGACAATAACTTTGTTCAATAACCACAATATATAGCATAAAGCTGTGTACCCACCCGCAGACCATATTTGTTTATTATATATATATATATATATATATATATATATATATATATATATATATATATATATATATATATGTATGTATATGTGTGTTTTATGTATATGTGTGTTTTTGTTTTTAATAATAATAAAAAAGTGAATTGATACATTTATTTTTCTCCATCAAATAACGCCATTTACAACGCAGCTGCACTGCTTCGCGCATTTATGTTTTTACACATTAAAAACAGAGTTATGTGTAATAATTTAAATAACAAAGATACACGTACAATTATTAAAAACTAAAACATATTATGACTGACAAAAAGGTTTCTTACTCATATATACCTATGCAAGATGATCAAAAACAGAAAAAGGTGAACTTTTCAAAAAATTCTCAGAAAAATGCGCAAGGTTTTTTTTCCTGTCTAAAAGTAGAGATTTCATATTTTATACTGAACTATAAAATTTTTACGAACTCGGTTGAAGACAAAAAAATAATTTTTTTTAATTTCGAACAAATTTTCTTATCATAGAAATTTTAAATAAAATATTTTTAAAAATTAATGTAAGCAGCTGATAATATAGCTTTTCGTAGAGAAAAAAATCAATGTAAAATCTTTATTCGTTTAGCCACAAAAAATATATTGTAACTGTTTCAAAATTGTAAAAATTCAGTAAAAGCGCAAGCAAATTACTCAACTTTCCTGACTTTAACAGTGTCGCAAAAAGACAAATCTCAAGCAAAAGCCTTGAAAATTCACTATACGATGGAGAATTTTGTTGTCTGTCGAGCTGCGTACTTAAATCTTTTACATTTGTTAATTTTAAGTTTTAGGCTAATGTCCGGCTAGAATGGCCAAATACCCCTATATTCGGTGTTCCCCTGTGGGCTCTCCTGGTGATGGTGGCTGTACATAAGCTGGAGGTAATAATTCCGCGTGAGATCAATTTTTCAATAAGACGAACGACCAGACGGCTGGTCAACACCCAGCTCACTTAGATCATGAATAATTGCCATCGGATCAATATTGCTAAAGGCTCCTTTAATGTCCATAAAGTCGGCCATAGTACACTTTTTGCTCTGGAGAGACCTATCTATGTGTCCCACGAGCGAGTGAAGGGCAGTCTCAGTCGATTTGCCGTTGGTGTAGGCATGTTGAGACGCGGAGAGGAAAGAGTGACCTATGGATGTTCTTATGTGGACATTTATAACCCTCTCCAGTCGTTTCAAAAGGAAGGACTTCAGGCTTATGGGCCTGAAATCCTTCTGCGGGTATAATACCATCCGGCCCTGATGACTTACACGGATGGAAACTATTAATGGCCCAGCCTATCTTTTCCGCATTGTTGTCAATGGAAGCGGAAGGATGGCTATGTATTTCCACATCAGATTGTCAACCCGGGAAGTGGGTGTCAGGGAGGACCTCTAAAGACTCGATAACCTTTGCCATAATTTTTATGAATATCGACGGCTGTCTGATTCTACACTAGTGCAGAACCTCCTCCTCTTGGGTTTTGCATTCCTGACTTCATTCTTGAATCTATTCAAGGAGACTTTATAGAGTGTCCAGTTTCCTCTTCTCTTTGCCTCGTTGAAAAGCTTGCTTGCTGCTATATCTTCAGTACACCATGGCGGTCTTTGCTTGTTACGCTGTACAGATGAAAGCATTCGTCAATGTATCCACTGCTTTGTCAATGTCCGCAGCTTCCCCAATGTTTGGAGGATACATCTTTGTTCCTACCAATTTGTTCTGAGTCTGTTAACGCATAGTCTTATGTTACTACTTAAATTGCTAACTGAAAAGGTCAGATAGAGATGGCCAGAGAAGGAACAGTCCGAGGAGACCTTCCAATCCCGAATTAAATTGACATGTTTTGCACTAACAAGTGTTATATCTAACACCTCCTGTCTATTTGATACAATAAAAGTTGGTTTTGAACTCTGATTTGACACTACTAGTTTATTTTCTAGAATAAAATCAAAGATACACTCACCCATTTCATTTGTGTTTGTGCTGCCCCAGAGTACCTTTCACATTTGCAATCTGTATTATGTTGAGGACCTGGTTGTTTGGTGGTGGGCGCTGGTGATCGTGGGCCATATAGCAGGAGGCAAACCACACGGTGGATTGCCTTGTCTACCAAGCTGCAGTCACCGTATCTTCATAGAATGAAGAATTCAGATTGACTTTCTCTAGAATGCAGGATCTAATGCTTTTTTCAACAAACAACTTTTACATAAATTTTTTAGCATACAGCAGTTTGTAGCCTTTTGCGTCGTTGGGCGGTCCATGGCTACAGGATCAACGCAATATCTTTTCGGTTCTCAGAGAGCCGGAGGAAAAAAAACAAAAAAAAAACATACAATTTATAGAAATAATTCAATGTTTAAAAATAATCTCATGTAAATGTTGACCGCGGCTACCACTTTTTCATACTCTCTTGAACATCGGGCGGTATTTCACGAATAAATACTTCAATCTTGGCTTCTAGTGGGTCAACCGTTGTAAGCTTGCTCCAATAGACATGAGCCATAAGATAGCCCCACAAAAAAGAAAAATAGTATAAAGGCGTTAAATCGCATTATCATTGACCTTACCCAAACGTGATATAAACTGTTTACCGAACTTGCTTCTCAATTGCGCCATTGTTTCGCATTCTGCGTGGAATGTGATACCGTCTTGCTGAAACCACATGTCAGCCAAGTTCAGCTCTTTCATTTTGAGCAAAAGTTTTTGTTTTGTTTTATATTTTAATCATCGCGATGGTAGGGTTTTGAACACCAACTACAGATCAGTTGTGTATATCAGATAATTGAAATTGTATAGCTCTGGCCACATAAGTATTTGCGTGTACATGTGTTCAAGTTAAATACGTAATTTGTTGAAATTAACTTTTTAAATATATCTGCAGTAACACAATTTTCTAAAATACTATGTACTTGTGTATGTATTTTTACCTAGTGTACACAAAAAGTTGTTATTATCCAATTGTTTGAGTGTGAATATGGGAAATATAAAAAGTTTATTTTGTTTTCTTTTAAAAAATATTGGCTGTTTTGTTGTTGTTTATTTTTGTACTGAAATACATTATTAAATTGAAATACAATTTTCATACGAAAAATGAACACTTTGTTTTCCTCCAACAATTATTAAATAGCTATGAGGCGTCGCAGAGAAACAACTGATAAATATGTAACGGATCCATCGCAATTACATTTACGTTTTACTCGTCCGCACTCCAGAAATGCAAGTAGGTAAGTGATCAATCTATCCTTTTTGGATATAAATTGTAATTTAATATACATTTTTGGCGTGATATTTCCAAAATTATACATATATTTAATTTTTATGGGTGGTGTAACTCTACAACAAACATTTCATTTCATTTTTTTAATGATTGCGATTATAAACTATGTATGCTATCTTGGGCATACTATTGCTGAAATACAGGAATTATTTCTGTATTTTGAAATGACCTGCAAATAGCACATAGAGTCAAACAGTTTTCTCTTCGTATCGAACCACACCCATTATTTCCACATCAATGTCATATAATTATTGGTTATTATAGAATTATTGTAGATATTTAAAATTTAATACTTATCACTCCCTTGTGAATCGCCTTTTTATACCCTTCACAAAAAAGTGAAAGGGTATATATAGGTTTGTCATTCCGTATATAATTTCTTCGATATCAATATGGAAACCCATAAAGTATATATATTCTGGATCCTCATGAATAGCGATGACGATTGAGCGATGTCCTTCTGTCTGTACGTGAAATACGTCTGTGCGGGTTTCCCAAGCCTCCAGAAGAGCTAGAGACTTCGTTCTTGAACCGTTGGATTGGAAATGAACTTAAATAGGGTGGTATTGAAATTCAGAAAGATCCGACGTACGGTTCCAGAGCTGGGAAGATGGGGAATTAAACATATTTTTCGGCCCTTCCCTATTTTGTAGTACATATAATAACTAAAATTGTTACAAATTTTAAGTTTTTCTTAAATAAAACGTCTTTATACATCATGAAGAGTTGCATTGGTAAAAATGCAATTTTGCTTCTAGGGTTGGGAAATTGAACTTTTTTTGTACATAAAAGTAACCAAAAAAGCAACTGACGTTGTTTTTTTTTTTTGCTAACTAAAACTATTTTATAATTTAGGAAGAACAAAAGTGGTATCAAAAAATCAAAAATAAAAAATAAAATTTCGACAATTGGACAAGTGCAATATTTTATAGCACATGGAAGTACCAAAATAGTTAAAAATTTTAAATTTTTCTTAAATAAAAATACTTTATACCTCATGAAGCGTTATACTGATAAAAAAGCAACAAAAATTAAAATTTCGCTTCCAGGTTTGGGAAAATGAAAGTTTTTTTTGGTACATGCAATATTTTGTAGTATATGTAATAACCAAAATGTTTGCAAAATTTGAGTTTTTCTTAAACAACTTTATACCTCATGAAAATTTGCATTGATAAAAAATTAAAATTTCGCTTCCAGGGTTGGGAAATTGAAATGTACATACAATACATGAAAGTAACCAAAAAGGCAATTGACATTGTTTTTTTTTTCTAACTAAAACTATTTTATATTTTAGGAAGAACAAAATTGGTATCAAAAATTTCAAAAAAAATCAAAATCTCGAGTCCATTATATACAATACATTATATACAAGTGCAATATATTATAGTACATGAAAGTGACCAAAATGGTTGCAAATTTTAAGTTTTGCTTAAATAAAACGACTTTATACCGAAACAAAATTAAAATTTCGATTCCAGGGCTGGGAAATCGAATTTTTTTATACATAAAATAAACAAAAAATGCATAAAATAAACAAAAAACGGCGGTTTTTTACTAATTAAAACTATTTTTTAGTTCCAGAAAAACAAAATTTTAAAAACTAAAAATTTGGTTCCAGGTTTGGATAATCAAAATTTTTTAGCACATAAAATTAGCCATATGTGATCTGCTCTACGAAAAGGGACCTCTGCGCCGAAAAAATTTGTTTTTACTTTTTGAGTGATTCTTATAGGAAAAACGCTCTTTCAAATGCCGCAAACCGCAAGTTTCTATGTCTTTTAGTTTTTTTACAAATCACCAAAACATTGATAATTTGATAAGGAATAAAACAGCTCTAGTAATTTTGAGAACAAAATTAGCAAAAACAGGTTTCTAACTGTTAGAAATAATTTTCATAGAGGCAACACTGCATAGTGAACACCGTACAAAGTAACAGAGAGTCGAAATACATCGCCAGATGCTCAGATTGAAGGAAAAGTTACATAACCATGCGCAAAACACGGAAAAACGAAGCACTTTTTTTAAAGGCGTTTTTCTCAATAACTTCTTTTCGGCGCAGAGGTCCCTTTTCGTGGAGCAGGTCACATATACTCGTAAGTTCCTAATTTTGGTTTCTTGTGGATGAAATATTTTTTATACTTCGGGGAGAGTTAAATTGGTATTAAAAACCAAAAAAATCTAAAAGACGATGCTATGGTTGGAGAATTAGAACTTTTTGGGGTACGTGAAACGGATTTTTTCTTTTTGTTTGTAAATTAAACATATTTAATATTTTTGAAAGACGTTCAGAGGTATTAGAAATAAGAAAAGCCAAACATTTAGCTTTCTAACCAAAAAATTTAAACGTTGTCTTAAATATAAAAGGAACTCATAACATCATTTTGTTTTTTTTTTTTAATTATTTTTTAATTAAAGCTACTTTCTGTTTTAGCAAGAAAGAAGAATTACATCTGTGAAGGGTATTTAAGATTCGACACAGCCGAATATAGCACTTTTACTTGTTTATATTTAGTTGTAGTTTTAAAATACTGATATCCACATTTAAGTTACATGAAAGCAATTATGGATCTTTAGCTAAGTTATCTAACAAGCTTGGTAACATAAATGGAAATTTTAGAAATAACCGTTTTCAAAAGCCGCTACACTTTCGTCATAGCACTCATAATTGTTACTTAATATTTGAAGGCAAACATTACTTACTGACTTATTCATAATAATTATCACAGGTTTATCAAAAGGATTTTCTACGTCAATTCGCTTCATAAGACTTTTATGAAGCATTAATAAATTATTATGAATACGACATTTAATATACATATAAAGAAAAGTGTTTGAAGAACTTTAAGAAGAGTTGTGCCAGCTCGCTCGCCTACGTTTTATAAAAACGTATCATAAAATCGCATACTCTTTTGTAAAACATAGACATAGCTCAAAAAATATGAAAAACATGATTGACATTAAAGGCTAAACCGCTAAAAATGGTATTATTTTAATTTTAAAACTACTATAAGTTTCGAATGGATCAGCCGATTCGGTTTTAGACAAGAACCTATGATCAAACCAATGTAATTTAATTGGGTTTGATCATAGATTCTTGTCAAAAAGGAGCCAATGAACGAATTCGACACAACTCTAATTCCCACGGGGTAAGCGTTGATTGATTTAGTTCTTCGATACCTATAAAAGAATCGAGAACACCAGTTTTTCACATATATAATTTGGGAGTGTTTTGAAAAATTCACTTTTTTCGTTCACGATATTTTACGAACGCGTATACCGATTTCGAGCCGGTTTGTAGCGCTCGATGTATTTTTTGATTGTCAAGAGCTGACTAGTTTTTGGAATCAGCCTTTTAAAAGGTAATCTGAAAAAAAAACTTTTCAAATAAAAAATTTGTCAGGTTTTTTTTGGTATACCTCGAAATCTGCTGATACAAACCGGCTCCAATTCACAGGAAATCGAAGTTTGAAAGAAGCCTTTGAAGCGCGGTTAGCGTGGTTCGAATTGATCAGATATATAATTTCAGAGATTTTTTTGAAAAATCACTTGTTTTAATTTTTTTCGTTCACGAAATCTCATAAACGCATCAACCGACTTTGACCCAGTTGGCGGCGCTCGACGTGGTTTTTTTATTTTAATGTCAAGAGCTGATTAGTTTTTGGAATCGACCGAAAAGGCCGTGTAAAAGTTATTATAAAAAAACATTTGAAACTTTTTTCAGTTTTTTTCTGATATATCTGAAAATGTACCGGTCCGGAGCGGTTCCAATTGACAGAATTGGAACGCGACTAGTTTGGTTGGATTTGGTTCAGCCGTTCAAAAGTTATAAGCGGGTCACATAATTACAAACAAACACACAGACATAGTGACGACTTCTCAGAAGTCAGAAAAGCCTCCTAGGAACTCAAAACGTCGAGATCTGGTGAAAACTTATTCAAAGTGGCATAAAACACTTTTTTAAAATATTCAATTTTCTTAGCGGGAATATAATGCTGAAATTTTTAAAAAATGCAGATTATATGAAAGAGCACTTTTGTTTAAAATTAAAAATTTAGATTTTTTGAGATATGACTATTTTGCAATAAAGGGGCGATAAGTATGTACATATAAACACAAGTATGTAATTACACCTTTTGGTTTTTGATATAGAACTTTTGGGAGTGTGTTTGAAATTCATCGCCATGTGAATACAATTTAATTATGTTATGTTGCCTTTAAATAAAGCGATTTTAAATATTGATAGTTGAAAAAAACTCCGAATTGGTGATCTTGATGTGATAAGATGCAAGACGAAGTCGCAGTATTCAACTCCAACACAGCTGCAATAAAGCGAACATCGCTAAAAGTTCACACATTTAGGACCAACAGGCCAAACATGTGGTTTGCCCAAATGGAGGCAATCTGACAACAATCATTGTACGAGATATCGGAAAATGTAACACTGTTATGACTGCAGTCGAATCAAACTTATTACCATAAATCTCGGATGAAGTACTGCAATTACTAGGGACAGGAAAATATAGTCACCTAAAAAACTTTATAATGGAATATGTTGGCAATGGTGAACAGAAGAAGGCGACGCGGATTGTGATGTTGACTGAAGTAGTTAACATGATACTAAGAAGTCGAGAATCGCGAGTTCCACTCCGCGATCAGTCATGAATATGGTATCGAATTATTCTGATCAGCAAAATGCATGGTTGTGTTAATTGTTGTAGGTCTGTTTCTGTGATGAAGGTATAGCACTGGCAACGATTGGCACTACCATGTAATAAAGAGCAGAGTAAAAGCAGCCTATTTTCATCTCATGACAATCTCCTTTTTAGTGCTGGGTATATGCTACTAAAAAAATATGAATCCAATGAGAATTATTAGCAGTTATGTTTTGTTTACGTAAATTTGCTTGTTTGTTGTTATGTATGTGCGTGCATGTGTTTTCTTGTGTTACTTGTTTTGTGCTGGTTGTGATATTAGGTAAGTGTATTTGTTCTTGTGTATGCAGTATTGCTAAGCAATGTATTTTATTGCCCGTACATACTACAAATACACTATACAGCATACTTTACTGGAATTAATAACGCTTGTTTAAATTATTTTAAAAAAATATATTTTCTTGGACACGTATGTGTCTTTATTTATTTATATTTTCTTTAATTTAAATTTACGTTAATTCTTGAATTAAAATTATAACGACGACTATGCGTCTTAACTACTTAATTTTAACTAACTAGTGTTTACAAAATTTGTATCTTAAATACTAAATGAATATCATTCTTATCTTATTCTAACTTCTTTGTTCTAAGACGAACTCAAACCATTATGTTTGTTTTCGTACTTTCTCTGACCTTGATTATTTACTATATTTTTATGATATCTTATGACCTATAGAATATTTACTTATTTAATGTTTTAGCTGTTTACAATATATATTTGTTATGATCTTTTATGATCTTTGTATTTAGGGATATTCTATGATCTTGTTTACTTTCTTAATTTAGTTGTTTGTATATTTTGTAATTCTTGTCATCTATGGAAAGTTACTTATTTCTTATCTTATATAATATAAACATGTCCATGCATGTGCGTCAACTATGCATGAGCGTCGACTATGCGTGGGCGTCATTAACTATGCATGAGCGTCGTTAACTCTGGTGGTATTGGGTGAGGGTATTTGTAACGGCACGTTACATTCCCTTCCTACTTTGGGAAAACAAAATGCGATTTAGGTATCCTGGGTAAGAGCACCATGTAAGCAATTGCAAATTGGATCATCTTCGGACTCGTCTTCGCTGATGTCTGGAGTGCTTAGGCTGCGGACGTAATTTTTTTCCCAACCCATTTCGAGCTGCGTTTTAGCCTTGTTATTTTTTCGTGGATTGCGCATTGGGTGTTAGTGGTTGCATACGGTCTTCGGTATTGACTGTGATGTGCATCGTTGTTAATTTGTGGGATGATAAGGGTGCTAACGGTGGTGGTTGACTGGACTGGTTTATATTTTTCAACGCATGGATTGGAGTAGGCTTTCTTATTTCTTACCATTCTCTTTGTGCCACAATATTGGCTTTCTGATTGGAGCATTTAGCAATCGGAAATCTTTTTACTGTTAAGATTATCGGTCGGGCTTCGGGTGGCGCCACATATGCAGCCACGCGCTTGGGCATACACGGTGTTCGTAGGCAGTCCTTTATCTTCTCTGGTGATATCGGTCTTGTCGGTTTGCGCTTAATATTGGTACTGATCAGTTGACGGTGTTTTGGTGGTCCGTTTATAGATTTAAGTTGATTAGGACAATTGCGCTTCATGCGAACCACAGGTTTGCCTATATGTGATGGCCCAGTAATTGCCTCCACCGACTTCCTGGCCATGGCTAACGTGGTCTCCCATTTTGCCTCTTGTCGACTCGTTAAGTTGTCAATCTGACTAAGTTGGTGCAAAGCATCGAGGGAAGTTTCTTGGGGGAATGCGGAAGCTTTTATCTCCATCCCTTCAAGTGATAAAGTGGCCTTCGTAGAAAGTCCATACCTAGGATAACGGGTTGGGCTAGATTACCCAATGCGGATGCTAAGAGTTCGGTGGTCGATCCTTTAACGCTAATAGCGATGAGGTAGACCTTAACGGATGAAATACAGAAGATATCAGCAAGTTATATCGCCCACTGGTAGTTTCTAGTTCGGACTTTGTGAGCTTCCAACAATTTTCGTACTATTTTTCGAATACAGGTTAGGGTAGAACCGGTGTCTATGAGCGCTCATATCGGAGTATTGCATATTTTTACGGTAATAAAGTAGCGATTGCCAATACATGGTTCGGGTGACGTACATCGGCAATTTAGTGACATAACGCTGTCCTGGCCACAGTGTGAACAGAATAATAAATAGATGAGTATTAGTACAGTTCCGCCTATGATGACCAGGTTGTTTGCAACACCAGCAGTGTGTCTCGCGCTTGTATACTGCTGAACCTGTCGTTTGGTCCATGTAATGGCTCGGTTGGGGTCTTCTCTGTCTCGCTTCTTCTCGTCGGAGTATGTCATACTCATCAGTGAGCTCGACTAGCTCATCTATAGTGCTGAAGTCGTTTCGGCGAACATATAACTTGTAATCATATCGTAATCCATCATAGATGCGGTCAATATGATCGCGCTTCTTGAGATCGGGACGTTGTCGGATTAGGGCTTGTAACGACAGAATGTAGTCTTTGGCTTTCTCACGAAATCCTTGTTTTCGGTGGTAAATAGTCTCCTCTAATTGGACAAGGTATCGTTTGGGTAGGAAAACTGTATAGCTTGTTCTTTAAAGTCTTTCCAAGACGTTATTTGATCCCTTTTAATACGATACCATTGCAACGCCTTGTCCTCCAGGATTTCTAGCAGTGAGAAAAGCAGCTGCCTATGGTGGTATCCGTAACACTCTGCTAGCTCTTCGAGGCGTTCGAGAAACTCCGTTAAATTATCACCGCCACTGTAACTTAGTTTCCACCTGCGGATCGTTGCCATAACATCCGCGTCGTTTGCGGAAGAGTTCATGGGTCCAGGATGATTGCGAGGTGGAACTGATATTGTTGTTTGGCTTTCGGTGACGTACTGGCGATCTTCCGCCTATACCTCTGCCTCCAGTGTGCGCAAAATGTTCTCCGATGATTTACGTTGCCGTTTCGCTCGTATTAACTCGCTCAGTTGTTTCCGAAGGTGGTTCACAGTCGCCCCGTCGGTGATCGGAATACCTTGTTCTCGGCAGACTTCTACTAGTTTATCTTTCCGAAGAAGATAAACCCAGCTAAGTGAATCAGTGTGTAGTAAAGTTTCGTTTCTTTGTTCCTGACTTGATTCAAATCCGTTGGTGGCTGTAGTTAAGGTTTTACCACTGGTTTCGGCTTTTGAATTAAGTCCCTGCTCGGGCGCCATTGTAACGTAGTTTAATTTTCCAGCTGAGGTATGACTCAGTCACTCCAGGTTCGTATCAAAGGTCTACTTCCTTTGAAATAAAACACGAATATTTTAGGTGATGTTTATATTCGGAACAAATGTTTATTAAAACGAAACTTAAACTACTTAGATTATCTTAAGCTAGTGGGTTAGATTTCAGTTATCGGGGCTGCGCTGATTCCTCTGCGACACCGCTCTGGTACTTAGGCTGCAAATACCCGCCTTCTGTTCGGGCTCCTAATGGAGTAAGACAGGTAATATTAAGTTGTATTCCGGTTAGAAATTGGCAAAACTATGAACTACGAACTCAAGAGTATTCGGAGGCTTGAATTCGGCTACGGATTAGTACGACTACAAGAGTATT
The DNA here is from genome assembly GCA_951800035.1 of Linnaemya tessellans. NCBI lineage: Eukaryota > Metazoa > Arthropoda > Insecta > Diptera > Tachinidae > Linnaemya > Linnaemya tessellans. The sequence continues at coordinate 28,630,166 of OX637537.1, forward strand.
CGGAGGCTTGTAATCGGTAAAACTACGAACTCAAGTCTATTCGGAGGCTTGAGCTCGGCTACGGATTAGTACGACTACAAGAGTATTCGGAGGCTTGTAATCGGCAAAACTACGAACTCAAGAGTATTCGGAGGCTTGAGCTCTGCTACGGATTAGTACGACTACAAGAGTATTCGGAGGCTTGTAACCGGCAAAACTACGAACTCAAGAGTATTCGGAGGCTTGAGCTCGGCTACGGATTAGTACGACTACAAGAGTATTTGGAGGCTTGTAATCGGCAAAACTAGGAACTAATTTGGTTAAATATTAGTACTTGAACAAGAATCGGTAAAGCTCTCGGACGACAATTCCAGAATATTCTTCTTGTAATTATCGTTCGTACGATATCGTTAATTGCTCCTCGATTGTGTGCAAACCTTGTCTACTTATCGTTGGTATCATATGAAGCCAATGAGAATTATTAGCAGTTATGTTTTGTTTACGTAAATTTGCTTGTTTGTTGTTATGTATGTGCGTGCATGTGTTTTCTTGTGTTACTTGTTTTGTGCTGGTTGTGATATTAGGTAAGTGTATTTGTTCTTGTGTATGCAGTATTGCTAAGCAATGTGTTTTATTGCCCGTACATACTACAAATGCACTACACAGCATACTTTATTGGTGGTATTGGGTGAGGGTATTTGTAACGGCACGTTACACCATGTTTTGAAAAATACCAGTACATGGGAATGGTTTTATTATAAGTGTAACATCCACCAATGATGTTTATGTTGCTTAAATATTTTCCACCATGCTGCTATATATATATATATATATATATATATATATATATATATATATATATGTATATATATATATATATATATATATATATATAAATATATATATATATATATATATATATATATATATATATATATATAAATATATATATATATATATATATATATATATATATATATATAAATATATATAATAAATGAAATTTATTTGTTGGTGGTTAAGCAATGTCTATATATGTGGTTAAAGTCTACTGACGATTTGGTAAAGCACCAATGAAATGCATATAGACATTGCTTAACCACCAACAAATAAATTTCATTTATATATAGTAGTATTGTGACAACAATGTGTCAAATAAGAAGATTTCATAACAAATATATATAATATATATAAATATATATATATATATATATATATATATATATATATATATATATATAAATATATATAATATATATAATATAATATATATAAATATATATATATAATATATATATATATATATATATATATATATATATATATATATATGTATATATATTTATATATATATATATATATATATATATATATATATATGTATATATATATATATATATATATATATATATATATTTATATATATATATATATATATATATATATATATAAGTATATATATATATATATATATTTTTTTTTTTTTTAAATACTCCACCTCTTCTAAAATTCGCATTATACTTCCGATTGATTTTTAATATGTTAAAGGCGATATTGGCTGATATTCGTCTCCGAAACTCCACGATATTATTCTTATAGTTTTAAGAATACAATGCAAGTCCATGTTAGTGGGAAACTAGCAAGAAAAGAGAATTTAGCAACTTACTATACCGGCAGATAGAGAAGTCTTTTAAATTTGCGAAAAATCCCAATGAGAATGGAATTACAATAGAAAGACCTAAAAGTAACGATATGTGCGTTTCGAGTCCGAGGAACAAGATAGAACACATCAAACAGTATCTCAACGACTCATAATCAACACTCTTGCTCCTGCAGAAACCTCAAAGTCGTAGAGTAATTGTGACATGAGCCGAGTATGCGCCAGCCTATTATGAACAAAGAAAGTTAGGGAGACATTATTTAGAACAACAAATACTGCGTACAGATCACCAAAATAAAAACTCTCAGAACAATCTGTTATCAAGGATAAAACCAAATCATTTGTGCTGGCCAACGAACTGAAACATTTCACCATCTATAATGACATTAGGACATCCGGGGATTGCGGTGCTGTAGGAAGTATGTGAGGAACGTAATGAATTATCCGCATTGCTGGAAATAAAAATCATTCCCAAGGTCTAACTTTTCGGCGTTTTGCAGCGCCTTTCAAAATGTTAAGGTAAACATTTTTGTCAATTTTTCCGTCGATGAAAATTAAGTTACCAATGCCTGCTGAAGCCATATATTCCCATATCATGACTCTCTCACCGCCATGCTTCACCGTACTATTTACTACATTGTTAATTTCTCAATTCTGTATTTGGCTTTTTCCAAACACCACCGGACGGAAATATAATGAATTTGCTCTCGTCGAAAAATAATACTTCTTTCCCGAAGTTTACATCCTTACTCATATATTCCTCTCCACAGCATAGTTTTTTAAGAGGAATTTTGGCCTATTTTCTCTAACTCGCAGTCTACATTTACCATCGATTTGTTCTGCCAATGAACAAATCCATGCCCGCACATTGTTTCAGCTAGTATAGACCACTGTTGTTCATGTTTTGGTTGAACAGCGTTGTCAGAACATTTGTTCGTACAACCATGGTCAGCCATCAAATGTCATTTTTACTTTGACAATTACTTTAACCATAAAAATTTAAGTGAGAAAAACCGCGAAAATATTTTCCAAGAAACAAAAATCTATTAAAATACCAAAGAATAGAAGTTTTTCATAATTTTATCAATATTTTCCAAAAAAAATCTTTATATTCTGGGATTCTGGGATGTAAGTAAACCAATAAACCACGAAGTGAACTTGCTGAAAAACTTGAAATTGTGGTAAAACAGAACACGAACATAAACTGATACGTCCCACATAGAAAAACATGAACAAATTGTGTGATGCCATTCTGCCGCCGCAATGTTCATGTGCAAACAAATCGACGGCTAATATAGACGGCGAGTAAACATTCTGCAATTATTTCAGTGGATATTGCTTTTGGGTTCTTTTTTATTTTTGTGATGATTTGTGCTTCTTGCTTTGGGCTTTGTATACGCGGCCGATCAGTGCAGCGAAAACTTCTAAAATCTAAAGAAAATCTTTTAATGATTCTCGACTCGACGTATTTTAATTATGTTCCTTGAGGGTTACTCTGTAATGTAAGGCGAATAGAAAACTGAACGCTTTTGTATGCTATTTACATTGAAATGTGAAAGTAAGTCCTTTCTCATTGCATTAAGGTGTTGTTGAGTTTATATACCAAAAATTCAACTGTGTGAATTATCATTTTAAACTTTCTAATCACACTGCTCAGCAGCAGAATCCTCCTTTAAATAAAACTATGTGGACTACATAGATTTTGATGCGCTGAGCTCAAATCCGTTTTCGGTTTTTTCCATCAGGTCCCTAAATTTGTCAGGTACGGACACATATTTCACCCTAACTCGAGAACGATTCATCCGATTTTTAAAAATACCAAAAGATGCGTAAGAAAATGGCATTCGTTTTAGTCGAATATAATTTTTCTCTATCTCTTATCGTTTTGGGATTATTCAGAAATTAATGGAGAAAAAATTGTTTTTCGTGCAAAATTCGTAATTTTTTTCAGTTTAAAAATGGAATTAAAAAAAATTAAAGCAAATATTCAAAATTTTGCACATTTTTCTGAGAACTACATGTCTTAAAAATAAAATAAGCTATAAACCATAAAAATCGGTTAAAACATTTGGATTTTGTTGTCAATTTACCGCAGGTATCCAATATTGATCAAATACGTGTAATGCAGCAAACAAAACATCAATAAGGCTAACGTCAGAGTGGCAACTCTTTACTTGTATCTATTTTCGTACAACAAAAACAAATACAAGCAACAAAGGTTGCTAGATTGTAATCTTGCAGCAACGCCCCGCTTACAGCGACCACTCTGCCGTCACCCGTAGATAACTTCAAATTACAAAATATTTTTAATATTTGCAGTCCATATATATATATATATATATATATATATATATATATATATATATATATATATATATACAGTATTTTTCTAAAAAAATATGTAATTAGTTGTGCAAAATGTGTAGTTAGTTTTGTTTGTTATTAATTGTAAATAAATTCAATCAAATTGTTGTTGATGTAATATAAATGAGAGAACATAATAATATTAAAATTCATTGGTTTATTTCGAATAAAGAAACTTTTTTGTTTAGAAAAAGTTGCTTAGGTTTCGAACAATACTGTATATATATATATATATATATATATATATATATATATATATATATATACATATATATATATATATATTTATATATATATATATATATATATATATATATATATATATATATATATCGTATATATATATATATATATATATATATATATATATATCGTATATATATATATATATATATATATATATATATATATATCGTATATATGTATATATATATATATATATATATATATATATATATATATATCGTATATATGTATATGTATATATATATATATATATATATATATATATATATCGTATAAATGTATATATATATATATATATATATATATATATATATATATATATATATGTATATATATGTATATATATACATATATACATATATATATATATATATTTCTTTAATTAATATTTCTTTTTTTATTAATATTATCAGTTTGAGTCTCTTGCCAAATCGACCAACAAAAATCTGCAAGCATCCCTTCCGATGGATTTCCATTATAACGCCTTTCACAATGTTCATCTGATACAGCACCAAGATTATCCGGGAAAAAATCTAGATGCGAGTCCGAAAAATGAATTTCAAGGGACATATTACACTTTAGAGCTTTGTAGGCAGAAAGTAGATTTCATGGTAGTTTTCAGCTTGTTTGTTTCCCGAAAAATTGTGGCACATATTCATAAAAGCTGTCCACGCTCTTTCTTCCACATCGTTCAATTTAGTTCTAAAGACCTCGTCCTTTATAAGCTCTCGTACTTGTGGACCTACAAATATGCCTTCTTTTACTTTTGCATCGCAGATTCTAGGAAATTTGCTCTTAATGTATAGAAAGCCTTCACCGTCCTTGTTCATTGCTTTGACAAAATTTTTCATTATATGAAGAGGAAGCAGAAGAATTTTTTCTTTTTGAATTAAAGGTTCTTCTGCTACATTTTTTTTCTCCTGGAATAAAATTTACTTTTTTCGGTCAAATTTTAACATTGTAGTGTTTTTCTTTCGCGCGGCTGTCCCATTCACATAAAAAGCAACAAAACTTAGTATATCCACTTTGCAATTCGTTTAACATTACTACGATTTTCAAATCTGCACATACGTTCCATGAGTAATGTGAATATTTAATTTTTTGTAGTATCATATTAATGCTACAATAGCGTGTGGGACCGATGGAAATTTGTTGCCATTGTGAAGTAAAACGGGTTTCAAACTTGACTTGGATGAGTCAACAAAAAGCCGACAATCTTCAGATTATCACTGAAATACAGTTGTCGCAAAAGTCCATCAGCATTATCACAAAATACCAAATCCCTCTCTGCTGAAATAACTCAAAAAAGCTAGTTCTCTATTTCGAAGGTACGAGACTTTCACGTCCTTTTGCACCAAATTCCATTGCTTTAATTTGGATGCAAGAAGCTCAGACTTGTTTTTTGAGAGCCCTTATTCACGAACTAAGTTATTCAGATCAGTTTGACTCGGAGAAAATAAGGTTTACTTGTTGGACTTCCAACTGAATGCGAAGATCAACACCCATGGTGGCGTAACTGGATTGACTTGTTGCAGAAAGCCCATCTTCTTCGTCGTTTGTAGGAGGCAATGGAGATAAATATTAACCTGTAAACTGGTAAACTGGTCGTTTGACGTATGAAGTATTTGGATATATAACTTTATTTTTGTTTTTTTTCGTAAACCCACGTGTTTTAGTCAGGCAAAAGTAGCACTCATTTTCATCACTTTGTGGTTCACTCCAAATAGTTGGCTTCATAAACTTATGATTTACCAAACCCAAAATAATGGTGATAAGCATCTTTAATCGGGGAAGTTATTGTCTGCTGTTGAGAACTTAAAGTTAGATTGCCACATACATACATCACAAAATAAATTTGGAGATTTGTTACAAACACGGACGTAACAGTTATAAGATAAACGACAAAAAAATTATATTTAACCATTAACATAGATGAATTTCTGTAATGGTTATAATTAACCATTATCAAGAAATATATTTTATTTTGGTTATTGTAACCAATTAAAATGAGAAATATATTTTTTTTGGTTATAAATATCTTATGTATCAACCAAAAACTTTTTTGGTCTTAAATAACCATTACATCAACCAAAAAAAATTGGAAATAAATTTGTGTTCAGAATAGAAATAAGTCAAACGACTATATTCGGCTATGCCAAATCTTATATACCCTTCACCAATTACACTTTCATACCAAAAACTATTGACATCAACAAATTTTTGAAATGATATTGTAAGTTTACAGTGAAAAAATCAATAACCATAAACGTTGAAATTTCTATTCAAAAGATTATATCAGAAAACAGAAGAGACAAATTATCGTGCCTACGTATATTGTTTGAATGGTCAAATACTGGTAAAATTACTAAATTTTAACATGCACTTGTCATTGGAAGGCACAAACGAGAGCTGGTACTTGGCAATAAGAAGTAACTATTGACTTCCTGTAATGACAAGCATACGTTGATCATTTTACTTGTATTGGAGACGGACCTTCAATTTGGAACTGCGTTGATTTTGTGGGGTTGTTTTATAAGTGATAACCAAAAAAAAATTATGTATTTATCATAATGGTTATTTTTAAGCAAACAAATTTTTTGGTTGCTATAATGGTTATTTATAACCAAATTATTGTTCTGGTTGACATAATGTAATGGTTGTTTATAACCAAAATTCTATTTTTCTCAATGGAATTGGTTACGGTAATCAATATAATATAAATGCGACCATAATGGTTAAAAATTCCCAAATGCATATAAAGGACATTTTTGCGTAACCTTTTTACTCCGAAATAAAAATATAACATTTATTTTTCGGTCCCTAGTTACAAATCCTTGACATTTTGTTATATGAAGGCGTTTGCGGATTCTTTAATTGCTTTATTTCTTTACACAATAACCAAGCATACTATAAGATCAATTTACTGTTGCCGATTTTAACCGTACGATATTCAAATTAAAACTGACTCACTTATTGTCCATCAATTTCTATATATACTCCTACAATAAATACCAGAATTTACCCTAATGTTCTCGATTTGAAATCACAGGTAAATGAAAAATACTATTTATAATTTTTAATTCCAAGAGGCACGCAAAATACCGTTATACTTTACCTGCTCACCTAACGATGTGATATCGTCATATGTAAGGTTGGTTGCATTACAATATTGGGTACCTTTGGTAAATTGACAATAAAATCCAAATTTTTTAACCGATTTTTATGGTCTATAGCTTATTTTATTTTTAAGATATGTAGTTCTCAGAGAAATGTGCGAAATGCTGAATATTTGCTTTAATTTTTTTAATTCCATCTTTAAACTGAAAAAAATTATGAATTTTGCACGAAAAACAATTTTTTTTTCTCCATTAATTTCTGAATAATTCCAAAACGATAAGAGTTAGAGAAAAATTATATTCGACTAAAATAAATACAATTAATGTATGAATTTCTATTTTAATAGTGAACCTTTATTTATGTAAATTGTATTACAGGATGTTAATTTTCCCAACAGGCTATAAGTTCAAATCTGCGAAACTGCAAATTATTTTTTATTTTAATAAATGAACGTGATTACATTCTATTTATTATTTTTAAGAGTGGAATATTAAGAATATTTTTCATAGTCATTAAACCAGCAGAACGGATCAGTACTGATTTCGAGGCCGCTACGCCATCTCATCAGCGTTCTTTGTTCAATTTTTCCACTGTTTCAAGTGGTGCTAGTTAGTAGGAATATCAACTATTTAACCAATGTTTTTAACGAAAATTGAATATGAGAAGTTCCCACATTCATATTTTCAAGTTATTACCTTTTTGGTTAGTACGAAATTCCCCAACCCTGACGATAATATTCCCAATATTCCATGTATCTCTTTCGCTTTTTCCAGAGCCATCGGCTGCTGATATCTAAAGCTTTTTGTTATTTATGTTCAAGGAATTGCATTTTAGTTAACAATTTGCAATGAACATGTAAACAAGTGCGCGTGCCCTCGCAATGTTTTAAATTAATGTATGAATTTCTATTTTAATAGTGAACCTTTATTTATGTAAATTGTATAACAGGATGTTAATTTTCCCAACAGGCTATAGGTTCAAATCTGCGAAACTGCAAATGAGATGGCGTAGCGGCCTCGAAATCAGTACTGATCCGTTCTGCTGGTTTAATGACTATGAAAAATATTCTTAATATTCCACTCTCAAAAATAATAAATAGAATGTAATCACGTTCATTTATTAAAATAAAATAAAAAATAATTTGCAGTTTCGCAGATTTCACTCGTAATATAAATCTTGACATACTTTTGCTAATAACAAATACTTCATAAGTCGATAGCCAATAGCTGATTTATCCTTTGAGTTTATTGTAATTGTAATTATAATAAATTTAAAATACTATTACTAACAAATACTTATAGCTACTTACTTGTAAACTAAGCTATTTGATAATTGCATACACTAATACATACATACATATAAGTAATCGATATTTTAAACATAATATATATATATATATATATATATATATATATATATATATATATATAAATATATATATATATATATATATATATATATATATATATATATATATATACATATATATATAAATATATATATATATATATATATATATATAAATATATATAGATATATAAATATATATATATATATATATATATATATAAATTTCATTTCATTTCAGAACTCGAGGAGTGCCAACTTCTTTGTTAGGAAATTTCGAAGATAATTCAACGGATACATCAGATGATCAGCAGCAAATTGGTGCCAATCGTAAAAAGTGTTCGATTAAAACAAGTTCAAGACTTGCCGGTGGTACTGGTGGCATTGGTTCAATAGATATAGATAAATTTGAATCTCCCAATGGATGTACAGAAAATGAAATGTTGCTTTTTAATTTGGTTAAAGATTTCGATACAATAGAACATTCTGGAACAGCAATACGTAATGATATTACGCCACCCCCCGGTGCACCCAAAATAGAAAATACAGCACGTTTACGACGTTATAGACATAATGTAGATTAATTTATATATTTTTGAATAAATTCTTTAATATATATTTACACACATATGTATATATTTTTTTACTACTACCACCACTACTATTGCTAAATACTAATACAACTGCATTAAATGTGTATATATACATACGTACTTGAATTTGCCTTAAATTTTCAAAAATTGTTTGTGCAACAAACATTTTAAGTACTCTTAATTAACCAGGGCACATCAGGGATAGTATTCTGCTTGTTTAACTGATATTCCTTTCTCGCTATATAGTATAGTATGTATACATATTATTGAACTGTTATCCTAATACTACATTAAAATAATACCTACATACTACTTTAAACCCATCATCATCGATTACTTAGAAACGTTTCCTAATTGTTTTAATTAAATCTCTTTGTTACGGATAGTGTTATTTACATATTTTGTATTATCTTTGTTATTATTTTTTTTAGATTGTTATAATTTTTTAGCTTTATATTTTATGTAATAACGTATATAACAATATTTTAGTTAGTTCCTTCTTTTTCATTTATTTATTTAAAGTTAAGCTTATTAAAATGATGGCACGAAATGATATTTGAAAAATTATTCGAATATATATGTTTTAATAAAGTTTTTCGAAGAAAATTTCTTGTATAAAATTATTGAAATAAAAATAACGAAAAGTACAAAGAATACTTTTTTTTCTAATCATTCAGATATTTTCAACTCATTTTTTTAAGCGGTTTGAAGTTAATTTTTTTGTAAAAAATTATTTCATTGTGATATTTTGACTTCATACTGGACATTTTTGTATTTCTACTGTTATATTGACTACATTTAAATTGTCTCAACACAGAAAAACAACAATAAACTTCAATAAATTTTTCTCTTTCCTACAGCTAACGCTATAACCGTGTACACAAGAAAAAGCAGCATATCGCTTCACCCTCCTTCGTGTAGCAACAAATTAGCCGGCAAAGTAAAAGTTTCAAATAGCTACAACAAATTCTCAATCTTCCTCAATTCTATCCCCTTCTTTCTAGTTCCGGCGCAATGCACTGCATATGTAGGGGTCATTCTTTGAGTGCTGGTCCGAATTAAAAAAAGTAAACAAACATAAATTCAAGTTTTTATTTATTTATATCAATAATAACTCAATTGTGAATATTTTTATTCTTACTATAAAATGATATTTTATACATATGTATAAATTTGTATAATTGTCAAATAATAGAAAAATATATCGGTGTACATTTGTCATAAATTGCAGCGTGTAAACAAGCCATCAAAAACACATGGTAATATGAAAACCTTAAATTTAATTTAAATAGAGCTGGCAGCAGATATAAATTGTATTTAAATATGATCTGCAAAAATAAGTTTTGTGCTAAAAAAATAATGTTTAATTATTCACTATATTGATCTAATATTTTGGCCTTTAACTTTTTTAATTTAAGTAATAATACTGAGCTTGGGAAATTTTTGTTATAAAATGATAACTGAAATTTATTTGTCTATATGCATTTCATTGGTGCTTTACCAAATCATCAGTAGACTTTAATCATAGTTTTGAAAACTTAAAAACCTCTTATCTTATACACAGACTTTCGAAAACAATCTGAGAATTCGCAATTTGTAAATTACAAATTATTTTAAAAAATCACAGCAGAATAAGCATATTAGGCTTTGAAACTCACAAAAAACCAACCCATCAAATAAATTATATTCGATATGAATCTACTATATTTTTCTACGCCTTTATACAGTTAGAAATCAATTTGATAACAAGAAAAGTATTTAAACAAATAAATTTCATTTAAAATAGAATTGTGACAATATGTCAAATAAAAATTTCATAACAGTTTAGTAGGGGATAACCCCTACATATGCAGTGCATTGCGCTGAAACTGAGAAAATAGATTTTGGGAAGGAGGATAAAGGGAGTAGTGTCTGTGGATATTCGATGTTTACCTCCTAAAATTGTAAGTAGTGGGGAAGAAATCTCCAGGTAGTTTGTTCCACATATGGACTGTTCGGCCAAAAACCGAATTTTCTCTGTAATGCGTAGTGCGATTCGTTGAAATATCGACCACAAACGTATGCGCTCTTGATAAAAAACGTGTTGAGCGTAAGAAATAATGGCTTTCAGGAACGATTTCTCTAATTTCACCAGAGCACATCCCATTGTAGTAACGATAAAACAACGATACGCACGCCACATTGCGACGATGCTCGAGAGAGTCAATATAGTTGGCTACCCTACTGTCTCCGATGGGTTTCATCGTCCTCTCCTGTACGCGGTCGAGTAACTTAAAAATAGACTTTGAAGCACCGGCCTAAACATGAGAGTTGTATTCCATCTTCGGTCGGATGTAGGTGGTGTAAATATTAAAAAGATCAGATGGGGTGAAGTATCTCTTGCACCGTCTTAGGAAGCTAAGGCACTTGAATGCTTCTTTTGCGACTTGAAAGACATAATCCGTCCATCTGACATCACACTGCACTTTCATGCCCAGAACATCAAGAGCCCCTGACTCCTTAATACTTACACCACCTATAGAAACAGATGAAGTAGCATGGTCATACGTACGTCGATACGTGAGCATACAACACTGGGTTTTACGACCATTAAAATCGACCCTGTTTGCTTGACTCCATTCAGATATTTTTACGAGGTCATTATTCAGGACGTCATTCATAATCTGCCTCTTCGTCTCGACTTCAGACGTTGACGGCCTGCAGCTAATTGAATAAGAATGCGAAAGACTGCTATCATCTGCTAAGGAGTAAATAGGACAAGAAGTTTGGGAAAGTAGATCGTTAAGAAAAATTAGAAATAGAGTAGGAGAAAGAACGGAGGCCTGCGGTACCCCTGAGGTGACTCTTAACTCATCGGATGAGATCTCTCCTATAACAACTCGTATAGAGCGATCCCTGAGGAAGCTCGATATAAACCGAGAAAAGGTGTCTCCGACACCAAATGCAATAAGTTTGGACAGGAGTGCTCCATGCCACACTCCATCTAACGCTTTAGAAATATCTAGAGCCTCCACTTTACTTTCGCGGTGTATGGAACTACACCAGTTTTCCGAAAGTAGGGCCAATAGGTCACCTGTAGAGCTGCCTCTTCGGAAACCATACTAGCGCTTGTTTAGTAAACTGTTGGACTCCAGATATTTCACAAGATGGAAGTTAAGCATAGTTTCCATCACCTTCTATATAGCAGAACATATTGCAATCAGACGGTAATTATCAGGTTTTTGGGGATTGGCGTTGAATTAGCAACCTTCCAGCACATTGAAAACTTACCGGAGTGGTATGTTGTACTGGAAAGTTTGGCTAATGGGCGCGCTAGCGTCGAAGAGCACTTCACACACTCAAAAAAATATTTAGACATAGTCTCGAGCACGGGGAGTGGTTGAGAGCTATCAGGCAAGTGAGATTTACTTGCAAATATTTTAGTCAATATATTAGCTTTATCAACTGGGTTAGTAAATATTTGGCCATTCCTTAAAAGAGTCGGAATTGAAGAACTAGCACTTTCCTTAACACTTTTAACGAATGACCAAAAACTCTTACTACCCCGGGGCAGTGAGAATTCTGGTGCGAATACGCTGCTCGTATAAAGCTTTTCCGCTTCTTAACAGTTTGGCACACGAAGATCTTGCCTTGCGTAGCAAATCAGTATAGGTATTTTTGTTACTACGCCAAGTACTGAACGCTTCCTCTCGGGATCGCACTGCATCTTTACATGCCTGGTTAAACCAAGAATTCGCCCTAGGATTAACTGTAATTTGCTTACAGAGAATAAAACCTTTCATCCCCAGCAGAATTGTATACTCAACCATTTTCGCCATGAAATCGACATCATTGTCAAGAAAACATAGTTTCCAACTAAAATTCCGAAAAATCTCTTTGAGCTCGGCCCAACGACCCTTTTCGTAAATATATTTACTACGCTTTGTGGCTGCACGCGTAACGTTGCGAAGTTTGGAGAACGGAGAGGTTGCGGATACTTTTCAGGATGTGAAGTTAAATAAGGTCTGGCGTATTATGTTGGTGCCCTTAAACACACGGAATATGTGTTGATTCATTAACTAATTGCACAAGGGGATTGTGCGTGGTGAACAACTCTGCAAATTGGCCTTCTAAGGTTGTGTGGCTCGAATGGTGAAGTCACAACAACAATTTCACTGCTCGGACAACTATAAAGAATTTTCGATATGGAGTCGGAAAGAGTATCGGAGCCGCATACTGTAAAGAAACCCGAAATGTAAAAAGTGTGTACCGATTTTAAATTTATCCCAAAGACAGCTAAATTCTGCGGCAGACATGCCTAATGGTTGCTGGCATTGGGTACACAACTTCATTACATACTTTTACATATTTTTAAGCATTTGATTCCAGGGGCTAAACTTTTTACGGTATTCAAAATACATGAGGGGGTCATATTTGACATACTAAACTGAAGTAACTAAAGCGTGAACTCTTCTAGCTTACTGTAACATTTTATATTTCATCAGTAAGTAAAGTCGAGTTTCTCTTATTAGATCTATCATATCCAAAAAAATACAGAAATTATACAATCCCTTTGTTAAACAATACAAACTGACAGTTTGTAGTGCATTTTTAATTAGTTTTTAATTTGACGAAACCAACTTACCTGATGAAAATGTTGACTTATAGTACAGACAAGCTGATCAGCCAGAACTGATACGTCGCTTCATATTAAACGCTCATGTTACACTAATCGGTGAATATGTGTAATCGCGAAGAAACTCGGAGAATAAGGTGTTGTGGTTCTTTGTTTAAATATAAACAAAAAAGTGATGCGTGGGTCTTATAGACAACGAAAACTTTCAGGAAGGTTAATTTGATGTTGTATGAAACCAGGGGAAAATTTAATATACTCGATATCAATCTAAATTCCCTTTTAAAATGTATTGAAATTTATCGATTGCAGCAATTTAGTTTTAGCTTTCAGTTATGCCAACTTCTAAATTCATAAGCCATATGTATGCATGTAGTTATTATTCGTCTCAAAGAATAATAAAAATTTAATCAATATTTCTTTTAAAAATAATATTAGTGAAAATTAAAAAAGAAAAACGTCTATCAAATGATTTAGAGAAGTGTCATTTCCGAAAATATCTGCAACTGCGTGCATATTTTTTGTATACAACATATCGTTGGTGTCATGTAGAAAAGTCATTAATCAGATCATTCTAACATCACAGATGAAGGTAAAAACATGATAGAAACTGTAATAATTATCAATTCGTTATATAACATGTTATGATGTTACATAAAATGTTTGCGTCGAGATGTATATGTTGGATATATTGGGGTCCTTTTTTTACATGAGACTAACGATATGTAAACATTGCCCTAAAACCCCCAAAAAGCTTAAGCGAGAACAAGTCAATTTTCCAGGGAAGTATTTTTATTTTTTGTTGAGTCTAAATCATTCCTATTCTGCATATCGAATCGAAATTTTCTCGTTTTGGCAATTTTGGTATCATCACTTCGCACAGTGGGTTGAAATGGGTCGAAAGTGACGCTTAATTGAATTTTTAAAATTAAGTTTTTGTATTAATATTTGGTATCGGATAAAACTAGATAAACTTCTACAACCGTAGTGAGCTGTCAAAGTTAAACATTTTTTGTAATTTTTTTAAAAAGCGAAAAAAGTAAAATTTTCCATTAAACGAGTCCGTAATTTCCAAATTTAACGTTAACAAAGTGTTATTTTAAGAATGGAACCTTCAACTTCAGGTATTTAAGTGTATACAAATTATGTAGTGTTTTTGAAAATATGTGCGAAAATATTTTTGACGATTTTTTTTAAAGGTCTAAAATTGGCCTATTTTTGATGTTTCGTGAACCATAACTTCTAAGTTAGTTAAGGTTGGGTTTTGAATCATATATTTTCCAAAAGTATAGAATCTTAGCTTGATAATACAAGAAAGAAAAGTTGCGGTGTTGTTGCTCCATTTTTTGCTATTAACATTTTTCTGTTTGAAGTCGTGTTTTTTCAAAGTCATTTATTTAACAAAACTAACGTGTATTTTGTTTTGCTATAGTCATTCGTTCAATGTTTACTATTGTTGTCGGAGAATTTTATTTTTTAAGAGATAGATGCGTGAACAAGTTTCAGTCATCTTCATTCACGAGAGTCTTAAATTAAAAAAAATACATTATAACGAAAATTTATAACAAAAAATGGCTTGCTAATAATTTTAACAAATGAAACTGATTGTTTTGCATTAAAATCAGTATTATAGATTAAATAGTCATGCTGAAAATATCATGTTTAAGAATTCACAAAAATAAATCGCGGTTCACGAGCTCATCTCTATTATGATTGTTATTATGTTGTGTTTTAATATTAATATTTGTTGTTTTAAAAGAAATGTTTATAGTGTTTTACTTCAAATAAAGTAATCGGTATTGTGTAAAAGGCTAAACAAATAAAACATTTAAATTATTTTAAAAAATAATTTAATCTATTTTAGGGACAAGCCCCAATACTACTTTTATTCCTCGCCTTGAGCTTTACAAAAAAAAATATTGAAGTACATGACTGGAAAGGTAAAATCAGCATATTAAGAACGAAAATAAGTACTTTGTTGAAAAATATCCTACAATACATGAATTTTTAATTCATGGTCCCGAAATCATAAAATATGCCCTTTTACCGATTGGCGAACTTTCAGAAGAAGCTCAGGAAGCCAGAAATAAGGATTTTAAAAATTATAGGGAATACTTTGCTCGCAAATGCAGTCGAGAAAAGTCTAATGAAGATATTCTAAATAGATATTTTCTCACTTCAGATCCATTCATATCTAGTATAAATAAACAAAATGAGCGGAAAGAAAAGCAACAATTATCAAATTCCGAACTACAGCTTTTGCTATCGCCTATTATTTCTCAAGAAATACATTACAGTGAGAGTAATGATAGTAAAGATTATGATGATGAAGGTGAGGATGAACATAATGATACAGATGAGGAAGATTATGATGCAGATTGTTAAAACTATTAGTGTATAATATATAATTTTTTTTCTTAAATACAAACAAATAAAAAAATTAAAATATTGTTTTTATTAACATTTTATACAAATTTTAGAATTCATGAAATTTTGTCGTAAGGACAAATAGGAATTTAAATCAATTATGTAGAAATATTTATATATGTATATATTATTTTTTATTTATCTTTTTAATAATATTTTCAATATATTATAACTTTAAATTTTATTTAATCATTTATGGCTTTCTATTTTAAATTTACAATAAAATTTGTAAATTAAGCCCATTTTCCACAAAATTGAAAAAACGTTCCCAAACAGACAAAAAAAATTTTTTTTTTGTTTAATATGGTTTCTTTTTAAGTGTATAACAATTATTGATAAACAAAAAAAATATAAAAATTTATTTCGTTACTTTTTTAAAAAAAGTTGTAAAATTCTCGAAATCCTTCAAAACCCAAAAAATATGCAAAATATATACTTATTTTTTATTTTTTAGAAAGAAGACAATATAAGCTTTAGTTTGCTTCTCTTTAAAAAAAAATCTCTTTCCATTTTAAAATTACGGCGAAAATACTGAAACAAACTATAATTTTCCGAAAAATAAAAATGTCTGTAAAATCGTAAAAAAAATTTTTTTTCTGTGTATAATTTTTTCAGAATATGCCTCTTTATGTATATTTAACGATTTCAAAAAAAAATTCAAAAAAAGTTAAATTACGGCTCCCATGAATTAATCGCCACTTTCGGTGTCATCGAACCCACTGTGCTTCGGTTTGTTCTTCGATTATATGTATTCTGCATTACGACCGTAGCTACGTTTTTCCAAGTTGTTTGTTTCGATTTTTGTTTGTAAGTAGAAAATACAATAAAGCTGTTTTGAAATAAATTGTTGTTTTTTATGAGGTTTTTTTAAATATCTTTCAGATTGAGAAACACAATAATATAATAATAATACGAAACTAAACTATTCTCTGCTCCGATCGCCTGTGACCATAACCGAAAAGGTTGTGAGCATAATTGCCATATGATAAAGACAAGATACGAGCAATTGTATGAATGTGGAATGTGTGTAATTCTCAATTAATTTTTGGAAGTTTATGTATAAGCTGAGAGGTTTGTTATTTTGAAATTAGGTTAAAGCCTACTGATGATTTGGTTTAAGAACCAATGAAATGCAGGCATATAGACATACTTGACCACATAACAGGCAAAAAGCACTAATATAATTGAGACAATATGTCGAATAAACGATTTTAAAACATAAAATATTAAAATAACAATGTTTTTATACTATTAATATATAACATTGTTAATGTTATATCGATGCATTTTTAGAACTTTATTGCAAAAATTATTTTTTGTTTTTATTGCAAAAATTCTTTTTTGTTTGTTTTAAAACAATTATAATTCTTTTTGTTTCAAAATAGTTTGAATTTTAAAAATGAAAATGAACATTTTTTAAATGAAAATAAAACAAACTTGGTTCTATTTTAATATTGTTGCTTCCTTATTTAAAATTTGTTACATATTTTTTATTTTTTTGCTGTATCAGCCTTAATTGAAATACACACTTCTATTAAAGGATGTTTTGTTTTTTAAAATAACTTCAATAAAAAAGTTGCCAGTGTTAAAAAAGATTTATGTTCTAAAATTGTGAGAAGCGACTGCATTAGACCTTTGAAAAAAATATATATGTATGTACATATGTATATAATATGATAGAGCTTTGTTTAAGTCGTTTGAATATTTCCATAGCACTTAACAAAGTATGGTTGGAATTGAATAAGAGGTAAAAATGGCTAAAATCATATAATAAAAGAAAAAAAGTAAAATAGCTGTTTGCCTTCAAACGCATTATGTTTTCTGATCATTTGGTATCAATAAAAAAATTTACTGTCGCACGAAAAACAAAGCAAATTTAACATTGCGCTTGATTAACTTCTTCTTCAACTGCTTATGTACGATGAAAGTGTAAAAAAATTATTAATCATTAAAATTTTGGCAGAACTTGCCCAGTTAACCCAAACATATTACACAAAAGAGAATTTGTATTTAAATTTATCAATGCTGTTGTATTAGTTATAGTGGTGTCTTCCCAATTGTAGTGTAAAATATAATTAATCTTTTTAATTTAGTTAGTTTGAAATTTAATAATATAAAATGTCCTAAAAATTAAATAACCAAAGACAGTTGTAAAAAAACCCATAACAATAGTAATAATAAATGATAATGATCTTGACTAGCTTTAATATGCGTTTTATATTCTACGAAGTCTTTTTGAATTTAATTTCAAAAACTGCATGTTTAAATACGAGCAAGTTAAATAATGAGTATATTGATTTCTTTAACATGAATTTTCATTTTGAATAAATCATCTGATGTTTTATAACATATCATAAGATTTAGCTTACATAAGAAGATTGACTGATGTGATTTGATGCAAAAATCTCCAATTAAAGGAATGCCAGTACACTGATATGTTTTGCTAATAAATATATAACTAGACGATTAAAGTAAACAACAATTAGCTCTCACGTAATTCACACGATGATTTAAAATCAGGGAAGGTTTAACAGGTACTCTCAGTAGCGCAGATCTCTATTGTGTACGTATAAAGAACGTATCGAACTACTGTTAAAAGTTTATTTACAAGCTACATAAATAGTTTTTTGTAATTAAATAGAAAACTTAACTACAATAAAGTTTAAACCGTTGAAATTGGCAGAAAACCTAAATAAATACCGGGGAAAAGTGGGTTAAATAGAGAAACTAAATCGAGCAATATGCGAAATTTTAAGAAATAGTGGAATGAAAACAGAAAACCAAAATAAAATTTAAGCAATGGAAATAATAAAAAAAGCCAATGAAGTGATATTTTTCAAAGTGAAACATTTGTCGCTTGAATTTTCATCAATATACTCATATGTACTTGGATGCTTATGTATGAATTTTTTTAGCAATAATAATTTTTCATCATATTCCTCAAAAACTTGACGTCAACTTAATGATTTTGACATTCGCATGTAATATTCTACCAACAAAATACGTCTAGTTTTTGCTGTTGTTAATTCTTTTACCTATAGTAATGCGGGTACCTGTTAAATCTGCCTTGCTTAAAATCATGAGTAAAGTCGTGACCTTTTTTATAGGCCAGTACTTTAGAGTAGAAAAAAGGTAGAAAAAACAAAGATTTCTATGTAGTAAGAATTTTAAAGAACATTTTATATTGATATATTAAATTGAATTAAGATTTTTAAAGGCTAATTGTTCGAAATTTTAATGTTAACATCAGGTTGATACTGTTCTCGTATCCTTTTTCACAATAAAATTTGTGTAAATAGGAACTGTTATCACATTCAACTAAGCCACCTAATAAGTGGTGACAAACACAATACACATGAGCACTGATGATTAAAGATTTGCGTCTTTCGAAAGCAGCTGTGCTGCGTAAGTTGAATAACAAAAAAACTGATGTTGACTTGCCTTTGTGCCTTCGAATATTTATCATGTCTTTCTGAGATTTAAATTAAAATTTCGAACAATTAGCCTATAAAAATCTTAATTCGAATTAATATAAAGATTTCTGTTTTGCGTAAAGCGGCCCACCCACGTGCAATATAATTGTGCAATTTTCATATTGTATAATATATCGCCAATGTGTCTGTCATATACAAAGGTGGTACACTATATTGGCAGAAATCAAAAGACTTGGTTTTTATTGTACAAACCAAAAGAAGTGCAATGTACGGGTATGTTCTGACACTCGCATGATTGTCAAATCGCATGTGAGTTGGAATTCGCCAAATTTGTTTTTGCATGTGCTGCAACTCTTGCGTTTTACTTGCGATTTGCCATATATCGGAGTCGCATTCGAAAACTAAAAACATATGTTTTACCAAAACATAAACAAATAGAACAAAAAATAAATTGAAAATGCCAGCACGACTCTTGTTAAGCATATTAGCTTTGAAAAAAATCCAATCAAGAAATGAAGGCATAAAAAACGTTTACTAAGGGATTCTTCCAATCCATTGGACATACCATGCGTAAGTATATAATATGCTATAATATGTGCAATATACATATGTACAGACACAAAGTTCAATTGATGCTTTTTTAGTTTCATAGCTCTTTATCGCTTAAATAAAAGTGCTTTTATGATGATTCTGGAAAAAACTGCCACACATATGAATAAAAGTTCAGTTCCAGAAATATTGCGCCTGGCTAGCGTTTTACGATTCCTAGCTGTCGGGTCTTTTCAAGGAGTTGTTGCCAATGATCATATGTATCGGCCGTACGACGTTTTGTAATATATTGTGGAATGTACTTAATATTCTTGAAGAAATTATATGGCCACTTTGGATTCATTTGGAGATAAAAGAGTCAGAAGCTTGGGCATCAAAATTGCATTTCTATGAAAAATTTCAAATTCCTGGTGTTATTGGATCAGTAGATGGCACCCATATACGGCTACTAAAACCATCTTCTGGTTCTGAGCTATATTATTGCAGAAAAGGATACTACAGCTTAAACGTATTGATCGTAAGTAATATACATTCTAGTTTTTTGTTTAAAAATATAAAAAAATCCAATTCTTATACATATAAACGTAGATTTGTGACTACAAAATTAAAGTTCGTGCGGTCGATGCATCTAGGCCTGGTTCATGTCATGACGCTTTTGTATGGAACTTAAGTGATGCTCATACCTACTTTGCTGAAAAGTACCTCAACGGCAACCGTAATTGTTGGTTGTTAGCTGATTCTGCAAACGCCTTACAACCCTACATTATGGTGCCATACAAATCTGTTACGTTTGGCTCAATGCAGCACAAATTTAACTTTCGACATTCATCTGCGCGAAATATAGTGGAGAGGACTATAGGTAATTTGAGGAGCCGTTTTAGATGCCTTCAAATGTGTCTTCCATACGCCCCATTGAAAGTTGTAAAAATTACAAATGTCTGTTGCGCTCTGCACAACATTTGTAAGTACTACAATATTCCCATAGAAGATGACGAAATATACCCAGTACGAAATGAATAAATGGAAGAAATCGCTGATGAAATGCAAAACAATAATGAAGCTGCTGAAATAAAGGATAATATTGCTAGATCTTTGATATAAAACAGATTTTTATTTTACAACTTCAATTATAAAAGTAAAACAAATAAACATAAAAGTATAAAAAATTCATTTCCAAAATTATGCTGGTCACTAAAAAAGATACAATCCAGTTATAATACTTATCACAAAGTGAGATCGCTTAATATTAAAACAAAATAAAAAAGTTATTAAAAAAACACATAAAAAATTCATTAAAAACAAAATATTTTTATAATTTTAATAAAAAACTATTCAGTAAAATATTAAAGGTTTATTAAAATACATTGAAACTGATTATGGAGGGGTACTAGCTAGTTCCTATGTGCATTTCATTGAGGTTAATGAAAATCAGCAGGGAACATAATACACATGTATGATTATGTTTTTTAAATTCTTATTTATATGATTTGAAGTTTAACATAATATCTCTAGTATTTCTATCAGATTTTGGGTGAAGGTTTCCTGATGATTTGCATTAGCCCCAATGAAATGCGCATAGGAGCTAGCTAATACCCCTCCATAATCAATTTCAATGTATTTTAATAAAACTAGTATTTTACTGCATAGTAAAATATTAATTTGAGAAAAAGCACGTTACAATACTAAAATTAATAGGAAATTCAGTTAATAGTTATCACAATGTAAGATTACTTTATATTATACCTTATTCTCTAACTATTTGTCGACGTCACGTCAAGACAATATCGAAAGCAGGTCAATTGTACATAACTCACATAGTTTTGGTATTGTCTTAAAGTGACGTCGATAAATAGTTATAGAATAAGAGGGATTGAAAACAAATATAGCCTAATCATCTATAATACCCATCTTTAATTTTTCCAGTTTTAAAAATTCTAATTTAAGTGCATTCCGCTCCATGGCGATCTTTTCCATTTTCAATTGGTGCTTTTTTGCCTCTTCAAGTTCTTTTTTTTTAATTGAACGGAGCTCGTCAATGTTTTTGTTGAGGTTTCTTAAATATCTTGACTGATTTTTTAAGGTCTCATTGACTTCTTCGATTTTTGCAGCTACGTACTTAAAGTTTTCTTTTTCCTCCTCCATTACATTTAAAATATCTCCGTTCAAACATTTTCTTTTTCTTTGAGGAGTAGACATGTCACTAATTTCAGGCAGGGAAGATGTTGGAGGTGTAAATTGTGGATCTGTGGTACGTGAAATGGATGCCGGTGGTGGTTTAAACTGTGGATCTTGAGAAACTTTGCGCGGAATTGTTGTCTTTCCCTTTACATTGTCATCGCATTTCTTTTTTATAGATCCGCCAAAAGTTTTTGCCATTGTTACGCCCTCAACTGCTTGGAAAATGTCGCATATGATTGCCAATTGCTCATCTATGGGTGAAAGATAATGCTGTTGAAAATCTCCTCCACCAGTTTTTTTTATTGAGGCTTTATTTTCTGCTAATCGGGTTTTTATACTTCTCCTCCAACCACACCAGGTCTAAAGCACACATTAATACATATATTTATGTATGTATGTTAATGTAGTTCTCTTTCATTTAAATGAAAACATAGACTGATTTCCTAAACGTACAATGTTTACAATGTGTCTACAGTTTAATATCATTGTAAAGTTAGTTTGTGTCACGCTTTGCATCCACATTTTTTGGGTCACAATTTGCAATATATTACTGCAAAGCAACGTGCGTTTAGGAAATCATCTGCTCATACATATCTATGCACATACCTTTTTCCACATAGCAACATCTCTAGTGGGTGGTCCATTGGCATTAAGCTGACTGGTCAAATCATTCCAGAGCTCGTCTTGCTTCACACGGTCGCCTTCGTTTAAATTATTCACAGCACTGGCAACATTTCGAAGATAATTTAGATCAGCTGTTTGTTGAAATCGCCAGCGCATAACAAAACAATGGGCAGACAAAATTAACAAAACCAAACAACATTTTTTAAATTGCATATATTTAATAAAAATTGTAAGAAAAAGGACTAGTTTTGATGCAAAAAAAAGAAAACATATTTAATTTTTTCATAATTTTATTGTTTATTTAAAGTTGAGTTTAGTCTAACTTCATCAGTTCACTTCAGTATACTCTTGCTATATGAACTCGCCAAAAATCTGGCGATTGCGATTTACAGAAAACCTCTCTTCCGAGTTCAAGTCAAGTTATGCGAGTGTCAGAACATACCCGATACTGTGAAATGTGTTGGCAACATTGTACTATATTGTTTTTGTTTTGCTTATAGGTTATGTTTACTTTTTATTGTAAGAAAGTTGTGACCTATTTTATTTGAAACTATTGCGCCACTTATTGAATAATAGAGGCCAAAATGGAAATAATATGACAAATAATACATACAATAATATTGTATAATGGATAGTTCGCTTAATGTTTTTTTGCGTTTTTCCTTACATATGAGCTCTTTTTAGCTATTAAGTTTTATTTTTATTTCACATTCAAAGTATATTAACCAATCATACGTAAGAAAATCGCAAAAAAAAACATTAAAAAATCATGGCATAGATGCAAGATCATTTTAAAAGATTTTTTTAAAGATAAATAGAAAATCATCATGGTTTTAACATTATAGCGTGAATTGAGTGTTCTTGTAAAATAGTTCATTTTAATATAATACAAGTGACACCTCTATTAGAATAAGTCCATAATAATTACAAAGTTGAACAAGAAAACAAACATGAATTTGTACTTTTAGTATTCAATGGTGACGCCAGACTTTTCAGTCATTTAAAAGTTTAAATTTAAAAATGTAATAAAGCAAGTAAGTTTGAAATTTTTGTTGTTGTTGTGAAGTACAATTGTTCCGGTTGAGATGGAATATCAAATGCCCAATTGTCGGCATAACACTTGTCTTTGACGGCGCCCCACAGAAAAAAGTCCAACGGTGCGAAATCGCAGCTACTTGGCGGCCAATTGACATCGCCATTTGAGCTAATTAAACGGTCATCGAACGGTTGACGCAATAAATCAAATATGGCAAGTAAGTGGCACCATCCTGTTGAAACCAAACATCGTTCACATCAATATCTTGTAGAGAGGACACAAAAAAAACCGTTATTATGGTGCGATAGGTGTGTCCATTGACCGTAATGGCTGCGCCGTCCTTATTTTCGAAGATATATTGGCCAATAATGCCTCCGCTCCACAATCCGTAGCAAACAGTCACTCGCAACAGGGGCATTGGGTGATTTTCTTAACCCCAAATACAGTAATTTTGATTATTAACGTATTTACCAAGATGAAAATGAGCTTCATCCGATATGATTGTTTTTTGGCAAAATTGACATCGCGCAGTTGTTCGTTGGCCCATCTAACGAAGCGGATGATCTTCAACCAACTGAACTTTGTAAGGCGGCATACCGTGATCTCTTCGAAAATTTCAACGTAAACTGATGAGTGATGTGTCTAATTCTTAAGAACGATGACGACTTCATGTTGATGGATTCTCACGCACACTCTCACCCACAGCTTCCACATTTCCGGGTGTAGGCACTGTACGAGCACGTTAACGTCTTGGCACATCAACAATGAAAACAGTTTCACGAACTTTAGCAATAAATATGCATATGCCGGGCACTGTTGGCCTTTCTCAGAGACCAAATTGTGTACGACCTTTTGTTGCAATTTGCGGCCAATTGTCTTTGTTCTAGAAATAAATTTCCAATAAATCTCAACGTTGCGTTTCGTTCAGTCGAGATGATATCACTGAATATGCACAGAACACCCAAAAGTGACAGTTCAATTTGGCAAAAATCAGCTTTTTTTATTACGATTGTGTGAACGAGTACAAAAGATATATCAGCGGACTGTTTTATGTATGTTAGAAGGAATGGCTATACACAGCCATCTCTGAACACATGTTTTACAATTTCAAGCAAACAATGGTGGTTGAAAATAAAACAAAAATTATATTTTAGAGAAAAAATGTGAAATAATTAATATAAATAAGTGTTAAGTGTTTAAAAAATAATATTAAACTGTTTTTTAACAGTAAAGAAAGGTACTAAAACATCTAAATAGTGGCTGGCGGTCAATGCTGTTAAGAAATCAACATAAAAACGTGCCCAGATTCCCAAAGACTTGGAATTTGTCTATGATATTAATTTTGTTTTTGTAACAATTTTAGTGTTCGAAAAACATTTAAAAACCTTAAATGAAACACCAAAGACAAAGATAATCATTGCAGTGACCACCACTTAGTCAGGTTGAATATATGGAAGAGGGCTTACATGTAGGAGTTGCAGGCACAAATAAGGATCCCATTGCAATGGTGGTTGGAAAAGACAAACATTTTGTTTATGTGCCAAACATAAAATTTTCAATAAAATTTAATGTTTAGTACATGCAAATGGGTGGTTAAGGCAGCTGAATGAACTTTTCGGAACAAAAAATCAATTCCAAATCGAAGATACAACTTAAATTGATTTAAAACTAATTATTTAACTGCGTATTGGAGAACTAGAAGCATTGAATTTAGAAAAGTAAAAGTGTATAAAAATGTAAGTGTTTTACTTTATTATTAGTTTATTACAATTTATACAAAAATGTTAATAAAAATGTGTATATCTCTTTCAGAGTCACGGCAACGACAAAGAATTTGCTGATGAGAAATTGTTCTTAAAGTCATCTTCAGCGATGGACTAATTGTCATGATTTCTCAACCGACATGCTTGAATGAAGAATAGCAAAGTGTGGAGCACGGGTGATCTGATAACAACATAAGGTGTTTAAAGATAACGTACCAGAAATGCTATACGTGATGGCTATGATTTAGATGAATATTGGATTTCATGATTAATTAATTTGCATGATACTAAAGAGTAAATATACAAGTGCTCTGTTTATTGTGTGGTTAAGTAAATATGTCATATGCATATGAAGTGAATATGAAATTGTGAAAGATGCCTCCTAATACCAGTGGTAAATCTGGCAAAGTGGAAAGCAAAGACGTAAGCGCCTGGAAAGTTATGCCATCTTCATTTACAAAGTTTTGAAAAGGTACATCCGGATCATGGATAGTTTTGTTAATGATATTTTTAAGCGCATTACTGCCGAAGCATTACGTTTGACTCATTACAACAAGCGTTTAACAATTACCAATCGGCAAATTTAAGCTGGTGCTCCGTCAACTGTTGTCTCTGAATTGGCTAAGCATGCTGTCAGTGAAGGTACTAAAGCCGTAATCAAATACACAAGTTCCAACTTATTGCTAATGAATGTTTATTTAAAAAAAACAAAAACAGACAAAACAAAAACAGCCCTTTTCAGGGCCACAAAATTAATATTAAAAAGATAGCCGGTTTTGCGTATAAAAATAAATCACAGAAGAGACTATGTGCATATCAGAGAACTTCACTTGTTGATTAAAAAACCGTTCAACAATAACAAAGGCACAAAAAACTTGTCTTTTATTTGCAAATGATCAAACTTGCCCGCACACTCTCTTTTGTTGTTGATTTTAAATCAACCGAACATATGCCTCTTTGCTGGTTCTGATGCTAAACACATCGGCTTACTCACAACAATAATCTTTTTTAAGCTAGGAATAAAAACATTAATCAAACTTGCTCAAGCTTTTATATGCGTTGTTCATTATAAGGCAATCGAACCACATGCAAGTTGAACACTTGCTTATTTTCATCATAGGTCGAATCAAACTTGTCAACTTGTGTACTTGTCTATTCCGCTCAACGCTCAAAAATTTGATCAACATTAAAGTACAAAAAGCAAGAAATCATTGTGTATGAATTTGTTCATTCCCATCAACAAAGGCACGCTTTTTTTTTATTTTAATTTACAGTGGTTTATGATGTCCATTCGCGTTGTTTATGACAAAATAGGAAATTTTTTTAAGAAAATATTATTTTTATTTGCAGTTCGATATTGCAAATAATATTTATTATTATTTTTGTTTATTTTTATTTGTTCTCCTTTACAGTGGTGTTTTTTGTGTTATTTAATTTGTATTTCTTATTAAGCTAAAGTTGAGAAGCACAAATTTTCTGCAGCATAAGTAGCCCTCCAGTACTTATTCGTTTTCCATAATTATTTCACTTAATATGGACCGTATTATATTTTTTCCCTTACGCCGAGGCGACAAGGTGTAAACTTTCTTGGAAATTTGACTTAAAAAATTTTTTTTCCCTGTTGTCATATTTGCATGTGTATTTCGGCGTATGTAATTCAACTAAATTTGTTCTCTTAATCGGACACATGGTTAACAATAAAAAACAAACAAATGATCAAACTTGTGCACACATTCTCATTTGTTTCAATTTTGTAAAGAAAAAAGTCCCATAAACCACCGTGCATTTGCCCATGTGTATTCCCTTTAACTTTGTTTTTCATGAACAAATTCAAATAAAGACTAAACCTGTACCTCCACTCATGTATCAGTGTTGAATTGGTTATGTTGTTTGCATTGTTCGTATATCATATTGCTCAAGTTACACAGACGGTCGGTTCAAACATGTTGTGTGAATTAATGAGAATAAGAGCGTTTGGACACGATGAATTTACTGCAAGCCCTTCTCTTGCCTGTGCGATCTTGCTCATAAAATGCTTTTGTTAATTTTACTCATAATCAGAATTTGATGTATACATCAGAATGAAATGATTTTTAATCATCATTGAATTTTTCTTTAATCTTTACAATGAACAAAAATTTGCGTGCTGAACAAAATCAAGAAAAATCGTGATTTTGAAGTACTCTGGTGCATATGTTATAAGCGAAAAATTTTAAAGCCACTAAAAATTAAAATTTATCTGGAATTTAATTTAGAAAAGGGTTGAGAGAAATTGTTTTTATATTTGCATAAGTAAACATGAATTTTTTTTTAGATATTTTGTTGTATGGCATTGTTATTGGAAATAAAAGCGACTAAAAAGGAAAAGCTGTCCTTGTGAATGTTATTTCTGCTAATTAAAATACCTAAGAAATGTATTTATGAATAATATTTCGTTAGTAACAAGTAGAAAGGCTCTACGTCGTATTTTTAAAAAATTTTAAAGCTATTCCTACAGATTCACACAAATACTCTTCGTCAGAAAAATTTTGTGCAATACATAGTATCAAAAATAATGATTTTACAAGCAAATTATAATTACAGTTTCTATTATGTTTCAGTACAGTTTCTGTTATGTTTTTGTCTTCCCCTGTAAAGTTACAACTATTTGACTTAGGTCCTTTCTACTTATGACCATCGATATGTAGATTATAATATTTTTATGCTTTGTTTGTTGTGGGTTAAGTATGTTTCATTGGTGTAAGAAAGAACGAACAAAATCCAGGCTTATGTTTTATTTATAATTAACTCATAACAAAGCATTTCTTTAATTAATTTAGTGGAGACCAATTAGGTTAAATATAATGTAATAAAAAATTTTATATTATGAAATAACTGTTTTATTGTTTCATGGTGTTCGTAAATTTAACTCTTTTTTTTAAGTATATTGTAGCCCTTAAAAGGGCTTTTTTTTATTTCGATTAAAAACAGTTTAAATTGAAGCGCAAGCAATTGACTTGGTTTATGGGGTCATTTTCGCTGATGGTTTTTTGTAAGAGTCATCTTTTTCGGTTTCGCTTCTGTAGCACGTTTAGCTTTGGGTGCTTTTGGTTTGGTTGCTGGTATCTTCTTACTGGGTTTTGCTTTCATGGTGGCTGATGGGTTTTACTTTGCCGCTGTTGCTTTTCGAAGGTGAACACGAACAGTAATTGGATATTCACCTTCTTAAACATCATTCCGGATCCTGATGAAACGAATGATACAAATTTTGTAATGCATTCACGAGTGTAGAATATAAAAATATTCACAATTGACTCACCTGGTCAGATATTCAGGGAATAGGTGTAGCTTCAGGCTTTCCTTGCATTAGAAGACATACGAATTATAAGTTTTATAAAAATATATATTCACAATTGTTTCTTACATTTTGTTGCTGGTACCACTATTTTGTAGCTGATTTTATTGTTCTTCTGTGCTTTTGCTTATCTTCGCACATTGTTGGTAACCAGTGGATGGACCTATAGATGATATTTCATCCATAAATTACCATTTTTGACAAACAGAAAAGCAATCAGCTGTTTGAGAAATAAACAGTAAATAAAAAAATTAAATGTTTTCCAAAAAGAAGGGAAGCATGGCAGCTTGTATTAAAAAATATTGAAAATCATTATTATATGTTTATAAGTATGTAAGCATGTTCAATAAAGTTGTATTGTGTTCATACAACGTTTTATAATTTATTACATTCATCGTTTATAAGTTCCAGTTCTTTTGGGCATTTTTGTCACTTATTGGGAGGAATTATAGTTTACTCTCATTTTACCAGACTTTGCCCAGAAAGTAAAGAAATAGACCTATTGATGTAAAAAGTTTGTGTGTATAAGTACTCTTTCAGTTTGAATATGTGAGCGTCGTTAGTAATTGTGCACGTGTGCAGCACTACAATGTGTTTTGTTCTTAAAATGTTTGAGGTGGACAATGAACTGACTTAAACAACAATCCAATTAGTTGTTGTAATGTTCTATTTGCTGCTGTAGTACTGCCACCTTATATATATATATATATATATATATATATATATATATATGTGTATATATATATATATATATATATATATATATATATACCTATATATATATATATATATATATATATATATATATATATATATACATATATATATATATACATATATATATATATATATATATATATATATATATATATATTTGCTATCAAACAATTCCCGCAGTAAAATAGTTGCTTATATAGGTTTTTACTCCCAAATTAAAAATTTCTTAGATCAAATTAAAATTTTTTAAATTCAAACTCAATTTTTTTCAAAACAAATTAACATTTATTTCAAACAAATTAAATTATTTTTAAAATAAATTAAAATTTTTGCATATCAAACTCAACATTTTTCATATTAAATTCACTTTTTTTAATTTAAAATTAAGTATTTTAATTTTCAAATTCAATTGTTTTTAAAGTTTGTTTAATTGTTGTTTAAAACTAAGTTGTTTTATTAAAATTTAAATATTTTTAAAATTAGCTAAATTTTTATACATTAAATCTCTTTTTTTTTGACTTCAAACTGATTTGTTTTTTAAATTAACTTAATTTTGTATATATTTTGTTTTCTTTAATATTGTAAAAAAAATACAACTGCCTGTCCCACTGGAATATCTTCCAATCCTGGACTGTTATACAAAGTAAAAACTTTTGAATTACATTTACTACCAAATCTAAAAAATAAGTTCATTTGAATGTAGTAAAATTTAAAAAAACGAAGAAACCTTAAAAATTAAGTTAATTTATATTTTTATATTTATTCTATTAAATTTTAAAATTTAACTCAAAGCTAGTTCATAGTAGTACTAATCGAAAAGTTTAAAAATTAAACTACGACCCATAGAAATACGTTAAATAAGAGCTTAATACAAATAAATTATTGTTTATAATTTAGGCTTTAATTTTTTAATATTGAATTAAAAAACAAATGAATTTGTATTTTAATAATTTGAAAAAAAAAACATTGAATTATAAATGAAAAAAAATTTAAATTAAGAAGGAACACTTTCCTTCGTGTTGAAAATAATTCAAATTTCTTTGAAAAAAAGTTAATTTGTTTTGAAAATAATTTAATTTAATTTGAAAAAAGTTGAATTTGTTCCGAAAATGGGTTAATTTGAGAGTACAAACCTATACCATCAAACATATAACGTAGAAAATCATTAACAATATGGGATCGGTGCTTAAAAATGTATAGATATCTCTTTTTTTGTTAAACATTCTTATGCCTAATTACTATTTAAACTTAAAGTGCATTTAAATACAAAGTTTTGATTTTCACTTTAAAATTAAATAAGATTTAAATGGCCAACATTACATTGTGCATTTAAATCAGGGGTGCTCACCAGGAAGAACGTATTTTCCACTCGAAGTCACACGTATTCTTATTCTCTTTTATTTATTCTTCTCTGAGAACAATTTTTTCTCATTTTTCCCATACACAATGGGAAATATTCCGTACGTTGTATGAAATATTGTTTTGTGTGAAAGAATGAAAAATAAAATGCATTTTTGTATAGAAAAACATATACATTTTTCTATAGAATAAATAAATTTTAAATAGAAAAAAATAGATTTTCAATAGAACAAATTTTTCGGTTTGACTTTTCCTTGCCTTATTCATTAAGTTAATATTGCATCGAAATTTATAAGAATTAACAGTTATAACGAAGCCAGAGTGAATATTAAAGAAAATAGGGGAGACTACAACTAACTTTTTACAGAAAATTTGTAAGATGTTGATATCTCTGAAAAAAAATTTAAACTACTATGAATTCATTTTAGATAGGCCAATTTTTTCAAATGCATCTTAAATGAATTTAATTTATAACTTCAATTTTACAAATTTTAAAACTGATATTCATAAAAGAATTCTAAAATGTTGCTAAATATTAATTAAAATTTTAAAATAGAAAAAGAGATATTCATATTTAGCGTGTGAAATATATGTTTTTAAATTTTTTTTTAATATTTTGAAGTGAATTTATTTATTAAAATGTTTATATTTAAAAAAAAATTATAAGGACGCTACTAGACTTTTTCAACATTGAAAAACAAATAGAAAATTCATTTTTTTTCTACAGTAAAAGTACGCATTTTTGTGTAGAAAATATACGATTTTCTACACAAAATACATTTATCTAAAACAAAAACATTTCTCTGTAGAAAGTATTTTAATGAACATTCATATTGCTATATTAAATTGAATTAAGATTTAGAGGCTAATCTCTTTCTAAAGAAAACTTCGTTTTTGTGCAGAAATATACGTTTTTCTAAAGAACAATATGATATTTTATAAAAAATATCTTCCATAAAATATTGGAACGAACTTCCTTATGGGACGATGCGTAACGTAAAATTTTTTTTTCTAAATCAAAGTTTAAGACGTGTGAGTAATACGATTCCATACAAACAAATATTAATAATACACAGCCGTGCCGTGACAGAATTCAATTTCGTTCGTTTGGGAACAAAATTGATTCTGTATTTTCGTTGGTCGGCGAAAAAAAAAATCTTAATAAAAAATGTATACCCGAATAATTATTTTCTTTATACCTCCAACTTTAAAATTAATATTTTTCTAATAAGGAACTTCGTTGCTATCCGATGCCCCACGACACCACACATCTTTTTTATGTGCTTCTAATAAGCATAAATTTTCCTAACTTAAAATACCTTTCTATATAGAGAAATAGGTTTTTCTAAAAAAAAGCAGATAGTCTATAGGAAACAATAAACAAAATCATATAAGTTTATTTACGTAAAAACAATTCATTTAAAATAATAAAAAAACATACAAACATCCGCCTCACATGTACATTCCTCGCCGTTTCAGCGACAACTGAATCAAATATAGAAAAACAACCAAATTAATAGGTATGACCCATTGTGCTTTCTGTTTCACTCATTATGTTATTGTATAAGTGAACGAAATCGCTCTGAGCATGCCTGATTTAAATCAGTGATGTCAAATGTGATTTTGTTGGTGAGATCACTCTTATCTCTTACATTCCCAGCGGGAGAAATGTGCGGTTGCGAGGCCTAACTAGTGGCCTTTTTTAAGAGTATCCTTTTATTTACCAATAATATCTTCTAATTTTATAAGTTGTAAAAAAGGGTTTCGAAAATTGCCAAGTGCTCAGATATTTAATTTTAAAATATTTCTCCATTTTTAAGCTGAACATTTGGTTAGTTTATATACAAGAGAAAAAAATTTTTACAAAAAGTCTTACTTATGAATTAATTTAAAAGCTACTTTAAGAAATTTTCGAAAAGATGTACCTACATACAGTGGATCCAACTTATTTCAAACCTCTTATATGTATTGTATATATATATATATATATATATATATATATATATATATATATATATATATAAATATATTATTTCTGTTTAGAGGCCTCAAAACAGGACTTGCGATACTTCCCGCTGAATGAGAGTGTTTTTCAGTAAACAATTATATTTTACGCTCTCAAAATAAAAGAGCGTAAGCGTACATGTGAGTTTTGCTTCCACAATTGTGTATGAGGCTGACATCACTGATTTAAATTCAATTTAAGTTTTTCATACAACCATGTGTTTTTCATTGTTTGTTTACATTCAACAACTTGAAAGTTGGTAGAGAAATTCTTGTTGTTGGGAGAAATTCTAATACAAAGTCAAAATTTTTTTACATATTTACATACATACAAAACTTAAGAGCAAACGTAAAAACAAACATGTATATTTGTTTTTGTACTTTTTCGTTTTGTTCTGTTCTACACATTTAATTGCGATATTTGAATTAGATTTCACAAAAACAAAATACATGTTGGTTTTTATTTTTGTAGAACTGCTGCTACCTGCATCAGTGGTACCTGGTAAAGCAGGTGTTCATTGAAACAAAATATCTGTAAAAAGGTAGTTGTATTGGATAATTTTCTGTATTTTTCTTACAATTTATTGTGCTACCATACTTTTTTCACAAATAAGTACCAAATATAAATTTTAGACTGAAAAACTGAAAGTGTATTTAAACACAACTTAAGTGGGTGCTGTTGGCTGAAGTAGTAGAACACGGGACTATGAAGCGGAGGGTCGTGAGTTCGAGTCCGCGCTGAGTCATGAAATATTGTGTTGAATTCTTCTGAACAGCATTAGTGCGTGGTTGTGTTAGTTGTTTCCAGCCTGTTCGTCGGCCCTGTAGCAAAGACTAGCCGGCGAAGTAAAAGGTGGAAATAGCTACAAAAAAAAAACAACTGTCTATCTTCTCATCTTTCCTAATCGGTCCCCTCAATACTATCCCCTCGTTTTCAGTTCCAGCGCAATGCATTGCATATATAGGGGTCATCCCCTGAGTGCTGGTCCAAGATAAAAAATTTAACTAATTTTGTACTTAAATACGAAGTCAAAAACCGGGGGTTAGCCTTTTTGCTTTCTATGTTATTATTTAAAATATTATAATAATTCAAAAATCTATTTTCAATATCAGCTTTCTTCCCACTTTGGTATGTAATCTGCAAAAAATTTTATAAGTATGGAAAAAGTTTTTTTTTTTTAGTTCGGACCACCACTCAGGGAATGATCCCTACATATGCAGTACATTACGCCAGAAAGGAGGGGATAGTATTGAGAGGACAGATGAAGATAGATGACAAGATAGAGAATTTTTGTAGCTATTTCAGTATTTTACTTCGCAGGCTAATTTTTTGCTACAGGGCCGACGAAGGAGGGTGCCTTTACTTTACTACGAGGGATACTTTTAGTACGTTAGCAATCGCTGCTAATGATGTTCAGTGACCAGTGGTATGCCTTCATCACTGAAACAGACTGACAACAACTAACACAACCATGCATAATGATAACTACCTCAGGTAGAAGAACCCACAGCAGCGTTGAAATTTTATTTCTAGTGCAAAACATTTCATATTGAACTTTTGTAAGGTTACGTTCACATGTATCAAGTATTTGACGAAATAAACTATTTTTTGACAAACTTTTTTTCAGTATTTCGTGTGTATGACCGACAAATGAAATGATGAAAGACTATCCTAATTGAATTTTTTACTCAATAGACATGTGCCCATTTTAAAAAAGTTTTCCTAAAATTATAAAAAATTAAACACTTGTTTCACCAAATATATAATAGATTAACGGAGCTTGACATACTATTTTTTCTACAAAATCGTACCGATTATGTATTCACACTGTGTGCTATTTAGTTATATAGTCATAATATTTTAGACCAGTTGTTTTTGTGCTGCATACAAAAAAGTCATAAAATAATAGCACTCTTTCAGGTATGTTTTTGTTACTTATATTTGATTCACGACTAAAAAACGGCTCATTGAAACGGCTGAAATGTGATTTAATGTCTGTACATTAAATTACATTTAATAACATTAAAAAAAATTAAAAGAGTACTAAATCGCAAAAAATGAAAAAACAGCAACAATTTTAGCTTATACATACAAATTCATTTAGATATTCTTATGCACCAGAACACAAGTTTAATCATTTTAAATAGAAATCGAGTTTTATACGATTCATCTTTAATTGTATAAACTTTTTTCTGCTTTGATAACAGCTAATTAAAAATGTGTTATTATCTTATCAGCTAATCGATGTTTGAAATAGCATACTAAGTTGTGACGTGTTGTTCAAACTAGTCATATTTTTCGTGCTATTATTTTATGACTTATGACTACAGTGCGAATCCGCCAAATGTTAATTATGCGTACCAGAGAGCTGTGGCGAGCCTGTACACTCGCGGGTGCACTTGCTGTTTACTATGTCATTTTAACACCCGAATACTAAAAACACCCGCTCAAACAGATGCGTTGTTTTTTTCCACTCGTCTTTCGTATGCAGCGAGCCTAACGAATGAAAATAAACAGAGTAATTTTCTTACTTGTATATTTGTTGAGTTGATTATAAGTAAGAGCACAGACAAAATAACTACAACATCGCACCCATTCAGAGCAGAGTATTGTGTTTTTTTCTGTTTTGATATTCGATACGTCTTTGTATTCCACTTGAACGACAATCATACTACAAACAATTTGTAACAACAACATTCGCAGCTTTAACATTTAATATATTTGGGTATTTAATTTTCAAAAGCGGCGGCTGCCACACTTAATGTTTTTTCATACTTTTGACGATATTAGGCGTTTTGATGATTAAGTGGTGTTTCATTATTTATGCACTTCTTATATGTATGCTTATGATTTTTTATGAATCTTTAGGATATGGATATGAAATAGTAATACTTTTTAGAAGAGATCCACAAAAAAGAGATTTCTGAAAATTCGTACTTTAAAGGCAAAATGGGTAAAATCGGTTGCTCTAAAACAGGGGTCCTCAATGGGAGAAAATATTTAAGTATAATGTATTTGTGAATTTTTCATGTGTTAGTGACTGTTTTTTTTAAGCAAGAGCGTAAAAATAATGTTGCCAGACGACGTCATTTTTGCGACTTTTCATGCCAAAAATAAAATGACATGAAATATTTAAATAAAGTTTTCATTAATATGTATTTCTTACATTTAATTATTACAGGCGAACTTCTTTATAGTGAATAAATTATACACTCCACGCAATATTTGTAAGGCTAAAATTATTTTAAATTTTTTTCCGAATTAATTAATGTACATAATGTTGGAATATTTTGACTTATATATTGCCATTTTATCTGACATAAAAATATTGTGTTCCGTTATTTCTGTTTAAAAATAACGGGATTTAAATATTAAATTTGAACGAAATATTTAAAAGACCAAGTCCAGGAAATTATAATAGAGGAGTAAAAAAATCTAAATATGTATGTGGAATAAAAACATTTTGCTTCTTACTTTTAATTAAGAGAAAAAACATATTTTATAAAAAAAGACTTACAAATCAAAAAATTTCCTCTCAAGTCAATTCATCCATTAAAATGTTTGTAATTTTGAAAAAATTCTATATAAGGACGCTACTAGACGTTGAAAGTCGTACTTCTAGCAATATAATTCGTAATATATTAGTAATAGGTGATAGCTACATTAAAGAAGCTAATTAAAAAATCTAAATAATAATAATCGGCAATGTAACTTCTGAGATATAGAGCCTCGGAAAAAAGAGCGTTATGTACCCTCTTCTCCCCATAAAACTTTTTGCAATAAAAAATTTATAGGAACAAATATATTAAACAGAAGCAATTTCTTATTTTACGTATTCTTCAAATTGAACTTACTCATTGTTTTTAAATATTTTTGTCAAAATAACACAGTTTTATATGAAAAATTAAAAGCATTTTTTAATTCTGTAGAAATGTTGAGGTATTTTTCATAAAACTACCGTAATAATTTCACATTAACGATTTGAAAAAGTAATATGAAGATTTTGATGTTTTTTCTCCAAAATTTGGCGATATTGCATCTATTTTGTCTGGCAACTATGTGAACAAGAAAGAACATTTAAAGGTGTTGCCGTTGATCACAAAATCAAATTGATAATAATATAAGAAGGCAAACTTAGTTTTCACTTTTATAAATGTGTGAAATTGATTTTTGTTTCTATAGCCTATATTCTATTCACAATTTCGACCGAAATGCTGTCAAAGCCCATATAAAAAGTATTTAGTCGAAATAAGCGTGGAAAAATTTGGAAAACTAGTTTACTATGAAAAACACGTGAAATTTTTATGAACACAATTTTGCTAAATATTTTTCGAAAATTTAAACAGAGTACTAGCCTTAAGGAAAACAAGAAATTTATAATTTTTATTTGTCAATTTTTTCAAATGAAATAATTAATGTTGCTAAACATTTTTCGAAAATTCAAACAGAGTACCGGCCTTATCGCTGTGAGCCCTTGTATGTAGTATAATTTTCTGGCCTCCTAAGCGCACACAAAAATTTAATTTAATTGACTGTTAAAACTTCGACGAGGCAAGTCGCATGTTTTTTATGAAAAAAAAAATTACTGCAAAATTAAACAAAATTTGTATTTGTACATACATATAACTTTAAAAAATTGCAAAATGTGGGACAAAGAGTGGGAAAATTCTTTTTTGTTTTCTCTTAGTATAACATTTTGCTGCATAAAATAAACTATGAGCCACTGTATATACATATTTGGGATATTATGAAATATAAATAAATAGAATTTTCTAAAATATAATAAGAAAATTCGGAAATAAAACTGTAAATGGTGTAAAGATAATGTACCAAAAATTTTAAAATACTCGTGCAACTGAGTAAATAATAACATTTCTTTCGATTTTAAAAAAAAGTTCCTCTGTAGAAAATTTTCATAAGGCTTATATTAAAATATTATATTATAGACAATAC
>OX637537.1:28673462-28770962 GCA_951800035.1 Linnaemya tessellans
AAACATACGAATGGTAGCAACAATCCCTTCAACTCAAAATATAGATAAAATTGAAGAGTACTTGTTATCCATCCCTGCTGTATGCTAAAGAGAAGCCAAAACCTAAGGAGAGCGAGAGAAACAACATTTTTTTCTTTCGTATACATATTTGTTTGCTGCGCAAGCGGAATTTGTTTTTTTCTTGCTTTCCTATAACGCGTTATAGGGCAAGAGAAGCTTGATCATCTATGGTATAGTCCGTTATTGGAGAAAAATTGTATAACAGGCATTGTATGTTATCGAAAGTATTTTTTATGACAAAATGTTTTTTGCATATCATCATGGCTGAAATTTTTTGCTGGACAAATATTCTGGAAAAAACTATTAAAAAATTCGTAAGCATCCGCTGATATTCATTCGTCGCTGTCTCATCGACGACTAAATTAAAGAGGGTAAGAATACGTGTGAATGATCTCAGCACAATTGTGCTATGAAACGCCCGTATCTGCTTTACAAACACAATAATTTTCTTGGTTGTTGTTTAGTTGCCGTAGTACTGCCACCTTATATTTCTTTCACCTTGGTTTGTGGTTTATTCGAATACACCGTCGTTCAAGAACACCGCGTAATAAAGTCTAACACAAGGCAAATTCATAACAGGTAGCCTCGACAGCTGTTTTAAGAATTTTTTGCTACTTTGCTCTGATCATCTTCGACTGTCAAAGTATATTTACTAGTCTTCTTCTTTCCTTGAAGAAAATTTTTATTTTGTGACTAGAAGAATAAAAGTATTTGCATAAAAATATTAATTCTGCAGGAGTTGTTGAATGAGAAACTTTTCCTTAAGAGATAACTTCAGTTTGTTTTGGTTAGTTAAATTACGCGTAATTTTTATTTTCTTTGACTTTTCCTTGGTTTCAAATTTAGCTCTTAGTTTAAACATTTTTCTAATAACATATTTATTTTTCAATCACTATCAGTATATTATAGTGGCTCTAGTTCTTCTGTAAAGTGAGCTTAATTGCATAATCTTTTGTTTGTAAATAGAAATGTGTGGCGTTTTTATTATTTTATAAATAATTTAGCTTTGAATCTATCTTGAAGACCACTTGTATCTCTTAATGTAATAAGAAATGATGGTCAAGAATGTCATGATACCTATAACTTTAATAATCATATTCTTGCGAACATCATGTTCTGGTTCTGAAGTCCATTTAAGAAAAGCAGCTACATCCTTGGCCAATTGACTTTGAGTAGGTGGGGTGCCATCTTGATATTCAATAACCTTAAGACAAATGAAATGGTAACTACAATATTGGTTTATTATGAAATATTATAACCTCAATGTACAGCACTTGGGCCATACCAATTGCACCACCTGCGAAATAGGGGTTAAAATATTGACCTTCAAGCAGTTTTACACCAGCTGGTGCGTCAAAGTACCCTGTAAGTAAGGAGAAGATGGTGTCTTCCCCACCTTTACCGGCTGAAACAATGTAACTTAAGTCAGGTGGATAGCACCATTATTGCTTAGTGTCGTATTCCTCGGATTTAACAGCCTCCTGAGTGCATTGCTGGAGGAAAAACTGGACATTTTCTAATTAATTCACTATTCATGTAAAGAACTCCTACCTTTTTTCGTTCTGCTAGTAAACTTTACGCCTCTTGTCAACTGCCTAAAAAAGTTATGAGCATCTATTTTTAATTAATGGATATTATTTTAAATAAAAATTAATAATTGCTTAGCACGTGCTGACGTGATAAAATGTAAGCAACTCTATGCAACTCAATTCATTCACAAATGTCAAAATACTAATTTGACATACGAAACTGTTTGACAGTCCAAGAAGATCCATATTAATTCGCTTTCGCCGTGAGTCTACCTTATATTGATATACCTTGGTCTAACAAGGCCTTACCGCTGAGGGAGCTTTTTCGACGAAAACTAGGGCCATTTGCCAACTGCTCCAGAGGCTACCTCGAGGGGCAGGTGAGGGAGCTTGGTTACTTATTTCAGACCTCATCCAAAGCACAAATCGGGCGAAAGGGTTATGCAGTTTTCCCAGACATATTTTTGTGGTAATCCTACCCCATAACTGAAATGAAAGAGCAATTTAAGTGCGTATAAGAAGTTAAAAAGTAGTACGTTCACCTTTTGTGTCCTAGTAAGAGTTGACGTCCTAAAAGTAGAGATACCGATAGCACACGTGAAAATTTTAAAGAAAACAAGCAGTTGTTCAGAGTAACACATATCAGAGTAACACATATGCATATATGTATATAGTATACATATACATTCAGAGTAAGTAATATATTTGTTATCTCTTTGTTTATATCAAATTTTTTATGTTAATTTGTTTGAAGGTTAGGAAATTCCAATTTACAAATAAGATGTGGCATTTTAAATTATGTATGAATTTTTATTAGTCGAACTTTCTTATGTAAATTGCTAATTTTTTCAACGGGCTTAAGTTCGAATCTGCAAGACTGCAAACCATTTTTTATTATTTTATTAATAAATGAATTTGTTCAAATTCTATTTATTATTTATATTAAGATTGGAATATTAAGAATAATTTCAATAATCATCAAACGAGCAGAACGAATCAGTACTGATTTCGAGGCCGCCACGCCACACATTGGTTCAAGAGCGGCATTAATTCATTTTTCTTATGTCTCCTGATTTAGCTGATTTTTACAGTTTGTAATAAACAATCTAGCTATCATGTACCAAAAATATTAGGTTGATATCTTTATTACTTTTTTGTCCAGAGACATTCAAAGTTGAGCTATGTGAATGAGCTTCAAATGAACGCATTATGTATGTTACTTTCTATCGCTTCGTGCTTTTTAAATACTCTTATAATGATACCATAATGCTTTTTTATATACATTTGGATGCTATCAAGGCAGATTAAACAGGTACTCTTACTAGCGCAGCAGTCTCCTGTTTATTCTTCAGATAACTGTCAAATGTTTATTTACAAGCTTTATTTTTCATGAGAAAACTAACCTGTGCTTTTTGTGTCTGTGCTGTGAAAGAAGCTAAAAATTAAAAAATTGGTGAGATAAAAACATTAAAAGTGAAAATAGTTTAAAATATACAATTCAAATCAAAACTTGAGTGAATAAAATGAATAAAGCAAAAACTAACTTGCGTAGCTGTTCCATATGTAAAAAGAAAAAAGAAAGGAACCAAACATTCTTTACCGTCCCCAGTGATGAACGCAAACGCAAAATATGGAGTGAAATTTGTAAGAGGAAGTTCTCGGCAACATCTTCCATCTGTTCGGATCACTTTGATCCAGCACAGATTGTAAAAAGCAGCAGAATATATTTAATGCCTAGTGCAGTGCCTATTATAGAAGTGGCTCAAGTGAAAGAATCTTCGCAACAAATGATAGTTCACGACAACGTCTGGACTGACATTGCTGCAGGTAATCCAGGGAAGGAGGGTCTATTGGAAGCCGGCGACCTTTCTAACCAAGTGTTTGAAAAACGGTTTGTTGAACAGGCAACACAAACAGAGTACGTACATATATACATTGTTCTAATTGCTGAATCAATGCGTCTACAAGCCATGATGGCTACTTATGGTATACAAACGCAAACACCTCATGAAGTAAGTTTTACACAATTAGTGACTGATGGTTACTCATTTTTTATTACTATAATTTTTTAAATTTATATTGTTATAGGTTGAACCAGTACAAATTTGGTCTTCCACCGAACTAATTAAAGTTTATCAACATTTGGGTGTAAATAACAAAGTGGGTCTCTCTGGCCGTCCCTCCAGACCTGTGAAAGTATCTTCGCACTAGTAAGGTGTATCGTATTTGTGGCATGACAGTTCTCTGTTATCCTTTGATTTTCGAAGTACATATCAGATTTTTATTTGTATCGCGATATGGCACTATTAATTGATGATATAAAAACGGAATTACAATTCGTTGGTAAATATTGGCGTTTGTCTGGCAGACCAACTGTTTGCCTTTTAATACGTGAGGAACATATGCGTGATCCACAATTTAAAGAATTGTTAAATTTGTTAGCTATGCTTAAGAAAGGCTACTGTGATGGCATGAAAGTTCGTATAGGCAGATTACAAAATTTAATAAGCAGTTCTTGTATTGGTGAGTGATCGATCAATGATCTTCTGCAATTAGCTTGGCTTGCGCTAATAACTAAGTATTTTATACTGCATGTACACCGTTGGCATTTCTATTGTTGTTACAGGCGGTTCCACCATTTATTATAAAGTGCCGTCTACTTTCACTTGTGCATTGGAATATTAACAATGTCTTCTGAATTTAAAAAAACACTTTTGGAACAATTTGTCTATACAGATTAAATTTAATAAATAAAATTATTATTTTACAAAATTGAAAACAAGTAAACAAAAGCACTGAATCCGCCATGTTTTTAAGCAAATGAGAAAAAAGTTTTGACAGAAACCTGAAGTATTTTACCAACAAAATACGTGTGGTTTTTGGTGTTGTTTCATTGTTGTACTAGTAAGAGTACCTGGTAAATTGTTACGACATCATCCATGCTCCGTTATTGGAGAAAAATTGTATAACAGGCATTGTATGTTATCGAAAGTATTTTTTATGACAAAATGTTTTTTGCATATCATCATGGCTGAAATTTTTTGCTGGACAAATATTCTGGAAAAAACTATTAAAAAATTCGTAAGCATCCGCTGATATTCATTCGTCGCTGTCTCATCGACGACTAAATTAAAGAGGGTAAGAATACGTGTGAATGATCTCAGCACAATTGTGCTATGAAACGCCCGTATCTGCTTTACAAACACAATAATTTTCTTGGTTGTTGTTTAGTTGCCGTAGTACTGCCACCTTATATTTCTTTCACCTTGGTTTGTGGTTTATTCGAATACACCGTCGTTCAAGAACACCGCGTAATAAAGTCTAACACAAGGCAAATTCATAACAGGTAGCCTCGACAGCTGTTTTAAGAATTTTTTGCTACTTTGCTCTGATCATCTTCGACTGTCAAAGTATATTTACTAGTCTTCTTCTTTCCTTGAAGAAAATTTTTATTTTGTGACTAGAAGAATAAAAGTATTTGCATAAAAATATTAATTCTGCAGGAGTTGTTGAATGAGAAACTTTTCCTTAAGAGATAACTTCAGTTTGTTTTGGTTAGTTAAATTACGCGTAATTTTTATTTTCTTTGACTTTTCCTTGGTTTCAAATTTAGCTCTTAGTTTAAACATTTTTCTAATAACATATTTATTTTTCAATCACTATCAGTATATTATAGTGGCTCTAGTTCTTCTGTAAAGTGAGCTTAATTGCATAATCTTTTGTTTGTAAATAGAAATGTGTGGCGTTTTTATTATTTTATAAATAATTTAGCTTTGAATCTATCTTGAAGACCACTTGTATCTCTTAATGTAATAAGAAATGATGGTCAAGAATGTCATGATACCTATAACTTTAATAATCATATTCTTGCGAACATCATGTTCTGGTTCTGAAGTCCATTTAAGAAAAGCAGCTACATCCTTGGCCAATTGACTTTGAGTAGGTGGGGTGCCATCTTGATATTCAATAACCTTAAGACAAATGAAATGGTAACTACAATATTGGTTTATTATGAAATATTATAACCTCAATGTACAGCACTTGGGCCATACCAATTGCACCACCTGCGAAATAGGGGTTAAAATATTGACCTTCAAGCAGTTTTACACCAGCTGGTGCGTCAAAGTACCCTGTAAGTAAGGAGAAGATGGTGTCTTCCCCACCTTTACCGGCTGAAACAATGTAACTTAAGTCAGGTGGATAGCACCATTATTGCTTAGTGTCGTATTCCTCGGATTTAACAGCCTCCTGAGTGCATTGCTGGAGGAAAAACTGGACATTTTCTAATTAATTCACTATTCATGTAAAGAACTCCTACCTTTTTTCGTTCTGCTAGTAAACTTTACGCCTCTTGTCAACTGCCTAAAAAAGTTATGAGCATCTATTTTTAATTAATGGATATTATTTTAAATAAAAATTAATAATTGCTTAGCACGTGCTGACGTGATAAAATGTAAGCAACTCTATGCAACTCAATTCATTCACAAATGTCAAAATACTAATTTGACATACGAAACTGTTTGACAGTCCAAGAAGATCCATATTAATTCGCTTTCGCCGTGAGTCTACCTTATATTGATATACCTTGGTCTAACAAGGCCTTACCGCTGAGGGAGCTTTTTCGACGAAAACTAGGGCCATTTGCCAACTGCTCCAGAGGCTACCTCGAGGGGCAGGTGAGGGAGCTTGGTTACTTATTTCAGACCTCATCCAAAGCACAAATCGGGCGAAAGGGTTATGCAGTTTTCCCAGACATATTTTTGTGGTAATCCTACCCCATAACTGAAATGAAAGAGCAATTTAAGTGCGTATAAGAAGTTAAAAAGTAGTACGTTCACCTTTTGTGTCCTAG
The DNA here is from genome assembly GCA_951800035.1 of Linnaemya tessellans. NCBI lineage: Eukaryota > Metazoa > Arthropoda > Insecta > Diptera > Tachinidae > Linnaemya > Linnaemya tessellans. The sequence continues at coordinate 28,679,904 of OX637537.1, forward strand.
TAAGAGTTGACGTCCTAAAAGTAGAGATACCGATAGCACACGTGAAAATTTTAAAGAAAACAAGCAGTTGTTCAGAGTAACACATATCAGAGTAACACATATGCATATATGTATATAGTATACATATACATTCAGAGTAAGTAATATATTTGTTATCTCTTTGTTTATATCAAATTTTTTATGTTAATTTGTTTGAAGGTTAGGAAATTCCAATTTACAAATAAGATGTGGCATTTTAAATTATGTATGAATTTTTATTAGTCGAACTTTCTTATGTAAATTGCTAATTTTTTCAACGGGCTTAAGTTCGAATCTGCAAGACTGCAAACCATTTTTTATTATTTTATTAATAAATGAATTTGTTCAAATTCTATTTATTATTTATATTAAGATTGGAATATTAAGAATAATTTCAATAATCATCAAACGAGCAGAACGAATCAGTACTGATTTCGAGGCCGCCACGCCACACATTGGTTCAAGAGCGGCATTAATTCATTTTTCTTATGTCTCCTGATTTAGCTGATTTTTACAGTTTGTAATAAACAATCTAGCTATCATGTACCAAAAATATTAGGTTGATATCTTTATTACTTTTTTGTCCAGAGACATTCAAAGTTGAGCTATGTGAATGAGCTTCAAATGAACGCATTATGTATGTTACTTTCTATCGCTTCGTGCTTTTTAAATACTCTTATAATGATACCATAATGCTTTTTTATATACATTTGGATGCTATCAAGGCAGATTAAACAGGTACTCTTACTAGCGCAGCAGTCTCCTGTTTATTCTTCAGATAACTGTCAAATGTTTATTTACAAGCTTTATTTTTCATGAGAAAACTAACCTGTGCTTTTTGTGTCTGTGCTGTGAAAGAAGCTAAAAATTAAAAAATTGGTGAGATAAAAACATTAAAAGTGAAAATAGTTTAAAATATACAATTCAAATCAAAACTTGAGTGAATAAAATGAATAAAGCAAAAACTAACTTGCGTAGCTGTTCCATATGTAAAAAGAAAAAAGAAAGGAACCAAACATTCTTTACCGTCCCCAGTGATGAACGCAAACGCAAAATATGGAGTGAAATTTGTAAGAGGAAGTTCTCGGCAACATCTTCCATCTGTTCGGATCACTTTGATCCAGCACAGATTGTAAAAAGCAGCAGAATATATTTAATGCCTAGTGCAGTGCCTATTATAGAAGTGGCTCAAGTGAAAGAATCTTCGCAACAAATGATAGTTCACGACAACGTCTGGACTGACATTGCTGCAGGTAATCCAGGGAAGGAGGGTCTATTGGAAGCCGGCGACCTTTCTAACCAAGTGTTTGAAAAACGGTTTGTTGAACAGGCAACACAAACAGAGTACGTACATATATACATTGTTCTAATTGCTGAATCAATGCGTCTACAAGCCATGATGGCTACTTATGGTATACAAACGCAAACACCTCATGAAGTAAGTTTTACACAATTAGTGACTGATGGTTACTCATTTTTTATTACTATAATTTTTTAAATTTATATTGTTATAGGTTGAACCAGTACAAATTTGGTCTTCCACCGAACTAATTAAAGTTTATCAACATTTGGGTGTAAATAACAAAGTGGGTCTCTCTGGCCGTCCCTCCAGACCTGTGAAAGTATCTTCGCACTAGTAAGGTGTATCGTATTTGTGGCATGACAGTTCTCTGTTATCCTTTGATTTTCGAAGTACATATCAGATTTTTATTTGTATCGCGATATGGCACTATTAATTGATGATATAAAAACGGAATTACAATTCGTTGGTAAATATTGGCGTTTGTCTGGCAGACCAACTGTTTGCCTTTTAATACGTGAGGAACATATGCGTGATCCACAATTTAAAGAATTGTTAAATTTGTTAGCTATGCTTAAGAAAGGCTACTGTGATGGCATGAAAGTTCGTATAGGCAGATTACAAAATTTAATAAGCAGTTCTTGTATTGGTGAGTGATCGATCAATGATCTTCTGCAATTAGCTTGGCTTGCGCTAATAACTAAGTATTTTATACTGCATGTACACCGTTGGCATTTCTATTGTTGTTACAGGCGGTTCCACCATTTATTATAAAGTGCCGTCTACTTTCACTTGTGCATTGGAATATTAACAATGTCTTCTGAATTTAAAAAAACACTTTTGGAACAATTTGTCTATACAGATTAAATTTAATAAATAAAATTATTATTTTACAAAATTGAAAACAAGTAAACAAAAGCACTGAATCCGCCATGTTTTTAAGCAAATGAGAAAAAAGTTTTGACAGAAACCTGAAGTATTTTACCAACAAAATACGTGTGGTTTTTGGTGTTGTTTCATTGTTGTACTAGTAAGAGTACCTGGTAAATTGTTACGACATCATCCATGCTCCGTTATTGGAGAAAAATTGTATAACAGGCATTGTATGTTATCGAAAGTATTTTTTATGACAAAATGTTTTTTGCATATCATCATGGCTGAAATTTTTTGCTGGACAAATATTCTGGAAAAAACTATTAAAAAATTCGTAAGCATCCGCTGATATTCATTCGTCGCTGTCTCATCGACGACTAAATTAAAGAGGGTAAGAATACGTGTGAATGATCTCAGCACAATTGTGCTATGAAACGCCCGTATCTGCTTTACAAACACAATAATTTTCTTGGTTGTTGTTTAGTTGCCGTAGTACTGCCACCTTATATTTCTTTCACCTTGGTTTGTGGTTTATTCGAATACACCGTCGTTCAAGAACACCGCGTAATAAAGTCTAACACAAGGCAAATTCATAACAGGTAGCCTCGACAGCTGTTTTAAGAATTTTTTGCTACTTTGCTCTGATCATCTTCGACTGTCAAAGTATATTTACTAGTCTTCTTCTTTCCTTGAAGAAAATTTTTATTTTGTGACTAGAAGAATAAAAGTATTTGCATAAAAATATTAATTCTGCAGGAGTTGTTGAATGAGAAACTTTTCCTTAAGAGATAACTTCAGTTTGTTTTGGTTAGTTAAATTACGCGTAATTTTTATTTTCTTTGACTTTTCCTTGGTTTCAAATTTAGCTCTTAGTTTAAACATTTTTCTAATAACATATTTATTTTTCAATCACTATCAGTATATTATAGTGGCTCTAGTTCTTCTGTAAAGTGAGCTTAATTGCATAATCTTTTGTTTGTAAATAGAAATGTGTGGCGTTTTTATTATTTTATAAATAATTTAGCTTTGAATCTATCTTGAAGACCACTTGTATCTCTTAATGTAATAAGAAATGATGGTCAAGAATGTCATGATACCTATAACTTTAATAATCATATTCTTGCGAACATCATGTTCTGGTTCTGAAGTCCATTTAAGAAAAGCAGCTACATCCTTGGCCAATTGACTTTGAGTAGGTGGGGTGCCATCTTGATATTCAATAACCTTAAGACAAATGAAATGGTAACTACAATATTGGTTTATTATGAAATATTATAACCTCAATGTACAGCACTTGGGCCATACCAATTGCACCACCTGCGAAATAGGGGTTAAAATATTGACCTTCAAGCAGTTTTACACCAGCTGGTGCGTCAAAGTACCCTGTAAGTAAGGAGAAGATGGTGTCTTCCCCACCTTTACCGGCTGAAACAATGTAACTTAAGTCAGGTGGATAGCACCATTATTGCTTAGTGTCGTATTCCTCGGATTTAACAGCCTCCTGAGTGCATTGCTGGAGGAAAAACTGGACATTTTCTAATTAATTCACTATTCATGTAAAGAACTCCTACCTTTTTTCGTTCTGCTAGTAAACTTTACGCCTCTTGTCAACTGCCTAAAAAAGTTATGAGCATCTATTTTTAATTAATGGATATTATTTTAAATAAAAATTAATAATTGCTTAGCACGTGCTGACGTGATAAAATGTAAGCAACTCTATGCAACTCAATTCATTCACAAATGTCAAAATACTAATTTGACATACGAAACTGTTTGACAGTCCAAGAAGATCCATATTAATTCGCTTTCGCCGTGAGTCTACCTTATATTGATATACCTTGGTCTAACAAGGCCTTACCGCTGAGGGAGCTTTTTCGACGAAAACTAGGGCCATTTGCCAACTGCTCCAGAGGCTACCTCGAGGGGCAGGTGAGGGAGCTTGGTTACTTATTTCAGACCTCATCCAAAGCACAAATCGGGCGAAAGGGTTATGCAGTTTTCCCAGACATATTTTTGTGGTAATCCTACCCCATAACTGAAATGAAAGAGCAATTTAAGTGCGTATAAGAAGTTAAAAAGTAGTACGTTCACCTTTTGTGTCCTAGTAAGAGTTGACGTCCTAAAAGTAGAGATACCGATAGCACACGTGAAAATTTTAAAGAAAACAAGCAGTTGTTCAGAGTAACACATATCAGAGTAACACATATGCATATATGTATATAGTATACATATACATTCAGAGTAAGTAATATATTTGTTATCTCTTTGTTTATATCAAATTTTTTATGTTAATTTGTTTGAAGGTTAGGAAATTCCAATTTACAAATAAGATGTGGCATTTTAAATTATGTATGAATTTTTATTAGTCGAACTTTCTTATGTAAATTGCTAATTTTTTCAACGGGCTTAAGTTCGAATCTGCAAGACTGCAAACCATTTTTTATTATTTTATTAATAAATGAATTTGTTCAAATTCTATTTATTATTTATATTAAGATTGGAATATTAAGAATAATTTCAATAATCATCAAACGAGCAGAACGAATCAGTACTGATTTCGAGGCCGCCACGCCACACATTGGTTCAAGAGCGGCATTAATTCATTTTTCTTATGTCTCCTGATTTAGCTGATTTTTACAGTTTGTAATAAACAATCTAGCTATCATGTACCAAAAATATTAGGTTGATATCTTTATTACTTTTTTGTCCAGAGACATTCAAAGTTGAGCTATGTGAATGAGCTTCAAATGAACGCATTATGTATGTTACTTTCTATCGCTTCGTGCTTTTTAAATACTCTTATAATGATACCATAATGCTTTTTTATATACATTTGGATGCTATCAAGGCAGATTAAACAGGTACTCTTACTAGCGCAGCAGTCTCCTGTTTATTCTTCAGATAACTGTCAAATGTTTATTTACAAGCTTTATTTTTCATGAGAAAACTAACCTGTGCTTTTTGTGTCTGTGCTGTGAAAGAAGCTAAAAATTAAAAAATTGGTGAGATAAAAACATTAAAAGTGAAAATAGTTTAAAATATACAATTCAAATCAAAACTTGAGTGAATAAAATGAATAAAGCAAAAACTAACTTGCGTAGCTGTTCCATATGTAAAAAGAAAAAAGAAAGGAACCAAACATTCTTTACCGTCCCCAGTGATGAACGCAAACGCAAAATATGGAGTGAAATTTGTAAGAGGAAGTTCTCGGCAACATCTTCCATCTGTTCGGATCACTTTGATCCAGCACAGATTGTAAAAAGCAGCAGAATATATTTAATGCCTAGTGCAGTGCCTATTATAGAAGTGGCTCAAGTGAAAGAATCTTCGCAACAAATGATAGTTCACGACAACGTCTGGACTGACATTGCTGCAGGTAATCCAGGGAAGGAGGGTCTATTGGAAGCCGGCGACCTTTCTAACCAAGTGTTTGAAAAACGGTTTGTTGAACAGGCAACACAAACAGAGTACGTACATATATACATTGTTCTAATTGCTGAATCAATGCGTCTACAAGCCATGATGGCTACTTATGGTATACAAACGCAAACACCTCATGAAGTAAGTTTTACACAATTAGTGACTGATGGTTACTCATTTTTTATTACTATAATTTTTTAAATTTATATTGTTATAGGTTGAACCAGTACAAATTTGGTCTTCCACCGAACTAATTAAAGTTTATCAACATTTGGGTGTAAATAACAAAGTGGGTCTCTCTGGCCGTCCCTCCAGACCTGTGAAAGTATCTTCGCACTAGTAAGGTGTATCGTATTTGTGGCATGACAGTTCTCTGTTATCCTTTGATTTTCGAAGTACATATCAGATTTTTATTTGTATCGCGATATGGCACTATTAATTGATGATATAAAAACGGAATTACAATTCGTTGGTAAATATTGGCGTTTGTCTGGCAGACCAACTGTTTGCCTTTTAATACGTGAGGAACATATGCGTGATCCACAATTTAAAGAATTGTTAAATTTGTTAGCTATGCTTAAGAAAGGCTACTGTGATGGCATGAAAGTTCGTATAGGCAGATTACAAAATTTAATAAGCAGTTCTTGTATTGGTGAGTGATCGATCAATGATCTTCTGCAATTAGCTTGGCTTGCGCTAATAACTAAGTATTTTATACTGCATGTACACCGTTGGCATTTCTATTGTTGTTACAGGCGGTTCCACCATTTATTATAAAGTGCCGTCTACTTTCACTTGTGCATTGGAATATTAACAATGTCTTCTGAATTTAAAAAAACACTTTTGGAACAATTTGTCTATACAGATTAAATTTAATAAATAAAATTATTATTTTACAAAATTGAAAACAAGTAAACAAAAGCACTGAATCCGCCATGTTTTTAAGCAAATGAGAAAAAAGTTTTGACAGAAACCTGAAGTATTTTACCAACAAAATACGTGTGGTTTTTGGTGTTGTTTCATTGTTGTACTAGTAAGAGTACCTGGTAAATTGTTACGACATCATCCATGCATATCATATAAAAACACACAAGTTCAATAAAACTTTAAACTCAGCTAAATTATTTGGAACCATACTTCAGATTCCAAATAATTTCGTACAACATATTTTTCCATTAAGTTGACCTAAAACAAATATATTCTTATTGCCACACGCTTAATACATTTTGCTTATCAATCAAAATAATTATTTCAACATTTAAAATATAATTGTACACATAAACAACTAAAACCAAATTATTTGGAACAACAATGTTGCGATTCCAAATAATTTCTTTATATCCAATAAACAACAACAAGTACTTACACACTTTGCTTACCAATCGAAATTATTATTACACTGATCGTTCCCAACTTTAAGCCGGAAACGAACCAGACATATATAACAAACAAATCAATAAAACTAGAATAATGCATTGTAAGGGATTTGAAATAGCATAAGTTATTATTAATAACCAAATTGTAAAATTAAAAGAATAAATAAAATTCAGAAATAATCTCACTTCCAAATCGATTGGTCGTTTCTATTTGAGTTGCCCTCTCGAAATAATCGAAGGGACCACAATTTAATTTTTTTTGTTTAAAAATTAAATTAAACCTTTAATTGGCGCAGTCGGTAGGATCCGCGCAAAGGATCATTTTCTTTTGTTCGTTTCAACGTATTAACGCGGTTAAAGAACTAACTAAGTTAAGTGACTTAAAATATTAAACACAAATCATAGTGAAGTAAATTTAAAAGCAAATAATAAATGCAAATCAAAATAAACTGAAATAACTTAAATTGCATCTGAAGATAAATAAAAGTGAACTGAAGTAACATAAATTCCACTAGTAATTCAATTGAAAGTGAATTGAAGTGACTTAGAATATATTTGAAAATAATAAGTACAACTGAATGTGAAAGAAAGTGACTTATATTGAAGTGACTTAAATAGCACTAATTAAGAAAGTGCTTTTGAAAATATCTACATAAAACAACTACACAACGATCAACAAAAATTAACTACTGAAGACACCTGTAACATACTACACAACAATCAACCCCAAACCTGGAAACTGAAGACATCTGTAACAAAATACACAACAAGCAACAAGCAGCAGAGATCAGAAAAGGAAACCAGACTAGAACAATATTTTAAGTAAGGTTATGATAAATTATATTCTCATTTATGTATATGCTGTACTATAAAAAAAAAATAATAATAACTTGTTTAAATTTATAAAATTGTGAACAAAATATCTCTCGAAACTTATAAAAGGAAATATATCTGGAAATTACGTTACGAAATTTTTTTTTCTCTTCCCCCATTTTTCTTCATGATATTACTGCGATTCCTACGGGACCCTCCAGTGATGAAAGAAGAAATAGATTAATAATTTAATCGAAAAATTTATTTAACAACAAAAAAGAATAAATCTAAATAATCATATTAGAAAGGAAATATCTAAAAAGAAAAAGAGTGCGAAATATTTTTCCGAATGTGATTACATTGGTTTGCTATTATTAAAAATTTTTTTGGATTGCTTCACACGAACAAGGAAGGACACACTTGACAGTACATTAGACAGCAGCGACAAAATTTTTTTTTTGAGTTCATAATAGATTCCTTTTTTTTCTCCTCTCCTCTTTTTCCTCTTGAGTTTTTATTCAACATGGCTACTGACACTTCAAACCCACCACCTCTTTCTATAAGAATCGACCCGCTTAAATACTTAGGAAATCTACCAGAATTTAGTGGAGACTATAGAGATCTCCAAACCTTTATTAACTTAATCGACAGGGTCCACCCCCTATTGAGAGCGTACGACGAACCATCTCAATATCTGTTCTCTGACATCGTAAAAGGAAAACTGAAAGGAAAGGCGAGGGAAATAGTTGAGATAAACTGCCAAGCACAATCTTGGAGCGACGTGAAACAAATCCTTATAAATAATTTCGGCGACAGATGTAGTATAGAAGAATTGTTCGATCAGTTGAAGAGTGTGATATTCAAAACAAACAGCGTGGAGTTTTACAATGATATCAAGACTCGTCTTAGGAGTCTCAATAATAAGACAGTTATTCTTCTGGGAGCAGGACCGGCTACAAACGAATGTGCCAAAAATAATATGAAAACTGCATTGAACGTATTCAAAGAAAAACTCCCAGAACCCATGAAAACCATATTAACATGCAGAAATCCGGACTCTCTGGAAACTGCTATGGATATATTGTTTCAATCCGGGTATGCATATACTACACCATCAAATGGTATATTTGCTTCCTACACGAAACATCAGATTAAAGCAGATAATTCAAACCGGAAACAATATATACATGAAAAACAACAAAATAGACGGCAATATGACAACACACAGCAACATAATAGATATTTGCAAAGAAATAATAATTACCAGCCTGTGCATAATCAAACCAACCAATATAATAAAAATTTCCAAGATAACAACTATCAGCCAAACAAATATAATGGAAGCCGTATAACACAACCTAATAACCAATATTATCCTCATCCACTATTTCGAAAACCCAACTATCATCACGGAAATACCCAACCACCTCCAGAACCAATGGATATAAATATGGTTCAAAATAATGGTAATCAACACTATACTAACGTCAACAATCAAGAAGAACAGACGAAAACACTTGGATATACAAATTACCAAGAATCCCCTATTAACTATCAACCGCAAGATAACACTGCTCACAGTAATATAAGGACTCACCAAAATTTTCATATTCCAGCCTCCAGGGAGAACTACCCCATATAATAGTAAAAAATTATTTAACATTTATTATAGATACCGGAGCAACTCATTCAATAGTGAATCCCGGTTTATGCAATCCCAAATGGAAAATCAAATCAGGATCTTTGACCCTGAAAACCCTCCAAAATCATGTTAAAACCACTACTATATATCGAGTTCCTTTATTCTCCGAATTGGGAGACGAAAAAGAAAAAATTAACCTAGTAGAATGCAAATTCCACGATTTTTACGATGGAATAATTGGGAATGACGTTCTGAAACGCTTTGGTGCAGTAATAGACTACACGAGCGACAGTTTATTGATCAATAATACGAAAATTCCCTTATTATATTCAGGCACACGCACCATACAATTTATAGTGCCAGAAGAAAATGGACCAGTTCATTTTCCTGAACAAAGAAACGACACAGGGCATGTAATCTTAAAAGAAGGTATATACAATGTCCAAAATTTTAAACTTGAAATACAAACCTCCATAGATAGTTTAGACAAAATCTATCTTAATATTGATGCAATAACATCAGTTGATGCTAAAAATTTCTGTATTGTGAATGAAGAATTTCAACAAACAGAACCAATTCTACAACAGATCCGAACATCACATATGAATTTTGAAGAAAAATCACAAATATTGAAAATTATAAAACAATACCAATGTGTATTTTACGAACCAAATTCCAAGCTATCCTTTACCAGTGAAGTAAAGCATAAAATAAATACGATTGACAATATTCCGATTTGTACAAAGACCTACAGATACCCCTATATCCATAAGGATGAGGTACAAAGGCAAATACAAGAGATGCTTGACAACGTAATAATTCGACATAGCAGCTCACCGTATTCCGCACCAATATGGATCGTTCCAAAAAAGGAAGATGCCAGTGGTGATAAAACATGGAGATTAGTTGTGGATTACAGAAAATTGAATGAAGCAACAATTGACGATCGTTATCCTATACCAAACATTGAGGAAATCCTTGATAAATCGGAAAAAAGTATGTACTTCACTACTTTGGATCTAGCGAAGGGATTTTACCAGATTGAAGTTGAAGAATCTGATGTACCTAAAACTGCGTTTACCGTAGAAGGAGGGCATTATGAATTCTTAAGGATGCCGTTTGGTCTTAAAACAGCCCCCGCGACATTTCAGCGCTTGATGAATAATGTACTTAAAGAATATATTAATAAAATATGTCTCGTTTATCTCGACGACATAATTATATTCTCAACCTCTCTTCAAGAGCACATACAATCTTTGAAACTTATCTTCAATTGCTTGAAGAATGCGAACTTAAAAGTCCAATTAGACAAGTCAGAATTTTGTAAAAGGGAAACTCAATTTCTGGGACATATCGTAACGCAGGATGGCGTAAAACCAAACCCATCAAAGGTAAAATGTGTTGTGAATTTTCCGATACCGAAAACACCAAAGCAGATAAAGCAATTTCTCGGACTTACTGGATATTATCGAAAATTCATCAAAGACTATTCTCATTTAGCCAAGCCTATGAAAAAATACCTAAAAAACGATGCAAAATTAAATATATCAGACCCAGCATATCTCCAATGCTTTGAAACCTTGAAAAAGATTCTAACTAACGATCCTATACTAATATATCCCGATTTTTCTCAAACATTTACACTGACCACAGATGCTAGTAACTATGCCCTTGGAGCAGTGCTGTCACAGAATGATCGACCCATATGTTTCGGAAGCCGAACTTTAAACGATCATGAAATAAACTACAGCACCACCGAAAAAGAATTGTTAGCAATAGTTTGGGCCACTAAATATTTTCGACCCTATCTGTTTGGAAGGAAATTTGTAATCGAAACAGATCATAAACCCTTGACATGGTTATTTTCGATGAAGGAGCCTAATTCTAAACTCGTCCGTTGGAGACTTAAATTGTCAGAATTCGATTACGAGATTAAATATAAAAAAGGCACCAAAAATGGAAATGCGGATGCACTATCCAGAATAAGACCAGAAATAAACACGATAGAAGAAAATTCAATGATCACAGAATGCAGGACTCCTATAAATTTTTATAAAAATCAAATTATAATCAAAAAAATCACATCGGGCTCGACCAAAATAAAATCATTGAGTATATTTGGTAGAACTAGAAAAATCTTTTATTTTAAAGAATTAGATAGAGCTTCAGTTGTTACGCTGCTGAAAAACCATGTTCACCCTACTCAGATTAATGCAGCAATAATTGATGATTCTTTCTTTAGCATATTCCAGACCACATACAATGAAATATTCTCGAATAATAATAAATTAAATATAATAAGATGTACAATATTACTCGAAGATGTTGAAGACGAAATAAAATTAACAGAATTAATTAAATCGGAGCATTTAAACAAAAACCATAGAGGCATTCAAGCTGTTTTTGAAAAATTAAAACTAAAGATTTACCACCCAAAATTGAAATTAAGAATAACGCAATTCATAAACAATTGCGAAGTATGCAATATCGAAAAATATGACAGAAATCCACCTAAAATACCGTTTCAAATTACTGATACACCGACAAAACCAAGAGAAATCATACACATAGATGTTTTTTATTCCTTAAATAAAAGTCTTTTTATGACGGCAATAGATAAGTTTTCCAAATTCGCAATGGCATATCAGATAAACGGAAGATCTTGGACGGAATTTAAAACAAAATTACTTCAAATGATTAACACCCTCGGTAAAATAGATAAAATCATCGTCGACAACGAACTTGGATTTAAAGCTATACCGATGCAACAATTTCTAACAGATGAAAATATAAATATACACTATACGTCCAACAGCAATCATACATCAAACGCCGATATTGAAAGATTGCATAATACAATAAATGAACATTTAAGACTACTGAGACATGATGACAAAAATAATACTGAGACAATTAAGGAGAAAATGATTAGAATCATTGGATTCTATAATAACACTATTCATAGTACTACGGGGCGTAAACCTATAGATTTCATTAATGGTAAAATTCACGAAGACTCTTATAAAGACATAAGTACATGATCTAATGGTCTCGAAAAAAGAAAAATATATACAAAAATTGAATGAAGGTAAAGAAGATGTTATTTTAGAAGATGGAACAAACTTCATTAAAGAAATTAGAGGCGGCAAAAACCACAGGAAGTTTAGAAAAATAGATAGTAGGAAAATTGACAATGACCACATAGAGAATACAATTACAAAATTGAAATATTATAAAACACACGTTAAACCAAAGAAACAGTACCAAGATAGAGACAATCCGACGATAAATACTAAAAAATAATTTTTTTCTTTTAGGCAATGGACCGGATACTGATACTGACATTAATTACAACTATTACGGCACAAACAATGGACATCCAGGACCTGACTAACAATAACGGATATGTACCAATAAAAACAGGAGAGTTCAGACCGATTGAATATTATAATAAGATCTTACACATCCTAAATTTGACCCAATACGAACAGACTTTAGACATTTTAACAGAAAATATCAATACTCTCAGAATAAATACAATTAACAATAAACCTCTTTTAGACACAATTGATAAGAACTTTGAGCTACTTAAAGTAAAAGTTGATAATTTACATCCTCATTTTAAATCAAAACGCGGACTAGTGAATATGCTAGGAACAGGATTAAAACTAATAGCAGGAACAATGGACAGTGACGACAGAACAGAAATTGAAGAAAAACTTAAAACCCTCCATGACAGACAAACTAATATAACTGAGAAAATGGATACGTTTACACAAGTTAACAATTTTATATCTTCACAAATACAAAATATTACAAATCATGTAAACCATCAACAATACAAGATCAGTAAATATTTAGACGATTTCAAAAACATCCTTCAAAATAAAATAGGGACACTAGAAGACGAATTTACATACATGACACAAGTTTATCAAATAAATAACGACATTTTATTACTCAAAGACCATATAGACGATATAGGACAGATTATATTTTCTAGTAAACTAGGAATAATTCCTTCTTTTGAGAGCTATAAAGACATTAAAGTTTCAGTAGCATTTCATAACGAAAGTTTAGTAATTATACTACACACACCTGAAGTGTCTGAAAACTACCTATCAAGAATTTAATTTGAACCAATTCCTAATATTTTAAATAAATCTATTATACTCGACACAAATGAAGTATTAACTGACTCAAACAATAATATTTTCGAAACCAATGTGAAAAACAAATTGACGAAAAATATGATTAAAATAAACAATGAATGTTTAAAGAATATTTTATTATTTGAAGAGGCAAAATGTCCAATGAGATTCTTTAAAGACACAGAAGTAACAGAAATAATTCCAGGTGTATTAATCTTTAAAAATTTTTATTCAAACATTACTCATAATTGTAACAAAATAAAATTAAAACAAACTGGAAATTTTATAATTAAATTTGAAAACTGTCAAATTGAGACTTTAAATAAAACATTTATGAATGTAAACATAAAAATTTTTGATAAAATTATTTTACCAAATATTGTAACAAAGGTCAAAGAAACCGAAAATTTTACTATAAACAATATAAAACTCAAATCCCTATTCATGAAACAAATAGAATATAAGAACAACCTAGATGAAATCATTTATCATAACAATAAATCAAAAACAATAAGTTTCAGTATTGATGTAATAATCATAATATGTATATAACTATATGTATAATATTCATGTCAAAATCTAAACAAAAGTTTGTAATTTCGTCGGAGCCTCAATCTAACGGTGGGGGTGTTACGACATCAACCATACATATCATATAAAAACACACAAGTTCAATAAAACTTTAAACTCAGCTACATTATTTGGAACCATACTTCAGATTCCAAATAATTTCGTACAACATATTTTTCCATTAAGTTGACCTAAAACAAATAAATTCTTATTGCCACACTCTTAATACATTTTGCTTATCAATCAAAATAATTATTTCAACATTTAAAATATAATTGTACACAAGTTGCTTTGTTTTTGTGATTATAGGTTATTAGTTTATTGTTGTGTCAGCAGCAATACTGCCACTTGGCATGTTGTCGGAGGAAGCTATGTAAGTTCGAAATAAAGATTACAGATGTTATCACCTAAGGCACTCCAGGGGGTCGATTCTGGTTCTGTGAAAACGTGAAATGAAAAGTTTTTTCAGCTTTTCATAGTAATTCTGATTCGCGTCAGAGAACTTCACTTGTTGATTAAAAAACCGTTCAACAATAACAAAGGCACAAAAAACTTGTCTTTTATTTGCAAATGATCAAACTTGCCCGCACACTCTCTTTTGTTGTTGATTTTAAATCAACCGAACATATTCCTCTTTGCTGGTTCTGATGCTAAACACATCGGCTTACTCACAACAATAATCTTTTTTAAGCTAGGAATAAAAACATTAATCAAACTTGCTCAAGCTTTTATATGCGTTGTTCATTATAAGGCAATCGAACCACATGCAAGTTGAACACTTGCTTATTTTCATCATAGGTCGAATCAAACTTGTCAACTTGTGTACTTGTCTATTCCGCTCAACGCTCAAAAATTTGATCAACATTAAAGTACAAAAAGCAAGAAATCATTGTGTATGAATTTGTTCATTCCCATCAACAAAGGCACGCTTTTTTTTTATTTTAATTTACAGTGGTTTATGATGTCCATTCGCGTTGTTTATGACAAAATAGGAAATTTTTTTAAGAAAATATTATTTTTATTTGCAGTTCGATATTGCAAATAATATTTATTATTATTTT
Source organism: Linnaemya tessellans (assembly GCA_951800035.1). Lineage (NCBI taxonomy): Eukaryota > Metazoa > Arthropoda > Insecta > Diptera > Tachinidae > Linnaemya > Linnaemya tessellans. The sequence goes on from OX637537.1 coordinate 28,695,128, forward strand.
TGTTTATTTTTATTTGTTCTCCTTTACAGTGGTGTTTTTTGTGTTATTTAATTTGTATTTCTTATTAAGCTAAAGTTGAGAAGCACAAATTTTCTGCAGCATAAGTAGCCCTCCAGTACTTATTCGTTTTCCATAATTATTTCACTTAATATGGACCGTATTATATTTTTTCCCTTACGCCGAGGCGACAAGGTGTAAACTTTCTTGGAAATTTGACTTAAAAAATTTTTTTTCCCTGTTGTCATATTTGCATGTGTATTTCGGCGTATGTAATTCAACTAAATTTGTTCTCTTAATCGGACACATGGTTAACAATAAAAAACAAACAAATGATCAAACTTGTGCACACATTCTCATTTGTTTCAATTTTGTAAAGAAAAAAGTCCCATAAACCACCGTGCATTTGCCCATGTGTATTCCCTTTAACTTTGTTTTTCATGAACAAATTCAAATAAAGACTAAACCTGTACCTCCACTCATGTATCAGTGTTGAATTGGTTATGTTGTTTGCATTGTTCGTATATCATATTGCTCAAGTTACACAGACGGTCGGTTCAAACATGTTGTGTGAATTAATGAGAATAAGAGCGTTTGGACACGATGAATTTACTGCAAGCCCTTCTCTTGCCTGTGCGATCTTGCTCATAAAATGCTTTTGTTAATTTTACTCATAATCAGAATTTGATGTATACATCAGAATGAAATGATTTTTAATCATCATTGAATTTTTCTTTAATCTTTACAATGAACAAAAATTTGCGTGCTGAACAAAATCAAGAAAAATCGTGATTTTGAAGTACTCTGATTCGCGTACTATGAAAAAACGTATGGACAATAATGTGTTTTCATAATGTAAAAAACAGGCGGAATGAAACGAAATTTTTTCATATTTGCACATCAATGGTGATTCTGGTTCAATGCAACTGTGTAAACAACTGTCAAAAAGTTTTCATATGAAAAAAAAATTTTCACTTAATTTATTATCGTGATAACAACGGAGAAGATGAAAACGCGCAACAGTTTATAGAAATACTTTTAAAAAAGTGTATTCAACTATTAATACTTTTCATTCAACTTTTAATATTTTTCATTTAACTTTTAATGCTTTTCATTAACTTTTCTATTCTTTTATATGGATGTATATGCATTATATATATATATATATATATATATATATATATATATATATATATACATATATATATATGTATGTATATATACCTATATTTATATATATATATATATGTATATATATATATATATATATATATATATATATATATATATATTTACATGTACGCGCGTTTGTAACAATGGTTACATATGTTTTATTGTTAAATATGTGTATGAAAATAGCTTCCCTTTGCAATGTATTAATACTAATAGTTGCAATTATACTTAGTGTTTTATATTTTTGTGCTAATATTTGTTTAATAATAACTAAGTTAGACACAAAATGTTTAACATATTCAAAAACTCAACCAACAGTAGATGAACATTAAGGCGGCGGCTCAAGAAATTACAAAATTGTGTATGCGGCCTAACGCCGCACTCGAAACTTTTAAACTTCGCCCTCTGTAAGTGACATTAAAAGTTATATAGCATGGTTACAGTATTTTCATGGATACAACTGGAATGAAACAGTTTTTCATAACATGAACGGGAATCGCATTTTGTGTAAATGTGAAAAGTGTTATGAAAAGTTCTTATGAAAACGAAAATGAAAAGTTTTTTTTCATTTCACGTTTTCACAGAACCAGAATTGACCCCCAGAAAAGCTGATCGCATATCAAGAAATGAAGATATCATGCACACGTTACTAGCATCTTCAGATCCATATATAAAGTCATACCGTAAACAGTTCAAGAAGGATATATTGGAATTTTCTGATGAAGTAAGAAATTTGTTATGTTAATAAAGGTACACGAATTACTTTGTTTTTTTAAATTTTTTATATATATTCTTCGATTTATTTGCAGATATTTTCACTATAATCGTATATAGACATGAATGTTGTATTTTATTTATATTTTAATCAATAAAAAAACATGAAAATTTAAATCTGTCTAGCTTTTTTAAGCAATCTAGCTTTTTTAGAAGAAGAATATTGCATTTTATGTGAGAGGTGGGCGTGACTGTTGGCAGATTTTGCTAGTATTTTCACTATTCATTAATATTATCATGAAATTGCAATGAGCAAAAAATTGTGACTATGTTTTAATGTTCAATGATTTTTAACTTTTGTGTTATATGGGAAGTAGGCGTGGTTGTGCTCGTATTTTTTTCCATATTTGCAGTATTTGTTTACCACAACCCAATATTAGTCTATACCAAAATTCAAGACTCTACGATGTCTCCTTCTATTTAATGCCACCAATCATATGAAGCTCATCAGCGTTCTTTGTTCAATTTTTCCACTTTTGCAAGTGGTGCTAGTTAGTAGGAATATCAACTATTTAACCAATGTTTTTAACGAAAATTGAATATGAGAAGTTCCCACATTCATGTTTTTAAGTTATTACCTGTTTGGTTAGTACGAAATTCCTCAACCCTTACGATTAATATTCCCAATATTCCATGTATCTCTTTCGCTTTTTCCAGAGCCATCAGCTGCTGATAGCTAAACCTTATTTGTTATTTATTTATGTTCAAGTAATTGAATTTAGTTGTCAATTTACAATGAACAAGTGCGCGTGCCCCCGCAATGTTTTAAATTATGTTTGAATTTTTATTAGTCGAACTTTCTTATGTAAATTGTTAATTTTTTCAACGGACTTAAGTTCGAATCTGCAAGACTGCAAATCATTTATTATTATTTTATTAATAAATGAATTTGTTCAAATTCTATTTATTATTTATATTTCTTAAAATGGTTTATTCACATATGTCTCAATTAAATTACTGCTTTTTGTTTGTTATGTGGTCAAGTATGTCTATATGCCTGCATTTCATTGGTTCTTACACCAAATCATCAGTAGACTTTAACCTAATTCCAAAATAACAAAACCTCTTAGCTTATACATAAACTGCCAAAACTGAATTGAGAATTACACAAGCAAAACCATAGGATTTGAAATTCAAGAAAACACAACAAACAAATTTGTTTTCCATTGTGCCTTTTTTATATACAGTGGAGGCTCGAAATAGTTAAGTCATAGAAAAGTTAAGTATATGGAAAAGTTAAGCAGCTTTTATTTACCACACGTGACGCTAACAATATTATTTATATTAAGATTGGAATATTAAGAATATTTTCAATAATCATCAAACCAGCAGAACGGATCAGTACTGAATTCGAGACCGCTACGCCATCTCAAAGAACGCTGATGAGATGGCGTAGCGGCCTCGAAATCAGTACTGATCCGTTCTGCTGGTTTGATGATTATTGAAAATATTCTTAATATTCCAATCATAATATAAATAATAAATAGAATTTGAACAAATTCATTTATTAATAAAATAATAAAAAATGATTTGCAGTCTTGCAGATTCGAACTCAAGCCCATTGAAAAAATTAACAATTTACACAAGAAAGTTCGACTAATAAAAATTCATACATAATTTAGAACATTGCGGGGGTTTATTGTAAATTGACAACTAAATTCAATTACTTGAACATAAATAAATAACAAAGAAGATTTAGCTATCAGCAGCCGATGGCTCTGGAAAAAGCGAAAGAGATACATATTGGGATACATATATTGGGAATATTAATCGTCAGGGTTGGGGAATTTCGTACTAACCAAAAAGGTAATAACTTAAATATATGAAAGGGAACTTCACATATTCAATTTTCGTTAAAAACATTGGTTAAATAGTTGATTTCCTACTAACTAGCACCATTTGCAAAAGTGGAAAAATTTAACAAACAACGCTGATGAGATGGCGCAGCGGCCTCGAAATCAGTACTGATCCGTTCGCTGGTTTGATGATTGTTGAAAATATTCTTAATATTCCAATCTTAGTCTCGGTTCGCACTATGAAATTTTATTTCATGAAAATGGCAGTTTGTGGGTGAGAGGGGAGAGAAGAATGGTGTCGGGTACACACTTTCATGTTCACTGAAATTCTGTTTTGTATTGTGGTTCGTAATTGATTTTACTTTATTTTTATATTATTTATGTGAAAGTAAACAAACAAAAATATTAAGTTTCATGAAATTAACTTTCAGTGTGCAGACACGAGTGAAATTTTAAAAGAGAATTTCAGAAATTTCATGCAAGAAAATTTCATAGTGCGAACCGAGAATTAATATAAATAATAAATAGAATTTGAACAAATTCATTTATTAATAAAATGATAAAAAATGATTTGCAGTCTTGCAGATTCAAACTTAAGGCCGTTGAAAAAAATTAACAGTTTACATACGAAAGTTCGACTAATAAAAATTCATAAATTTTATTTAATTTAATTAAATTCCTAACATATCTTCCTTTTCCCCTTCCTCAAAGTCTCGGAAATTTAAAGCATTAGATTAGCATAAATATAAACATGATTTAAAAATTAGTTTGCCAAAGAAGTTTCACTTCTGACATGTGTACTTTAGACGCACCCATTTTTTTTGTTTCTTTTTAACCTTTGTGTCTACAATCCAAAAGTTTCCATTTAACATACAACCATCACACCCGGGTAAGTCATACAATTTGCATGTGAATTTGTTCAGATGAGACCATTTTTGTTTTTCTCAGTAAATTGAAAGATTTGCATTCGCTATTATGAAAAAAACGTCATCGTTTATGTCTAGGTGACTACGTATTTCTGTATGCTTTCAAAAAGGGGATTCCCATTGTTTATATTAGCTCGTATGTTTAAACCAAGAGTGCCCAGGCCCTATGCGCTTGATGCTCATTTGTTTTTGTAAAAGCGCTTAGCTATAGGATGTGTGTTTTAATACTCGCATACAGCACCCAGCAGTAGCAATACGAAATACACAAACAACTTTGTCTTATTATTATTTTATTGTTGTTCTTCATTGTATAAAAGCAAGTGGAAAGCAACAACACTTTCGTAAGGTTTGTTGGTAAACATTGACGACAGCGATCATCAGTGAAGACTTTGTTTTTGTTTAGCGTATGATATCGCTTTGTATGTATTTGTTTTTACAACAAGAAATATTGTATAAAACTTAGTTTTTATTTCAATGTATTGGTGTTTACTCTTCCATAAGGAACTTTTGGGCACACTTGGTTTAAACTATAAAACACCGCAAGATTTGTGTTGTAACCTTTTTCGAGGAAGTCGACGAAACATAGTCTGTCACAACTTTCTTACAAGTTGCAATTTGGCATCTTCTTTGATGTTGGACTATAACTTGTCTATCTTGGGCACCGTAAACAAAAGGGGAACATTGTTCCCAGTCCACAAAGAAGAGAAGTACAATCATCAGTCTTTTTATTCAGCAAGAACAAGTATGTGCTCTTATATACTGGAAAAAAATAAGTCGGTTGTGCTACTATCTACATTTCATTATAATGCCGAGGTTGGAGGTGAAAAAGGAATCCAGTAATGATATTGGATTATATGTTATATAAGCAAATGTGGAGTTGGCAATATGGATAAATGTCTGGGCGAATATACGACAAAGAGGAGAACAAATAGATGGCTCTTAGCATTTGTTTTATAATATTATCGACGTGGCTGCATTTGCAGCTTTTGTTATCTATGTGGAGAATATACGGTGACCATTCGTCCTTTTTTTAAGAGGACAGTCCTCTTTTTTTACATGATGTCCTCTTAGAGAAACAAAAATTAAAGTGTCCTTTTTTTAATTGAAATGTCCTTTATTGCCCTTTTTTGTTGACTATTAATACTTATTTGTTTAAACTCCAAAATTAAAAGTTTTATTTTCTCAATACAATAAAAGTCAAAATCACCAATACAATAGAAATTATAATCATTGTGCAGAAATTAAAATCTTTTTCTCAAATGACTGTGATATTTCTGGACATATTTTAAGTTCTGGGCATATTTGTTTAAAAGACATTAATATATGTAACTAAGTCGGCCATGCTTAGAATATATGCAATTGACTATAAATAATAAAAACCACAGAATATGCACAGAATACCCAAAAGTGACAGTTCAATTTGGCCCAAATCAGTCTTTTTATTACTATTGTGTAAGCGAGTACAAAAGATAGAACTGTGGGCTGTTTTCTGTATGTTAGAAGGAATGGCTATACATAGCCATCTCTGAACACATGTTTTACAATTTCAAGCAAATAAAATAAATGGTGGTTAAAAATAAAACATAGATTTTCTTTTATAGAAAAAATGTGATATAATTAATACAAATAATTGTTAAGTGTTTTAAAAAATATTAAACTGTTTCTTAACAGTAAACAAAGATACTAAAACATCTAAATAGTGGCTGGCGGTCAATGCTGTCAAGAAATCAACATAAAAATGTGCCCCGATTCCCAAAAACTTGGAATTGGACCATATTAATATTGTTTTCAATATGTAACAATTTTAGTGCTCGAAAAAACAATTAAAAGCCTTAAATGAAACACCAAAGACAAAGATAATCTTTGCAGTGACCACCACTTACTCAGGTTGAATATATGAAATGGGGCTTCCATGTAGCAGTTGCAGGTACAACTAATGATCCCAATGGTGGTTGGGAGTGAGACAAACATTTTGTGGGCAAATATAAAATATTTAATAAAATTTAGTGTTTAGTGCATGTAAATGGGTGCTTAAGGCAGCTAAATGAACTTATCGGAATAAAAAATCAATTCCAAATCGGAGATACAACTTAAATTGATTTAAAAAAAATTATTGAACTGCGTGCTGGAAAACTAAAAGGATTGATTTTAAAAAACCAAAAGTGTATAACAATGTAAATATTTTACTTAATTACACTGTGCAACAAAATCAAATTTTTTCCAAAATTACAAGGTCCGACCTAAAAATATAGCACTTGATTTTTGTTTTGATTTTGCTTTTCATTGTTTTTGTTGTAATGTAACGGATAAAGTTTTTGCGAAACATTTTAACCCCTTAAATCCCTGATTCAATGGTGTTTTTTGCTCTTTTTTAAAAGAAGGACAAAAAAGACCCATACCTTGAGGAGTTAAAGGGTTAACATATTCTACAAAAATGTTCTCCGTAAGATTTTACATAAATTTTATGAACACATTTTGTACCTAAAATGAAAGGATCACATGGATTCTTGTGCCGATTAACAATAAGAATGTCCCAGAGCTGGGAAAGTTTAATGCACCCTCAAATGAAATTCAGATGTAAACTTTCAAAACGCCGATACACGAGTCTTTTTGTTTTGTCTCCTCTATTAAAATTTTTAGGTCGGACCTTGTAATTTTTTTTGTGTTTTACAGTGTTATTAGTTTATTACAATTTATATAAAAATATTAATAAAAATATTTATATCTCTTTTAGAGTCACGATACCTACAAAGAATTTGCTGATGAAAAATTGTTCTTGAGTCATCTTCAGCGATGAGCCATTTTTGATGATTTCTCAACCGACATGTTTGAATGGAGAACAGCAACGTGTGGAGCAAGGGTGATCTGATACCAATATAAGATGTTAAAAGATACCGTGCACCAATCGTCCCAGAAAAACTATATGTGATCACAGTTGCCATAGTTGGTAACATTCTACCAAAATTGGTAATTTTTTTTAGAGTTGGTAACTTGGTAACTTTGTTTTTAAGGCTTGACAAGCTATCAAATTATTGCTTTTCTTTTATAATTTTTCCTCATTACTCAACACTGAGAAAAAATCATTAAAAACAACTGTGTGAATTTGCGCCAAATTGTTCAACGGCGTAATATGCAAATGTCATTATGTTTGGTCAGCAAAAGATAATTTTAAATGACTGCAATATTAAATAATTTATTTAAATTAAATACGGAATTCGTGAGTATAATGAATTGAAATATTTATTTATAAATAAAATTTATTTGTTGGTGGTCAAGCAATGTCTATATGCGTTTATATAAATATTTATTTATGTTCTAAAATGAATTAAAACGTTTTATGTTATGTTTTTTATTAATAAAAGTTGTTGTTTTTATTATAATAAAAATAGAAATTTCTGTTTTTATAAAAAATAATGTTTGGTAACTTTTTGGTAACATTTTCGGAAAATTTTGGTAGAAAATTTTTTTACTCAGTGGCAACCGTGTATGTGATGGCTATGATTTAGATGACTCTTAATGTTTGATTAATTTGCATGATACTAAAGAGTAAATACTCGTATACAAGTGCTTTGTTTATTGTGTAGTTAAGTAAATATATCATATGCACATGAAGTAAATATGAAATTGTGAAAGATTCCCCTATTACCAGTGGTAAAGCAGCAAAGAAAGCTGGTAAAGCGCAACAAAATATAAACAATAGCTATAAGGGAAAGAGACTTAAGCGCAAGGAAAGTTGAGCCATCTACATTTACAAAGTTTTGAAACAAGTACATACATCCGGATACTGGAATCTCATCAAAGATCATGAATATTATGAATAGTTTTATTAATGATATTTTTGAGCGCATTGCTGCATCAGCATCACGTTTATCTCATTAAAGCAAACGTTCAACATTGAATTTCAGTCCTGAAATTCAATTTGCTGTCCGTCTACTGTTGCCTGGTGAATTGGCTAAGCATGCTGTCAGTGAAGATAATAAAGGAGTAACCAAATATACCAGTTCCAAGTAAATGCCAATGAATGTTTATTTTAACAAAAAACTGGAATGAAAACACAAACAGCCCTTTAAAGGGCTACAAAAAGAATTTCAAAAAGAGGTACCCGATTTTGTGTCTACAAATAATAAAAAAATATTATATTGTGAAATGTTTTTTTTAAATATATTGTAGCCCTTAAATGGGCTTTCTTTATTTCGATCGTCGAAAAATAGTTTAAATTGAAGCGGAAGCAATTTATTTGTTTCATGCGGTCTTTTTAGCTGTTGGTTCTTTTGTAAGGGTTATCTTTTTCGGTTTTTCTGCTATAGAACTTTTAGCTTTGGGTGCTTTTGGTTTGGTTGCTGGTATCTTTTTAGTGGGTTTTGCTTTCATGGTGACAGTCTTTCTGATGAGGTTCGCTTTGCAGCTGTTGGTTTTCGAATGTGAACACCAATTTTAATTGGATATTCACCTTCTTAAACACCATTCCGGCTCCTGATGAAACGAATTATACAAATTTTGTAACGTAATCATGAGTGTAGAATTTTTATATGAAATGTACACAATTGACTCACCTGGGCGGATATTTAAAAAATAGGTGTAGCCTCAGTCCTTCCTTGCATCCCATTACGCATTACGGCTCCTGGAAGACATTAGAATTAATATTCACAATTTTTACTTACATTTTGTTGCTAGCACCATTATTTTGTAGCTGATTTTATTGTTCTTCTGTGCTTTTGTTTATCTTCGCACAGTGTTGGTAATCAGTGGATGAATCTATAGATGACATTTCATCCATAAGTTACCAACTTTAAGCAATACATTTGGCGTAAAATGAACTATTTTTTTTTTCTTGGACCAGCACTCAGGGGATGACCCCTACATATGCGATGCATTGTGCCAGAACTAGGAAAGTTGGTTATGGGAAGGAGGATAGAGGGAGTAGTGTTTGTGAACGTTCGATTTGAACCTCCCCAAGTTAAAACTGACAGATTTAAAAATTTGCGCCAATAATCCTGCCAAGAAATTTCATTTTAACGTAAAGAAAACTGAAATGTCATTTTACTACGATGAAATAAAAGAGCAAACAAAGAAATTTGCCGTCCCTCTCGCAACATCGTAATAACCGACATCTCTGTATTATACATAAATAACGTCTCTGTATTTTAGTTGTCGTTTCTAGTTATTTGTCTATGGTAAAAACAATTTTTATTACATTTCTAAAAGTCCTTTTTGTTGGGTTGAAAAATATGGTCACCGTAAGAATATACCCAGCCTTAAATCCTCAACGAGCCGAAGAACTGTTTCTTCAAAATTTGAGTGAACAGTTAGCTATGAACGCAATTCAGAGCCGCTCAGACAATCAGCAAATTATGAGACATTTTTCATCTCGCAGTGGAATTGAATGCATGTTGGCCCAAACAGTAAAATTTTATAATGTTACTGAACCAGTACGTGTTCTAGAAGAAGGCGACGCTTCTGCCAGGAAAAAGCACAAAGGAAATCGCGACATGTGTAAAAAGAGGAGATCAAGAAGAAAATCCTGCAAACCGGTTTGTGTGCAGCATTCGGAATATGTAATCTTTTGTCATCTATGTGCAAACTAGAAAAAAATCGGTACAAAAAAAACAATATACTTTATTTATACGTGCAAATGTATGTACAATGTACAATGGAACTAAAATATATAATAATTAAAAAATAATTTTAATATTTTATGTTAAAATAAAAACTTAGCAAATTCAGTCAATTCCTGAAATTTTCTCTGATACATATGTAAATATAAAATATTATTTTACCTTTTAAAGAATTTTTAAGTTTTGCATATTGATTTACAAATAATTATTGGAGCAAAGTTGATTTACTTGAATTTGGGTATTATTGTCTATAATCTTTCACCAACGACAACAAAAACTGCTTCTGCTGTTAATTTTTGGTATGCAGTTTGTTATATTCCTCCATCAGTGCTACACCTCGTTCTGTGATATCGTTAACAAATCTTGTAGAACGAAGTATATCTCTGCCATTTACGTAATCCTCATCTTCCTCCCAATCTTCAACACCTCTCTTGAAGAAGCTTGATGAAATGCCGGTTATGCTAAAAAATCTAATAGTGTTTTTAGAAACGAAATCTTCTAATTGTTTGTTATTTATTAGATTGGCATCTAATATAATTCGTTCTTTTTTTATTAAGCCGTCTTCGCGCTTGGATTTGTTTTACTTATTTTTTTAAGTGTTTGGCAAGAATTAAACTGTTGTTCAATTTTATCTATGTATTACTCGGTTTTTTGTTTGTGTCGGTATTGCGGTCATTTCCCACATAGCCAAGCCCACTTTTAATGCCTTTGATAGTGTTTAATTCAAAATATTTATTCTGAATAAGGTATCCTGGCTGTGCCAAAAAGATTGTATTTTGCAACACAAGCACTTGAAATCTGGTTGCTGCGGCGATGTTCTTTGAGGAATAAACTAGTTTGTTTATTTGCTTTTTCAATTATGACGAACTTTTTATAAATTTTTTTCCCATATACTAATTTAACACTATTCATTAATTTTAACATTATTATATTACTTTAGGTGATGAAGCAATGAACTTCAAAATCGTACGTAAACTAAAATAAGCTGTTAATTTAGGTAATAATGCAACGGACTTTAAAATTTATACCTGAACAAAAATTATATTTATGCAATGAACTCTTCAAGCACAACATAAGCAAATTTATAAATTTATTTTATGTCAATGTAATGAACTCTACAAGAGCAACATAGGCATATACAAATTTATTGTGGTGTGAAGGTGTGAACATACACACCTGTTGAGACTCTGCTCAACAGCAAAAGTATTAGAGTTGTGCTTTTCAGCTCTTTTGAGTGAGCGCTCTTTTCAGCTCAGCTCACTTTACTGAACTAGGACGCTCTTTTAGTTCAGTTAGTTCAATAGCTCAGTTTACGTATGTTAGAAGAAATGGCTATACATATCCATCTTTGAACACACGTTTTACAATTTTAAGCAAACAATGGTGGTTGAAAATAAAACACAAATTTTCTTTTAGGGAAAAAATATGAAATAATTCATACAAATAAGTGTTAAGTGTTTTTAAAAATATATTAAACTGTTTCTAAACAGTAAACAAAGATTCTAAAAGATCTAAATAGTGGCTGGGGGTCAATGATGTAAAGAAATCAACATAAAAACGTGCCCAGATTTCCAATGAATTGGAATTCAAACATAGGTATTACTTTTGTTTTAAATTTGAAATACCCAAATCCAAGAAAATCGTTGCAATGACCACCACTTACTCAGGTTGGATATATGAAATGTGGCTAACATGTAGAAGTTGCAGGCACAGGATCTCAATGGTAATTAGAAATAAGACAATCAATGAACAAACAAAATATTTTATAAAATTTTGTCTTTTTAGTTCATCCAAATGGGCGGATAGGCTGCTAAATGAACTTATCGAAACAAAAAATTAATTCCAAATCAGGGGTACAATTTAAGTTAATCTAAACGCAGTGATTGAACTGCAAGGGTTGAATTTGGAAAGTGTATAGAAATGTAAGTATTTCACTGTGTTTATTACAATTTATATATAAATGTTCATCAAAATTTGTATAACTTTTTCAGAGTGACGGTACCTTTTTTTTTTTTTTTTAGGAGTAGGACCAGCACTCAGGGGATGACCCCTATATATGCAATGCATTGCGCCGGAACTGAAAACGAGGGGATAGTATTGAGGAGACAGATTAGGAAAGATGAGAAGATAGACAGTTTTTTTTTTTTTGTAGCTATTTCAACCTTTTACTTCGCCGGCTAATTTTTGCTACAGGGCCGACGAAGGTGGGTGCTGTTACTCTGCTTTTTAGTACATGATAGTGTCAGTCGCTGCCAATTATGTTCAGTGATCAGTGACTATGCCTTCATCATTGAAACAGGCTGGCAACAACTAACACAACCACGCACTAATGCTGATCAGAAGAATTCAACACAATATTTCATGACTCAGAGCGGGCTCGAACTCACGACCCTCTGTTTCATAGTCTCGTGTGCTACTACTTCAGCCAACAGCACCCACAAAGAATTTGCTGATGAAAAACAGTTCTGTGAAGTCTTCTTCAGTGATGTGCCAATTGTGATGATTTCTCAACCGACATGCTTGAATGGAGAATAGCAAAGTGTCAAAAGGTGTATCAATCGTTCCAGAAAATCTATACGTAGTGGCTATGATTCAGACGACTTCAATATTTAATTTCATGGTTAATTAATTTGTATTACACTTACTAAGAGTAAATATACAAGTGCTTTGCTTATTGTGTCGTAAAGTACATATAGTGTCATATGCATTTGAAGTGAATGTGTAATTCTGAAAAAATGAATGTTTATTTTAACAAAAACCCGGAGAGAAAACACAAACAGCCCTTTTCAGGGCTACAAAATTAATTTCAAAAAGAGATAGCCGATTTTGTGTCTACAAATAATAAAAAAGTTAATATTGTGAAATGTTTTGTTTCAGGTTGTTTGCAAATTGAGCTCTTTTTTAAAATATATTGTAGCCCTTAAAAGGGCTTTTTTTATTTCGATCCTCTAAAAACTGTTTAAATAGAACAGAAAGCAATTTACTTGATTCATTGGGTCTTTTTCGCTGATGGTTTTTTGTAAGGGTCATCTTTTTCGGTTTCGCTTCTGTAGCACGTTTAGCTTTGGGTGATTTTGGTTTGGTTGCTAGTATCTTCTTACTGGGTTTTGCTTTCATGGTGCCAGTCTTTCCGATGGATTTTGCTTTACTGCTTTTCGAAGGTGAAAATCAATTGTAATGGGATATTCACCTTTATTTTTTATGTAACAGTTGAACTAAACTTTGCTATTTCTTATTTAGAAACTAATTCCTTATTTATTTACTATAATTTGTTTGAAAGTCATGTCAACTACCGTTACGGAAATACAGCAAAAGAAATTGAAGCGTAAGTGCAATTTTAATTTGTTTACATTTTTTGTAACTGGTTTGTCGCTTAAGCTAAAATTCTCTTTTTCAAGTAGAGTAAAACTAGTGTGAAAAACTGCAAGGATATCAATGAAACAGTTAAAGGAATAATAATTACAAGTTTTAAAATAATTTGATTAAATTAACCGATTTTTCAACACATCAGGAATATCTTAAAATAACAACACCCACAAACATGCGTTGTCTTTCAGGAAATTTACTAAAACTATTAACATTACATATAATAGTCCAATATAAATGTATATAGCCAATATTAAGGCTATACTTCGATTTAAACCAAGTATAATTAAAAAATACTTGTCCTGTATAATTAACTTTTTTTTTGCAGTTATGGCTCGATATGTATGTATGTATATCACTAGGGTTGTATGTACATATATATGTATATGTTTATTGTTTATAAAAAATTGAGTTGGAATAAATCGTGTTTTATTTCTGCGAAAAGCTTCTACTTTAAATGAAAGAAAACCCAAAATATTTTTAACATCCATAAAATTTACTTTATTTAAATGAGATTTTTGGCAATACAAATTTAAATTAAACGTTAAGTTTTAGAAAATGCAATCCTAAATATTTTAAATAAGGAAATCAGATTGCTTTAATAAAAAACAATGAACTAAATATATTTACTTTCAGATAAATATGCATTAAATTACATATTGTGATGTAGAAAAACTAAAGTCGAAACTTTATTTGGCTTTAGCAAAGTCCTTCTTTCATTTATTATTTGTCCCGTAGCTGAAAATATACGCTCACACGGCACTGATGTAGCTACAATGCAAAGACGTTTCATAGCGTATGAGTATACTCTTGGATATAGCAGCTTGCGTTCTTTCCACCATGTTAAAGGCTCTTTTCTCCTATCCAGGTATTCCTCGTTCAAGTACTTGTCGAACTCTCTAATTCCAGCAGCAAGGTTATTATCCGATTTCACTATTCTGCTATAGTTTATATCAAATTTCTTCCATATATTTTTTTCTCTAGTTTCGCCAGTATTTTCTTCTGTCGAACCCTCGCCTGTTTCGGTGCTGTTTGGCAATCTGATGAAACCGATTCTGTTCCGCAAGATTCTGACAGCATTCTCATATGAACCATCGTTTTTAAAACCAATTCTTTTAAATCTTGGGTCCAGAATGGTGCTTTCTGCATATAAATGTTCCTCTCAAGTTCTCCAAAACGGCGAAAAAACTCGGTTTTTATTACTTTTATCATTTCTTTCACCTGAGTTTTTGATGAACTACAATCCGCTATCTCACATTCTAGGAGATTACATAAAACTAATACTTTTGAGAGTGTAACATTTTTTTCCGCTGAAATTTCTTTAGTTACTTCATAAAATGGCTCGAGAACAGGTATTATCTCTTTCAAAACGTCCCATTCTTCCAGCGGTAAAGACAAATCTGGCCTTGTGAGTGATAGTGTTGAAATCACGGCATCTTTTACGGGAACTATCCTGCTAAGCATTTCATATGTTGAGTTCCAGCGAGTTACTACGTCTTGCTTTAATTTCAGCTCAGGTAGTTTCATTTGTTTTTGTGTCTCTTGTAATTTTTTCATCCCTTGCGTGCTCTTCTTAAAATATTCCACTATTCTCTTGGTTTTAGACTCACTTCCACAAGAGCCGATTGCACAATTAAGTTTAAGGTATGGGCGAAGCAGCTGATCCCTCTCCACTGACCTAAACGGATTGCTGCAGTGATGTTTGCTGCATTGTCACTTACTACCGCAGTTATTTTATTTTCAATATTAAACTCGGCTATAACTTTTTTGAGGAAATTTGATAGGTTTTCAGCAGTGTGTCTATCATCAAATATATCACATGCAATTAAATGAGACTTTAACTGCGTTTCTTCATTAATATAATGAGCAGTAACGGCGATATAACTGTCACCAGTTTCTGACGTCCATCCATCAGTGGTTAGACAAATGGCTGTACCTGACAGAATCTGAACTTTAACTTGGCTCAATATATCACTATACACCGTTTGCATAAGGTTATTTGACAAGGTCTTTCTAGTTGGAAGCATATATCCCGGACACTGCGAAGCAAGCTCGATAAGTCTTCTAAACTCCGGCTCCTCAACAATGCGTAAAGCATGGTGTCCTTTAGCTATCATTTTTAGAACTTGTTTATCTACAAACTCAGCTTTACGAGCAGAAGGGGGCCTACGAAAATACTGCGTAATATTTTGTTGAGGTTGCCTTGGTATAGACACATTTTCTTGAGACTGAGAGTTGGAGGATGGATGCTCTACAAGTAATATTTCTGGATCCGTTTGAACCGGAACCTGTCTTTCCAAATTCAAAGGAGTTAGTGGATGTTTCGACTTCATATGCCGAGAAAGATTGCCATTAGAACCTCCTGCAATACTTAAGCTCGAACTACAATATTTACATTTTGCCTTTTTGTCAGGTTGTTCCGTAAAATGTGCCCAAATAGCACTAAATTTTCTCTTTTCGGACATTTTTTTATTTAACAAATATTTAACTTTTATTTTTTCCAAATACTAATTTATCGAACTAAAACCAATCGTTTCTGTTAAGTATAACAAGACTTTAGAGTTTTCAAATACAAATCATAGTGCCAGTGCTGCCAGAACCTTAAAAAAACATTCTAACACAAAAGATAAGCGTTGCCACTAGCGTAGCTGTAGGAAGAATCTAAAGCAACGTTTTTAGTGGTTAGAAAATTTTTTATTGAAATTTCAACGTTGTATGTATTCTTTTACAAGCAAAAACAAATAAATACATTAATTTTTACTAAATAAAAACCTACTCTAAGAAAGTAATAAAAGAAAGAACATAGCTTCATAGGTGAATTCAGAAAATGTTGATCAGGCAAAACTACCGGGCTGTCAAAATCTTATTTTTTTTAAAGCTATTCTTTGCGCCAAAAACAAGAGTTGATAAAAATTTTGCTAAAAAATTTGTTAAAGATTCTGTGAAAACAATACGTTCCTAATAGTTATAACAACAATCGTTTTATTTTATAAAAGCAATATTGTTAGGGTAGGGCAGAAATCGGCAGTCATAAAACTCTAAAGATAAATGGTTGGGATGATTATATACAAAATTTTAAAAAAATTTTTTTTTTTTGGTAGGGTCATTTATTGGGCGAAGGGGAAGGAGGGGGTAGGGCAGAGTAGTACCAGGTTTCGTCTCAGCTTCGTCATTAAAGCTTAAAAATTTTATTTTTAAGGAATGTAGGCTTAAGTAAAACAATTTGTTAAATTTTTATGTTATTTTTGCCTATAATAACGCCCACTAAAGTGGGCGGGGTCAAAACATAATTTTATTTTATGGCTCCAAGTTTAAGGCGTTGGACCGTATTTGACATAAAAATATATCATTTGCTTAACAAAATAACCAAAAAACTTTAAAAATCATCTTGTTTTTTCTGGGTTGGTTTAGTACTTCTTAGGGGATCTTTTTTCCCTCTTGCCCGATTTAGCCCATCTCCGAACTTAACCTGCTCTAAGCTTCAAAATATATTTATGCCAAGTTTCACGAGTCTAGCTCTTTTCGTTTGGACTGAATCGTGATTTCCACAGACGGACGGACGGACATGCTCAGTTCGTCTTAGATTTCATCACTGATCAAGAATATATATACTTTATGGGGTCGGAGATGGATATTTCGATGCGTTACAAACGGAATGACAAAGTGAATATACCCTCCAAATTCTTTTTTGGAGGGTATAATAAAACAATTTCGAATCTTGTAATTTTTGTTGCTTATTCTTTTCCGATGGCGGCAGTATGGGTATAGCAATTGTAGGTCTTCTTTGGGGTAAAGAAACTGGTCGTGAAGAGGCCTGTGTGTAAGGTGGTACAAGGTAGTTCCACCTACAGTATTATAATTTTGGTATCCACCTGAATTTGCTGAGCCAACTTGGGGTTGTGTTGCGAAATCTACTTGACCAGTTGGACTGTAATTTATAGCAGTGGCTACCGTTTGTTGTGGAGTATCAATAGGATTATTATAAAATAAGCTGCCCGCGGCAGCAAATTGCTGTTGAGCCAAATGTGCTTGAGCAGCGTAATTGGGTGGTTAGGAGGACTTGCATTTGGGCCTGCGGATTTTCTTTGATATGTACATCTGCATAAGATTTGCTTCAAGCATAGCTTGATCTGTTGGCATCAGCATGGATGGAGGAGCCTAATTTTGTTGCTGCTGCTATTGCATCTGCAGCTGTTGGTGGTGATCAGCTATATGCTGGGCGTCCTGTTGAGAACGCCGCTGACTTGAGTATTTCTTAGGTGGACTCCTCTGTTCAATTGGTTTTCTATTTTGTGGCTGCTGTTGTGGTGTCACCGCCATTACCATATTAGCAGTACCTAATGATTCTAGAAAGAATACAAATGTGTAAAATAATAATTTTATATATTATTATAGGTTATTGGGCACACAAATATAATAAATATATATACTTTACCATTTTCTTACTGAGTTTCTGTGTTGTTTACAAAATACATGTAGTTTCTGCAGGGTTTCAAATCGAGTTCACCTAGTAGTAGTAGTGAATTCGCAGATTAAAATCTGCCTTGGGTATATTACAAAATCTTACCTGCTTCTTGTGCGAGTGAGCGAAAAGGAATTATGAGTTGAAAAGACACATGAAAGAAATATGAGCGTAAAAGAAACTTGAACTAAGGAGCTGAAAAGAGCTCATTGATATGAGCAGCTCACTTAGTTCAGTTGTGTGATTAGTTCAATTGAACTAGTTCGTTCATAACCTACCCAACTCTATCGAATAATCGATTGCGTACTTTGCTTAGAATTATTTTCATGGTAGAAAATGATGCTTCACAATTATATGTGGTTCCAAACATTGAATACGATTTGTAGATTTCTGTCTTCAGTTTTTTGGATAAACAGAAAGTGATTCAAAAAGCATTTCCACCTCTGTTGAAAGTAAGCAGAGGTTTTTCTCTACGCCACGCACAAGCGCAACTGTGTTTATGTGTTAGTGCACATGACTGATTTAAGTTCATTTCCAATCCAGTAGTTCAAGAATGAAGTCTCCAGCTCTTCTGGAGGTTTGGGAAAGCCGATTTCACTTACAGGCCTCACTCATTCGTCATTGCTATTCATAAGGATCCAGAATACATATACTTTATGGGGTCCTATATTATTATTGAGGAAATTACACACGGGATGACAAACCTATATATACCCTTTCACTTTTTTGTGAAGGTTATAAAAATATTAAACATAAATCTAAAAGCAATTAAAAGGTGTTAACGTACATAAATATAAAAATAGGTAAAAAAACTTTTTAAGTTAAACGGTTTTATGTTAAACATGCATTGCAATGTTTAAGATAAATGTACTAAAAACCAAAAAATAATAAAATAGATACAGTCGTGGGAATTATAAACATATGCATAGACTAGGCTAAAATAAAACCGTGGGGCACGTCAATTGTCTACAATCGTTGATTAAAATGTTTGTTTTGTAATGTTACACTATAATTAGGCAGTTGTTCAACCGACAACGATGGACGTGTGATAAGTAGGGCTAGAATGTGGAAACAAGCTAGCAAGCTCGATTATAAGCGAGTTTTAGGGTTTCATAGTGGTGAGCGAGTAGTACTTTTATCATATGTTTTGTCGATTAAAGACAAACTACGAGCAGTGAAACGATTCCTCGCCAGCCAGCAGTGTGAATGTCCAACGATAAACTAGTTGAAACATCTCTTTTATTTACATGGAGTGTATAACTATTGGAATTTCCATGAGCAAGAAAATAGTAAGTAATTTCCTCACCGTCTGCGGGCCAACTGCCTAACGACGAATTAAACGATTCTTCTATCGCACATTAATTCGATAATTTGTACAATTGACGTGCCCCACGGTTTTATTTTAGTCTAGTCTATGCATATGTTTATAATTCCCACGACTGTATCTATTTTATTATTTTTTGGTTTTTAGTACATTTATCTTAAACATTGCAATGTATGTTTAACATAAAACCGTTTAACTTAAAAAGTTTTTTTACCTATTTTTGTTTTCTAGTTTTTAGTTTTTATTTCGCATTCTGTTTAATTCATTTAGTGCTTCATTATTGCAAGGTTTCTTGCCCGTTAGTTTATTGCAGTCCAACTCCTCTATACGTAGTCCCTGCAAAGATCTTACTCTACTAAGAGCCACGTAGGCTTGACCTTCTTCAAACAGTTTCGCACCTAAGTATACGACTGCGTGATCCACAGTGCTGCCCTGCATTTTATGTATTGTAGAAGCCCATGATAGTATTAAAGGCAACATTCTTCTTTCAGCCGTCCCGTAATTGTACTTAGCTGGAAACTGTATTGCTTTCGGGTGTATAAGATGTACTCCGTCTCTTGCAAAACCAATTCGGACGGAAGGTACATCTGTTGCATACATCTGAGTTCGACGAAATTGAGGCCAAACGATTTCTTGATGTAGCCTATAGCGCCATTTACTAATCCCTTTGAAACGTGAATATTGGACCGTAGCATGACTTTTGCCCCCACAAATATTTCCAGTTCCGCTGGTAAACCCCCAGTTTTGTTGATATCAGCTGGTATTATAGTAGCTATATCCACATTGTCTGCATTTCGTGTGGCGTGTACTAGCTGATCCTGCCCTTTTATTTTGTAAATGCGAGCACCATTATTTCTGTACAAATTCAATACAGTAGAGTTGTGGTCGTTAACTTGTTGATTTGTGGGGTATACCCTTAATGCTTTGTCTACTGCAAACTCATCACTCGTGTCTTGAAGAAGTCTTCCCATTAAAATACTAAAATGTTGGGTTGTTAGCTCACCGACTCTCAAAGCATTCAAAATATCAATAAAAGTCTGGTCACCTTGCTGACGCATATTTTCAGTTAATTCACACAGCGTGAATAAACGCCATAGATGTGTAGCTGGTTGGAGATGTTCTGGATGTTTGAAAACAGGTGTTCCTGATCGTTTTATAGGAGGCAGTTGTAAAAGATCACCGAAAAGTAATACGTTTACTCCTCCAAAAAACTCATTTTCACAGTTCTTAATTTGTCTTAATCGAGCGTCCATCATGCATAACATTTGATAAGACACCATGGAAATCTCGTCGACAACCAAAAATTCTGTCTGATGCCATTGTTGCCTCATTATTCGCAAATAGTTTCCGGCCAGTGGTGACATACCTGTTATGCGACCGTCTTTCTGTACAGGCAATTTTAAAGTACTGTGTATCGTAGCTCCATTTATTAATCTAGCTGCAACTCCTGTTAGTGAGCAGACTTTAACCGCATCCTTTGCGTAGCACCTATTAATTTGGTCTCGTAATAACTTTAATAGAAAAGTCTTGCCCACACCAGCTCCTCCTGTAAAGAATATTTTTAAACGTTCTTCAGCACCTGACATTTGATTTTGTATGGACTGGGTAACTAATGTAAAAATTTCCTTTTGCCCTGCATTCATAGACTGCTTAGCCTGTAAGAACTAGTCTTCATTCATTGGCAAATAAGGAACTTCTTCTTCATGGTCTAGTTCCATCGGCTCTGCGTGTTCCAGTATCTGAAATGCGTGTACTTGCGCGAATGCATTTTCAAGCTGCCTGTCACGTTCACGATATATTTCCAAGTAGGCGTTTGTTTGTCTTAAACTTTCTTCGTTGGCGAGAAACGCATCTCTGGCACTATTAAATTCTCCCAAAAGTTCGGCCTCATTGCGATACGGCATATACTGGATTAGTAAACTGTAATAATATGACTCTGGATCAGAAGCTGCTACGAAGTTTGGTACCCGTACTACAGCTGGCGTGTTTCTAATAGTCATTTTGGTGTTGTCTGTTAAAGTTATAAGACGCCTTCTTGTTGTTTGCTCGTGCGGTGTATAAGCATCGGTATCGAGGCTCTCTTCATTTATAACTGGCGGTTTTGTGTAGTGTGGCTCAAATAACATCGCAAATTCTATGAGACACATATTGTTAAAATCATAGTTGGGGTGCTCTGCTGGTCGCTTTTCATATCGTTCGAAAATATTGGCACAATATCCTGCTGCTTGACCAGCTTCATTAAACTTCAACACTTTATACCTTTGTCCCGCTTTACGAGTATTGACAAAAATTGTTTTTCTCGAGCTGTCACGCATACTCAAATGGCATATCCTGAATACGCATTCGCAGGCTGAAACTTGACGTTCTCTTAATATGCGCATGCATATTTTAAACAGCTTACGCGAGACGTCAGTTTCTTCTCTTCTAATTTGTTGAATAGCTCGAGATATTTCACCATCTAGGTTTGTAGGTTCTGATTTTGACACGTATTTAGCGATGTAATACGCAATCGACTCATTTGTACCACACGGTTGTATATCCATATTGGCTTTCCACATTTTTAGCAAACACAGGACTGTAATTATTTACCCAACCATCTTCACTCTTTCTTTTCAGAACGCAAATGCGACCACCGTTGTAGATGAATTCGTTAGATGAAGGATCAATAACATGTGTCTCTAAGCATTCCGAGCGTGGAAAGTTGAAACGACAAACAGAATTATTTTTCGTGCAGGTACTAGTGTGTCGATGTATTTGACAATTTTTAACTAATTCATATAGTTCTGAAGTTTCTGGAGGAATGGCAGTACTACAGACTGAATCAATGCGAGCTATTCCTTCAGGTGTCGCAACAGACGGGTGATCTTCGATCCAAACAACCATATGCAAATGAGGACTTCCTCTGTTCTGAAACTCGATTCGCCACCAATGATCTTTAACTTTACCGCCTAATATTTCAGTATCAGTTTTAAGAAACTGCATTAGCGCATTAACACGTACCATAAAATGTCTACTCACAACAACTGGATACATCTCGATGAGTCTCTGAGTTTCCTGAATATCTATGTCATCTGGGTCAATGTGCTGTTTACCATCACTAACAAGGAGACCTCTTTTCATATCCTTCCAGTGAAGATCATTGCAGCTCAATGTAACAAAATAAGTGGGAGGTCCTAAACATCTGATTTGTGCTATAAGATCACTAAGAGCACTACGCCAATAAGCAGCGGAACCTCTTAGATTTTTTAAATATAAGTGCAGGTCTTCCACTCGATTGCCGTTTTCACCTTCAACTTTTCTAGCACAAGCTGCAATGGTTGATTTAACTCGATAGTACTCAAACATTGATAGAGCATAGAATAGGTAATCGTTGCGCTGAAATCTAACATCAGCACCTAATAAACGAAACTGATAGTAATCCAAAGGACTTATATTTACGGGCCGTTGTTCTTTCAAACCATTTTTACCATACGGGAAAAGCTGATACCATGCGAACTCTTCTACTTTTAACTCATAAGCTTCATTCACAATATTATTATTCGTCTTTCTTCTGATTTCGTTTACATTTTCAGGTACCTCTAGCTCATCTTCAACATCAGGTTGGACGCTATCAATAGGCAACATTACAGATGTTTGTATAGGTATAGTTTCAGATCTCAGATTCGAAAGCGGTTGTTGTACTTGTACATCCTGATGAGTGATGGCATCTTCCTGTTGCTGTACTTGAACACCCTGACGAGTGATAATATTTTCCCTCAAATGTACGTCTACGCGTGTAAGGGTGTACGCGATATTACGGGATCCGAGGCATCTTTTACAGATGCGGCACAGTTATTGTAAGTTGTCGCATTCTATAACACAGGCTTTGCCATTTTCTGGTGTTGGTTTTCCTTTTGGGCCACAAGAATGGGAGTCAGCAAAATAGTATTTGTCTTCACCGCGAAATACGCTAACAGATTTATTTGACGCTGTCAATATTCCTGAAGAATGACTATCAAATAATCTATTTAAAGCTGTATGTAATGTAATGCCAATATTATTGGTATTTACAGAATCTTGGAGACTCCCGAATAAAACAGTGTCTTCATCATATTCTATAGAAAATCGGCATTCATACATTTGTAAACTTTGCCTGACGATATGAAAGTTTCGTATCTCTAAATATCCTGTTTCATCCAGTTCAGTAGGATCAAGCTGGGTACGAATCCAGCAATATAAGGAGTCACCCGCTAACACATTAGCATTCAGAATATTGACGTCCCATTGATTAGGGCTTAGGATTGCAGCTCGGACAATGTTCGCCAACGACATAGCACTACATTGTACACCAGCATATCGCGAAGTAAAGACGTTGTAGTCACCTTGATACCATGAAGCTCGAATAATTCTTGCAACATTATTAATTGGAATGAATGCATTTCGAATTTCATTTTCATTCCTTTCGGACGCTTCATCTTCAGACAATTCGGGCACACTAAGTCGTACTAACTTCTGGTCACTAATTTGGGCATTGTCGTCAATACGTACATCTTTGTAAAGCGGGTTATTTGTGATTAACCATCTTAGAGCACTATAGACTTTTTCGCGACATATTGTGAATTCCCTGGTGATGTTCAAATTTTCTAATCGTTCGGTTACTACAATAATGCCTACCTGGCTTGCAGATCTTGGTAGCATACTAGGCAGTCTTTCACTGACTTTGGCAAATAAAACTTTGGCAAATAAAACTGCCTGTCCGCGAAAACCGTACTGCCCATAGAGGCCACTAAATTTCACGATTTTAACAAAGGGAATAATTCTGCACAGCAAACGTTTTTCCGCCTGTGTCAATGTTTGAATAACGTCTGGTATAGAACCTGGATCCAGATTATTCCAGTAAGCTTTTGGTGGTGCTGTTGTTTTATTACTAGTAACATGTGTTTGACAGCGGGAACATAATAACAATGATATTTTCGAAGTTAACTCCACAGGTAAGTATGTTAATGCAGCAGCGATGTACCGAACTGTACGAACTTGATTAGGATAACAACGTTTGGTACAAATATCACAAACATGTATACAAATTGTGTTAATAGCATTCTCGAATGCCTGCAGATTATTAGCTCTGCATTGCTGGGTACGCTCTCGTTGTTTATTTAACCTCGTATCGCGATGTTCAGGCGTTTCTGAACCCAACTGCTGTCTTTGTCTTTCACGGCTTTGTATTAATATAACTTCATATTCTTCAGGCGTTTCTGACGCTACCATCTGTGTACATTGCTCCCGTTGTTTTGTTAACCTGGCTTCATATTCTTCAGGCGTTTCTGACGCTACCATCTGTGTATGTATATTGCTCCCGTTGTTTTGTTAACCTGGCTTCATATTCTTCAGGCGTTTCTGACGCTATCATCTGTGTGTATCGCTCACGTTGCTTTGTTAACCTGGCCTCATATTGCTCAGGTGTTTTTGACGCTAATTGTTCCAGTCGATTCTGTAATCGACTATTTCTATCACCTTCACTTTCTTTAGCTCGTTTTGCTTTATACTTTTCTTTCGCTTTTTGAAGCCTTCGTTTACGTTGTGTTGCAGTTTCTGTTTTATTTGTGTTTGTATTTTTTATATTTTTTTTTTACCATTTTGTTCCCACGAGTAATGGACATTTAAACGGTCGACCCCACCTAAATTACAGATTCAATTTCTAAATTTAAATCTTATTATATTTTATTACAAAATATTTTATTACAAAATTACATTTTTTTACCTGATTTTTTTACGTATTTTTGTTTATAAAATATTATTTCAAATGAAAAACAAATTTTTATAAAAAGACATAAAATTAAAATGAAAAAATTACAAGCATATACAAATATTAATATAAAATAATACATTAACATAAAGGAGTAATTAGATTTATGTATGTATTTACATAATCTTTTTTGTCGCTCTTATAGTTGCAAGCTACTTGATCGTATTTGACTATTTGGTTTACCTCATGAATTTTTAATTTGGTTTTATTATACGCCATTTAGTGGCTGCGCCCATCTTAAATATTGAGGTTGTATAGTGCACTGTATTCTTCTTGTCAAGCCCTTTTATTTGATACCCATATTGGTGGGATTGATAAAAAATTGTTATCAGCCATTTGGTAGCGGCGGCCATCTTAGATTTCAATTTTGCATAGTAAATTGTATTCTACTTGTTGAGACCTTTCATTTGATACCCATGTTGATGGGATTGATAAAACCTAAGTTATCCGCCATTTTGCAGAGGCCGCCATCTTGGATTTTAATTTTATATAGTACATTGTATTCTACTGGTTGAGCACTTTCATTTGATACCCATATTGATAAAACCTACGTTATCCGCCATTTTGTAGCGACCGCCATCTTGGATTTAAATTTTTTTATAGTATATTGTATTCTGCTTGTTGAGCCCTTTCATCTGATACCCATATTGAAGGGATTAATAAAACATAAATTATCCGCCATTTTGTAGCGGCGGCCATCTTGAATTTATAATGATAATGAATAAACATAATTGTATTGTCACCAAAATCCAAAGTGTATACAAAATTTTAGATTAATCGGTTGACAGGAAGAGGGTGAAATTTGAATTACTAAATTTGACCCAAGAATAAATAATAAAACAAACGGGGTGAGCTAAATAAAACCGTTTAAAAATACAGTTTGTTTTTACAAATTATTAAAAAGAAAAACTTCTAAATTTTAAGAGAGTAGAAGATAACGTATAAATTTTAAGTAAAAATAAAATTCTCCTTTGAAGGAAAATTGTGTTGAATTCTTCTTAGTGCACAGTTGTGTTAGTTGTTGCCAACCTGTTTCAGTGATGAAGGCATAATCGAAAGCGACTGACACCATCATGTACTAAATAGCAGAGTAACAACAGCACCCTCCTTCGTCGCTTTTGTAGCAAAAATTAGCCGGCGAAGTAAAAAGGTTGATACAAAATCCTCTAACTTCTCATCTTTCTTCATCTGTCCGCTTTATACTATCCCCTCATTTCTATTTCCGGCGCAATGCTCTGCATATGTAGGGGTCATCCTCTGAGTGCTGGTCCAAGATAAAAAAATTATAAAAGATTAATAAATTCTTAACAAGTGAAAATAATCAACACAAATTTTGAGTAAAACAATTGAAAAATTCCCATGAACTTATCCAAAAACTTATTCGTTTGAAAATCACGATTGCGATTCCTACGCGACCCTCCAATAAAGATAATAATTCTAAAATAAGTTTTCTAAGATAATAGATAATTTTGAATCTTAATAATCCGGTCAGGCCTCCATCTCTGAAGATGAGCATTCCAAATCCCCTTGCTAATAACGAAAACAATAGGAATATGGAAGTAATGGTAGCATGAATTTGTGCTCAGCAATGTTAACTAGCAATTAGGAAAATATTAGATCCCAACGCCGACATAGGAGATATAAATCAGGTAATTAAAGATAGGTATAGAAACAACTTGACAGACTGAGAATTCGGCTCTTAGAAAAATAGTATGGAAAGAATCCTCGGATTGTATGACTATGAAAGAAACACCAAATTGTTTTGCCATACTAAATATGATTCGGAATAAAATTGTAGTTAGTGCGGATGCGACATTAGAATCTTACAACACCACGTTGAACTGAGAGTGTATTACAAAATGCCTTGCATTACACTATGCAGACAAACGTGATGCTACCACCCTGAAGTACCAAATGAGTACTCTAGTACAAGGTAAAATCCAAGACATTTATCAAGAAGTTTACTCTTATCTCTTACTAATCATGAACAAATTGTCATGTATAGACATAAGAAGGGAAGCGCTCGACTTCCATGCGCACACATAAAAAAAAGGCGCTAGCGTTTTTATTAGAGAATTAAAAGGCAATATCTCTTTGATTCTGGGTATGAAGGAGTCCAAATATCTCCCACAGGCACTTTGTGCCTAAAAATCGAGAATCAATTCCTAAGAGCAAAGTTCGTAAATTAAAACAGGAATAATAACAACAGACCTAAATCGCAACCGATAAATAGAATACAATATCACGATAAGCCGCAAAAGAACTTTTACCCTGAATTGGGTTACACACCATAACCATATCAGAATTTGCAACAACCTAGGCCAGCTCATCCAATAATATATCACAACAATTATAACCAAATGCCACAACGATATCCAAACCCGAATTTTAGCCCGAACCTATGAACGTAGGCTCTTCGATTAAAGCAAAGGCTGTAAATTACATAAATATACAACTCTATAACAACCAATTTTTGGGCAAATCGCTCAATCTGAACAATTCCGAATTCCACCAAAAATTCAAAGAAACTTACATTTGCAAACGGAAGAAATTGAACATTTGCACGATAAATATTATGAAGAACACTTAGCGAGCTACGAAGACTAAGAGAAGCTACCAACATTAGAAAATTATCTGAAACTGAAAACCAAGGCAAAACTCAAAAATGTATTATGTCTATATTTTTTAGACCAATACATTCCTCTTTACCCTATTTTGAGCGCAGGACCAATACAAAACATATATTAAGTTTCTTAATTGACACAGGCTCAAACAAAAATTACATTCAACCACTACAAAATTAAAATTGTTTCTTAACAAACTCAGTAGGTGGCAATAAAAAAATAGCCCATCATACGTACTTAAATTTATTCGGCAGAGGTAGTGATAATATTAAGTTTTTTTTACTACCAACAGTAAAAACTTTTCACGACATTTTAGGAAATGATAGCCTAAAAAATCTATCAACCGTAATCTTCTCAGCAGAGAATTACAGAGAATTTTAATAAAATACTCAAAGCTCTAATAAAGCAAAAGATTGTACAATCGGTAAATGACATTAGTATCGAAAGGACAAACTCCTAGAAGTCATTGCACGGCACAAATCTTTATTTAGTGAGTGAAATGAAAATCTTACATACACTAGAGCCATAGTTGCTGATATTCGAACGAGAACCGATGAGCCCATTTATTCTAGATATTATTCTTACTCTGTACTCCTAAAGGGTGAGGTAGAAAAGCAGATACAAGGACTTTTAAAACAAAATATCATACGACCTTCCACTTCATCCTATAACGCGCCTAACTGGATCGTACCGAAAAAGGCTGATGCCTCAGGACAGAAAAAGTACAGACTTGTAATCGACTATAAGAAGTTGAAGGAACAAACACTACCAGGCAAATATCCCATCCCAAAAATTAATGACGTTCTTCCGCAATTGGGATAAAATAAATTTTTCTCAGTGCTAGAGCGTAAAAGCGAGTTTCACCCAATACCACTAAGGAAAGCCGATAGACAAAATATAGCATTCTCGGTCAATAATGGTAAATACGAGTTTACCAGATTATCCTTTAGCTTAAGAAATGTACCTTTTATATTTCAGCATGTCAAAAGAGATAACGACCAATCTAGATCAAGAAGCAATAGAAGCGTTCTTAAAACTACAAATCATACTGACCTCCGAAGATGCCATGCTAGTATATACAAATTTTAATAAAGAATTTACCATCACGACAGATGCACCAAATTGCTAAGATACTAGATTAATTACAAGAGCTCTTAGCAAGACCGAAGAGCAATATGCGACAAATAAAAAGGAATAACAAAAAAAATAATTTTAAGCTTAAAAAAGATAGCAAGCATTTCTTGAAGACTTTAACGAATTGCAATATAAACCAGGTAGCTCTAATGTAGTTGCTGATGCCTTGTGATACTTCATCCCACGATTTAATATAATACACAAACGAAGGAAGACAGTCATTTTGCAATTCGAAATTATTTTCCCTACCTTTCACAGACACAAAATTTATGAACCTAACATTACAATAAAATTCCTGACTCAGATCTTGAAAAGGTATCTAAATCCCTCAGAAATGAACTGTATATACAGTGGGGAGCAGACATGATTACATATTTGTACATTCTGCATTTGCAGGCGCGTAAAAATAGTAATAATAAAGCGAACAACAAAACAACAAAAATTATTTTAAAACAAAAAAACTACATATTGAAAGAAAAAACTAACTTAAATTAAAATAACTCATATGTACTCAATTTTGCACTTTTAAAATACGTTGTATTTTTAGTACTTGGTCCATAGCCCTTTATTTTGTAAAACACTATTTATGCGTTTGGGCATACTTTCAACCAATTTTTGTATGATTTCACCTGGAATTTTCTGCCACTCCAGTTGCACACGTTGCCACAACTCGAATAAGATAGATAGAGCTGTTCGATATTGCCCCAACCGTATTTTCACAATTGACCACAAATTCTCAATTGGATTGAGGTCGGGACTTTGCGGAGGCCACTGCATCAACATTTTGCACAGTCAACCATTCCTTAATGATTTTGGAGGTGTGTTTTGGGTCCCCGTCCTGTTGAAACATAAACTCTTCCTCAGGCTATGCGCTGATATCTACAAAATCGGGAAGATGGGTCTGCAATATGTTCAAATAGTCTTCTTTTTTCATAACGCCATACATATTTTGCAATGGACCAACATGCCCTTTTGGAGATACATTTCGCCGTTTTAGCACTCTAATGACCACTGATTGGCTTAAATTAAGCTCTTTAGCTACTATACAAGATGAAGAGCCAGCCTTTGTCATATCCACAATAGAATTTTCTATGGTGCGCGATAGCTTCTTATTTTTTTTTTAAATATTACGTTTTTGGTTTCAATTGAAAAAAGGCACTTGTTGATGTACGAACTTATTAAAATTCAAGTTAAAAATGAAGTGTATATCAACAAAGCTCAAGATTACAGCAACCAAATTGAAAAATAACGGTAAATTTCAAATTTTTCAACGAATTTAGTTGAGAGTATGAGTATGAGCAAAACTGAGTACATATGAGTTATTTTGTTGTTGTACAATTTTCTCTTATTGCGTATTGTTTTTTAATTTTCTTTAAAATGAGCTTTGTAAAGAACTAAATAAGGAAGAACATAAAAACAAGAAATGTGGAAATTTCTTCATCATTACTATAGTTATAGCACCTAGCAATAGAAGAAATGCAAACATGTACTCACCTCTGCTCCCCACTGTATAAATAAGACGAATTATAAGGAGTTTTGCAAGCGATATAAAGAGAAAACTTCACTCAATATATTCTAGGATTATAGTGACAGACGTGAAGCACGAAGAAGGGAAAGCAATAACTGTCTTAAACCTTAAACTAGACTTAATAAAAGAAGAAATAATAAATTGGTGTAATTAATTAATTTTTACTACCCTTATCTTCTCAGCTTCCCTCATCTGTCCCTATTAATACTATCCCCTCCTTTCCAGTTCCGGCGCAATGCATTGGGATGACCCGTAATCCCCTGATCACTGGTCCTACTACTAAAAAAGAAACCACAACAAAATATTGTTAAAGAAATCATAAATAAGAACTCAATACCATTTGTAAACATAGAACAAGCTTTTGAATTTGCCGAATAGCAACTAATAATGATGCCAGTGCTTATATTTATTATTAGTATACCTATGACCCATGTAAACTCTTTTAATCCTGTTATAAAATTTTAATATGCAATAATATAATAAAGAAAAAAACAGGTGTAGATTTTATGGATATTATGAAACTAATCGATGGACATTGTCACCTTTTTACAACATGATTGGGTTTAGCTTCATACATAATATATGATGAAAATATGTCAGTGAAGAAGACAGAAGGTGCCGGAAGAAAATTTTTATTTCGACTTTCGGAACACTTGTTTACCCCTGCGTTGAAGAACGAAGTAAGAACAAAATTATTACTGCAAATTTCGGTAGTAGATCGGAAATAGAATAATTTTTGAATAAAACCATTCAGGTGAGAATCAAAACAAATTATTTACAATACATAAAAATTTTTCATATTGCAGATATTTTGAATCAAGAAACCGGCCCGGAGGTGTTGAAAGACAAATCAGAGTGCGCTCTTTGTGAAGATATACACAATATAAAGCGTAACACGAGATTCTTCGGCAAGTTTTGTAAAAATTCTGTTTGCCTTCTGTATTGTAAATGTGATTATGCATGTTGTAAATGTAACCAAGGCTGTATATGATTTTATGAATATGCCCTCCGTTTTAAAGATTCGGCTGATTTTTTTTTTCTTTTTACCTTATTTTTTCGAATTGTGCAATTTTTCGAGTATGAATAAAATATATATAGTGTATTTCACGAACCTACAAGAATATTTTATTAATTTTCATACACCATCAATTAAAGTCCATACAAAATACAAGAGGTCGCTGCCAGGCCCTGGGGTTCGTATATGTAAAATCAGTTTGGTGTTTGCTTAAGGGTTAATAAAATTTGATTTATTTTACCCGTATGTGCGTGCACTTGTGCAATAAAAGGCAAATTCTTCTTTTATTTGAAATGTTAATTTAATCCCAACTATTTTTGTCCCGGACTGTATTCATGTAAATAAATACATATGTATATACACGCACTTTTTGTTTCCATTTTTATCCGACGTATATATATTGTTGTAGTGTTGTTTAAAAGGCAATAGTTACTTCTTTTTACCTGGAGGGTCCCGTGGGATTCGCAGGTTCTTTATTGGAACTTGGTTTACTACAACTGACCTTAACTAACTTAGAACTAGCTATTTATACTTTCTTAAAATTAACTACAAAATAATATATTGCAATTAAGCTATTTTCTATTGACCTAAATAATACAACAGTATTGGACCATTCGTTAACGCAAGCAGTATTTAAGTTGAATGTACATTACTGCTGCGCCAATGAATTAGTGCAAAGTATATGTAGGAGGGATGTTCGATAATGCTTCACAACATCCCTCCCCCCTTAAGGGAAGAAAACATCTATGTATACAATGATGTTTTTCTAACGGAAGTTTCTTATTCTATGTACAATTTTTAAAGCTATTTTTTATGATATATATTTATGTGTTTTATTTTCTATTGATTAACTCTTAAATTTGCTGCACTGGAGTGCTCGGTGCTGGTGGTGGAGTTTTCTGTTCTTGGAGATGGCTTTCCACAATCTGGTTCAAGTTCTCGCTGCGATTTGGGAACTCGTTATTTATCTTGACCTTTAGTTGACGCTGGTTTCTGCATAACACTAATATCGCTACTATTGTCACTACCGCGACAATTGCTGTCAAGGAGTATCCGATGCTACTTGTAACGTTTTGATGGAACTGAATCTCCTTAATGGTTTCGATATTGTTTATCTGGGCTACTTGTATTTTCTCCAGAGTGGGTTTAATTTTTGTTGTGATATTCCTGTTGTTCCCCACTAAGAGGAATTTCTGGGTTACATCCACTATTTTGCTGACGTAAACCTGCCCACCTATTGTTATACTGCAGTTGCAGAATGAGAAAAGGTAGTTGCCTGTGAGATTGGCCCGTCTGTCGTCACAGTTGGTGGACATTGAGGTTCTGTTAGCATTTATTACCACGATTGTGCCCTCTTCTACCAATTCCACGGTTTCTTCTTCGTGCGAAATCAAACTACACTTACCACGGAAAATGCAGCTTTGTGGGGGTGTTAGGCTCTTGAAATCTTTCTCTCCGGTGTAGCTGAATACTGTTTTATCGAGTTTTACAACGTACTCTCTGGGGGAATCAATTTGATGGTGACTGTCGTTTGGAATGGGTATTATCAATGACCTCTTTAGGCTGACTGTTTCGATGGGCAACTTGATTACGAACATTAGCGTGTTGTGCTTGCGTAATGCCACTCCCATCTACATTTGTTGTATGGTCTCAATATTTATTTTATTCTCTTCAATTTCCTCAATTGTCAGTAGGGCGGGGTTGAATATTTTCATCCTTGCCAAAGCCAAGGATTCTTGTATGATCTTCACTTGACTTTTCATATCAACTAATTTGAAAAGTTGGAAAATCTCGACGTCTCGGTAATGTTGACTTTCTGAGTGCAACTTGATCTGTGTCAAGTCGTTCAGCGTCCTTCTGTTGTCATTTATTGCCTCAACCATTCTGTTGATGAAGGAATTGAATCTGTCATTTATAGATATCTGATGGTTCGATTGTTCGATGATTTGGTGACCGTTTGCATCAACTACCTTGAAATGCTGATTTATCTGCTCTCGGTCCTCATCATCCAATGTTCCATACAGCCACTTCATCACCTTCCCTCCAATATTCAGCAATCCCCGTTTTACGCGGCCCGGCAAAAGTGTGTGTAGACCGTCTTCAATCTCTTTTATTTCCTTCAAAATTAGTTCCCGATAGAGAGTGGGCAGAACTGTCGGCAAGTTACGATGAACCTCGTTTACAGAGTCCGCTATTTGTTGGATGTTGATCTCGTGCAGAATATACTGGAAGTTTGATGCCATTTCGACCCATCCCATATGTATCTCCATCAGGGATTCCAGTTTTTCCATCCCCATCTCCTCGTTAGTGATGCCTATTCTTACTCCGTCTTATCTTATCCTTCGTCTGTAACCTCCTTTGCTAGTACTTGTTTTTCAATTTATCAAAAAAAAATTTTTTTTTCTTTTAATTTTGGGGTTTTTGTTTTGTTGAGATAATATTTATTTTTTTTATCATTAAAGTGTATCAAATCTTTGAGTTTCGTTTCTATTTATAAAGAAGGAGCTCTACTCTTTGTACATTTTCTTTGTTTTAATAAATTATATTTTTTTTACTTATTTTCTTTTTTCTATTTTGTATATTTTTTATTTTAACATTGATTTTCTAAAGTTTATGCTGTGTAGGTTTTTATTTAACATTTAAGCAATATTTTTACTTTTTGTTTCTTTTTTAACGCAATTCAAATTTGAAAAATATTCATGTTTTGATTGAAGATATTTTTTATGTTATTCAATCTATTTTTTTCTTTAATTTCTACAAATGCATTTAATTATATAATGTGGTTTTGCATATGTAGTAATAATGAAATAGTAATGTTTTGTCTTAAGATATATATTAATAGATGTTTTTTTTTATATTTTGAATTACCGCATAAAATGTATGCAAATTTTTATTTTAAATGTTGTTTTTTATTGCAACTTTAATATAAAAAAAACTTGACATGGTTTTTGTCACTTGTGAATAATTTACAACCGCTTAATTACATTTGTTGCTTCATTTGCTTTTTATTAACTGACCTATCACAAGAAAGACATTGACGGAATCATATTACGGAAAAATATTATGTGTACATGTATTAATTGTTATATTTTTTTTTTCTTGTTTTCTCTGAATGTAAACATTTTATTTCAGTAGCTATATTCATTGGAGTATTCGTAAATAAATTCGCTGTAGTTGCAAAATAGTGTCCCATATTCGAACACTTTATGGAAAATTAGGTAAACATTAAAGGTTATTGCACTCTGATATATGGAGTAAACGTATTTATTATATTTTTGGTTTATCTTCTACAAAACGTCTTATTAAACTGACTGTTCCCTATTTCTCAGTCTCTGTGTGGCCTTACTAAATTTTTATGATATGTCTTTGCTTTATTTCTTATTTTTAGTTTTATGTTTACTGGTGTTGGTACATCTATAATTTCATATGGTCCTAACCATAGAGGTGAAAATTTATTTTTACGGGCTTGGTTCTTTAACCAAACCTTTTGTTCTATTTCATACGCTCTGTATTTTGCACTCTTGTCATAATATTGTTTTGCTCTTAACTTTGCCTTCTCTTGATTTATTTTCAAAACGTTTGCTTTGTCGTTGTATGTTTGCTGTTGTTGTATACATGCATTGCGTGATTGAGCCATTCGTCCCAGTTGGTACCATCTAGATTGACAAAATGTCTGAAAAATTCGGCTAAAGGTCGGTGAGCTCTTTCCAAGGCACCGTTTGCTTGTGGGTGGTAAGGAGTGGTTAGCAGTTTCTTTATTCCCAGGAGCTTACATGTTTCTTTGAACATTTTCGATGTGAACTTAGACCCGTTATCCGTTACTAACACCTTGGGAATAAAGTATCTCGAAATTATTTCATTAAAAAAAACTCGAGCTATTGTTGAGGCCTCTGCATCAGCTACTGCGGCGCACGCGAAAAATTTTGAAAAATCATCCTGAAAGGTGACAATATACTTGTTTCCTCTGGCGGATTCTGGCAACGGTCTTACAAGGTCCAAAAAATTTTTTTCAAAGGGTCTATTTGACGTGCTTGTTATATCAATGGCATCTTTTCGACTTTTGAGCATTTGTTCTTCTGGCATAGAGTGCACGTTGCTACATAGGTTTTGATTTGCTGGTACATACCGGCCCACTTGTATTGATTCCTGATGCGGGAGTAAGTTTTGTATGTCCCTTGGTGTCCACCCAAAGGTGTATCATGAAACGTTTTTATTACCTTGTTAATATCTTCCACATTTGTCAAATAGACTGCCGTATCCTCTTGTTCCACGTCTTCACTCCTATTCACTTCATCCACAATCTCTTCATTATTTCCCTTTTTATATGCGTTTGCCTCTCGTGCCTTTGCCCTGGTAATTGCTCCTACACTCATTTTTTCCACTGGGAGACGACTAAGTGCGTCAGCGTTTTGATTGATTTTCCCCGGCGTATACCGTATCTCGAAGTCATATTCTAAAAGTTTGAGTCTCAGTCGACCTAATCTGCCTTCTTGATCCTTCAAATTGGCTATTCCTTTCAGAGGCTTATGATCTGTAAAAATGGTAAAATGTCTACCAAGCAAATAGTGCCTAAAAATCTTAGATGCCCACACGATGGCAAGAAACTCCTTCTCTATGGTAGAGTATCGTTTCTCCGTATCACTTAGCACTCTGCTTGCGAAGTATATGGGTAAATCACAAATTGGCTCTCCTTGAGAAAGTATGGCTCCTAATGCCTCATTGCTAGCATTCTGACTACGGATAAATAGTTTGTTCAATGGCAATGCAATTTCAGACGACCTTGGTATAAACTTTCTATAATAGCTGATAAGCCCCAAAAATGATTGTAGCTCCTTGACATTTCTGGGAGGAGGTATATCTTTTACTGCTTTTGTCTTATGGGGGTCCGGTAATACTCCGTTTTCTGAACATTGATGGCCTAGATAAACTACCTCTCTTTGCAGGAAATTACATTTTTTAGGGTGCAGCTTAAGGTTGTGTTTCCTTAAAACGTCCAGTACTCTTTTAAGTCTTAACTGATGATCCTCTAGATTTCTCCCGTAGATTACTATATCGTACAGATATACGAAACAGTCGATCCCCTGTAGACCCGTTAATATTGAATTCATTATCCTATGAAACGTGGCTGGTGCCCCTGTCAATCCGAAAGGCATACGATTGAACTCGAAATGTCCCATGTTGGTGTTGAACGCGGTTTTTTGCTTATCATTAGGGCTCATCAGAACTTGGTGGTACCCGCTTGCCAGGTCTAGGGTAGAGAAGTATCGGCTGTAGCCAAGTTGGTCTAGGATCTCATCAATTCTTGGTATGGGGAAAACCTGTTTTATTGTAGCCTCATTCAATTTCCTGAAATCCACTACCAAACGCCATTTTTTCTCTCCGTCCTTACCTGCCCTTTTGGGTACTAGGAGTATTGGAGAGTTCCAAGGGGAAATACTAGGGGAGATAATTCCATCTTCGATCATTTGGCCTACTTGTCTATTAATTTCATTTCGGTGGGCCTCAGGTAACCTATACTGTTTAGTATTGATTGGGGGCTGAGTAGGGTCAGTTGGTATTTTATGCTTAAGTACATTCGTGAATGTAAGATTGTCCCCGGGTAGGTGAAATACATCGTCGTATGATCTTAAAATGGTTTCGATTGACACCCTCTCTTCCGAGTTCAGATCTGGCTTCAGACGAACCGTGTCTAATAGCAATCGGGTTCTATCTCTGTTGTGCGCGGAATCTACTGTATTTATCGCTGCTGTCGGCGCTATTCGGAAGTTTAAAGGGTTATCCCGACTCAAAATTACTTTTTCCTTTATATTCACTGCAAAGTCATTGGTGTTCAGAATTGGAACGAATGCTGTTCCCTCTCTGATCGACGTTAGAGTTTCACCCACAAATGCGCCTGGTGAAATTTCTACTTTGTTTACTATTATGTCTCCGCTAGCATTTTTAACTGCTACTGCCACAATTCCCTGAGATCGTCCTTTCACAAAAACATTGTCTGCTATATATAACTGGGGATTTTCCGAAACTAGTGGTAAGGAAGCTATTTCTTTCTGGTTCTCAAAAAATTTTATATTCTTGGTAATTATATCGGTAATCGACTTATTCCACATCATATCTCTGCCCAATAAACCATTTTCGGCCAATATGCTACCCTTCGGTACTGCGTGCATTTTCAAACGTAATCTGTCTTCGTATTTATGGTTCACCATTACAGTTCCTTTGGTACTTCCCCCAAATGCTCCTGACAACGTCTTCCGCTCATTCATGTTGATTTCTGTTGTTGCTGCCAAAGCTTCATTTTTTACTAGTGTGGTGTCTGCTCCTGAGTCCACCAATAATAATAGTTTCTCCTCTTTTGCTTCTTTGCAGGGGAAACTTATATATGCATCGTTTATATCGTATTTTTCATTACTAGCATTATCACTTTTCAGACTCCGTTCCCTTCGGGACTCTGAGTGATGTGTGTGGCGGTTTGCCACGTTTTGTTTCTTGCTCACTTTCTCTTTTATACTAGTCCACGTCATCATTATAAATTGTAACATTATTGCCATATAATATACTGATTTTCTTAAAATTTTTCTACTGGTCTTACAAGCCTTGTATGCTGCATTTATGAACCCTGCACCACTTATCATTTTTGTATGAGCCTTTTTCTTCCGACGCGATCTTTTGGGTGTACTTACTGCTTTTTCCTTGATATTCATTTTAATCTCCGGATGCTGATTATCTTCCTCCTCTGTCACATTTATGCTGTTTATGATGCTGAAATTTTCATGTTTTTCAACTTTATCGCCTACCGCTTGTGTTTTCTTACATATTTTTTCCTCAGTACGAGTATGTTTTTCATATATTCTTTTTCTGCGGGTTTTGGCATTCCAGTCAGTTAGTTGTGACTGGGCCGATACCCATTTCCCGAATCCTGTCTGCCGTTTGTGTACCTCTTTCTGTCGCCAGTGGTATTATCATTTCTATTTCTATTCTTGTTGCTACCATTATAGTCTCTGTTTTCGGTGCAATTGTAGGAAATGTGTCCCTGTCGACCGCATCTATAACAACGTTGCTGCTCGTTGTTGTTAATTTGATTTTGGCTTATATTTTGAGTTTCTTGCCTTGCATAATTTTGAGTATTGATTCTGGGATTATGTGGTTGTGGGTTTTTCCTAAAGTTGTATTCTACACTTTCTTGTCGTCTGACTTGAGTATAACATTCATTCAACACATGTCCTGGTTTATTGCAGAAACTGCAGTACCTTGAAGTACTCATAGAGGTAAGATGTACATTATTATTGGGCATTGGCTGGTTATATGTTTGTTGGTTCAAAGACAGTTGTCGCACTTCTTTCAACAATTGTTGCACCGTCTCAAATAAGGGTTCCTCGGCTTGCACTGTCATAACATTTGGATATCTGGTATTAGTGCCTAAGAGATTTTGAGCATTCTTTGTAATTTTTAGTAGATCAGCCAACTTGTCATTTTCATGCCCGATGAACTTTGCCACTAACTTGGGATCTCGTAAACCCCACATGTAGCTTCTTACCGCTGATTGATTACAATGGTCTGTCATAGATTTTTGATGAGAAACATCTTGCCATTGTGTCGCAATAAGCTCTGTTGCATTTCTAAGTAGTCCTTCCAATCTCTCTCCTAATTCATATGCACTCTCTGTTAAACTTTGCTTATTGTTAAAAATCAATTCTTGTATTTCCGTTAGCGTCTTAGTTTTTATAAATTTCTCTTTAATAGCCATGCACAGTGTTTCTATTGTTGTGAATTCCGTATTGTGGAAATACGAGTAAGCATTTCCAAAGAGCCTAGTTTTTATGCATTTGATCATGTCAACAACATTACCCGGTTCCCCTAGTTTATCCTTTTGCTATCATACATCCTTCAATAAATTTATTTGTTTCAGTTGTAATTTCGGGCCCCTCCGTTCAATAGAATATCGGCACGACATGAGATATATTTTTCAAAAGTTCCGTAAAAGTTGTCATATTGGTTGTATTTGAAGAATTGTTGACTAAAAGTGTTTTCGTAGTTCCCCCCAGCAACTCTTGTATTTTTAATTTTAGCGTCTCAAATTGCTGAGTTTTTTCCTCAACAACTTTCCTGTTCTCAACGAATTTCTGCAGCTGTTCTGGGGTCAACATCGTGTTAACTTGTTGCGCGAGCTCTTTAAACGCTTGGTTTTCTCGCTCGCTGTCTTGAATTTGTTGTTCGGCTTTTTCTATGGTTTTCTTCAAGCTTTCGTTCTGCTGCTTCAAGATCCTGTTCACTTGTACGTATTCTTCTATTTCTTTAGATATAACTGAATTTTTCTGATGTTCCTGTAACACTTGTAACTCTTCTAATAAAATATCAATCTTTTCGAACTCACTTATATTTTCCTGGCTTCGCACCTTATGTTTTACTAACTCTATATACTCCTTTGTATTATTGATATACTTAATTAAATTCCACACTCGCTCCAAAATTTCTCTAGTTTCTACCTGCGTTTTTTTCAATTCTAATTTTAAATCCTCCATATATAAATTTCTTCCTAACTAATAAAAAAACTATGCCATTTATATATATATTCCTATTACTCTAATTTAAATACCCATACTAAAAAAAAAAATTCATTTTGCTGTATAATGACTCTAGCAAGGACGGTCATTCGTATCTTCTACACTTTTTTTTACCAATACTTACCATGTATACTGGTTCCATTTGTATCCCAAGAGCAATTTGTTCGTTGTAAAGTTTGCCCATAAAATTTATACAACTTAAGGCAGCTAAAATAGCTAATTAAAACCTTGAGGAGTTAATAATACTGACACACGAAACAACGAATTCCTTCAATATATACCAAGCACTTATTGAATTGAGCTAAAATAGTTTTCCAATATCAGAATATGTACTTATTCGCTATTGAAAGATATTAAACAAACAATACTCTGCGAATACCGACTGCGCCAAAGGTTGTAGTGTAGTTTTAAAAAGCAATAGTTACTTCTTTTTACCTGGAGGGTCCCGTGGGAATCGCAGGTTCTTTATTAGAGCTTGGTTTACTACAACTGACCTTAACTAACTTAGAACTAGCTATTTATACTTTCTTAAAATTAACTATAAAATAATATATTGCAATTAAGCTATTTTCTATTGACCTAAATAATACAACAGTATTGGACCATTCGTTAACGCAAGCAGTATTTAAGTTGAATGTACATTACAGCTGCGCCAATGAATTAGTTCAAAGTATATGTAGGAGGGATGTTCGATAATGCTTCACAACAAAATTTAAAAATTAACTCTTTTATAATAGCTATATTAAGTTAATTTTATTTCATTTCCTTGAGTTGTCCGTCCGCGTAAGCAAACTCACTCTTGATAAATATAGTATGCTACTCTTTTATTGCAGAATGCACATTAAAGTAATAAAAAGGGTATGTAAATTGTAAATTCGCTATTCACAATTATCATCGGCACTGCTTTATCTTGTCTCTTAACTTAACCAAGTTGTTGTAACATAAATATATATATATATATATATATATATATATATATATATATATATATATATATATATAGGTTTTTATCTTGGACCAGCACTCAGGGGATGACCCCTATATATGCAATGCATTGCGCCGGAACTGAAAATGAGGGGATAGTATTGAGGGGACAGATTAGGAAAGATGAGAAGATAGACAGTTTTTTTGGAGCTATTTCAACCTTTTTACTTCGCCGGCTTATTTTTGCTACAGGGCCGACGAAGGTGGGTGCTGTTACTTTGCTTTTTGTACATGATAGTGTCAGTCGCTGCCAATTATGTTCAGTGATCAGTTAGCTGGCAACAACTAACACAACCACGCACTAATATGCTGATCAGAAGAATTCAACACAATATTTCATGACTCAGCGCGGGCTCGAACTCACGACCCTCCGCTTCATAGTCTTGTGTTCTACTACTTCAGCCAACAGCACATATACATATGGAATTAATGTTTTTCGTGTATATATATGAATGGCCGTATATTGTTTTTTGCACTAAAAAATCAACCACTTTCTACTCACAATTTACTAACCTGTTTTCCTTGTTGTTGATGACCAAATTAAATATCAAAACGATTCCTTGTAAAGGATATATTTGCGATGAATTCTTGAATTTTTTTAATAATATCCGACTCGAAGGACCAATGTTTCGGTGTATATCCGATTAGATGATAATTTTCGTAAAAGAAAAATTAAACACAAAGATTTAAATTTCAAGATTCAAATATGGAGACAATAATTCTCCCACTTTATTTATAAATAGAAATATAATTACCTTGTAAAGGTTATACAAATTGAT
Source organism: Linnaemya tessellans (assembly GCA_951800035.1). Taxonomy (NCBI): domain Eukaryota; kingdom Metazoa; phylum Arthropoda; class Insecta; order Diptera; family Tachinidae; genus Linnaemya; species Linnaemya tessellans. The sequence goes on from OX637537.1 coordinate 28,736,971, forward strand.
ATCGGAATAGTAGACGAAGTGTAAGTTTTGGTATCCAGAAAGTAAGTGAAAAAAGCTTCCAACAAGGATGAATTAAACCTTATAAAAATTTGAGGCACAGTAGAACCCGGCTTTAATGACTTCGTATTTAAACAGTGTGTTTCCTTCAATCATCTTCATTATGACTGATGATATGTATCAGTGTTGAGCGACAATAGGGAAAAAATAATAATATGAGTAACAATTGAATTCAGGTGCCTAGCAACAAATAATACCGTTACTCAATTTATATAATAATACTAAAAATAATAAGAGTACTAATATTATTAATTATTGTAGTGTATAATTCTTGTGTGTTCAGTATTTCTAAGCTCTGCAGCCGCTTTTCTTCAGCACCAGAAGTGTCGATTTTGTTTTAGAAATAAAAAAGATCTTGCCTCCTTGCTTAATCAATTATTTCTATCTTTATTTACAAAAATTACCCACTTATATACTAACTTATTCTATTGGTCAGCATTATTCTGGGGTACCAACAAATCAATAGTTGATTTGCTGTTCCCACGGTTTGAGCAAATTTTACTTTAGTTCCCATAAACCATTGGCACATGCGAAACATTATTGCAACAAAGTTTAATATGAAGCTCTTTTGGGTGTCAAGCCCAGCAACAAATCAATATAAGAAAACTTCAATATGAATTTCATATTACAATTATTCCCATAGCCAACAGTTCATTAAACTTAAACAGAGTTCATGTTAAAATTTAATTCTCATACAACTTATTTTATACAAACAAAAAAACTAAAATGCTTATTATTGCTCACCCAACATAAAATAAATGAAATTCTTAAACTATTACAGTACTTACTCTATATATACATATTACAGTACTAGTTCTATATATGCATACACTACACACTTACCCTTTTAGGTTTGGGTATTATTAAAAATGAAACAACGCTATGATCAAAAATTAAACATATGTATACATGCATATATATAAAGTGTATTTTTAGTATCTACTCTATATATTTGTTATTCATATTGTTACATATAATTTCTTAGTTCTTATAATTCTTTATATTTCTTATTTACATACTACTTGTGTGTTGATTTAGATATTTTTGATGTGTTAACATCAGAAAACTATCAGTTTCAATACATACGCAAGTGTAAGGTGTAAGATGTAAGAGTTTGTTTGTTCGTTGCTTGGCAGTCGGTATTGAAAGTGATTATTGGGCGATTTTCATATAATTTTCCCACGCGATTTTCTCCAGAAAATCATAGCCGATTTTATTAATTTTTGGATTAAAACGCTAGTGCGGGTTTCGACGAAGAGTTTAGACCAAAAATTTAGGCGATCCGATATCAGCGAGCGGAGATTTAAGTGTTTTAATTCGGAGTATTAATTTGGAGTAAAATTAAAAAAGTGTTTTATATTGATCTTCGGTTTTGTCTTATGCATAGCAAAGAGAATAGTGACGTGGTTATACGTACATATATAAAAATGAGATAGCAAGACAGCAAGGTATGTAGCTTATGTACAAACATAACAATGTATGTATGTACATTTGTCTGTTGCTTTGCATTCTTTTTGTTTTTTGTGGGTTTAATATAAAATAAATAAACAAAAAGGTGTTAACACATCGCACGTGAGTTCGAACACACATTGATTTTTTTTAGTAAATTTTTATGTACTATTTTTGTTTTTGATTTATTAATTTCTATGAACACATTTAAATCTTCTACGTCTACCACTTTGTACGGACCTTTGTATGGGGGTTCATATTTTTTTCAATTTATAACTTTAACTAAAACTAAATCTCCTATTCTAAAATCTATCCTATTTTGATTCTTCTTAGATTCTAATCCTCTTTTCTTTTTTACTTCGAGAATTATTTCTCTTGCTCTTTGTACTGAGTGATGAAGTCTAATCTTCAGTTCATTTAAATAATTGTCAGTATTATAATTTTTTCTGGTGTCACCTATAATGTCATTTGGCAGTCTAGGAAATCTACCAAAAATTAGTTCAAATGGTGAATAGCCTGTATCGACATTTGGTGTCGTATTATAAGCAAAAGTATAATATGATATCCACTCATGCCAATTATTGTCATCTACAAAATTTAGAAAATAATTATTTAGAACGCGATGATTTCGTTCTATTGTGCCTAAAGTTTCATGATGGTAAGGTGTTGAGAAGTTTTGTTTTATTTTTAATAATTCACAAATCTCTCTCATCAATTCATTGGTAAATTCAGTACCTGTATCTGTTTTTAGAATGTTAAATAAACCGTATTTTAATACAATGTGTTCTATTAAAACTTTCACGACTGTTTTGGCATCTTTTGATTCAATCGGACAAGCAACAATATATTTTGTTAGTTCGCACTGCATTGTAAGTATGTATCTAAATATTCATTTAGAACGCGATGATTTCGTTCTATTGTGCCTAAAGTTTCATGATGGTAAGGTGTTGAGAACTTTTGTTTTATTTTTAATAATTCACAAATCTCTCTCATCAATTCATTGGTAAATTCAGTACCTGTATCTGTTTTTAGAATGTTAAATAAACCGTATTTTAATACAGTGTGTTCTATTAAAGCTTTCACGACTGTTTTGGCATCTTTTGATTCAATCGGACAAGCAACAATATATTTTGTTAGTTCGCACTGCATTGTAAGTATGTATCTAAATTGTCCGGATGGTCTTAATGGTCCAACTGTGTCCATTACAACAGTATCAAAACCGTGTGATGGTGTATCTGTTATAGTAAAGGGTTCTTTTGTGTTTTTTATCTGTTTATGTTTTTGGCATGAATCACATGTTGTTATGTACTTTTTAACCATTTTGTTCATGTTTTTCCATATATATCTTTGTTTTAATTTAGAAAGTGTTTTCCTAATACCAAAATGTCCTCCATGTGGTGAGTCATGAAATTCTTCTATCAGTCTATATTGTGTTATATTATCTTTTATTTCTCTTGGCATTCTGTATATAATTATTTCTATATAATTTTTCTTTATATTGTTATATATTTCTTTCAATTCTTCGGCCGTTATATATTTAAATATTTCATCATTATCGTATAGTACGTACTTTTTAAATTTCAATTTCTTCAATCTCATAAAAGTTTCTCCATAAATGTTCCTGAAAACATAGGATTTTCGCTTTTATTGCATATTATGTACGTTATTTTATCATTTTTCTCTTTCAATTCTTTTTTAAATTTTTGCTGCAGCTTATTATCATACATAAATTCAATCTTTTGGGTGACCTTAATATTATTTATTGACGTACATTCCCACATATGGAGGTGATCAGTCTCCTTCCGAGATATGCAGTTTTTTATAATATTTTCTTTTCTATGAACGTTCTTTTTATTTTCATCTTCATTATTAATTTTAATTTTCATTTCTTGTTATTGCCAAGGTTTGCTTTTCTTTTTCATCAATATAGATTGGAATCATGTCTCTTAATACTTGTGAATTTATTTCTACACGCGATAGAGCGTCTGCGTTTGTATTATTCGCTCCCTTCTTATATATTATATCAAAATCATAATCTGATAGTTCATGTCTGATTCTGGTTAGTTTTGAAGACGGGTTCTTATGGGTAAACAAGGCAATAAGAGGTCTATGGTCTGTGACTACTGTAAATTTTCTACCATATAGATACGGTCTAAAAAATTGTATTCCCCAATGGATACCTAATAATTCTTTTTCAATTACGGATTTATTTTTCTCATGTTTATTTAATGTTCTACTAGCATATGATATAGGTAGATCGTTTCCTATTTCACCCTGTGAAAGAACTGCTCCTAGAGCCACATTTGAAGCGTCTGTCGTTAAAATAAATGGTTCGTCAAAGTTCGGATATCGTAATATAGGCGGGTTTTTTAATTTGTCTCTTAGAGTCTCAAATGCTGTTTGGCAATCTTCTGTCCAATTGAAAGTTACATTCTTTCTTAATAAATTATTAAGAAAAGTTGCCGTTTTGGCGAAGTCTGGAATGAATCTTCTGTAATAATTGCAGAAGGCTATGAATCGTCTAACGTCGTCTGAGTTTTTTGGAACAGGATATTGTTCAATTACTTTGTATTATGTCGGGTCGGTTTTTATACCATTTTTTGTAATCAAATGTCCCAAATACAAAACTTCTGGTTTTAAGAAACAACATTTTGCTGGATTCAGCTTCAAATTGTATTGTTTCAGTCTTTCGAACACTCTTATGAGGTTCTCATTGTGGTGCTTCAAACTGCATCCGAAAATAATGACGTCATGAACGTACAAAAATGCTTCCGAATCCAAACCAGATAATGCTATTGTTAACATTCTTTGGAAGCTGTTAGATGATATTTTTAAACCAAATGGTAGTCTTGTATATTGAAAGGGACCGTTCGGTGTTGAAAATGTTGTTAGTGGTCGTGATTGTGGTTCGAGTTCTATTTGGTGGAATGAGCTTGTCATATCTAAAGTGGAAAAGTATTTAGCTCTACTTAATCTGTCCAATACATCTTCAAGTCTGGGTAAAGGGAATTTGTCATTTACTATTTTATCATTTAAACGTCTGAAATCTACAACCAAACGCCATTATTCCGTGTCGTTTTGTCCTTTTTTTGGTACTAATAATAATGGAGAATTATATGGACTAATAGAGGGTTTTACTATGTCTTTTTCTAATAACTCTTGTACTTGTTTACTTATTTCGTCTAATTGTGTTTGTGGCAGTCTGTAGTTTTTAACGTAAGTAGGTGTGTTATCATTTAATTCAATACTTTGTTTATAAAAATTTTTTACCGTTAATGGTTCGTCTTCAATATGAAATACTTCTTGATATTGACTTAGGATATCACATATGACTCTTTTATTTTCTTCTTCAATGTTCTTGAAATCTAGTTTTTCTAGTAATTTATTAAATCTTTGCTCTGAATGTTTATTGTTATTGCGCATGTTAGTTTTATAAATTGTATAATTTTTCAATGGTATTGTTGTGACTCCTAACTTTTCTAATCGCACTGGTTCCTCTAATGTATTCAAAATTTTAACGTAGCGTTGGCCATCTTTGGGTATAATAGTGTTTGCTAAAAATATTCCGTTTATTATTTCTTTACTACATGTGACACTATCTTCTTTTATGTCAATGTTTATAGGTACTATCTTCTCTGTTCTTGGGGGTATAATTATATTATGTATTCTTTTTGTGTTAATCTCTATTGGAATTGCTATTTTTTCTCCCTCTATGCAAGTATTTAAAGTCAGTGTTTCATAGTCAATCTGACAGTTGTATTTACAGAAAAAATCTATTCCTAAAATTCCATCAGTAAAGATTGGAAATGCTTCGTCCACTAATTGAAATCTGTGTGTTAGTGTTTGTTCTCCTAATATTATCTTCAAATCAGTGGAACCTACAGTTTCTTTGCATTCATTTGTAATGCCACTTAATCGGCAAATATTGTCAGTATTTTTGTAATAGTTGTATATTACATTTTCTTTACAGAGTGATATCTCTGAACCTGTGTCTATAAGAAATGTTAATTTATAGTTAATGTTTTTTACTGATAAAAAAAGAAAGTTTGATGTTCCAATATGTATTGTATAAACCCCTAAATTTCCCTGTTCGGAGATTCGTACTGAGTCTCCAGGGTTTGTACGTTTCCCTGTTGTTGTATAGTATGAACATTGGAATAGCTTCTTCCTCTTGAATTATTATTGTATCTGTTAACTATGTTGGATGTATTGTTGTTGTATCTATTGTAATTATTGTTGTTGTTGTTATGGTGTCTGTTATTATTATGGTTTCTGTTGTTACTGTTAGAGTTTCTGTTGATATTGTTATAATTTCTGTTGTTGTTATAGTTTCTGTTATTTCTATTGATGCTAAAATTTCTATCCATCTGTGGATTAAGATAATTTCTATTTCTGTTAAACCCTGAATTGTTTCTATTTGTGTTATTGTAATAGTTTCGTCTATTATTATTATTTATTTGTAAGGTTGTAAATGTATCTGATAGTTGTAATGATCTTTATTGTGTACTTGCAATGTCATAGGCTTGTGCCAAAGTCTTGGGTTGTGCAGCTATTACAGCGGTCCTTATGTCTTTATATAAACCTTCTTGAAAGATTTCTAGAGCGAGTTTTCCGTTCATAGTCTTAATCGTAGAGCGTGCTACTTGATTTGAACTGTCCTCTAGTTCTGAAATTTGTGCTAATGTCAAATCTGCCATCAAAGTGTTAATCCGTTTTTTGTAATTTAGTACACTTCCTTTTGGTTTAGTATTCTTTAATTCAAAATATATGCTGCTTGCCGTTCTTGTGGATTTGAAATATTTTGTTAGAACTGTTTTAAGTTCTTCGAAAGTTTCAGGTGTGTTTTCTATAATTAAAATATCCCTGACTCTGTCTACTAATTTTATCGCCAATACATATGTTATTAGGTTCTTTTTTCCTTGCTCACTTAGTTCAGAATGAACCATTTCTATCATTGAAAGGAAAATATCAATATGTTTTGGCTTTCCGTCGAAGATTGGAATTGTATCCGAAGCATTTTTACTGTTAAAGTCCGACATGATTTCAGGATTTTCAACTTCTTGCTCTATTTCTAATTTTGCTCCTTTATGTTCTGTCAATAGCTGAATTGCTGTTTTTCTCAAATCTCTGAATTGAGTAATTTTTTCTTCTCTTAAGGGATTCGCTATATGACCTACAAGTTTCCCGAATTTCTCACTTAATTGTTCTATTGATTTTAGTTTTTCTTTATAGTTTCATTTGTGTATTTCTTTGTTATTGATTTTTTAGCATTTACAATTAATTTTTCTAATTCTTCAAAAACCTGTTCCATTTGTTGTATTTATTTCTACAGCATGAGATAAAAAAATTTTGTATTTATGTAGATTTTCTTTATTTAAATTTTGTTTTACACATTTTGTACAGAGTTTCTTACATCTTGTTTCTTTATATAATGCTGTAAGAATTTAAATATGGCTGCTAGTATGAAAATTATCAACAAAATTATTACAATTTCTTGATCTATTGTTATCTTATTTATATTTATAGCATTGGCATTCGCATGACCCTCAACTTTTGCATCTGTGATGCCCATTTTGAGTTGTTGTAATGTATATTCTATTCTATCTTCCTCGGTTAGCTGAAAAGTATGTAGTCCTAGATTCATTTCCTATTTTAAAATCTATTATTCGCTGCAGGTCTTTGCAGGCTTTTTGAAATTTAACCTTTTTTCCACCTTTCTTTTTCTTGTTTTTTTGTTGGTTTCTGAAATTTTGTAGTTGTTGTTTATAATATTTCTGCATAGCCTGATATTATTCTATTGTACTTGGCTTAGGGCCAGCGGACTTTGGAGTTGGTATATATGTTGGTGGTTCTTCAATATGTGTTCTTTCTGTAACGTACTCCTCGTGTAGAAATCGTTGCCACCGTTTAAAAATTTCGTTGACTTCTTTTTGAGTCATTTAGAAAAAATAAATTTTTTTTATGTTAGATTGGCAGGATCGCCATGTAGTGTGGGTGTGTATAATTCTTGTGTGTTCAGTATTTCTAAGCTCTGCAGCCGCTTTTCTTCAGCACCAGAAGTGCCGATTTTGTTTTAGAAATAAAAAAGATCTTGCCTCCTTGCTTAATCAATTATTTCTATCTTTATTTACAAAAATTACCCACTTATATACTAACTTATTCTATTGGTCAGCATTATTCTGGGGTAGGGTTGCCATCCGTCCTCTTTTCCCCGGACACCGTCCTCTTTTTTATATCGTCGGGGCCCGTCCTCCTCCTTTTTTAACAAGTGTCCGGGGTTGTCCTACTTTTTGCTGCTTTTACATTTTCAAAATATCAAAACGGCTACATTTACGCTCATAAGTAGAAAAGCTAAATTTTTAAAAACAAAACACCCAAAATAATTTACAAATAACACAGATTTCGTACGAATCAATTTTCGTTCGAAATTGTGAAACAGCCAGTAAAAATCGCTATTTTGAACAGAAAAGGACTATATGTGATTGTTATTGTTGAAATATTATATATAATTTTTAAATTGTTATCCTAAAGAAGTTATCCAGAGGATATTGAATTATTGATATAATTATAAAATAAATAGTTTTATAGTTATTATTTTATAAAAATAAGCCTCAAGCTCACTATTAATTAAAATAAAAAGTAATTTTGTATACTTTATTGAGTTTTTTAATTTTAGGCAAAAAAAAGAGTCCTCTTTTTTGAGTCAAATGTCCTCCTTTTTTAAGGTCGTTGTCTTCCTTTTCTAAAATTGGGAATGGCAACCCTATTCTGGGGTACCATCATATCAATAGTTGATTTGCTGTTCCCACGGTTTGAGCAAATTTTACTTTAGTTCCCATAAACCATTGGCACGTGAAAAACATTATTGCAACAAAGTTTAATATGAAACTCTTTTGGGTGTCAAGCCCACCAACAAATCAATATAAGAAAACTTCAATATGAATTTCATATTACAATTATTCCCATAGCCAACAGTTCATTAAACTTAAACAGAGTTCATGTTAAAATTTAATTCTCATACAACTTATTTTATAGAAACAAAAAAACTAAAATGCTTATTATTGCTGACCCAACATAAAATAAATGAAATTCTTAAACTATTACAGTACTTACTCTATATATACATATTACAGTACTAGTTCTATATATGCATACACTACAGTAGTAATAATAATAATAATTCTAGTCAAACTAATAATAAGATAATATTATGCTTCATTTTAGTGTTAACAAAAAATATAATTTAAATTTAAATGTTAGGCGAACTACGGTGACCGTGAGGAAAATGCTTAATCAGTTTGGTATGTTTACTAATGACTGAAGGTTAGTACACTATTGTTCTACAAAGGGTTTTAGTTCTGTTAGATGCGCCGTGCGTTTTTCGCCAGTATCTACCCTACTCAGTCTAACTATAACTGGGGATACAAATCCCATAACAATATATGGGCCACCGAATCTTGGAGCCAGTTGGACTGCGAAGTCGCCAGTCACTTTAGACAGCGGATGTTGTTGTACAAAAACGCGGTCACCAAATATAAATATTAAAAACAAACATCTTATCCTGATCTACCATCGGCATAGGGAAAAAATCAAGGCAGCCATCCATCACGATGTTCATTTGTATTTTTAAATTCCGAATTCGTTCTTGAATCTTAACCAAAAACTGAAAAAGTACAACAGAGTTATCTGCATCACGGTTAAAACAATGGAATTTACTTAATTTTGATGCTCGAATAATCCACAGTGAAAATGTCACGAAGAATTTTCTTCACTGAGGGAAAAAAGACGTCGCAAAATCAACAACGTTCGTGGTCAATTTTGCACCCTACGTTGTCACTTATTTTTGACCACGCTTGTTGTCAATTTTTAAACAAACGTGTTCAAATTGAAAACAGTATGTTGTCAAATATTAGTACTTGCCAACGCACGTTTTCAACTTGTTAACGAATGTGTAAAAGTTGACAACGCTTTGTTGTCAAATTTTGGATTTTGACAACGCCGGTGTCAATTTGCTAGCAACCGTGTACAAATTGACAACGCTTTGTTTTATTATCGGCTATGTTTTTATTATTATTAATGTTTTAGCAAAAGTGAAAAGACGTCTGTTTAAGAAAATAGTAATAAAATGAATAATGTCGACGAAAATAACTTGCTAGAGCTACCGGAAGTAAATGGTAGTATCGTGGTTGTCGATGATACGGGAATTCCAATCGAAATCGTGGCTGAAGACAGTGAAGACGACATAAAACTTAAGGAATCCTTGAAAAACATGAACATGGAATCAATTTTTGAACATTTAAAAAGTAAGTAAATCAAAAATTTTAAGAGTAAGTTGGAACTTTATATATATATATATATATATATATATATATATATATATATACATATATATGTCGGGGTCCGTCCTCCTACTTTTTTAACAATTGTCTGGGGTTGTCCTACTTTTTGCTGCTTTTACATTTTCAAAATATCAAAACTGCTAAATTTTCGCTTATAAGTAGCCAAGCTAAATTTTTTAAAACAAAACGCCCAAAATAATTTACAAATAACACAGATTTCGTATGAATCAATTTTCGTTCGAAATTGTGAAACAGCCAGTAAAAATCACTATTTTGAACAAAAAAGCGCTATATGTGATGCGTTAGGAACTGCGTTGGCTTCACTGTATGAATTGTCAAGCACTTTATGAATATTTGAAAAAATGTGATAGATACATATGTCGCACTTTATTAACTCAATAACTTCAAAGTTTTCAGGAGGGACAAAAAACTGTTTTCTTAACGCTTAAAAAAGTTTTCATTAACAAAAGTTCGGCAATATTTAGAAAACCCATCAATTATTGTATTGCTCTGCTTAACATTTTTATTTGTTCATTGTCTGTAGATAGAAAAGCGATTTTTTTAGTTACTATCATTTTCTTGAATTAATTTTGTTTATAAATAGTAAATATTTCGAGTTGTGTTTTTCTATAGGAAATTTATTGCTGTATTTAATACATTTTTAATAAAAAAGATAAACACGAAATGAAAAAAGACTAAAGTGAACAAAGTTTTTGAAGCTAAATACATGCTAACAGCCGCTAAAAAGCTTAAAATATATATTTTATTAAATTAAAAAAGTTTAAAATATATATTTAAAGTTTTCGTAGTATGAATCGTAATCCTTTTTGGGGATTATGTTTCTCTTGACTAGATCCATAATACCCTTTCTTTTATTTTCCGACAGTGACATCTTATTTTTTTGGACAACTTATATTGTTAATTGAACTAATTAGACTTTTTTATTTCATATATTCGCTGATCAAAATTGCATTTTTTTTGCTATATTGCTCAAATGCAAAATGATAAAGTGATGATATTAAAAAGTGTCATTAAAACTATTTCATCAAAACAGTAATAACTCAATAAAAAACAAAATTATTTTACGAAAACAGTAACAACTCAAAGAACAAGTTAAGCATTATTTCATGAAAACAATCATATTTCAAATTAAAACAAAAAATTTGCTTATCCTGAATCAATTAAACAGTTGAAACTCAGAATACTACCTGACTAAAAGAAACTTTTATTATTAGAATAACAACTTAACTCAAAATACTACTTTTTATAAGAAAAACAATTATTTCTTAAGGCCAATCACTTCAAACAGCGCAAAATAATTTTGTTTTCATGGTTCACAGAAATAACCCATTTCAACAGGAAAAAGATCACAACATGTAATTTTATTAAGAAAGAGTAGTCGCAATTATAGGAATTTTAACCATAGGTAGACAAAAATATAAAAGAAAAAAAATTCGAGTTAATAGTATTGTTGAACGAGTGCGATGTATTGAAATGAATATAAATTTTTTAAATAAAAATAAGTAATTTTGTATACTTTATTGAATTTTTTGATTTTTATATTGGAATTTTAGGCAAAAAAAGTGTCCTCTTTTTTGAATCAAATGTCCTCCTTTGTTAAGGTCTTTTTCCTCCTTTCCTAAAATTGGAAATGGCAACCCTATTCATATGTAGTAAGAATTTTAACGAACATTTTATATTGCTATATTAAATTGAATTAAGATTTTATAGGCTAATTGTTTGAAATTTTTAATTTAAATCTCAGAAAGACATGATAAATATTCCAAGGCACAAAGGTAAGTCAACATCAGTTTTTGTTATTCAACTTACACAGCAGAGCACTTTATTCATTGTATTCTAGAGTTGTACAAAACAGCTCTTTTGAGTGAGAGCTCTTTTCCGCTCCGCTCACTTTACTGAATTAATTCATTCGTTTCATTCACTAGCTCAGTTGATTCCTTAGCTCAGCCATGATTCATGAAATGAAAATGTCATGAAAGAAAATGAAAGAATCAGACTAGCTAATACAACAACCACTTATGCCTTTTTATTTTTTCGTTAATATGTTATATAAAACACATTTATTGAACATAAGTAATAACTAGATAAATATTTAAGTGATTTTAAATATTTTGCTTTCGAACCTATTTTAATAAAGTAATATTTTCTATTTAACGTTGTGGGCCGATAGCCATTAGTTGCTAGTGCCTTCACTTCTTTTTGTTTATTGTAATTTTAATTATAATAGACTTGAAATAATAATAATAATATTTAACGTTGTATTTTGGAGATTTTTCTCAGTTAATTTATTTATAAGTATATATATATATATATATATATATATATATATATATATATATATATATATATATATATATATATATGTTTATATGTATATATGTACGTATATAAATATATATATATATATATATATATATATATGTATATATTCATATATACATATATATATATATATATATATATATATATATATATATATATACTAGCAGGCCCGTCCAGCATTGCTCGGCGAGTTAATTGGGTGGAAATTAGTTTAATTGCGTTTATAACTTTTGGTAATATATGGTTACTTTGCTTTTAATAATATATTTTGCTTTAAAGAAAAAGGCATATAACTTAATTATAAAAATATTTGAAATGAAAATTTACTATAAAATCAATGCTTAAGATCCGACTGATCAAGTGTATATATAGAAAGTCATATATCATCACAGAAAATGCGGAACGAAAAAATATACAAAATAGATTTTTATTTTAGTTTTTTCAGGTCGATAAAGTCAGAATAAATCTCCCTGTTAGATTTTTTTGGAGTTACTATACTATAGTCTCAGTTTCCTTCTCAATAATCCTTTTAATTTGATACCCATACCGTGTGGTGTATGAAAAGTAGTCGTATGACCATTTTGGGGCGTGTCTCGAAAAGTGTTTCTAGATATTTCATTATATTTTGTGTTCCCAGTGCCAAAACTTTTTAAATGTGATACCCATGTCATGGGAGTGGTGCGCCCTTTTGTTTGTAAGAAGTTTTATTATATTTTATGTTTCGTTCTCAAAAATACCTTTCATTTTATACATATATGACGTGGATGGAAGAAAGTAGTGCTCCGCTATTTTGAATTGTCCACCATATTGTTTTTGAAATAATTTTATTATGTTTTATATTTCCTTTTCAAAAATCGCTCTCACTTGATACCCATATTATGGAGGTGGATAAAAAGGAATGGCCCACATCCTTGGGGTATCCGCCATTTTGATATCGTATGTCCATCTCCTGACTCTAAACTAAATTCCCACCAATTTCCAACCAAATCGGTTAAGTCGATCTTGAGTTATAAATAGTGTAACTAACACGACTTTCTTTTATATATATAGATATATATATATATATATATATATATATATATATATATGTATATACAGTGGAGGCTCGAAATAGTTAAGTCATAGAAAAGAGTTAAGTATATGGAAAAGTTAAGGTAATAACTTGAAAATATGAATGTGGGAACTTCTCATATTCAATTCTCGTTAAAAACATTGGTTAAATAGTTGATATTCCTACTAACTAGCACGACTTGAAACAGTGGAAAAATTGAACAAAGAACGCTGATGAGATTGCGTAGCGGCCTCGAAATCAGTACTGATCCGTTCTGCTGGTTTAATGACTATGAAAAATATTCTTAATATTCCACTCTCAAAAATAATAAATAGAATGTAATCACGTTCATTTATTAAAATAAAAATAAATAAAAAAATAATTTGCAGTTTCGCAGATTTGAAAATTTGGGAAAATTAACATACTGTAATACAATTTACATAAAGAAAGGTTCACTATTAAAATAGAAATTCATACATTAATTTAAGCATCTTTTATTTACTACACGTGACGCTAAAAAGTTAAGTGCTTCTCAACTTTTTAAAGACAATTTTTTTTATTTTGCTTTTCTGTTTCTATGATCATTTTAACTTCTTATATTTCAATCCTCAATTCATATTTATAAATACAGTGAGACTTAAAAGCGCAACAAAAATAAAATAAGTGCGTATAGCAGTTACCGTATAATTTTTGCAAATTTTATTTACAAATCGACGACACTTGCACCTGATTGTATTCTCTCATGTGATGAGACTGTTACGTGGAATGCCGATAGCCTTGATGAGAATGAAACAGACATAGGCACGGATCAAGAGGATGATAATGGGACCGAAGCTCCAGAGTTCGTACCATATAATGATGCAATATGCGCTGTTAATACTCTGATCAAATGGAATAAGTACAATTCCAAGTCCTCCGACAAACATATTTCACAGCTTCTCGAACTACGATCCGATATCGTAAAATGGCATTCAAATAAATAGCTCCATCAAAATAAAGCTACTGACTACTTTACCGCAACAAATAATCGAAATGTGTAGTAATATATGCATATCTGTAACGGCCAATTTTTGTGTCTTCCATATGTTAGGCAAAATCTCCATAGGAAACATACCTATATCATGTTTTCATCATACGATGAAAAGCGCAAAATATATACATAGCTATTATCACCACTTGTTTGTTTTTTCTTTTGCTTTGATCCTTGTGAATCTTGTCAGACTAAAGTACGTGTTTTCTTTTGAATTAATCTTCGTTCATAAGGTATGAAATAAAAAGTAACGGGATTATCGTATGACTTTGTCAACAAAAAGAAAGAAAAGATGAAATAGAAGTTAACGTCGGCAAGGAAAAATTTGATTGTAGCATTCAAGTTTGGGAAATGGTCGAAATAGGAAGCAATTAAAAATTTAAGTCTGTAAACGTTCTTGTAACAAATTAAAAAAATATAAAAGAAAATTAAAATCGGAATAAAAAAGAACTAAAGTGAGTTAAGTGACCGGCAACTGAAAGAAAAACAACGCCCACGGGAAAATAAATAAGATCGATAGAAAAAAAAAGTTCAATTAAGAAAACCAAAAAAAAGAACCTTTTAAGTTATGTGTACAACTTCTTAACAAAATTAAATCAGATATTTTGACTACTACACAATAAACTTTTTGTATTTGTTATTTTCTTATTGTTCGTCAAGTATCATCAAATAAGAAAAACAACAGAATTATCCTGCTTCATAAGAAGTGACAAATTCAATAAAACAGCAAATATATAAATTTTATTATTCCTTCAAAGTAGACAGACACACAATTTTTGTTAAAATTAACAGAAAAGAAATTAACAAGATCAAACTACGCAAACGAAAAACTAACTTAAATTGGTATTTGAAACAACCCAAAATTTAAAAAACGCAAACTACGAAAAAGAAAAACTAACTTAAATTGTTATTAGAAACAACCAAAAATTTAAAAAAAATCAAACTACGCAAACGAAAAAGAAAAACTAAAGGTACGTTCACACTTATCAAATATTTGATCAAAAAAGCGTAACCACTAAACACTAATAAAAATATTTTTAATTCAAAAAAGTATTTATTGAGTTAAATATTGGAAACTAATATTGGATTAATGATACTGTCTACTAGTTTTTTTATGAAACTGTTTTAATTAATAAACACGTATCTGAACAAAAATATTTTTCATTAGTGTTTAGTGGTTACGCTTTTCGGGGCAAATATTTGATAAGTGTGAACGTACCTTAACTTAAATTGTTATTTGAAACAACCAAATATTACAAAACTCAAACTATGCAAACGAAAAAGAAAAGCTAACTTAAATTGTTATTTGAAACAACACAAAAATTTAAAAAGATCAAACTACGCAAACGAAAAAGAAAAAAAACTAACTTAAATTGTTCAACTGTACTAAATAGCTAACTGCGAGACAAAACTAACGGGCACCAGAAAAGTAACCGAAAAAAAGTCCGTTATAATATACCGAAGAAGAAAAAAAAACGGGACAACAAAAATTACGTACACGTGGAAATAAGAATATCAGAAATACATAATATCAGATAAGAAAGAAAAGTGAAACGAAACCGAAGAACAGTACTATCAGTCAACAGAAAAAAACAGGAATCGAAGCCGATATTATATAGCTCTAAATTATATATATATATATATATATATATATATATATATATATATATATATATATAGATATATATAAATATATAATATAATATATATATATATATATATATATATATATATATATATAAATATATAATATATATATATATATATATATATATATAATATATATATATATATATATATATATATATATATATATATATAAAATGCATTAATTCCCTCTTAATTAATATTGTTAAAAAAAGAGAAAAAAACCCACCTAACCTAAAACACAGTTTGTTATTATTATTAACATACATATATATATATGTATATATATATATATATATATATATATATATATATATTGTAACAAACCTGCCCAAGTGCTGTACTTTTGCTCATCCGTGTGTTGTAATAGACACAAAAGCTTTGTCTTAATATTTTTTTTATTATTGAAGCAAGCAAAAACACTTTCGTAAAGTTTGCTGGGAAACATTGAAGACAGCAATCATCAGTGAAGATTTTGTTTCACGCATAATATTGCTTGGTACATAGTCGTAGTACAACAACAAAATATTGAATAAAAATTCGTTTTCTTTCAATATATTGGTGTTTACTCTTCCTTAATAAACTTTACAAGGGTGCCCATGTAATTTAAAAGATACATAAGTAAATATATACATATGGTAACGCATAACCATTGTAGCATAAAATACATATATATATATATATATATATATATATATATATATATATATATATATATATATATACCTGTATAAATAGTCTTACCATAAAATAAACAAACAAAAATTTACCATATTTTTGAAAGCCAATTTTTTTGTTCTCTTGCTCCCATTATATTCCCGTCCAAATATTATAAAAGCATTCCTTTTGGGTTAAACCTTGTAAAACTAACCCATTCAAACTTGTATTTAGCATTATTCTATTGTAGAAATTGTTTTTTTTACTATGTATAGTAACCCTTTTCGCATTATATTAAACCAAAAAAAAACATTGTGGTCGACATGCTCATCGACCACACCTGACGTAGCGTACCAACAGGATACATGCCTACGGATAAGCTCTACATTACATAATCCCATTTTTACACTTTTCAGTCTCCGTTGCCTCTTTGAATACTTTAACTGTCTGTTAGTAGGCAGCAGCCCCGCGTTAAAAAAAAATTGGGAGTCTATAATAAATATAGGACTAATTGTGCTGAATAAATTCACGCTTGTATGCCTTCTGAGGACCGAATCCCCCCTATCTCGACTGTTAGCTACCAATTATAAAATCAATGGCTCCCGTAGTCCTCAAAGACATCTACGATTTCATACCCCACCTAATATGTGTTTATTCATATTCCTTTAGCCGTAGTTCATATCCAACCGTTAGATACCACCTCATATGTATGTTCATATTCCTTCAGCCTTTTAGATAATAATCTACACTGGTTTTCGTTGCAGTACCTAGTACAAGTATAGTGGTTTTAAAATACGCTACAATAAACTGGCTTAGTAACATAACAATTATATAATAAACTGGCTTATGAATATAACAAGTATATAATAAACTGGCGGTGATAATTTAACTTGGATATGTACATAATAAAATTAAAATAATTCGTAATAAACTGGCGCCCAACGTGGGGCCACAATTCGCTAAAACTGGCCACAATTCGCTAAAACTGACCACAATTTGCTAAAACTGACCACAATTCGCTAAATCGTATGGCCAAAGGAAAAGAAAAAGCTAAAAGAAACTTAGCCAAAGGCCGAGAGAAATGCTCGAAGAATTGCCTTAAGCAACTTGCTGCCTGAATACTTAAATACACATTTCACTTTAAATATTTTTACATGTTATGAGTAAATTATATTCTATGCGTTTGGATATTGGAAATACAGTAGTAATATCATATTTTTGGAGGAATAATAATCAGTCCTTTTATGGACTTTTCGTGTACTTGAATTCTAATCGAGTAAAACGACCTTTAAGCCAACTGGTTGTCCTTTCCACTAAACATATGTGTATCATTGTACCAAAATGTTCAAAAGCGTAAGCGTTATGTATAGTGCTATTGGTGTGGAGTCCATAAATTTAATTTTGCTCTTTGGATAATAAGTTCTAGGAAAAATAGATTCTTGCAAGGAACCGATAATCTATCCGAAGTTGTTGTCTAGGACAAGTTGTATCAGAACTTGAAAGAATTAATTTGTGAACTTTAGCATGAATAGTATTACACATAATCATAGTTAAATAGCCCAGTAATTGTAATCCCACTTATCTTAGTAGAACTTTGTTTGTAAAATGATTTCAGATTTGTAACTCGTTATAGAACTGATTTTGTTGAACAAATAAGATGTTAATGTATCCTAATAAATTGAATTAAGTACCCTTACCTACCAGCCTCTGAGAAAGAAAAATTTTTGTATACAGAGTGTACAGAGTATAATAATTTCATAAACAATTAACTGAAATTTTTACGATAGAGAAATCGGAATTATTTTTTTATAAGCCAGTTAGCGAACCAAACATAAATATAAAACTTATTGTTAATATGATAAATCTTGCCGTCGGGACAAAAATTAAATAAATGCAGTTAATGTTGAAAAAAAAAATTTAAATATAAATAATCACCTATTTAAGAAAGGAAAGTTAATTCCAACCCTAATACATTTAACTTGCGTAAGTAAATCCATAAATAAAGGTAAAAACATCTCATATTAAATAAATTTTGAAAAAAAGTCTATATATATGTAACTAATTAAACAATTACAAAAATTAAATAATCAAATAAACCGGAAATGTCACTCCCAAGAATACCGCCTAATGAAGCCTCCGCGTCAACATCGTCGTCGGCAGGGGAAAATATTTGTAGTATCTGTTTTACGGAAATGTCCGCAAAAGACCGTTATCTTCTAATCACAAATTGTAACCATAGTTTTCATCAAACTTGTATTGAAAATTATTTAGTTAACACGGCTCAATGTCCAATATGTAAGAAACCATGTGATTTAGGTGATCTTAAAAGGATAAATTTTTCGCAACTAGACATTCAAACTAAGCAAAGTTTGAAAGGTCGTGGTACTTCAACGATGCCCTATAATACTCGTAGTCAAACTACGTCTTTGTTTCATGATAGTCGACGAAGCTTAGTAGAGAAGGATCAGGATGTTCCTGAAGAAGATGATTCAGAGGTAGCTCAGCCTTCTAGACACCCTAGGGAAAACTTAAACACTCCTATTAACTATGATCAATTGATAGAAACCTCTATGGCTAGACTGTTGTCTAATTTTAATTTTGTGCCAAGGTCACAATCCCAACCCAATCCGGTGACCAATGAAAGAAACCCCAATAATGTGAATAATAATGTAAATCAATCGACCCAGTTACGTGAACAATTGAATAACCCTCCTAGACCAAATAATGTAAACTATGATCAAAGAAGTCCTCTTAGGTCATATACGCCTATTCGCTCAATGTCTGATACATCAGCATATAACCCTGATAAACTTACAGCTATAATCCAGAGTTGGAATATAAGATTTGATGGATCCTCTACTGGTTTAACCGTAGATGAATTTTTATACCGCATCAATTCTTTGACTTTTGCTAACTTTGAAGGAGACTTCGCTCCGATTCTAAAGAATTTAAATGTTCTTCTGCATGGTAAAGCCAAAGATTGGTATTGGAGATACAGAAAGCAAGTAAATATTATTACTTGGCAAGGTTTCAGTGATGCTATTAAGCGTCAATATAAAGATTTTAGGTCTTCGTTTGATATTATGGAAGAAATACGGAATAGAAAACAAAAAGTAGGTGAAACTTTTGATGTTATTTCGACGTTATATCCTCAATCATGGATAGGTTGCCTTCGCCTCTTTCTGAAATGAAACTTATCGGAATTTTGACAAGGAACCTTACGCCAGAAATCCGTCAAGATATTCTCTATATTCCCATACACTCAATACCTTAGTTAAGAAAACTGGTACAGATGCGTGAAACATTTTGGAATGAAGAACATGTACGTAAGAATTTATTAGCTCGAATGCCTAATCATCCGGTGGCAAGAAGACAAATAGCTGATTTAGAGTATGAAGAAGCCCACGAAGTATTATCGTCAACTAATGAAGAAGTTAATCCTATCGAGGTCAAAGCCAAAATAAATTTCTGTTGGAATTGTGGTGATCCAGAACACTTTTGGTATGATTGGATACATACAAACCGCAATGTCAAAAATGTTCCAGTAAGAAATTTACTTTTTCAAAAAACTCGCAATTGAGTTCAAAAAACTAGAAAAGCCCAAATCTGTAGTAAACTCTAGTCAGGTAACTATTACGGATGAAAATAAAGAAGTTATTCTTTTGAAGACGCCAGAGACACCAATCATAATAACCGAGGAAAATCCCTCTAACATAATTTTTCCTAGTCTACCATATCATGTTCGTTTACAGAATTACCTAGGTAAGCGAAATAAAATTTTTAATGTTGATAATTTTCATCATACAATTAATAAGCCAAAAAGATCGACTCTTCGAATGAGAAAATTTTATAAGCTGCGAAAGCAATTTAGAAAATTTCTTATACACGCCATTAATTATAATCGTCAAGATAACCGTTTTTATGCGAAAGTTTCGTTTTCGCATTTTTCCGAATTCGGACTAATTGATACTAGTGCAAATATTTCTTGCATAGGTAGTGATTTAGCCCAAATAAACTTTTCAAATAACCCTGAGTTTCATAAATGTCGGTCAGTAGTAAAAACCGCTGATGGTCATTCCCAATCCGTTATTGGTTGATTATCCGTAGAAGTTACGTTTAAACAGCAAAAGCGTTTATTGAATCTTTTTATAATTCCGCCAATTTCACAACGTCTAATATTAGGAATAGATTTTTGGAGAGCATTTAATTTGATTCCTAGTTCAATTGAATCCGCTGATATAATCGATCAAAGTAAATTATCTCAAATCGCGTCTGCCCGAATTAAAATTAAAGAACTTTAGCAATTCTGAAAATCAGTCAGAAGAACTCTCGTTTCCGTTAACACCGACTCAACGTCAACAATTAGATACCATAATAGATTTATTTCCAAATTTTGAACAACAAGGTTTATCACGAACCAGTCTACACGATATTGATGTAGGAAATTCTAAACCCATAAAACAGAGATTCTACCCAGTTTCACCGGCTGTAGAAAAATTGATGTTTGCAGAAATAGCTAGAATGTTAAGCCTAAAAGTAATAGAACCGTCTCTATCCCCATGGAGTTCGCCCATGCGTTTGATAATTAAACCTAACAAAGTTCGTCTTTGTTTGGATGCTCGCAAACTTAATAGTGTGACCCTAAAGGATGCATATCCTCTTCCGTCTATTGAAGGTATATTTTCTAGACTTCCAAAAGCTAATATAATCACTAAGTTGGATTTAAAAGATGCTTATTGGCAGATAGGTTTGTCTGATTCAGCTATACCACCCGATTTACGATATTCCGTTTTCGGTTATTTAGATGATCTAATCATTGTATCAGAAGATTTTTCTTCACATTTATCTACTTTAGTTCGTCTAGCAGAAGAGTTTCGCAAAGCAAATCTGACCTTAAACATTTCCAAAAGTAAATTTTGTGTCACTAAAGTTCCTTACTTAGGATATGTAATAGGTAATGGAGGTATTTCCACTGACCCTGAAAAGGTAAGTGCCATTGTTAATTGGCCAGTTCCTAGAACTATCAGACAAGTAAGAGGATTTTTAGGATTAGCAGGATGGTACCGCAGGTTTGTTGAAAATTTCTCTACGATCGTATTTCCTATTACAGAAGTTATTTCTAAGAAGCGAAAGTTTTGTTGAACCGATGAAGCTAATGCAGCGTTCGAAAAAATTAAAACACTACTTACTACTACTCCCGTACTAATTAACCCTGATTTTTCGAAGAAATTTTTTCTTCATTGCGATGCAAGTGATTTTGGAATAGGTGCAGTGCTAGTACAGCTGGATAGTCAAGAAGTAGAAAGACCTGTGGCATTTATGAGTAAAAAGTTGAATAGTGCACAACGTAACTACAGTGTAACTGAAAGAGAATGTTTAGCCGTAGTAGAAGCTGTGAATCGATTCCGTTGTTATCTTGAATTGCAAGAATTTAAAATCATAATCGATCATGCAAGTCTTATTTGGCTTTTGTGTCAACCGGACTTGACTGGAAGATTAGCCCGTTGGGTATTGAAATTACAAGCTTTTATTTTTACGATCAGTCATAGGAAAGGAAAGGAACATGTTGTCCCAGACGCACTGTCACGATGTTATAATGGAGAAGTATCTGAATTAGATTTGCAAAACCCGAAATTGACTTAGACTCTAAACACTTTTTTGATCAAGAATATTTGAATTTAAGACAGAAGATTCAAAGTGAATCAATTAAATACCCTGATATTAAAGTTATCGATAGATTTTTTTATATTCGAACCGAACATAGCATCGGGTAGGAACAACAAGATCAATTTAGTTGGAAACTTTGGATTCCAGAGAAGTTACGACACGAAGTCATAACAAGAGCCCATGATGAACCTATTACAGCTCATGGAGGCATGACTAAAACTATTAATTTGTTGCGCCGTAATTTTTATTGGCCAGGACTCGTAAAGGACGTTAGAACGTATGTAAGAAATTGTGCGGTGTGCAAGACTACTAAAGCCCCAAATAGAATTCTAGAACCTGCAATGGGAAAACAAACTTTTTCCTTTAGACCTTTTCAACGTCTATATATCGACCTTCTTGGACCATATCCACGTAGCAAATCGGGAAATATTGGACTCTTAATCGTTTTAGACCACATGTCAAAGTTTCATAGGTTATTCCCCTTGAAGAAATTCACCTCTAGTATAATTATAGAGCAAATACCGAAACAAATTGTTCATGTCTATGGTGTTCCTGAAACTATTGTCAGTGATAATGGTTCTCAATTCCGTGCGAACGATTTTAATGCATTTTTAACTAGTTATAGTATTCAGCATATGTATACAGCTGTGTATTCCCCTCAAAGTAATGCATTCGAACGTGTAAATAGATCGGTAATTGCAGCCCTACGTGCTTATTTGAAGAATGATCAGCGTTGTTAGGATGAAAATTTATCTAAGATTAGCTGTGCGCTAAGGAATGCATATTACCAATCCATTTAGAATTCACCATACCATTCCTTTTTTGGATTAGACATGATCACTCACGCTAGTTCCTATTCCTTGTTCAAGAACCTAAGAGTGCTTGATGAGCCCTTATATCCGCTGTCAAGAGATGATAATTTGCAACTTATTCGTAATGACATTCGAAATAATATTCGAAAGGCATATGAGATTAGTCGAAAACAATATAACTTTCGTTCTCGCTCTGTAAATTTTAGAAAAGAACAAGAATTATACCTTAGAAGCATTGTGCAGAGCAATGCGGAAAAGAATTTCAATGCAAAATTGTCACCGCTTTTCATAAAATGTAGGGTGAAAGAAAAACTCGGCTCTCATTATTTAATTGAAGATTTACAAGGTCAAACGGTCGGAACTTATCATGCTAAAGATCTACGCCCTTAACATAATAACTTTCCCTAGCCAATCCTGTTGTGAAAGCCACCATTATTGTCTAGTTTTGTAACGGCCAATTTTTGTGTCTTCCATATGTTAGGCAAAATCTCCACAGGAAACATACCTATATCATGTTTTCATCATACGATGAAAAGCGCAAAATATATACATAGCTATTAGCAGCACTTGTTTGTTTTTTCTTTTGCTTTGATCCTTGTGGATCTTGTCAGACTAAAGTACGTGTTTTCTTTTGAACTAATCTTCGTTCATAAGGTATGAAATAAAAAGTAACGGGATTATCGTATGACTTTGTCAACAAAAAGATTGAAAAGAAGAAATAGAAGTTAACGTCGGCAAGGAAAAATTTGATTGTAGCATTCAAGTTTGGAAAATGGTCGAAATAGGAAGCAATTAAAAATTTAAGTCTGTAAACGTTCTTGTACCAAATTAAAAATATATAAAAGAAAATTAAAATCGGAATAAAAAAAGAACTAAAGTGAGTTAAGTGACCGGCAAATGAAAGAAAAACAACCCCCACGGGAAAATAAATAAGATCGATAGAAGAAAAAAGTTCAATTAAGCAAACCAAAAAAAAAAGAACCAGAAAAGTTAACTTAACTTGTTATTTCTAAAGTAAAATACCAAATAATATAAACCTCTTAAGTTATGTGTACAACTTCTTAACAAAATTAAATCAGACATTTTGACTACTACACAATAAACTTTTTGTGTTTGTTATTTTCTAACTTCCCCGTTCTTATTGTTCGTCAAGTATCATCAAATAAGAAAAACAACAGAATTATCCTGCTTTATAAGAAGTGACAAATTCAACAAAACAGCAAATATATAAATTTTAATATTCTTTCAAAGAAGACAGACACACAATTTTTGTTAAAATTAACAGAAAAGAAATTAACAAGATCAAACTACGCAAACGAAAAACTATCTTAAATTGGTATTTGAAACAAGCCAAAATTTAAAAAAAAACGCAAACTACGAAAAAGAAAAACTAACTTAATTGTTATTTGAAACAACCAAAAATTAAAAAAAAAATCAAACTACGCAAACGAAAAAGAAAAACTAACTTAAATTGTTATTTGAAACAACCAAAAATTAAAAAACTCAGACTACGCAAACGAAAAAGGAAAAACTAACTTAAATTGTTATTTGAAACAACCAAATATTACAAAACTCAAACTATGCAAACGAAAAAGAAAAGCTAACTTAAATTGTTATTTGAAACAACACAAAAATTTAAAAAGATCAAACTACGCAAACGAAAAAGAAAAAAAACTAACTTAAATTGTTCAACTGTACTAAATAGCTAACTGCGAGACAAAACTAACGGGCACCAGAAAAGTAACCGAAAAAAAGTCCGTTATAATATACCGAAGAAGAAAAAAAAACGGGACAACAAAAATTACGTACACGTGGAAATAAGAATATCAGAAATACATAATATCAGATAAGAAAGAAAAGTGAAACGAAACCGAAGAACAGTACTATCAGTCAACAGAAAAAAACAGGAATCGAAGCCGATATTATATAGCTCTAAATTATATATATATATATATATATATATATATATATATATAGATATATATAAATATATAATATATATATATATATATATATATATATATATATATATATATATAAATATATAATATATATATATATATATATATATATATATATATATATATATATATATAATATATATATATATATATATATATATATATATATATAAAATGCATTAATTCCCTCTTAATTAATATTGTTAAAAAAAGAGAAAAAAACCCACCTAACCTAAAACACAGTTTGTTATTATTATTAACATACATATATATATATATATGTATATATATATATATATATATATATATATATATATATTGTAACAAACCTGCCCAAGTGCTGTACTTTTGCTCATCCGTGTGTTGTAATAGACACAAAAGCTTTGTCTTAATATTTTTTTTATTATTGAAGCAAGCAAAAACACTTTCGTAAAGTTTGCTGGGAAACATTGAAGACAGCAATCATCAGTGAAGATTTTGTTTCACGCATAATATTGCTTGGTACATAGTCGTAGTACAACAACAAAATATTGAATAAAAATTCGTTTTCTTTCAATATATTGGTGTTTACTCTTCCTTAATAAACTTTACAAGGGTGCCCATGTAATTTAAAAGATACATAAGTAAATATATACATATGGTAACGCATAACCATTGTAGCATAAAATACATATATATATATATATATATATATATATATATATACCTGTATAAATAGTCTTACCATAAAATAAACAAACAAAAATTTACCATATTTTTGAAAGCCAATTTTTTTGTTCTCTTGCTCCCATTATATTCCCGTCCAAATATTATAAAAGCATTCCTTTTGGGTTAAACCTTGTAAAACTAACCCATTCAAACTTGTATTTAGCATTATTCTATTGTAGAAATTGTTTTTTTTACTATGTATAGTAACCCTTTTCGCATTATATTAAACCAAAAAAAAACATTGTGGTCGACATGCTCATCGACCACACCTGACGTAGCGTACCAACAGGATACATGCCTACGGATAAGCTCTACATTACATAATCCCATTTTTACACTTTTCAGTCTCCGTTGCCTCTTTGAATACTTTAACTGTCTGTTAGTAGGCAGCAGCCCCGCGTTAAAAAAAAATTGGGAGTCTATAATAAATATAGGACTAATTGTGCTGAATAAATTCACGCTTGTATGCCTTCTGAGGACCGAATCCCCCCTATCTCGACTGTTAGCTACCAATTATAAAATCAATGGCTCCCGTAGTCCTCAAAGACATCTACGATTTCATACCCCACCTAATATGTGTTTATTCATATTCCTTTAGCCGTAGTTCATATCCAACCGTTAGATACCACCTCATATGTATGTTCATATTCCTTCAGCCTTTTAGATAATAATCTACACTGGTTTTCGTTGCAGTACCTAGTACAAGTATAGTGGTTTTAAAATACGCTACAATAAACTGGCTTAGTAACATAACAATTATATAATAAACTGGCTTATGAATATAACAAGTATATAATAAACTGGCGGTGATAATTTAACTTGGATATGTACATAATAAAATTAAAATAATTCGTAATAAACTGGCGCCCAACGTGGGGCCACAATTCGCTAAAACTGGCCACAATTCGCTAAAACTGACCACAATTTGCTAAAACTGACCACAATTCGCTAAATCGTATGGCCAAAGGAAAAGAAAAAGCTAAAAGAAACTTAGCCAAAGGCCGAGAGAAATGCTCGAAGAATTGCCTTAAGCAACTTGCTGCCTGAATACTTAAATACACATTTCACTTTAAATATTTTTACATGTTATGAGTAAATTATATTCTATGCGTTTGGATATTGGAAATACAGTAGTAATATCATATTTTTGGAGGAATAATAATCAGTCCTTTTATGGACTTTTCGTGTACTTGAATTCTAATCGAGTAAAACGACCTTTAAGCCAACTGGTTGTCCTTTCCACTAAACATATGTGTATCAT
Source organism: Linnaemya tessellans (assembly GCA_951800035.1). NCBI lineage: Eukaryota > Metazoa > Arthropoda > Insecta > Diptera > Tachinidae > Linnaemya > Linnaemya tessellans. The sequence continues at coordinate 28,763,953 of OX637537.1, forward strand.
TGTACCAAAATGTTCAAAAGCGTAAGCGTTATGTATAGTGCTATTGGTGTGGAGTCCATAAATTTAATTTTGCTCTTTAGATAATAAGTTCTAGGAAAAATAGATTCTTGCAAGGAACCGATAATCTATCCGAAGTTGTTGTCTAGGACAAGTTGTATCAGAACTTGAAAGAATTAATTTGTGAACTTTAGCATGAATAGTATTACACATAATCATAGTTAAATAGCCCAGTAATTGTAATCCCACTTATCTTAGTAGAACTTTGTTTGTAAAATGATTTCAGATTTGTAACTCGTTATAGAACTGATTTTGTTGAACAAATAAGATGTTAATGTATCCTAATAAATTGAATTAAGTACCCTTACCTACCAGCCTCTGAGAAAGAAAAATTTTTGTATACAGAGTGTACAGAGTATAATAATTTCATAAACAATTAACTGAAATTTTTACGATAGAGAAATCGGAATTATTTTTTTATAAGCCAGTTAGCGAACCAAACATAAATATAAAACTTATTGTTAATATGATAAATCTTGCCGTCGGGACAAAAATTAAATAAATGCAGTTAATTTTGAAAAAAAAAAATTTAAATATAAATAATCACCTATTTAAGAAAGGAAAGTTAATTCCAACCCTAATACATTTAACTTGCGTAAGTAAATCCATAAATAAAGGTAAAAACATCTCATATTAAATAAATTTTGAAAAAAAGTCTATATATATGTAACTAATTAAACAATTACAAAAATTAAATAATCAAATAAACCGGAAATGTCACTCCCAAGAATACCGCCTAATGAAGCCTCCGCGTCAACATCGTCGTCGGCAGGGGAAAATATTTGTAGTATCTGTTTTACGGAAATGTCCGCAAAAGACCGTTATCTTCTAATCACAAATTGTAACCATAGTTTTCATCAAACTTGTATTGAAAATTATTTAGTTAACACGGCTCAATGTCCAATATGTAAGAAACCATGTGATTTAGGTGATCTTAAAAGGATAAATTTTTCGCAACTAGACATTCAAACTAAGCAAAGTTTGAAAGGTCGTGGTACTTCAACGATGCCCTATAATACTCGTAGTCAAACTACGTCTTTGTTTCATGATAGTCGACGAAGCTTAGTAGAGAAGGATCAGGATGTTCCTGAAGAAGATGATTCAGAGGTAGCTCAGCCTTCTAGACACCCTAGGGAAAACTTAAACACTCCTATTAACTATGATCAATTGATAGAAACCTCTATGGCTAGACTGTTGTCTAATTTTAATTTTGTGCCAAGGTCACAATCCCAACCCAATCCGGTGACCAATGAAAGAAACCCCAATAATGTGAATAATAATGTAAATCAATCGACCCAGTTACGTGAACAATTGAATAACCCTCCTAGACCAAATAATGTAAACTATGATCAAAGAAGTCCTCTTAGGTCATATACGCCTATTCGCTCAATGTCTGATACATCAGCATATAACCCTGATAAACTTACAGCTATAATCCAGAGTTGGAATATAAGATTTGATGGATCCTCTACTGGTTTAACCGTAGATGAATTTTTATACCGCATCAATTCTTTGACTTTTGCTAACTTTGAAGGAGACTTCGCTCCGATTCTAAAGAATTTAAATGTTCTTCTGCATGGTAAAGCCAAAGATTGGTATTGGAGATACAGAAAGCAAGTAAATATTATTACTTGGCAAGGTTTCAGTGATGCTATTAAGCGTCAATATAAAGATTTTAGGTCTTCGTTTGATATTATGGAAGAAATACGGAATAGAAAACAAAAAGTAGGTGAAACTTTTGATGTTATTTCGACGTTATATCCTCAATCATGGATAGGTTGCCTTCGCCTCTTTCTGAAATGAAACTTATCGGAATTTTGACAAGGAACCTTACGCCAGAAATCCGTCAAGATATTCTCTATATTCCCATACACTCAATACCTTAGTTAAGAAAACTGGTACAGATGCGTGAAACATTTTGGAATGAAGAACATGTACGTAAGAATTTATTAGCTCGAATGCCTAATCATCCGGTGGCAAGAAGACAAATAGCTGATTTAGAGTATGAAGAAGCCCACGAAGTATTATCGTCAACTAATGAAGAAGTTAATCCTATCGAGGTCAAAGCCAAAATAAATTTCTGTTGGAATTGTGGTGATCCAGAACACTTTTGGTATGATTGGATACATACAAACCGCAATGTCAAAAATGTTCCAGTAAGAAATTTACTTTTTCAAAAAACTCGCAATTGAGTTCAAAAAACTAGAAAAGCCCAAATCTGTAGTAAACTCTAGTCAGGTAACTATTACGGATGAAAATAAAGAAGTTATTCTTTTGAAGACGCCAGAGACACCAATCATAATAACCGAGGAAAATCCCTCTAACATAATTTTTCCTAGTCTACCATATCATGTTCGTTTACAGAATTACCTAGGTAAGCGAAATAAAATTTTTAATGTTGATAATTTTCATCATACAATTAATAAGCCAAAAAGATCGACTCTTCGAATGAGAAAATTTTATAAGCTGCGAAAGCAATTTAGAAAATTTCTTATACACGCCATTAATTATAATCGTCAAGATAACCGTTTTTATGCGAAAGTTTCGTTTTCGCATTTTTCCGAACTCGGACTAATTGATACTAGTGCAAATATTTCTTGCATAGGTAGTGATTTAGCCCAAATAAACTTTTCAAATAACCCTGAGTTTCATAAATGTCGGTCAGTAGTAAAAACCGCTGATGGTCATTCCCAATCCGTTATTGGTTGATTATCCGTAGAAGTTACGTTTAAACAGCAAAAGCGTTTATTGAATCTTTTTATAATTCCGCCAATTTCACAACGTCTAATATTAGGAATAGATTTTTGGAGAGCATTTAATTTGATTCCTAGTTCAATTGAATCCGCTGATATAATCGATCAAAGTAAATTATCTCAAATCGCGTCTGCCCGAATTAAAATTAAAGAACTTTAGCAATTCTGAAAATCAGTCAGAAGAACTCTCGTTTCCGTTAACACCGACTCAACGTCAACAATTAGATACCATAATAGATTTATTTCCAAATTTTGAACAACAAGGTTTATCACGAACCAGTCTACACGATATTGATGTAGGAAATTCTAAACCCATAAAACAGAGATTCTACCCAGTTTCACCGGCTGTAGAAAAATTGATGTTTGCAGAAATAGCTAGAATGTTAAGCCTAAAAGTAATAGAACCGTCTCTATCCCCATGGAGTTCGCCCATGCGTTTGATAATTAAACCTAACAAAGTTCGTCTTTGTTTGGATGCTCGCAAACTTAATAGTGTGACCCTAAAGGATGCATATCCTCTTCCGTCTATTGAAGGTATATTTTCTAGACTTCCAAAAGCTAATATAATCACTAAGTTGGATTTAAAAGATGCTTATTGGCAGATAGGTTTGTCTGATTCAGCTATACCACCCGATTTACGATATTCCGTTTTCGGTTATTTAGATGATCTAATCATTGTATCAGAAGATTTTTCTTCACATTTATCTACTTTAGTTCGTCTAGCAGAAGAGTTTCGCAAAGCAAATCTGACCTTAAACATTTCCAAAAGTAAATTTTGTGTCACTAAAGTTCCTTACTTAGGATATGTAATAGGTAATGGAGGTATTTCCACTGACCCTGAAAAGGTAAGTGCCATTGTTAATTGGCCAGTTCCTAGAACTATCAGACAAGTAAGAGGATTTTTAGGATTAGCAGGATGGTACCGCAGGTTTGTTGAAAATTTCTCTACGATCGTATTTCCTATTACAGAAGTTATTTCTAAGAAGCGAAAGTTTTGTTGAACCGATGAAGCTAATGCAGCGTTCGAAAAAATTAAAACACTACTTACTACTACTCCCGTACTAATTAACCCTGATTTTTCGAAGAAATTTTTTCTTCATTGCGATGCAAGTGATTTTGGAATAGGTGCAGTGCTAGTACAGCTGGATAGTCAAGAAGTAGAAAGACCTGTGGCATTTATGAGTAAAAAGTTGAATAGTGCACAACGTAACTACAGTGTAACTGAAAGAGAATGTTTAGCCGTAGTAGAAGCTGTGAATCGATTCCGTTGTTATCTTGAATTGCAAGAATTTAAAATCATAATCGATCATGCAAGTCTTATTTGGCTTTTGTGTCAACCGGACTTGACTGGAAGATTAGCCCGTTGGGTATTGAAATTACAAGCTTTTATTTTTACGATCAGTCATAGGAAAGGAAAGGAACATGTTGTCCCAGACGCACTGTCACGATGTTATAATGGAGAAGTATCTGAATTAGATTTGCAAAACCCGAAATTGACTTAGACTCTAAACACTTTTTTGATCAAGAATATTTGAATTTAAGACAGAAGATTCAAAGTGAATCAATTAAATACCCTGATATTAAAGTTATCGATAGATTTTTTTATATTCGAACCGAACATAGCATCGGGTAGGAACAACAAGATCAATTTAGTTGGAAACTTTGGATTCCAGAGAAGTTACGACACGAAGTCATAACAAGAGCCCATGATGAACCTATTACAGCTCATGGAGGCATGACTAAAACTATTAATTTGTTGCGCCGTAATTTTTATTGGCCAGGACTCGTAAAGGACGTTAGAACGTATGTAAGAAATTGTGCGGTGTGCAAGACTACTAAAGCCCCAAATAGAATTCTAGAACCTGCAATGGGAAAACAAACTTTTTCCTTTAGACCTTTTCAACGTCTATATATCGACCTTCTTGGACCATATCCACGTAGCAAATCGGGAAATATTGGACTCTTAATCGTTTTAGACCACATGTCAAAGTTTCATAGGTTATTCCCCTTGAAGAAATTCACCTCTAGTATAATTATAGAGCAAATACCGAAACAAATTGTTCATGTCTATGGTGTTCCTGAAACTATTGTCAGTGATAATGGTTCTCAATTCCGTGCGAACGATTTTAATGCATTTTTAACTAGTTATAGTATTCAGCATATGTATACAGCTGTGTATTCCCCTCAAAGTAATGCATCCGAACGTGTAAATAGATCGGTAATTGCAGCCCTACGTGCTTATTTGAAGAATGATCAGCGTTGTTAGGATGAAAATTTATCTAAGATTAGCTGTGCGCTAAGGAATGCATATTACCAATCCATTTAGAATTCACCATACCATTCCTTTTTTGGATTAGACATGATCACTCACGCTAGTTCCTATTCCTTGTTCAAGAACCTAAGAGTGCTTGATGAGCCCTTATATCCGCTGTCAAGAGATGATAATTTGCAACTTATTCGTAATGACATTCGAAATAATATTCGAAAGGCATATGAGATTAGTCGAAAACAATATAACTTTCGTTCTCGCTCTGTAAATTTTAGAAAAGAACAAGAATTATACCTTAGAAGCATTGTGCAGAGCAATGCGGAAAAGAATTTCAATGCAAAATTGTCACCGCTTTTCATAAAATGTAGGGTGAAAGAAAAACTCGGCTCTCATTATTTAATTGAAGATTTACAAGGTCAAACGGTCGGAACTTATCATGCTAAAGATCTACGCCCTTAACATAATAACTTTCCCTAGCCAATCCTGTTGTGAAAGCCACCATTATTGTCTAGTTTTGTAACGGCCAATTTTTGTGTCTTCCATATGTTAGGCAAAATCTCCACAGGAAACATACCTATATCATGTTTTCATCATACGATGAAAAGCGCAAAATATATACATAGCTATTAGCAGCACTTGTTTGTTTTTTCTTTTGCTTTGATCCTTGTGGATCTTGTCAGACTAAAGTACGTGTTTTCTTTTGAACTAATCTTCGTTCATAAGGTATGAAATAAAAAGTAACGGGATTATCGTATGACTTTGTCAACAAAAAGATTGAAAAGAAGAAATAGAAGTTAACGTCGGCAAGGAAAAATTTGATTGTAGCATTCAAGTTTGGAAAATGGTCGAAATAGGAAGCAATTAAAAATTTAAGTCTGTAAACGTTCTTGTACCAAATTAAAAATATATAAAAGAAAATTAAAATCGGAATAAAAAAAGAACTAAAGTGAGTTAAGTGACCGGCAAATGAAAGAAAAACAACCCCCACGGGAAAATAAATAAGATCGATAGAAGAAAAAAGTTCAATTAAGCAAACCAAAAAAAAAAGAACCAGAAAAGTTAACTTAACTTGTTATTTCTAAAGTAAAATACCAAATAATATAAACCTCTTAAGTTATGTGTACAACTTCTTAACAAAATTAAATCAGACATTTTGACTACTACACAATAAACTTTTTGTGTTTGTTATTTTCTAACTTCCCCGTTCTTATTGTTCGTCAAGTATCATCAAATAAGAAAAACAACAGAATTATCCTGCTTTATAAGAAGTGACAAATTCAACAAAACAGCAAATATATAAATTTTAATATTCTTTCAAAGAAGACAGACACACAATTTTTGTTAAAATTAACAGAAAAGAAATTAACAAGATCAAACTACGCAAACGAAAAACTATCTTAAATTGGTATTTGAAACAAGCCAAAATTTAAAAAAAAACGCAAACTACGAAAAAGAAAAACTAACTTAATTGTTATTTGAAACAACCAAAAATTAAAAAAAAAATCAAACTACGCAAACGAAAAAGAAAAACTAACTTAAATTGTTATTTGAAACAACCAAAAATTAAAAAACTCAGACTACGCAAACGAAAAAGGAAAAACTAACTTAAATTGTTATTTGAAACAACCAAATATTACAAAACTCAAACTATGCAAACGAAAAAGAAAAGCTAACTTAAATTGTTATTTGAAACAACACAAAAATTTAAAAAGATCAAACTACGCAAACGAAAAAGAAAAAAAACTAACTTAAATTGTTCAACTGTACTAAATAGCTAACTGCGAGACAAAACTAACGGGCACCAGAAAAGTAACCGAAAAAAAGTCCGTTATAATATACCGAAGAAGAAAAAAAAACGGGACAACAAAAATTACGTACACGTGGAAATAAGAATATCAGAAATACATAATATCAGATAAGAAAGAAAAGTG